>WOXC01010648.1:0-600016 GCA_011680675.1 Gymnobelideus leadbeateri | reverse complement strand
TCCCATTTTGCCCCGTTGATTCCCTTGATATTGTTGACCTTTTTTGTTCCTCCAGATTAATTTTATTATTATTTTTCTAGTAGATCTGTAGTTCCAATTAAGCCACTCTACTACATAGTCAGTCAATAAGCAATAATTAAGCACCTACTGTGTGCTAGGCACTTTGCTAAGTAATGGGGATACCAAAAAAAAAAAGGTAAAAGGCAGTCCATGCAAGGAGTTTGCAGTCTAATTGGATAAACAACAGCCAAACAGCCACATATAGACTATATACAGAATAAATAGGAAATAATAGAGGAAATGTGCTAGCAATAAGGGGGGGATGAAGTTGGGCACTTCACTTATTCTCTCTGTCTTAGTTCCATATCAATAAAAGGAGGTTCACCCACGTGTTCTGAAAGTCATTTCCAGCTCTTATATTCCATATTTTATACTCTGATGGCCCATAAGTCCCTAATATTCTAATGGGCTATGCCCCTAAGTTCTCATTACTCAAAACTCTCCCACATTGGGATTCCTCAAAGCGATGCTAGTGGGTTGGAGAGGTTCTCATGGGTCAAGTAGAATAAAGGGGGGGAGGAACCCAAACCTCATTGGGTCTAGAAAGAAAATAATTAAAAGCACACAGATAGGTGACAGTAGTCTCACTAATCAGAATGCCTTGAATTTGCTTGGCTCTTTGCCAAATATAAAATGGTTATCACACATTATCTCATTAGATCTTCATGTATACATGGCAATCATGCCAGGCTTTCTCTTTTTTTTTTTTTTTTTTTTTTTTTTTTAAAGCAATTGGGGTTAAGTAACTTGCTCAAGGTTACACGGCTAGTCATTATTTATGCGTGGGTGCTCATTTTCTGAGGCCAGATCTGATCTCGGGTCATCCAAACTCCGAGGCCGGCACTCTTACTCACTGCTCCACCTAGTCCAGGCTTTCTCTTTTTAACTCTTATATTCAACATGTTTCCTTCCAGTTTCTCTGTCCCTCATTTGTGCTCTTGCTTTCCTTTTAGTTGTCTGGCAGATGCCTCTCACAGGACACAAAGGTACATCTAGGGGATTTCTTATTCACCTACCTGGTTCTACTCTCACCCAAACAATTGCCTTAATGACTGAGATGACTGGTCCATTCAATCCTGCTAATCTGATTATTTAAGCAGTCTGTCAATCCCTGGAATTTCCCTCGGGGCCACAGGGTGGGAGTATACAAATTACTCAGGGCTACTTTCCAAAACAGGTAGGAGGGAAAGGGGCCACAAAATCCCTTCTCCAACCTCCCCTCCATCATTGCTACCTCTCCTCCTGATCCCTTACTGTAAGACAGAAAGATGCACCATCCATGCTTCCAAATAACCACATCAAATGAGTAGACTGATTTCCTCATTTCTCATTTATGCCTGGTCTAAGAATATAAGAATAATATATAATATAATTCATATAATAATACATAAGGATAGAGGATTGTTTATAAGAACCTGTTTCTCACAGGACTAACAGGGATGCTCTTGAGGAGAGGGATGGAAAGGGGACTTGGGAGAGACAAGATTTATATAGAGTAATAGTAGTAAAATATCTTACATTCTATTGGATAGGATGCTGGGACTTGGAGCCAAGAACACATGAGTCCTAAATCCTGCCTCAAATGCTCACTGACCCTGGCCATGTCACTTAAACACTCATTGGCTCACTTTCCTCAGCTGTAAAATGAAGATAATAATAATACCTACTCTTGTTATGAGCACTGAATGATATAAAATGTGTAGAATGCTTTGCAAGCCTTGAAATACTAAACTAACGTTCGCTATTTTAAATCTTATTACCACAAAATTGGTAAAGAAGACAAAAGACAAAAAAAGGACAAATTGTAGGGGCTATTGGAAGACATACACACTCAAGTGATGGAACTGCTCCTTTCCAGAAAAACAATTTAGAATTTTATTGGAAAAGATAAAAACTTCATATATTCTCTGACCCAGTGATAGAATAGCATTTGATTATTTTATGTTGTTCATTAAGGTTCACAAAGCATTTTAACTTATTATCTCATTTGATCCTTGCAACCATTCTGGGAGATATGTGCTACTATTATCCCCAGTTTACAGAGGGAAAAACTGAATCAGATAGAGATTAAATGATTTGCTCATGTCAGAATGCTGGTATCTAAGCCAGGATTTTAACTTGGGTCTTCTTGTGTAACGGTAATCAGAATTTGAAGATCTCTTCTGATGCTTAATAGGCCAAATTCAATCACATAGAGTACACGGGGGAAGGGGTGGGGGTGGGAAGAGAAGCTTGCTGAAAGGGTGGAACAGGAGGGGTGGAGCAGGAAGGAGCAGCAGAGAGAGCCAGAATAGCTGGGAGCAAATACCATGAGGGGCATTTTTGCTTAAGGAGGCCTGTTTTATTTTGAAAGCCTTATGAAGGGAAAACTTAGGAATGTTGGTATTCACTGAATTGGTTATGTTTACCAACTTCTTGGTTGCTATGATGGTTTTGGCTTTCTTGTTTTGGGATTTGACTTTCTGGTGTTTGAATAAATGTTTTGGTTCTGTCTTCCATGTGGAGATTCTTTTACATTTTGTGATTCACAACTACACCAGCATATTCATAGCTACTGTGGGTGCTGTGAATATTGCATTGGCATTATATCCTGACTCCAAGTTCAGCCCTTTCCACACTATATCACCTACTAAACACACACCCCATGGAAGTCAAAGACAAAAGGAAAGGCCCCATATGAACAAAATACATGGAAGCACACTTTTGAGTAAATGAATTGGAAGCCAAGTGGGTATCCATCAATTGGGAAACAGCTAAAAAACAAAACAAAACCAAACAATATATGAACATAATCTAATATTGCACCCTAAGAAAGAATGAATCTAATGAAATTAGTTGAATTTGAGCAGTCTTATATGCACTGATAGAGGAAAGTATCCAGAACCAGAAAAATCCTGTGCCTGAGGATTACAAAATCAGTACGAGGGATGAGTTTTAAGTTCAGAGGCCTGAGGGCAAAAGTGCCTCTGTTCTCTCAGCAATGAAATGGTGGACAATCTATGCAGAATGCTACATCAGTTGTCAGGCATGGTCAACATGTTGACCTGTTTTGTTTTATTGTACTTTTTTCTTTTAAGAAGGAAGGGTTATATGGAGCAGGAAGAGAGGTGACAAAAAGAACTGGGGACATAGGGAAGAGAAAACATGAAGTCTTGGTGAAAGGCAATTTGTCTCACCCAAAGGGTCAGCCTCTCTTTATGATGGTGGTGGTGGCAAGCTAGCCAAGCTACCTCCTTGCTGTGGTATAGTTGCAAAACTATGGGCCCCAACACATGTAGATCTGTGCTTTCAGAAGCAGTTAGGTGGGTCAATGAATAGAATGGTAGGTCTGGAGTAAGGAACACCTGAGTTCAAACTTGATCTCAGATGCTTACTAGCCATGACCATGGGCAAGTCACTTAATCTCAATCTTTCTCAGTTTCCTCTATTGTAAAATAAGGGATAACAATGCATTTACTTCCCAGGGTTGGGATTCAAATGAGATAATATTTGTAAAGAGCTTAGCATCATGCCCGGAACATATTAGATGCTTAATAAATTCTCCTTCCTTCTTTCCTTCCTTCCTTCCTTCCTTCCTTCCTTCCTTCCTTCCTTCCTTCCTTCCTTCCTTCCTTCCTTCCTTCCTTCCTTTCTTCCTTCCTTCTTTTTCCCTACCATCCTGATGAAGAAGTCCTTCATGTTCCGATCCCAACCAAAATAACTTCTTCTGTGTCTCATTTTCACAGGCACCTGTCCTTAGCCAAGGGTTAGAAATCAAGAAATAATAAACTAGTTCACAAAGATCACGATGATTTATAATGGCTTACAGTCATGGTTCTCCTCAGGGGAAATTGTATTTAACCAGGGATAATTACTAACAGAATCTTAGGATCTTAGCCTTGGAAGGCTAATCCAATCTTACCTCCTACCCCATGGACAGTGTCCAGGCTCTGATTGCAAATTTTCTGTAATGAGAATGTCATTACTGGCATGGCAAACTTTATCCCATTTCTAGATAGCTCAAAGAGTTCAGAAATGATTACTTATTACTAAGCCAAAACCTGCCTCCATGTGACTTCTACCTTCTTGTTCCAGAAGAAAGGAAACTCTTAGAGTAAGATTTCTAAGTGATGGGGTAGGATGACTGTGGACATGGTGTAGGCTTTTTTAAAAATTCCCACTGAAGAATACAGAACAAAGTCTGTTAGAGCCAGAAAGACAAGAATATAAATGTTACAGCTGGAAGGAAAAGTAAAGGTTGTCAAATTTCTCATTGTACAATTGAGGAAACTAAAGATCCCAAAAGTCTCTGGCCTTTTAATGCTCTCTAACTTAAATTTTTCAGAGACTATGAAATGCATGTCTGCCTCATAGCCTTACAGAATCGCCAGAAGCACAGTGTTGTTAAAATGATGGGCCCTTGCTGTCGTGGGCGGTTGGGGGAGGGGGGTAAGGGAAGTTTGAAAATCAAGGAACTATGGAATTCAATCTTGTTAACTGGAACTAAACTAATAAATTAATAAAAAAATAAAATAAAATGATGGGCCCCCTTGTTTCAGGGAGAAGACTGGGGCCATTTTCCCAGCCTGACCTCTTTCTCCTATTGAATTCATATTCAATTGAACACATATTCTCCAACTGGAGGGTCTCTTCCAGTACTATATGTACCAATTCTATATTGGTTATCCATGAAATTTCCTGTTATAATCTGGTCCACAGGCATTCTGTCATCTACCTAGTTTTTTCTTTGTTAACAGTTGGGCTAAACTCTATTGAGTAATTGTGGCTCTCATTTTGAAGATTTCACAAAGTTCTGATGCTTGATGCATTAAGCACAGATCAATTCAAGCATTCAAGCATCTGGAGGACATCATAATCCATAGGAAATCCCTCTCTCCATTTAGACTCTTTGCTGGGCATCTCTTATAGTAGTTACCAAAAAAAAAGAGACATTTAGCAAGCACATATCTCCCTGTTTTGTGAATTGCTTGATATTAATTATCAGAAGGTGTAGCAGCAAGCACCCCAATATCCCCAGGGTGACTGCCAACACAGGTTCTTAGATCTGCTTTTCAAAAGGAAAGCAACTCAAAATGGGTTAACAAGCTTACTTTAATCAAACAAACATATTACCTAGTTCAGGGGGAAAAGGTCAGCACCCCGAACTTCAGAGTTACAGAATTTACAGATCAAACAGACAGGCTTCCAAACTGTCCAACCATTATATCAATACCAAATCACAGTTACCAGAGAGGGAAGCATCAACATCTGGGTTTTCAAAGCTGGGGGGCTCTCAACAACAGCTTCCCAGAGTCTCATCTGGTCAAATCACACAACACTACTCAAAGTGAGCCCCAAAGCAAATCCTCAAATCAGGGATTATATAGTCTTCTCCTGGCTCAGAGAATGTAACCACCCTCTTGACCCACTGCCCAATCACACGGCATCAAGGTGTCGTCATTCCTGAAAACTAAGCCTCCTACCACAGGCTCCATGTGACCACATTCAGCCTATTAGGGGGCAGAGTATATTTTCAACTCAAGGAAGGTTCTCAGAGTCACTTAAATCAATCAGTCTCTTAAGCCAATCAAAGGGCCTAGGGGCAGGGAAGATCTTCAAATCTGCATTTCCATTACAGAAGGTTGCTGAGAAAATTATTGCTATTTTATCTTTTAAAGAATCTTAGGTGATTTTGACCTATGGATTGGAGACAACTTTTTTTGGTGTAAAAAGGCAATTTAAATGGCATTTGAAGGCATTATTTTGCTCACTCAAATCAAATACTACACTAACAATAACAGTAGTGAAATCTTGCCTTCTCTGCATCTTTAATTCACTTATGTGACTGTGATGATGTGGGCTGCTATAAAATATGGTTTGAGAGCAACCCCAAGGAAGTATTTGATGCATGGGCAGATCACCTTTATAACCCAGGGTTCAAGCCTGGAGTATTTGCACAAGTCACTCCTCATTGGAGCAGAGAAAGACTGATGAGTTGATGTGTATCTGTGTGAGAGACATTCTTCTTCATTCCTGCTTCGAGAAAGAAGACACATGAACGTTGATCCCTTTGGGACCAATTCTAAGGGAGAGAAAAACCTTTAGAAGGTATATGTGTAGAGGAAGGCAATGTCACATTGTCATAAATATTTCATAGAGAGACAATGTGACTAGAGGATCAGACTCTAAGTCAAGAAGACCTCAGTTCCATTTAATCTCTAATGAAATACATACCATGTGACCCTGGGCAGGTCACCTAATATCTCAGTGCCCTAGGCAATTAAGGCTATGAATTTCTGATCTGAAGTGGTAGGGGGAACTCTTCAACCTGAGGTTGTCTAATTTAGTGAAACCACATGCATCTCTTCCTTCCCTTTTCAAAAAATTACAAAAAAAAAAAGATTTTGTAGAGGTGGGAAAATAGAGGTACACATTCCATAGTTAATGCCTTTTTTTGTTAATATGGTCTATTTTGCCCCAAATGTTTGGTATCCTTCTCATTTTCATCTTGAAAATTAATCACTTGCTCCCTCCAAATTTTGTCTCCCTCAGCATGGATCTCTTCTGTCTATGATTGGTCTCTTTGCCTTTTTTCTTTAATGCCATTTCTAATGTACTTGCTTGTATACTCAGCAAAGATTGTAATATTAGAGATCAACCATGGTGGCTCCATTGCCATTGATGGAGAGAAGAGTCTGTGATAGAAATTCTCAATTTTCAACTCTGAATTTTCTCCCTCCCTGCACTAAGAAATCAAGGAAAACAAAATTTGTTACAAACATATATAGTCAAACAAAATAAATATCTGCATTAGCCATGTCCAAGAAAAAAAAAAAAGACCTCAGTCTTCACAATGAGACTCTGGGACACTACCTGGTGAAAGGGAAGAAAAAAAGAGTTCCTCTTAGTACACCAGACCCTACAGTTAGAGTCTAAGGCTATGTCTGAGCTATGTACCACCAATGGAAGGAGTAGACAAAGTCTGGCAAGAAGGAGTTCTCTTAATATGTGTGGCTGGTGGGGATAGATGATGAAGCATGCCATTTGGTAATTTACTATTTTTTTTTATCTAATTCTTCTGCTCAATGGGTACTAAGCTCAGTTGCTTGACTATCCCAGGTAACCAGGACAAAGCCATAGTTAACAGTTCTGCTAATACTCTACATTCTAAATCCTTTCTAGTGCTAGCTATTCTGTGTTCTAACTTCCTTTGAAGCTTTAGAATTCTATGATCTCAAGGATTCTATATTTCAGATGTGTGCTCACATACAAATTATTAATGACTGTTCCCTAACTCACATATTAAAACTAATTTCACATCATTCTTAGAGGAAATACTGTTGTCATCTACACCCCTTTGGGAAATAGCTGAACTCTCTAAAAATGTGGCCAGGGGAATTGCAAAAAATAACCACAGCATGCTAATTTTGTTCAATTTGATATTTTCCCTCTTTCTTCCATGTCCCCAATATAACCTGAGTATTATGTTAATATTTTTGGCTTGTGCTCCCACATCTCCCATTGGAAACCTTGGCAGTATTATATAAAGAAAAGAAAATAACACTGGGATCTGACCTTGGTGATAAGGAGGAAGGAAATGCAGATAGAGATTTAATTCAGGTTAAATCTGAAACTACCGGGATTGGAAACATTATCTTAATGGAAGAATTTTATTGGCAGAAAGTTGAAAGCATCTAGCCAGTAAAAATAAGATATTTACAAGCCATTCAGCATCTTAGAGAACATGACCAGAATTCCATTTGGCAGGAATTGCATTAATCTCAAGCACCGTCTCTGGACAGTTCAATTCTATCTCTGTCATTTTTTTATCAATGGGACCTTGGGCACCTCACTAAACTTCCTTGGGCCTCAGTTTTCTCATTGGTAAAATTTAGGTGTTGAACTAGATATGGCCTCTAAGGTCCCTTTCAGATCTAGAACTATGACCATATGACCTCATCCAGGGTAAAAATTTGATTAATCAGGAGACAAGTCCTAGTCCTAGTTCTCACTCTACGATTTATGGTAGAATTACTTACAGTTGTTTTGGAGTCATGCTTTTTTTTTTTTTTCTGGGTTTGTGTATTGAGTGTCACCATAATAGCTTTTAATAGTGAGATTTTTAAAAATTTCTAATTTTCCAACCATCTTCCTAACTTTGGACATTTCTGTTAGGGTTAGGATGTATGCCTTTTGGGAGGGAGTGTCTGGGCTAGTCCTACCCTTGCTTTCTTGGGGGTATTGAGGATAGTACTATTCCAGTAGCTCAGGGATAGTTTAGGCTGAGTACTCACAAGCTCTCAGTGCTCCCAGAGCAGTCTGATCTTGGGCAAAGTATGATTTCTACTTTTCTGGTCTAAGTTCTGGATCTGGGTTTGGGTCTGATCAATATGCCTGTGGGCCTGCCTCATTTAGAGTTCTAGTGGAAAGCTGCTGAACTCAGTCACTATCTGCAATCTGGAAAGCTCTACCCTCCCAGTTCAATCCTGGGGTCCAAGTTACCCAGGTGCTACTTGCTTCTGAAATTGCTCCTCTCTTCGTACATAACCTAGGTCCCATAACCACTCCTTCCCCTGGAATGTCACCCACCAGGTCTGTCCTGGATCAACAACCTGAAGTTAGGTAGTGAACAACAGAGCTGCCAGTTTGCCAGTGAGCAGCATCCTAAACAACTTCGGGATTCTCCAGGCTTAATTCAGGACATTTTTTTTTTTTGCTCTGGTGTATAACCCCTATAGCTGGCTGGACCCCATTCCCCAAATCCACAGACCTGTCTATCTCTCCATGCCAACTTGGGATTAGAAAACTGAGTGGATCTTTTTTCTTGGATTTCTGGATCAGCCCTTGGTCTGGGGCACTTTCTCTATCAGTTTGGAGGAGTTATGAGTGTATGAAGTGCTCATTGTTCTTCATGTTACTTGGCCATTTTCGATCCTCTTCCCTTCTTTCTTTTATGGCTCTATTCTGCCTCATTTAGTGAACTCATCATTTCCATAGTTCAACTAGGATTTGTTGTTGGTTGTTGTTCAGTTGTTTCAGTCCTGTCTGACTGTTTGTGCCCCACTTAGGGTTTTCTTGGCAGATACTGGAGTGGTTTGCAATTTCCTTCCATGGTTTATTTTGTAGGTGAGGAAACTGAGACAAACGGGGTTCAGTGACTTGCCCGGGGTGCTTTGTCCACTGTACCAGATTTCTATGCAGATGACTTCTAGATCTATAATATAATCTGAGCTATAGTCATGCATCTCTGACTTCCTCTTAGACATTTAGAACCTGGATATCCTATAGTCATGTAAAACTCAAAATACTCAAAACAGAACTCATTATCTTTCTTCTTGATCCCTCTCCTCTTTCCAAACTTCCCTATTACTGTCCAGGGCATCTTCTCCCCATCCCCACCCCCTTGATATATCTAATCTTGTCATTTCTATCTTTATGACATTTCTGGTCCATGCCAACTTTCCCTCACTCAAAGAGCTATGACTTTATTTTAGGCCATCATCATTTCTCAACTGTATTACCCCACAATAATCTAACTGTTCTGCTTACCTCAAAAATCTCCCAGCTGCAACCCATCCTCCATTCAGGTGAGTATTCTAAGTGTAGATATGACTATGATACTCCTCTGCTCACTGAGCTCCAGGAGTTTCCAATTACCTTTAGGATCAAATGTAAAGTTTTCTCTTTATCATTAAAGCTCTTCAAAAAGTGGCCCTTTCTTATCATTCTAGGTTTCTTCCACCACGGACAGCACACACCATTTCTCACCTCTTGGGATCTCTGGCTTCCTTCAAGACATCCTTCAACATATCCTCAAGACAACTGTAGTAGACCTTTCCTCATCACCCCAGCTACTATTGCCTTCCCCATTCAGATTATTTTTAATTCATTCCATGTAGTCCTTCTATGTACCTCATTATCTGCATGCTGTGTCTCCCATTAGAATGGATGTGCCATGAAGGTAGGGACTGTTCTGGCTTTGTTTTGTTTTGTTTTTTACATTAAAAAAATATTCTTAGGGCGGCTAGGTGGTGCAGTGAGTAAGAACACCAGCCCTGGAGTGGGAAGGACCAGGACCAGGATCGGGGTCTGGCCTCAGAAAATTAGCACCCACATATAAATAACTAGCTGTGTAACCTTGAGCAAGTTACTTAACCCTAATTGCTTTTTAAAAAATATTCTTAGCATTTAGCACATTGTCTGACACATAGTCAGTACTTAATACTTATTGACTGACATTACTGTAGGCTCTAAAAATTTAGCATTTATTGAATACCTAGTAAGACATGAAAAGTTTATTATCTTTCATGGACTGATGATGAAACTCCACATTACAAATAGCCACCTCAAAGCATCCCAAAGAGCTCAGCCACCAATGGAAAGAATTCTGAGAGCTTGGGAGTCAGAGATTCTGGGTTTAGATCTTGGGTCAGCACTTTAGTGTGACATTGGATAAGTCATTTAAGTTCTCTAGGCATCAGTTTCAACTTATGTAAGATGAGGGGATTAAACTAGATGACCTTGGTCCTTTCCAGCTCTAGAGTTGCTCTATGACTTGGGAAGGCCACATAACTCCTCACAGAGGTATTAAGTATCATAGGGAGTACCTGAACCCAGGTCTTCTACCCTCATAAGCCAATATTCTTTCCACTGTACCACACCAAGGCAGGACTCCACCTCAGTCTTCCTAATTCCAAGTCCAGTGCTCTGTCAGCTAGGCCACAGAAAACATTGGCAGGATGGCAAGTTATTTGGTTGTGTTTAGTTTTTGCTAAGAATTGGTGTTGATTCAAATTGTACTTAGTCCAAAAATATAAATATCATGCAAATGGAAGAACGGAATTTAGAGGTGGAAGGGGATAGCAGTTAGAGGGTCACAGACATAGAGAGATCTTAGTGACTTACTAGTAAATTCTACAGATAAAGAGACTGAGGCTCAAGAAATGACTGGCCCATGGTCACAGGTATTAACAGAGGTGGAATTTGAACCTAGGACTTCTAATTCTACAAAATGGGGGCAGCTAGGTGGCACAGTGAATAGAGTACCAGCCCTGGAATCAGGAGGAACTGAGTTCAAATCCAGCTTCAGACACTTAATGCTTACTAGCTGTGTAAACTTGGGCAAGTCACTTAACCCCAATTTCCCTGACTTCTCCGCTCCAAAAAAAAGTAAAAATGTTTTAAATGGTCCCATACTGCTTCATTTAACCCTGTTATTTTAAAGAGGGAGAAATGAAGGCCTAGGGAGGGGAAGAGGAGCAGCTAAGTGGCACAGTAGATAGGGTGCCAGACTTGGAGTCAGGAAGACCTAAGCTCAAATGTGACCTCAGATACTTGTTAGCTTTATGACCCTGGGTAATTCACTTTTCCTCAGTTTTCTCATCCGTAAAATGAGCTGGAGAAGGAAGTGGCAAACCACTCTAGGCTCTTTGCCAAGAAAACCCCAAATGGGGTCATGAAGAGTTGGACACAACTGAAAAACAACAGAAGAACAACAAAAAGAAGAGGGAAAGAACTTGTAACTGGCAGTAAGTGGGAGAGCAGGGTGGGATGGAAGCCAGCTTCTCTAACATCTGCTACTATGTCACAGTTTTCTCAGGGTGAGAAGATGGAGAACAAGCTAGCCTACTTTAGAGAAATTTCTTACACTGGAAAATATCACAGGCATATGACGATTGGTCTGAACGGAGGGTCTGCCTAGTGAAGATAGAAAATGAAGATAGCCCAATTCTCCAAGTCTCTGAACCCAACAAAGAAAGAATGAATGGGCTTGAGTTCTAGCAAAGGAAGGGTATGGTGCTTTGTGCAGTATCCATACTGCTCAGAGATTCGGCTGTTCCCACTTTTCCCATTCTTCCTTTCTTTTTTTCTTTGCTCAAGAAATTTATTGTAGAGATTTCCCTTCTCTACCCAGAAAATAATGTCAGTTATAATGACTGCACTGACAGGTTGTCAGAAAATATGTTCATATCAAGTGATATGAAATTATGGGAGTGTGAGTCTGTTTGGGGTCATTTTCTATGCTTTCCTTTTATAATATCTTCTTTTCCTCTTTGGGTGGGGAAAGGGGAAAGGGAGAGAAGATTGACAAAGTTAGGTATTAAGCATAGGGTGACTAAATTCAGGGTTTTCCTTTATTCTCATCTATTCAAATATAAGCTCTGTCCATGACTATGTGATCCTAAAAATGTCTCCAGGACCTTAGTTCTCAGTGGCCTCATTTTTAAATTAAAGGCTTAGGCTAGCTGATGTCCATGGTGCCATCCAGCTCCAACATTTTATATTCATTGTTATAAGGTTATTTCAAGCTCTGACAGTCTATGAATCTCTTTCAAAGGCATTCTTTCTTTTTGGTTCTACCATATTCAAGAAACCCTGTTAGGAAGTCAGTCCCTGTACCCTCTGAAATGACCTTTTAGTACCTTTCTGGTGTCAAAACCCATGCTGAGTTATTTTATCTTTTTGAGCCTCAGTTTCCTCATCTGTTAAATAGTCATTGCCCATTCTAGCTGCCACAAAGGAGTAGTCAGAAAAAAAGCAAGGAGATAAAATCCTGGAAAACCTATGAAGCTGAAAAGGCTATATAAATACAAATGTGAGCTAAGGAAAGTTTCTGAGGGCACCTAAGAGGTCGTGTAGTGAGGATCTTGGGACCCCTGAAGGGGGGATCTGCCACTGTCTGAGGCTATGTTATAGCAGCATGGCAGAAATAAATAATCCAAGACAACTTTTTTCTTTGAATGTGAATATGCCCTAATGTCTGACAGAGCATGAAAGGACAGAAGATATATGGACAGAAGTTTCCACCTTCAGGGGCACATATTCAACATGTTTTATGTTCACTGTCTCAGTGAGATCTGTCACAAGAGGGTCAATTTGGGGAAGGGGTTTTCAAACTCAGTCTCAAATTTTATTGCATTTGTCTAACCCAAACCTTAAAGAAAATATGTCATTATTGCTAATATCCATTCTTTCACTGGATAGTAGCTAGCATTTATAGGTTTACAAGGTGTTTTTTTCCATATATTATCTCAATTTGTCATCATAGAATCTGTGTGTGGTAGGTGCTATTATAAATTCATATTTTACATATAGGGAGGTTCAGAGTACCTTGCCCAGGGTCACATAGCTAGTAGGCATTTGAGGCAGGATTCAGACTCAAGTATTCCTGATGATGATTCTAGCACTCTATTCAATAAGCCACTAAACTGCCCAATTTTTGTGTAAGGGATACAGACAATCTAGCAGTTAGGAAGACCTTGGTTGAAGTTATACTTCTAACCCACAGTGGCTGGGTGACTCTGGATAAGCCATTGAACCTGTCAACGTTGACAGGTTCAATTTGGGGGAGGAAGGCATCTCCTCCAACTGTCTGAAACTAAGATGTAGAGAGGTTCCTGGTCTGCATCACTGAAGGTAGTTTTCTTATCTGAAGTTACTTAGAAGTATGAGATGCCAAGTCCAGAAAACAAAATCAATAAGGAAAAAAAAATTCTCCTGTGGACCCAATACTGTGCTAAATTATGAAGGGGAGAAAAAAAAACATGAGTCATATGTAGTCCTTGCACCAAAGACCTTACAATTCAGAGATTGAAAAAGGCATAAACATGGGAAAAGACCAAAGAAGTCAGTTGCTTGGTTTTCTCATCTCAAGTCTCTCCCCATTCCAATCCATCTTTCCACTCAGATGTCATATTCCCTCAATCAGTAAACATTCATTAAGTGCCTACTACTCCACTAAGTGCTGAAAAATTATTTTCCATAAGCACTAATCTGACCATGTCATCCCCTCCTCCTAATTCATTAAAATCGAGTGGCTCCCTTTTACCTCTAGACCCATGATTTTTTTTTCCTTAAGAGAGTTGGGAAGTACCTTATGTATATGGTGAGCGATGGTGGTCCACCATGTTTAATATCACTGAATCTACTTAGTTCCCCCAAAAAACACTGAGCCCCCCTCCAACTTTTTTAAAAGATCTACAAGATAGGGGGTGGCTAGGAAGCACAGTGAATAGAGCGTCGGACTCAGGAATACCAGAGTTCAAATTCAGCCTCAGACACTTAACACTTACTAGGGGTGTGACTTTGGGTAAGTCACTTAACCCCAATTGCCCTCCAAAAAGAAAAAAAAAGATCTAGAAGATAGAAGGGCATGAGAGAGATAAAAGAAAGTTATCTTGTCTTTAAAGTTATCACTACCATGTTCAAGGCCCTGTGCCAGGTGCTGTGAGGGCCACAAAACCAAATAAGGCACCATTATCAGCTCCTCCTTCCTTAAAATTAGTATCAAGTTTTCTTAAATCACAAGAATGATACTAAGTCTATCTTAAGAGAAAGGAAATGAGTCATTATTGATGTGCTAGTCATAGTCAAATTAGCAGTCTGAAATGGGACTAGTTAGAGAAGGGTGGAGAGGGGCTAGGCCTGTGATTTCATTGGAATAGGGAATTCCCAGGTATGCTAATACCTCGTACTAAGGTGGATTCACATTTAAAGTCTTAAAGGTCTGCTTAAATTAGACTTACTAAATTAAATAGGAAGTAAAGAAGATTGGAATAAAGTCACCGTGATCAACTGTAACAGTTTCAACCTAAACTGTTCAAATGAAATACTAGGAGTTGTTCAGTTGTGTCTGACACTTCATGACCCCATTTGCTGTTTTCTTGGCAAAGATATTGGGATGGTTTGCCATTTCCTTCTCCAGTTCATTTTACAGAGGAGGAAACTGAGGCAAACAGGGTTAATTGACTCGTCCAGGGTCACACAGCTAGGAAGTACCTGAGGTCATATTTGAACTCAGGTCCTCCTGACTCTAGGCCCATCTCTCTATTCACTGTGCCATCTAACTGCCCCTATCAGGAGTAGCTTAGAGACTTAATAAGGTTCAAGTATAAGGTCTTTGTTGTAGACTTTTTCCAATGGAAGGTGTGGACCTCCATTGAGATGTCTAAGGGTCACCTTCTCACTTGAGGGTGTTTTGTGCCTGGGTACTTGTTAGCCTTTTGATATCCCAAGGAGGCACTGAGCCATGCCTGTGGATGGAGGCACTGAGTCATGCCTATGGATGCTCTGAGCTGCCTCTGGAATTGGAAATGAAGCAGATAGACCTGGCAAGAATACAGCCTCAGTTAAACAAACAGCTCTCTGTTGGGTCTTTCACTTGTCTCTGCTCCTCAGTCTTCCTCTTTTTTCTGACCCACTAAGCATGAACACTCCCAAGGCTCTTTCCTGAGTCCTGTTCTCTCCACTCTTTCCTCTGGTAAACTCATCAGCTTGAAGAGTTTCAATTATCAGCTGTTTGCAAATACCACCCAAATCCAACCCCAATCTACCTAATGAACTCTGTTGGCCTGCTAAAATCTCAACCTGAAAATCCATAGTTAACTCAAACTCAACACACCTAAAGTATCTGTCGATCAATTAGCTAGCATTTATTAAGTGCCTACTAGGTGCCAATATACTCTGCTAAGTGCTAGCAATAAAAAGTAAAGGGGGGGGGAGGGAAGTCCCTGTTCTCATGATGATCACAGTCTAATGGAGAAGACAGCATGTCAACAATCATGTGCAAGCAGGAGAAATTGGGAGAAATCTCAGAACTAAAATAAAATTGAGACTAAAAATTAAATTTAGGACAAAGTTTAAGGCAGACTAGGAAAGGCTTCCTGCAGAAAGTGGGGCTCAGGCTGAGACTTGAAGAAAGACAAGGAAGTGAGAAGGGAGAAGTGAAAATTTTGAACATGGGAGATGGACAGTAAAAACCAGCATTGTTGGATTTCAGAATATATGTAGGGGAGCAAGGTGTAAAACGATTGGAAAGGCAAGAGGGGATCAGATTATAAAGAGTTTTGAAAGCCAAACAGAGGATTTATTATTTGATTATGGAGGTAATAGGAAGCCATTGAAATTTATTGAATGGGGAAGAGGGAATGTGATAAACTCAGGTGTGTGTTTTGGGAAAAACAAATGGATAGCTGAGTGGAAAATAGATTAGAGTGGGGAAGGACTTGAGGAAGAGAGGCTGACCAGTGGAAAGATGGAGACCACACACAGAGATCAAAATTGGGAGAAGCCTACTTAACTAAACAGCTCTCCTGTAGGTAACTGATTCTTTTCAGAAATGACAGTTACTGTAGGTAAGGAGAGAACACTAAGAACTTCTGCACACAGCTTCCAGGAAACAGGATCAACCTCTGATCAAGTATGAATTTTTGGATTTACTCTTCAAGAGGGTGGGTTCAGGAACTCAAGCAGAAATTCTTTTCTCCCCAGGAGAGATGCTTGAAGAACTCAGGATTTAAAAAAATAACAATAAATTAATCTTTTTTTTTTTTTTTGCTGAACAAAAAACAACTTTCCCCCCCTCATCCCCTTCCCATTGAGAAGAAATAAAAATGAAACCCTTGTTACAAACACATACAGTCAAGCAAAAATGATTCTCCATTGGCCATATTAAAAAAAAAAAAAGGTTCCAGTCTTTACTCTGAGTCCAAGAGGTGAGTAGAATGTTTCATTATGAGTTATCTAGAATTATGGTTGGTTATTGCATTCATCAGAGTTCTGAAGTCCCTCAAAGTTATTTGTCTTTACAATAATATTGTTACTGTATACATTGTTCTCTGGTTCTATTCTTTTCACTTTGCATCAGTTCATGCAAATCTTCTCAGGATTCTCTGAAACCATCCTCTTTTTTTTTCTTTTTGGAGGCCAATTGGGGTTACGTGACTTGCCCAAGGTCACATGGCTAGATTTTGTAGTGTTTGAAGCCAGATTTGAACTCAGGTCCTCCTGACTCCAGGGCTGGTGCTCTATTCATTGCACCACCTAGCTACCCCAGAAACCATCCTCTTCATTAGTTTTCACTCTACAATAGTATCCATTACATCCATATAGTAAAACTTGTTCAGCCGTTCCTCAATCGATGGGTACTCCTTCGGTTTCCAATTCTTTGCCACCACAAAAAGAGCTGCTATGAATATTTTTCTACATTTTGAGCCTTTCCTATTCCTTCGATCTCTTTGGGTTATAGTAGTTCTCACGAGTAATCATATATTGTATACAGGTATCACTGTAGTAGTAGCTTTCACAAGAGCTCAAAGAGCATGCACAGTTTAATAACTTTTTGGTATGAGAATTCAGTATTGTTGGGAAATATAGGAAGAATGCTTTTTTTTAGACTGGATAACCTCTGAGTTTCAAACTCTAAGCTTCAGTGAAATCGTGCACTATTCTGTATAAAGACTGATAAGGCTGAATGGATTATCAATCCCAGGTGTCTTTGCATATAACCAGAGGCAAGAAACCTTATATTAAAGGGAAGACTCTAAGGATTGTGGAATTTCTGTTATCAAATGCTGAGGAGAAAGTATTTGAGGAACTTGTACTTGGTAGCTGATCCCTTCCTCCAGCACTTTATCAAATTGTAGGTCTCTAATTCAGGCAGGGCTTTTTAAGGCTGATTATGCCTCAGCTATATAAGAAAACATCCCTTCCCTTCTTTCTGAAATAATTAAGAAAATATATTAAAGTTATCCTAGTCTAAAACCTCTGAACTAATCTGAAAGAGAAATCTTTTTTTTTTTTGATGGGGGGGAGGGGGAGGCAATCAGGGTTAAGTGACTTGCCTAGGGTCACACAGCTAATGTCACCTACCTGTACCCAGAAAGAGAAATCTTATAACTGTTAATGTCCTGCTCCCATCCTTCTGACCCATCCAGAAAGGACTTCTCCCATGAAATTATTAGGATTAGGACCTAGTCCAGGATTGAGCAACCTAAATGCAGTACCCTTCTTTCCCAGACCTGGGAGGGACCTTTCCCTTTTTTTTTTTCAAACTTTGATCAGTTTAGGGCAGGGGTGGGGAACTGAATCCAACTCAGTCAAAGGGCTGTACTTGAGGACCTAGAGGGCCACTTGTGGCCTTAAGGCCTCAGGTTCTTCACCCCTGGCTTAGAGGGAGGAAGGAATGGGAATAACCATTACAGGTAATTAATGGTCATAGAGGAATTGAATGGTTTTAGCAAAAATGATTCTCCAAGATTAGTTGAATTGTTCTGGTCGATGAAACAAAATGTTAATTTTTCCCCCTTATTCTGAGTTATATAACAGTTTTATCATATCGTGGAATTTTCCTCGTTTGTCTCATGCTACTTTGAAAATGCCTTATGTCCGAGACCTGTCTGAGATCATGGCCAGTTTGGACGGTTCTTTTCTCTGAGCAGAACAATTCATGGATTAGACTGATAAATTAATAATTGTTTCTGGAAGATGTACATATAATACAGTGTTCAGATATGATTTTTTCTCCTGACTGAGTGCAAGAGAAATGGGATAGAATAGGATTAAAATATCTTAGGATTTATTGTTCAAAAATATCTTAAAGGCTATCTATTCCAAATATCATATTTGAGATGGAGAAACTGAGGGCCCTGAGAAGTGCAGTGCTTTGAGTGAAGTCATAGTAGTAATAGGACTCTGATTTGTACCCAAGGCTTCTGATTTCAAATCCATTGTTCCAGCAGGAAGATATGTGTGAGCTTTGATCTTGTGAAGAGAAATGATATGGTAGAGTGGAAAGAGCATAGGGATTGCACATAGAATCAATGGTGTGCTGGAGCCAGCTTTAACAAGCCCAACTGTTAAATCTATCAATCAACATTTATTAGGTGCCCCCTATGTGTTGGTGTATTATTGTCGTAGCTATTATCCCACTTTTCTCATCAGCAAAACGAGGGCATTGGTCTAGATGATCTTGAAGGTACTTCCCAGCTATTAGGCACCGTGCCAAGTGCTGGGGAGATAAAAAGAACCAAAAGACAATTCTTGACCATGAGGAACTTAGAAGCTTACGAGGAAGTCAACATGCAAAAAAAATATATATATATATATATATATATATATAAAGCTCTCTCTCTGTATAAATATATATGCACATATATGTGTATATAATAATATATGATATATAATAAATGCATATAATACATAGGAAATAATTAACAGAGGGAAGACACTCGAATTAAGAAGGAGTTAGGAAGGCTTCCTGTAGAAAGTAAGATGTTAGCTGAAACTTAAAGAAAGTCAGGGAGCTCAGTAGTCAGAGCAGAGAAAGGAGAGTGGTCCAGGCATGGGGGATACTAGCTGACTGTATGACCCTGGGCAAGTCCTTTTACCTCTATCTGCCTTAGTTTCTGTATCTATAAAATGGAGATAATACTATGTGCTTCTGTTGATTGTTGTGAGTATAAAATGAGATAATATTTGTAAAGTACTTTGCAAACTTAAAGTTCTCTATATAACTACTAGCTATTAGTCTGTTAGTGCCTACTATGTGCCTGAATAGCTAAATGCAGTGTTAGCTGTTGTACTACTGTTTTAGTTATTATCCCACTTTTCTCAGCAGTTAAATGAGGGCATTGGTCTACATGATCTTGAAAGTACTTTCCAGCTCTAAATCCTACAAAAGTGCTAAAGAAATACAATATGAGCTCTTTTCAAACCCAGAATCCCTTCCCCTGAAATGTCTGAGTGTAGGAGTCCTACCTGTGCAGGAGTTCCCAGACAAATGGTTTTCCATTACAGGGATGCTCTTCTCCCAGCTCTGAATCTCTAATTATACTTGTCCTTCCAGACCCAGCTCATATGACACTTTGTAAGATACCATTAGCTGCAAGTATTGCCACTCATCTGAACTAACAAAGATCATCCATTGTACTTTCACATTCTGCAAGGAATAATAGTTAATTATTATACTTGTCACCTGCTGATTACCCTGAAGCCACCTGTATAGAAGGCATTCTTTCTTTTTCAAGGTTATCAATGATGATCTCTAAATTGCTATACCTGATGCTTTTTTTTTCATATTCATTCTTTTTCACCTCCCTGTAGCTTTTGACTTCTCCCCTCTTCTGTCTCCTGGTTGTCTTTTGAAGAGCATCCTGAAAATCTCCTTTGAAGGATCTTGGGAGAGAGAATCTGTCGAAACTGAGAGAATCCCCCAAGCCTCTGGCCTTGGTCTGCTCTTCTCTCTTTCCCTTCTTTCCTTCTGTAATCTTAATTACTTCCCTAAGTTCATTATCTATATGTAGATGAATTACCAAATGTTTGTGTATGTATGTATGTATATATGTATGTCTGTATATACACAGACATACATATGATCAGTCTTAATCTCTCTCTGGAGTTCCAAACCTACCCTACCAATTGCCTGGGGTCATGTCCAACAGGGTTTCTCATTAGCACTTCAAATGCAACATTGATAAAATGAAACATTCTCTCCTCCTCCAAACATCCTTTCAGAACATCCCTATTCCTGCTAAGGCCCATACCCCTTTTCCAGGTACCCATATTAGAAACTCGGAAATCATCTTCCCTGTTCACTACTGCCCATATCCAATCCATTGCCAAGTCCCATTAATTCTACTGTCACAGTATCTCTCTAATCTGTCTCCTTGTCCCCTTACAATGCCACTACCCTAATTCAGACATTCATCGCCTCTCATTTGAATTATTACAGTGATTTCCTATATTTCTTTTTGGGGGGGGTAAAGGGAAGACAATTGGGGTTAAGTGACTTGCCCAGGATAACAAAGCTAGTAAGTATGTGAGATCCAATTTGAACTCAGGTCCTCCTGACTCCAGGACTAGTGTGCTATCCACTGTACCACCTAGCTGTCCCAACTTCCTCTATGTCTTGCTTTTAGTCTCTCCCCTTTCCAATCCATCTTCTATGCATCTGACAAAATAACCTTCATTAATCACATCTAGCCACAACCCTCTCCTATCTCCATTTTCCTCCTTATTGGTTCTAGGGGGAAAAATTATAAACTTCTGAGCTTGCTTGACATTGAAAATGCTTTCAGACTTGACTCTAGAACGCATCCCCAGATATATTGCATCTTATTCTCCTTTACATACATCTTCCAAACTGGGGAGTTTACAGTTCTTTGAGTTCAAAAGTCAATCTCCCATCTACCCTTGCACAAGATATTCCCCTTGCTTGGAAAGTACCTTTTCTCACCTCTGACTATTGGAATAGAATTTCCTTCAATTTCCTACCGGAAGTTTTTGATGATGCCCTTAAGTTGTCAGCATTCTCTCCCTTTTCACATTATCTTGGACTTATTCATCTATACAGATATTGTATTCTACAACCTTCCAGCAGAATATAAGCTCCTTAATGGCAGATACTGGTTTTAATTTTGGTTTCTCTATCCTCCATCAGGGCAGCTATGCAGATAGCCTTTGACTGTGGATCACAACAAAATGCGACAAGTTCTCAAAGAGACAGGAGTACCAGCATCATCTTACCTGTCTCCTGAGGAACCCTGTATGCAGGCAAAGAAGCAACAGTTAGAACTGAACATGGAACAACTGATGGGTTTCAGATTGGAAAAGGAGTTAGAAGAAGGCTGTATATAGTGACCTTGTTTATTTAACTTATATGCAGAGAATCAAGTCTCAGATATGCAGATGACATCACTCTGATGGCAGAAAATGAAGGAGAATTAAGAAGCCACTTGATGAGAATGACAGAGGAGAGTGTAAAAGTTGGCTTGAAGCTTAATAATGAAAAAAAAACCAACCTATGATCTTGGCAACTGGTTCCATCACTTCCTGGCAAATAGAGGGAGAAGAAATAGAAATGATGTCAGGTTTTATATTCTTGGGCTCAAAGATCACTGTAGACAGCAACTGCATCCATGAAATTCAGACTCTTACTCCTTGGAAGGAAAGCTATGGCAAATATGGACAGCATACTAAGAAGCAGAGATGTCACCTTGTCAACAAAGTCTGCATAGTCTGTGTATGGCTGTGAGAGTTGGACTATAGGGAAAGCTGCATGCCACAGAATCAGTGCCTTCAAATTGTGGTGAGCATTCCTTGGACAGCAGAGATCAAATCAGTCAATATTTAAAGAAATTAATTCAGGCTATTCACTGGAAGGTCAAATATTGAAGCTGAAGTTTAAATGCTTTGATCACATAGTGAGAAGACAGGATTCATTGGAAAAAACCCTGGTATGGGGAAAAATTGGAAGCAAAAGAGAAAAAAGGGACAGCAGCAGATGAGCTGGATAGGGTCATAAAAACGACAAACATGAATTTGGACAGACTTTGAGATAAAGTAGAGGATAGAAGGACCTGGTGTGCTATTGTCCATGGGGTCACAAAGAGTTAGATATGACTGAATGACTGAACAACAAACACCCTCCAGTGCCCAGTACACAGTAGCCCCCACATAAAGGTTGTTGCATTGAACTGAAATAGAGCTGGAAAAGCAAGAGGCAACACAATGTAGTTGAAAGCACGGGAGTCACAAGATGTTGGATTTGGGCAAGTCAGTCTCTCTGGGACTCAGTTTTCTCATATGTAAAATGAGGGGTTGGACTAAATTATTTCTATAGTTCCTTCTGGTCCTAACTTCTTCTTCTTTTTTTTTTTAAAGCAATAGGGGTTAAGTAACTTGCTCAAGGTTACACAGCTAGTCATTACTTATGTGTGGGTGCTCATTTTCTGAGGCCGGATCTGATCTCAGGTCATCCCAACTCCGAAGCCGGCGCTCTATTCACTGCGCCACCTAGCCACCCCCTGGTCCTAACTTCTATGATATGTTACTAAAACTTGTACCATCTACCTCACTACGGAAACCTTAAAAAGGTATAGAAATGGGGGTGATAGTTATTTGTAGTAGACTATAGCACAAAGCATTGCACATAGTAAGCATTTAACACAAACATTGGAATTGGTCTTCATTGTATTGTCCCAAAATGCATGAAAGAAAAGTAGGAACGAAAGCAAAGGATTGGTTTTGGGCCAGCTTCTTTTCCTCTATGGGCCTCAGTTTCCTATCATTAAAAAGACTGGATAACATGATTTCAAAAACTCATTTTGACTCTAACTGTTCTCTGGTCCTTTACAACTCTAATATTCTTTGTTCTAAGGTATCTTTCTCTTCCTTTTTGACATTCTATGTTCTAAGGTCCCTTCCAGCTTCTATATTCTACATGTTAAGGTCCCTTCTCACTCTGACTTTTTATGGCTGATCCCAGCTTTGACATCTTCTGTGAGATCAATGAGGATTGAAAACTCTGCAGGCTTTCATTAATTCATGGGAACTCCCTGAATGCCATCTACATGGTGAAGTATTTTCTACAAATTTCCCTCCTGGTATAAAATGTTCCCACATATCCAATCTGTACCTGTCTAGAATCAGGAATGTGGGAAAGTTGTCATGCAAATGGAGCTCAAGCCTAAATATAAATCACTCTAATAAATTTTCTCAAGTGACCCATTGAGAAACAGGAAAGGTACTCAAGATGTGGTGAAAAGAACACTGGGTAGACTCAGAATGTTTGAGACTAAGTCCCAGCTGTAACTAACCTGTGACTCCAGACAAATTCAAGAAACATTCCCAAAGAAGAATGAACTATCTAGGGAAGGGCAGGGTTTCTATTAGTTGGAGGTCTTTAAATAGAGGTTGGATGAGCCAGGTTGTGGAAGATTTTCAGGTATGGGTTAGACTAGATGGTCTCTGAAGTCTTTTGTGACAAGAGACCATGTGGTCCTTACCTTCTTAGGAATATGAATATGTTTAGAAAATAGTCTGGCAGCAAGGCCTGGGCAGTTTTGGAGTTATTTCTCAAATGTTACTTATCCTCCAACCCCTAATATCTCTAACACTGCAATCAGCTTGAGACAGTTATGGTGTAATGGAAGCTATGTTTTATTTAGTGTTAACCAACCTGTGTTCAAATCTCAGCTCTGTCATTTTCAGTATATAGGATATAGCATTAGAATTGAGAGTCAGGAAGAACTGGGTTGACATTCTTTCTCAAGATATTTTCTGGCTGTTTCAACACTTCTTTTCTCTAGGCCCAGATTTTCTTATCTTCAAAACTAGTATGCTACAAATAAGAAGACCTATAACAGAGTTCCTTCTACCTATAAATCCTGGGTTCAAGCTCTAGTTCTAGTAATTTGCAGGATGACCTCAGTCAAGTCACTTCACTACCTTCCTAAACCCACATTTTTCCTATCTGTGAAAGAGTTGGACTAAGATGATCTCTAAAAATTTCCATGATTCTGAGAAACACGACCCTACTCTTGCTAGAAACTAGGAGCGGGCAGGCAGCTCTTCCGTTCATTGCAGTAGGTCATTTTCAGCCAGAGCCATCACTCTGAACTCCCCACTTTTCCAAGCACTCTTCTGCTGACTTCTGCCCCTGGGGCACAGCTGGGGCAGAACCTTGGCTAGAAGCTTTTCTAAGGGGATTTGTGGGCTGGGCGGCCAAACAGTAGGCTGTCTGCCCCCTAGAAGTTGAGGTACTGTGTATGTATGTGTGTTGGGGGGATGGGGAGAGTTAACCTGTCCTCTCACCCTCCACCCCAGGACATGCCTCCTTTGTTCCACCCTGGCCCCTCCCCAACTTCTCCTAAGTAGTGCCCACCGTTAAGGGTCCCATCAGTTCGCTGGGTTGTCCTTATTCCGTCCGACCTGGAGCGCCGCAAGCAGTACATTCTGGGGCGGGAGCCGGGGGGGCCCCAGAATGAGAGAAAGCTGCGGGGAGGACGCGCCTGCGCAGATTTCCTTTTCCTCTCCTTTTCCCTCCCTCTTCCCCCTTTCCTTTTTCTCCACCTCTCTTTTCTCTTCCGCCCCCTTCCTCCTTCCCCTCCTCCTTCTCCTCTTCTTTCTCCCACCCTTCCCCTTCTTCACTTTTCCCTTCCCCCACCTCTTCCTCTCCTCTCTTACTCGCCCCCACCCCCTTTCCTTCTCCCACCTCCTGTACTCCTTCTTTTTGCCCTCCCCTCTCACTCCAGTCCCTCTCACCAATACCCCCCCCCCCCCTCCCGCCCCAGCAGCCGTCAGCTCCTCCTCCTCCTTTCTCTCTCCTCCTCTTCTGAGGCCCGGCCAGCCCAGAGGCTCCCGGCGCCCCCGCCCCCTCCCCTCCCCTTCCCTCCTCCCCATTGTTGCGGCGGCTGGGTCCTAGGAAATCGGGATCGCGGCGGCTCCGCTTGCTACCTGCAGGAAGGGCGCGGAGCTGCTGAGGTAAGCGCTCAGGGCCCCTTCTCCTATCCAGCTCATCCCTGCCCTGCCTGCCCCGCCTGGTCCGGTGGGCTCCTCCACAGGGCTCGCCTCTGGCCCCTGTCCCGGCGACTCCCGCTGGGAAACACCCCGCTCCTCGGACTCGAGCAGCTTGCCTTAGCTGGGACAGGGTGTGTGGATGTGGATGTGGGTCCGTGTGCGTGTGCGTGTGTGTTGTATGGCTGTGCGCGCGCTCCGGGGCGCGCGGGCTGGGGAGCTGGCTCTAGAGAGACCTGGGGTTGCCTTTTTTTTTTAATAGCAAAAAAAAGAAGGGAAAAAGGAACTTGATCCTGAGAGCCGGGGTTTGCCTTAGGGCCTCCGGCAAAGTGTCATTAGCTAGAAGTTCCCGGTAAACCGAACCGCAGGAAAACAAAGGCAGAGAGGAGGGTGGCTAAAAAGGTCCCTTTCTTTCTCTCTCCACTGCCGCCCCCCCTACCCCGCCCCGATATTTCCCGGCCCTCTCCCTTGTCCCAAAGCTGCACATGGAAAAAACTGAGAAGATGACATGAGCATCCGTCAAGCAGCCGATGGGCAGTTTGTGCCCTCCTGGTGAAGCCTATGCATGCGTTAGTGTATGTCAACGTGTGTGTGGGGTGGCGCGGGGAGGGTAGACTTCGCAGACCCGCTGGCCTTGGGGGCTGGACCTTGCTCAGAAAGGCCACTAGTCTTCTGTCCATCCGTGCTTTGCCTGTGATCCGTACCACGGAGAGCGAGCGCCGGCCTGGGAAGCCGGAGACGTGGTTCCAGTGAGTCTGTACCATTGATTAGTTCTTGATCTTGGGCAAGTTCTCCCCCTCTCCCCCCTCCCCGCCACCCCGAACCTCAGCTTATTCCCCTGCAGCTCTAGGCGGTTGGAACTCAAAGGTTTGCTTGTTCCTTATTGGGGTCTGAAGTGAGAGCCGGCAGGCAGGGCGAAGGCAGCGAGCGGATCTGCACCGTTCCACTAAGCTCTGCTCCCGAAGACAGCCCCCTAGCTTCCTACATTTCCTGTTTAATGCCGAGGTTGGGACTGGAGAGCCGAGCGCTATTGGTAGGGCTAGAGCGCCTTTGCTCCGACGTATTTTGATTTCTTCCGTTAGATTTAAAGGGGGGAGGGGGAGAAGAGAACCCGCCCCCACCCGCATCCACTTTTAATTTTGAAGGCCATCTACTTTCTCCCCCCCCCCCCCGTCCCCCCTTAGTGGGGCTGAAACTTTCTCTAACAGTCGGTCTTTTGGAAAGCATATATTGGATTTGTTTGACTCTCAAGTCTAAGGCAGCTGGAACGTTGCAAACTGAGTTTACTGAACTCGGAGGGTTTGGCAGAAAACCTAATGACACCTGACAGACTGTCCCGTCTATACACATCTGAGTCCTTTGAGGAACTGACTTCATCAGAAGTCATTCAGTCAATCAATAAAAAAGTACTACTACTAATAATAAGATAATTGAACACGCCAAAGACACTGCTAAACCCTGTAGGAGGCAGGGGTTGGATTTGGGAGTGGGGCAGGGGACGGAAAGATGAGTCAGAAAGCTTGGGTTTGAATTTTAGCTCTGCCACTTAATATTTTATGACTGGGAGAGTTACTTTCCTTTTCAGGGACTTAGTTTCGTCGTGTTTAACTTGGCTTTGTATTGGGTTGATCTTTACACTTCCTTCTGGTATAACCGATGAGGTTTGTGTCACTGGGTGTTTAGAATCTAGTAAGGCAGAAAAGTCTGGGAATCGTTGAATTATAAACCAGATTGGGATGGGCAGAATACTAAGGATATTCAGGAGAGGGAGAGAGAGACAGAGAGAGAGAGACAGAGAGAGAGAGAGAGAGAGAGAGAGAGAGAGAGAGAGAGAGAGAGAGAGAGAGAGAGAGAGAGAGAGGCAGCGGCTGCGAGTAGCGGGTCCAAGAGCTGGGGGGCAATCTTGGAAAACTTCCGGGAAGGGAGGTTGGTTTTTTTTTTTTTTAGGTGGGCCTAGAAAGAGAGGGTAAGATTTCAATGGACAAATATTGGGGATGAGGACTGGGTGGAAGGGAGATCGGCATTTATTAGTGCCTAATATGCCTAAAGGACTCCTCCTGATGTTGTGGGAGACATAAAGATAAGGCTCAGTTCCTGCCTTCCGGAAGCTTACAATCTATCACTCTTGGGGGGAAGATGAGAGCTGCTAATTCTAAAGAATGTTCGGAGATAAGATTCGAGAAGCTTTTTCCTTTCTAAAGGAGAGGGAAAATCGAAATGGTTTTGTTGGAGATGGAGATAGGCTTTGCGATCTCCTTTAGAGGCTGTTAATTAGGTGGGGAGTTGGGGATGAGGGAGGGAGGAGAGTCTACTTAATAGAAAATAAGGAAAACAAGTTTAGGGAGGTTGCAAGATATCTGCCAGATTTGTGGGGGTTTGGAGCCCAGTTTGGTTGGACCATAGATTTTGTGCGTTGTTTTGCAGACCTGTCTGTAGAGGGCCTCTAGGTAAGAAATGCAGATACAGTTTGGAGTCTTTGATCATTGCAATGAAAAGGTTAAGTAATTTGCTAGGGGTCACACTTCCAGTTCTATGTCAGAGGCTGCAGTTAAACCCTGATCTTCTGATTCCGGGAACAGCTCTCTCCTTATACCATCCTCCTTTCTAAATTTGAATAGTGAAAAAGAAGCTGGAAAGGTAGGTTGAAATCAGATTATAGTGTGTGACTGTCAGGCTAAGGAATTTGGACTTTTATTTGGTGGGCTGTGGCAAGCCAGTGAACGTTTGATTAGTGGTCTTGTCAGATCTGTGCTTTAGGGACACTGATCTGGCAGGATAGTAGCTTGGATTGGATTGGAGAAGAGAGAGTAGAGGCAGCATATCAGTTGGACTTTTCCACCCAATAATTAATGAGGTTTTGGACTAGCAGGGTGGTTCTAGAAATGAATAGAGGAACAGATGTGAGATATTTTTCCAAGTGAAATTTGTAGGATTGGGTGATGGTGTGGGGAGGGGGACAAGGAACATTCACAAATAGATTCAGGTTTCAAAGTCTAGGTGACTGGGAGACTAGAAGTGATAGGATCTAGTAACAGAAATGAGGGAAGCTAGTCTGGGGTTAAGGGGAGGAGTTCTTTTGGTTCTGGCAAGAGTACCACTTGGAGATAGCCAGTAGGCAGTTAGAAATAGGGAAATTCCAGCAAGAGGTTCAAGCTAGAGATTGGTATTTGAGAGTCATTTTATTTATATTTTAAAGTTTTTTTTTTATTGATGACTTTTGTTTTTATATCACAGTAATTTCTGGATATACTCCCAATGAATTCTTTGCCTTGTACCAAAGAGAAACTGTAAGCAAAATTGGTAAAAGACCAATTCTGAGAGTGTTGGCAACATTCTACACCTCAAGTCTTTTCCTCCCCAACAAAAGAAGGGAAGTACCTAACAATCATTTATGAAGCACATGAAAGATACTGTGTCCATGAAGGAGAACATTACTTTTCTCTGAAACAATCTGATTTTTTTGGGAGGGGGGTGTTTTTCCTCTTTTTCCCCAAGTTAACAGCTCCCTTGCAACAGAATATCTTGTCTGCAAATAGTTTTCTAAATCTGAGAGTCATTTTAATACCAGGACTTCCTCAAGGAACAGTTATTGGGTACTAACTGTGTGTACAGCCTTAGTCGTGGTGCTGGGAGGCTTGAGGGAGGGAGAGGTGAGAGGAGGGAGAGGAGGGAGAACAAAGGAAATGGAAAACTGGGTCCTTACATGAAAGGAATGCTAATTGGGGGGGGGGAACGGGACACAATGGATGGATTTCTTTAGCTAAATCAGTTATAAAAACCACATGAAGAAATTCAAGACTGCATAAAGTGTGGCTATAAACTGTGACTAGAGACTAAGAATAAAGGAATATTTGGAAGGGCTAATCAGGGAGGATATAGTTTATACAATTATAAAATTTAGAGCTGTAATGGCATATCTATAGATCAGAGATCACATAGGCAACCTGGTCATAGTAGAGAAATCATAGCATTTTGGGCCACAGGACCTGATTTCAAATCTGACATTTGCCACTCACTATAATGTTTATGTGGCCTTAAGAAAATAATTTCCCTTTCCTAACCTTTCATTTCTCCTCTATAAAATGTGGGCATTTTTTGGTGATGATTTTCATAGATCAATCCCCCTGTAGATATAACACCACATTTTTCAAAGGAGGAAACTGAATCCCTGAGAAGGGAAATGACTTGGTCAGGGCTAAATAGGTAGCAGAACTAGGTTTAAAATCTATCTCTAAACTCAAAGCTAGGATTCTTTCCATGAAAATATCCAGCCTCCTAAGAAGAGAAATGTCCTGAACTGCTTCCAAAAGGAAAGAAGGAGTCTGTACCCACTTCAATCCTGAAAAAGAATTTCCCCTACAAGAATCTGACCAGTGGTCATCCAGCCTTTTTTTTTTTTGGTGGGGGGAAACCTTCACTGAAGGGGAACCCATTAACAACCAAGGTTGTCTGTTACCCTTTGGGATAGCTTTAATTATTAGCAAGTTTTATCTTTACATCAAGCTAAAATTTGTTTTTCTGTAACTTCTGTCCTTTGAGACCAGCCATAAGAAATTGAATCCTTGTTGCTTATGATAAGCTTTAACTTCTTGAAGACAGATCTCATGTCTCCTCAACAAGTTCATCTTCATATGATTTGACATTGAATTATGGTTGCCTTCCTTTAGACTTTCTCCAGATTATCAATGTTCTTCCCAAATCGAGGCGCTTAGAATTTAACACAGTTCTGTAATCATGGTCTGTCTTATCAAGGGCAGAGTCCAAAGGGACTGACACTTCTTTAGGATCAAAATGTATTCCTTTTTTTTTTTTTAAAGTTTTTGGTCTTTATTTATTTGGTTTACTTTTAGTTTACAAAATTCAGTTCTACAATTCCTTTCTCCCCCTCTCTTCACTCCTCCCCCCACGCCCCCATGGCGGGGGTGGGGGGTGGGGTGGTGGTGGTATAGGATCTGCAAATACTTTCACATTAGACTTTGGTCAGGTTATAAAGAAGGACTGTATCAGATGGAATGAACAATGGGAAAGAGGAAGCAAAACCAAACAAGAAAAAGACCGAGAGCAGGTAGTTTGCTTCAATCTGCATTCAAACTGTTCTTTCTAGTTCTTTCTCTGATTGTAGACATCTCTCTCCATCATGAATCTTTTGGACTTGACTTATAACCCTGAATTGCTGAGAAGAGTCTAGTCTATCAAAGTTGGTTGTCACACATACATTATGTATTCCTTTCTTAATGTACAATCTTTGATTGAATTAGTTTATTTGGCTGCTGTTGAATATTCTGGATTTGTGTTGAGGTTGCAGTCCTCTAGAACCCCTAGGCATTTTTCAAATAAATTGAATTGTAAAAAAATCTATGTGTAAGACTTTATATCTTATATCTGTTAAATTTTATCTTATTGACTTTACTTAGGTCAGTGTTAAAGCCTGGCAAGAATTTTTTGGGTCCTGATTCTGTCAGCCAGTGTGATAGTCCATCCACCTGTATGAAATTTTTTTCCCACCTCTATGTTAAATGCAAATTTGAAAAGCATGCAGTTCAAATTTGTCCTTGATTTAAAATGGGTAACAGCCTAGAATTGTGTCACTTTTTTACATGAAGCCTTTCCTGATTCTCCTCCCTCTACAAACATATTTATTTTGTATTTATTTATAATATGTACATGTTGCTTCCTTTGAGAGAATAGAAACTCTTTGAGGTCAGGGATTATTTCAATTTTTTCCCATTTCTATTCACAGGGCTTAGTTTAGTCCCTGATAGTTGGTGCTTAATAATTCTTGTTGATTGAGTCTAGCATAAATCCCTAGGGCACTTGATAAGTGTTATCTAAGTGCTATCTAAGATAGCACTATTTAGTCTTGCCAGCTGCTGGTGGCTCAGTGGATAGAGAACTGGGCCAGGAGTCAGAAAGACCTAAAGTCAAATCCAGCCTCAAGAATCTTACTAGCTGTGTTATACTGGGCAGGTCACTTAACCTCTGTTTGCCTTAATCCACTGGAGAAGGAAATGGCAAACAATCACCACATCCTCCTCAGTTTTTTCTCACTGGAATAAAGATCTCAAGTTCATCTTCATATGATTTGACATTGAATTATGGTTGCCTTCCTTTAGAAGTAGTGGAATTCTATGGTCCATGGGGTCACAAAACGTTGGACATGACTAAACAACAATATCATAGATCTTAGATCATTAGAAGAAAGGTACTACATTCTGTACAAGGGCCAGGGGAATTCATACTCAGCATTACAAAATGTGAAATTTAATAGTGGGAAACATCTCAGAGACCACAGTTATTAGCAGAGTAAGGACTAGAACCTAGATTGCTGAAATCAATTTAGAAGGCTTGGGCTAGTTGATCAGAAAGTGTTTTTCATATTCTAAAATTCTCTGATTATAGATTAGACCTTAGAACTTCAGGTTTAGGCCCTCAGCTGACATTCCTCCAACTCATCTCTTTCTAATGACTAGCTATTATTCTTACATGGGTGAGTTCTTGTCCTAGAGTGAAGGACACATATTTTCTTCAGGATCAGAGGAAGTCCTATTGTTTGCCCAGCATGAGCTTCCCTGAGCAAGGTTGTACCCTATCAGATGAGGCAATGTTTTATCCAAGTAGGATTCTGACCCAGATTTCTTGGACGAAAGCGTTCCATGGATCTCCCTAGGTTACTTGAGGGCTGCCATTGAAGAGCCTGTGTCCCAAATTCTAAAATACACTACTTTGAGAAATTTTGCCAGCAAGTGACGTTTTGGGAAGCGCTTTTGGGGGGTGCCGTATTCATAGTGGGTGTGTTTCTGATTGGGTGTAAATGAATTGTATATAACCCAGATCATTTGTTATGATGAATACACTTTTGTACAAGAAGAATTCTTTTATACTTCCATTTTTCTCTTCTGTAGCTTTATTTTTTTAGAAGCATACCTCCTTTATTTTAGAAGCATATCAGTGTGGGAAAATGTTGTTACATGGTGCTGTTAGCTTCATAGGAATAACATTTATACACCTGCAGTAAGCAAGAGGGGCTCAGTAAGGTGATCCAGTTCCAGGGGACTTAATACCCTTGAAACCCAAAAGCTAGCTCAGACCAGCCATCAGATTTTCACTCCCAGGCAATTTAGTGAATGATGTTATACAACACGTGACATTATAGTTTGATTGAGCTATAATGTGTAAATAATATTATTGTGAAATGTCTTTTGGTGGGGGGAAGGCTATTCCTTCGTGGTATGAATTTTCTTAAAACCAACCATACCATGCATAGAGTGTTAATTTTTTTCCTGTTATTGTTAACTACTTTCATGGCAACAAAGATTAAAATTCATGAGGGAAAAGCCCCCAGTGCAGGCACATAATAATGAATAATGCTTCTGAATTTTGGTTCTGACTTAAATCCTTATGGGTTGGATCATAGTTCATGAATGTTGGAGCTGGAAAGAGCCTACAAGATCATTTAAAGTCTAATCCCTTTGTTTTAAAGATCATGTCAGTCAACAAGCTTTTATTAAGTTCTTTCTATGTGCCAAGCACTGTGCTAACAAGCACTGGAGATTAAAAAAAAAAGGATAGCAAAAACAGGAAAGTCAAACAGGTAGTAAGAAGAAATGGGATTTATACTAGGTCTTTTGGCTCCAAATCTAGTGTTCTTTCTGATATACTGCTCTGTCTTTTGAGTGGAAGCCAGGTGCTTTTTTTTCTACCATACCACTGTAACCATGTTTCATAAATCTTAGAGAGAGGGTTTTGCCAATAGCTGTCTGTACATTTCTGAGATTCTCAAAGGGGTGGATTGTGTTGTATAGGGAGCTGTATTACATGTTGGAAATCCAGTTGGACATGTAAAGGTACCATTATGGTTTTATAAAATTGTCCATTGAAATGGCTCTGGGAGAGAATCCTTCACTGTTGAGGAGATAGAGTTCCTTTGGCTTCTCAGCTGCACCATATTTGAAAAGGAAGTGCGGAGGTGGGGCCTCATGGAAGGGGAGGTTTGTGGGAGGGGGTGTTTGTCAAATCTTCACACTGAAGGGAAGGATGTTTTGCAATAGTCTAGATTGTGTTCTAGGGTAGAAAACTGAAAATAAAATGATTTCATCCTGATACTTTATTGTTCTCAGACTTAATGTTAGGATCATAGTACTTAAAGGTGATTGAAAAATCATAGGATCACAGTCTAGAGTTCAAAAGGATCTCAAAGCCATATAGTCCAGTCCTCTCATTTTGCAGAGAAGGAAATGGAGGCTTAAAGAGGGGAAGGGAGCTGCCCAAGGTCACATAGGCAGTAAGAGGCAGAGCCAGGATTTAAACCCAGTTTCCATGCCCCCCACCAAAAAAAAAAAACCCAACAACAACCCAGAATTCTTTTCTTTTTAATTGAAGTACCATTTTTATATTGCTGTCACTTCAGTCACTCCCTCTTGTCTCTCAAACCCTTCCTTGCAATAAAAAGATGTACATTTAAGGAAAACAAATCAACACATTAGCCATGTCTGATAATGTAGTCCTTGTTTTGCCCCATGAGCTTCCCACCCCCACTTTGCACTTATAGTGCTCCCCCTCCACTTCTCTGATGAAAAGTGGGAAGCCTGCTTTACCATCTGATCTCACAATGGGTTGTTGCATTGATCAGTTTTCATCATCTTTCAGAGTTGTTTAAAATATCCTAATCATCGGATAAGTTATTCTCCTGGTTTTGGTCTTTCTCAACTTAAAAAAAAAAAACCCTTCATATCCATCGTTTCTTAAGGTGGCAGAATGCTTTTATTACATACATGCCCCTCAGTTTTTAGAGGGGCATTCACTCTTCTTTCACTTTTTGTTAGCACACAAGGTGCTTTTATGCTTATATTTATACATAAGGAACCCTTCCTTTTGTCTCTGATCTCATTGAGGATGCATGCCCAGGACTCTTTCTTTCACCATGTTACCTCCTTGGTGACCTGGCCCAGAGTTTTGAGTCTGTGGCCAGCATTCTGTTGGCTGACCTTGACTTTAAAGAATTCTTTTTGCTTTAACATCGAGGACAACTAGAATCAAAATAAGAACAGCCGTGGTTACAGGGTAGCAGATTTCACTTTGTTGCAAGGAAAGATCTCCCCTGTAGAAACGTTTCTTTCTTGTTCAACTGTTGGTTTGGCCATATGACTTCTGAGGTACCTTCCAGCTCTGAATATGTTGTGAAAATTGTTCAATTAGCTCCAGAAGTTGGATGGGCTGCCTCTGGAGGGAGTGGGCTCCCTGTCTCTTGAGGGCTTTCAAGCAGATCTAAAGATCTCTGTATTCCTGTTGAGATTTCTGTTCACTGCCCCATTGGACCAGATGACCCCTGGGGTTAGATAGATGAGTAGACTTATACTAGATAAGTAGGTAAGACAAATTGGTGGATTGAACCTTGGTTAAGCATTTATTCTGTGCCTACCAATTTGTGTAGTACTGGGGATACAAATACAAAATTTTCCCTACCACCTTCTAATGAGGGAAGTCAGCACATAAAGGGGAATTGGAAAGGGGAGGAGTGAGGATAAAGAAAAGTAGCAAGTGAGAACTCTGGAGAGAGAATCAAACCATGAATGTTGAAGCATGAATGGGGGGTTTGTTCTGAAGGAGGGAGTCACAAATTAGGCAAATAGAGCCCCAGGGCAGAGGTTTCTCTAGAATATCAAGGCATCCTGGGAGAGGGAAGAATCTGGAGAGAGAGTCTAGATATGAGGTTCTGTCCACTCAGAGTCAGTGATTTAAAAAGTAGGACTGTCTAATCTCAGATTTGAAAAGGACACCAGAGGTTATTTAATTATCCCTACCTGAAGTGCAATCCTATCTATAACCTGCCTCTCAGGATAAGATTAACAGTGATTTTTCTCTGGTACCTCTTATAAGCCACCTGTCCTTTACCCAGTTGCTCTTTAGTCAATACTATTTAGAGCTGTATGGCCTTTAATAGACCAGTGTTGATTGACATTTTAGCCCTTGTTGGGGAAAAACACCCCCAAACCTGATATTCTTGTTAGTGATCCTTTCAAAGCAAAACATATCTGATATGCTAAGTTTAGTGTTTAACAACCTCTTCAAATATTTATAGACCTGAGGGGAATCTTTATGCTAATGAGACTTTCTGATATTTCTGTTTTCAATTGATCTCTGTCAAGTCTGCTGTTAGCCAACTTGGAAGATAGGATTAGAACAGAAGGGATCTTAAAAAAGCAAAGCTGAAACCCCAGTAAGACAGATGACTTGTCCAAGGTTACACCGAGCTAGAAAGTAAAAGAACTTTGATTTGTTTCTGAAATTGGTTGAGTTTGACAAACGAGTGTTAATTAACCATCACTCCCCGCAGGAAACTTATACTCTAGTAAGGTGATAGCAGAGAGGCAGCATAATACTTAGTGGAAAGGACCCTGGACTTGGTGTTAAAACCCCTAGTTGAAAATCATGGCTCTGCCACATATTAGGAGCCTGGCACTGGGCAATTCATTTCCCTTCATCACTTTACTGGTCCACAAAATGAGGATAGACCATCTATCTCTAAGGCTTGTTCCAGTTCTAACATTCTTAATTATTTTTTTTCAATTAACAAGCATTTATTTTCTTTTCCCATTCCCAAAAGGACAAAAGAAAAGAAAAACCTTGTAATGCATAGTCATGAAAACCAAATTTTCATATTAGCCACGTGCCACATTTGTGTCTCTTTTAGGAGGTGGGTAAATTTTTCATTATCAGTCCCTGCATTCATGTTTGATCATTGTTTTGATGACAGGTCTTAAATGTTTCAAATTTTTTTTTTACAATGTGTCATTATTGTATACCTTATTTTTCTGGATCTGGTCACTTTCCTTTTTGCATCAAGGCAAGAAAACAAGCATTTATTAACCAATTACTATGTGCCAGGCACTATGGTAAGTCCTGGTGAAACAAATACAAACACAAAGAAAGACAATTCTTTCCCTCAAGAACCTTGCAGTCTAATAAGGGAAGACAGCACTTAAAAGAGTTCCAAAAAAGAGGAGAGAGGAGAGAGGAGAGAGGAGAGAGAAAAGTAGGAAGGAAGAAAGGAAGAAAGGAAGGAAGGGATGGAGGGAGGGAGGAAGAAAGGAAGGAAAGGTAGCTGCATAGGTCTCTTGGTGTCTAAGTTGGGAAAGTCAGAAACAGATCCAGAAGAATGGAGGTTGATCAGCTTGGACCTCTCCCCAAAATGAAAGTCCTGGGAGGTACTCACCAATGGGAAAAGGGGGTGGCATGGAGGATGTTCCAACATGAGAAGGCTGCAGGGATGGAAAGCTTTTCCAGGGTTAGGAAGCCCAGACACTGAGAATTTCCAGGATAAGGCAACTGAGGCATATTATCAAATTTTGGAAAGTCATAAACAGAGCATGGGGGAGAAGTAGGTTGAGCAGCCTAATCTCTCCAAAATGGAGGCCCCAGCATGATTTCAGCAATGAGACAAAGGGGCCCAGCAAGGTGGAGAGATGTTTTGGTTGATACAGTACTTTTTAGGTTTCTCTGAAACTGTCTCCTTCATTTCTTGTGGCACAGTAGTATTCTGTTACATTTACATACATTTATTCATGGATTCCTTAGCTAATGGGCTCCCCCTTATTAGATACTAATGACTAGTTCTTTGCCCTCACCAAAAAACTAGCTATAGAAATTTTTGTACATGTGGGATTGTGTCCTCTTTCCTTGACCTCCTTGGGGTATAGGTTTAGGAGAATTGTTGCTGGGTCAGAGGGAATTCACAGTTTAATAATTTTGGGGGCCTGATTCCAAATTACTTTCCAGAATGGCTGTACCAGTTTACAACTTCAATCTGGGTATTTTCCCTTTAGCATTTCTCATTTTCTTTTTTGTCAGTTTTTCCAATCTGTTGGGTGGAAGGTAGAACCTTAGTAACTCTAACATTCTAAGTGCTCAAACACAATACAACTTAGACCAAAGTGCTTAGGAGGGCTCATATAGAGAAGTATGGGAGGTTACTTTCAAGAATCTTGAGCTTTGCCTGACTGCAGGTGAGTTTTTTCCCTCCTCTGTCCCCAAAATGAATTTATTAAGGCAAAAGCTGTTGGCCCTATAACATCTTTTATATATTCATCCTAGGAAGAAAGTTGTTTTCTGGACCTAGGTTTGCTCAGTCGGGAAACCCAATCTGCAGGAGAATGCCAAAAAACATTGGAACTAGAAGCGCCTTAGAGATTATCTAGTTCAAACTATTCACTCTTTATTTAGATGGAGAAACCAATGCCCTGTTTGGCAAGTAATGATTCTAGGCTACCACAAAGTTGGAAATAAAACCGTAGGCTCCTGACTCTCAGTTCAGTTTTCTTTACATTGATTGGTAAAGATGATGCATTAGTGTTTTTATTTTTAAAGGAAGGACATTGAAAATCCTAAAATTGACATTTGTGGCTGTTTATAAATGCTTAGTTGAGCAGAAATCAGTTACAAAATGCTCCCGTATCAGGACAGCTTCAATGACTTTGAAGCCACTCTTTGGAAAACAGGTTGTCTGGCCAGGCCTTTTGAGATGATGAATTGTGTCAGGGACTAATCAACTAAAAGTAACGCTTCCATCTTGTTTTATAGAAGACTTTTGCCAACAAGAACATTAGGTGTATTATCTTGTTTTAAAGTGTGCTCTTGGGGGTGACTAGGTGGCACAGTGCATAGAGAAAATCAGGAGAACCTGAGTTCAAATTCGACCTCAGATACATAACACTAGTCGTGTGACCTTGGGTAAGTCACTTAACCCCAATTGCCTTGCCTTCCCCCTCCAAAAAAAGCAAAAAAAAAAAAGTGTACTCCTTCCTACTAGGTAATTTTGGACCTTCAAATTCTTAAGTTTTGTAAGAAAGGTACTCCAGGAATTCATTTAAACTGGTAAATATTTATGATAGTCAAGGTGCCTCAGGTGAGGCACAATGGATACAAATGGGGCTTTGGAGTTCGGGAAGGTTTGGGGTTCAATTCCAAGACTTGTTTGACCCAGGGCAACCTGCTGGGCCTCTCAGTGCCCCTAATGACTCTTCTAAGACTAGAAAATGTACAACATTTGCTTATATGCATTAACAGAGGGAGCTTCCCCACTAGAGGCACTACATCATCAGTAAAATCAGAGAGCTGGCAAAAAAAAAAAATGTTTCAGGACTGGTGTGAAATAGGTGCTAGTGACAAAGTTGTCATTTCCTTTGCCAGTTCAGTCTAATAGGGAAGAGGGGAATACATGTGCCCTGATCTAGGTAGAATGCAAGGTAAATTGTGTGGGCAAAATGGATCTAGCCAGACAGGTCTGGGCAAACTTGAAAAGAGAGAGTTTGCTTTTTTAAATGGAGGAATCAAGGAATGGGCAAAGAGGGAGTAACACCTGAGCCGGGCTTAAAAGGAAAACTGGGATTTCTGCAGCCAAAGATAAGGAGAGAATGTATAGGAAGCACTGGTGGTAATCTGTGGAATCACATGGAGGCAATAAGAAGGGGAGCGATGTGGGAGGGGGGAAGAGGGCTAGATTAAAACTAGATTCTGCAGAGTCTTAAAGGACAGGCTGAGAAATGTGCCAGCAATCTTGAGCCATTGAAAGGATCAGAGAATTCCTGACTCCATGCATATGGACCAGTTTACTTTGGGAATGGGATACAGAGGAGAAAACTCTTGCTCAAACCTTTTTGAGGGTGTTAAGTCATTTAAAGCCTGAAGCCTCAATGAACCTATTATATTTAGCTAAATTGGCAGTGTAAGAAATGAATGCATCTTTTGGTTGAGAAAACAAGGAGTCAGCAGCTCTTTTAATGGTTGCACATGCTTTCTATTAACTTTATTTGATAATGTTATTTAAAAGTTAATTGCTTTTTCCTTCCTGAAAGCAGATACCATGAGATTGAAATGAAGTTCCACTTAGAATTTTAAAGAATTAAAACTTCTCCTTAAAACAGAGACTGCCTATAATCAATTAGGAATGGAAATATCCAGATTTCTGTCTGAAGTTATTAGTGGTCAAATAACACTTTTGTGTTTAATATTTTTTAATTCCTATAAAGTTTTTTTTTCACTTTTTTTCCTCCCATAATTAAGCAAATTGAAAGACCTCCATGTTTGAAAATCTAAGTTTCTCTTCCAAATACTTTATTGCCATTTTTTTTCACCTGCTAAGCAAATTCCCTGTAATGTTATTCCTTTACCCATATGGTGGGCATCCTTTAAAAAAAACCAGACTTGTGAATTCATTAACCTTTGGAACGCCTATGTGGACACTAGGCTCTGAATAGTAACTCTTCTACAAATTACAGTCTTGGAAAGTTGACTAGGGGCATTGACAGGTTGTGACTTCTCTGGTTCATATAGTCAGTCAGCAGTTAAACCAAGTCTTCTTGATGCCAAAGATGGTCCAAGTCTTCTTCCTAATTAAGCTATAACATTGATTCCACTTGGAAGAGTTGAATTCATCAGTTTTATGTAGAAGGCTACATAAGGATTTCATTTTGAGGACAGTATGCTAAATTAGCAGAGGAAAGACATGGGCATCCACAGCTGGCATTTTAGAACTAGAAGGTCAAATTAAACCTAGAATGTCAGATCTGGAAAGGGTGCCTTAGAACCCAGAATTTTAGATCAGAAGGGACCTTTTAACTGAGAATGTCCAAACTAGAAGGGAACCTTAGAATCTAGAAAGTCTGAGTGGAAGGACCTTAGATCAGAGTGCCAGGGCTGAAAGGGGCCTTAGAACAGAGAGTGTCAGAGTCAGAAAGGGGCCTTTAAGACCACTTTTCCCAATGTCCTCATTATACAGATGAGGCAAAATAGTTTGCTTAAGGGCATAAGGCATGTTAGTGGCATACATCACATATGTCTGAAAATATTTTGCTGGAACAGGGAAGTAAAAAATGATCCTGTTTCTTTCTTAGGCATAGTGCTTTATCTTGTGAGGATTGGGGTGATTTAGCCCCAAACATTAGGTCTTTAAAGACAAAGGATGCCATTGTATGGTACATAATGATCATTCTCATTTGTGAAAGGGGGAACCAAGAGCCAGGCCTGTGGCTATCCTTGTGGCATAGCTTGAAAAAACAGAATTTGTTAGGAGGCTTTTTTCCCCCTCTAGGAAAGAAAAAATAACCATAATAGAATGTGGTATATTGGCAATCTTTTTAAACTTGCCTATGATCTTGTACTAAAACATAAATTTTCGTCTGGGAACTAAATTGTGTGTACTCTCTGAGTAAATATATGCAAATGAACAATTATCCCCTTCCACTTAAAAAAAAAACAATCAAAGAAAACAAAACTTTGTCCAAAGAAATTGAACTGAAATGAATTTGTTATTTTACACATCTATGGGAGGTATGGGAAACACTCTAGAAGAAGGGTCAATTTGAGGCTTGCCTCTAACAGCCTGAGGTTAATAATTATGATCAGTCACACCCATCAAATTAATTCCTTGGACTTGAAGGCAAGAGGATTGGGTTTGAATTTGAGGTAAGCTGATTCTGAGGTAGTTAACATGAAGAAAGTCTCTTCCACTCTCTGAGGTTCAATATCCTCATCTGAAAAATGAAGACAATATATTCAACACTACCCACATCCTAGAGGGTTGTTACAAGGCTCAAATGAAATAACATGTTTATAGGGCTAAATGTGTGAGTTATTACTATTATCTAAGGACTGGTTTATTCTTGTCAAGAAAACAGGCTGCTTGTGTTACTGCTTTAGGAGATGTGGACTTTGAATTTCAGCCAAAGTTACTCCTTGATAAAGTCAATAAAATCCCATTGGTACAATTCCAATGAATCCTGGACTGGCAGTCAGCAGTCCTAGGTTCTGGTTTTGGCTTTGCCAAATTTACCTGTGTGGTTTTGGACAAATTGCTCTGGGCTTTAGTTTTCTCATCTATCAAAATGTTTTGTACTAGATAACCTCTAGGTTCTACTTTAGACCAAAACCTCTGATTCTTTGACCCTCTGTTCCCATTTGATCTGCACAATAGCCCCTGTGAGTTAAGTGCTATTGTTTTCCTTACTTTACAAGGGAGGAAACTGAATCAGGGAGAAGTTAAGTGACTTACTCAGGGTCATCTAAGAAGTTTGTGAGGCAGGGTCCAGGTCTTTTCCTCCTCCAGTATACTGTGAGTTTCCAGATACTAGACTTTTTATTTATGTCTACTTTATCTACTTATTCCCTTTTATTTGGCTTTCTAAGTGCCTAGTTCAGTGCCATAAACACAGTGACTGCTTAATAAACTGTGCTGACAAATATTCATCTTCAAAGGCACTTAAAAATACCTATTGTAAATCTTAAACTTTTTTCCCTCCTTTATTATGGTTAAAGCTAGGCTGTTACCCTAAAATCTTCAACTGCCCCAGCAACTGCCGTGATTTGCATGGGATTTCAGCTCTATCCAAAGGCATGTATGGTGTTTTGACAATAGGAGACTTGTCCCTGCTGCACCCCAAGATGCTAAGTGGGGAACTCAATGTTCCTCTACCCTGGGGGGATAATCACAACTCTGAGTTATTACTGGAATGCCAAGAAGGTCATGCAGACCTGAACACAATCTCTTCCCTTGCTCTGTTAATCTCCTTCTCTTGCTACTCTCCCTTCCTATTGGCATTCTCTTTCTTGTAGCTACCATATCTCCTTTTCTCACCTTGTCCCTCCAGGACTCTTTCTCTTTGTACTCTTATTTTTCTCCCTGTCCTCATATACATACATATACACACATACCTATTATATGTACATTTCATAGATTTCATAGATAGCATCCACAGCATGGAACATCCATGCTGTATCAATCAATTATCCCTTGCTCTGAATATTTGAGAACAAGTAGAAGGTTCCTAGCAATGTTGGGTAAGTCTCCCAATTTACAGTAGTACACAGGTGACCCGGGATGGGTAAACATTAATGCTTTAATCTGTAGCATTGGAAAGAATACCTACAATGACTAGACCACAGATCCACCAGTGTTTGGGTGTATATAATATGTTTTGGTTTTAGAAACATTTTACAATTTAAGTGCTATCCTAAACAAATTTTCATTCCATTAAAAAAATGACCCTGCCTCTTCCCACTCATTTCTGATACAAATTGGGTTGGATTTAAATTGTCATCTCCACTAGGTGAAGGTATAACTTTCCTGTCCTAAAAACTCAATGAATTTATGGAGGAAGGTCAGGTCTGTGATTCATTACATAGAACAATGAAGAAAAAAGAATAATGCTATTATGAACTTTGAGGACTAGTGAAAAGGAGAGACCAGTAGAGTGAACCCCCTGTTTTACCTTTTCCTTCTCATTAAAATTAAACATCCCCACTGAGTTGGTTTGGCATGTCTTTCTCACATGGAAGCTCATGAGGCAGTATTTCAGCAAATTGCCTCATCAGAAATATTGCCTAAGCTCTTTAGAATGGCCTTTTCAGATTCACCTGGACTGGACAAATGACCACTAACTACCAGGAAAGGTGAGGAAGCCAAAGAACACCACCAGTGTTCTCTTGGCTTTTTTCTAACTGCTCATTATGGGGGGAAAATACAGTCAAGCCTAGTGTCCTAGAAAGCCCATACAATGCTGCCATGTTCTTCCTGTGCCCTGGAGGCTTAATGGAACCTGATGAAGCAAACTGGCCAAAAGGGCAGTTTACTGTACTTATTCCTACTTTAAAAAAAAAAAATCTGTTTGACCCCACTTCCACCCTTTGGGTGCAGGGTTGTTTTCCATTTTCCCTAGCCATGGTGCTGACACACCCAGTGAGTTGGGTCTTGTTCCTGTGTTAGAGATATCAAGAATAATGCATAGTCTTTTGAGATCTATATATGTAGGTATGTGTGTATATCATATGTGTGTGTGCATGTGTATAAATGTGTGTGTGGATACACACACATAGTATATCTATATATAGGTATAGAATGTCCCAATTATCTAGTATTATCAAAGAATGAATAATTTCACATAGACTATCCAGTTTTTCAGTTTATCTTTTCATCCTAAAGGTCTGTGATGCTTCCTGACAATAAGAGGTGTTGAACAAGAAAGTTAGAATGGGCTACCTTGAGAGTTGGTGAATTTCCTTTCTGTGGAAGTCTTCAAGAGGAGTTTGGGGGACCATTTGTCCTGGATGGTGCAGAAAGGGGATTCATGATCATTTCTAAGGAATTTTTCAACCCTGAGAGTCTATGTAAGATAAATGGCAAATGCTGTCTGGTTTTACTTCATTTGGTGACCTTGGGAGAGTCACGTTTCCTATAGGGGCCTTAGTTTTCTTCTCTATAGAAAAAAAATTGGACAAGATGCTCTCAAAGAGCCTTACCAGATCTACAATATTATAATATAAATGACAAATTACATATTAATCTTAAAAAAAAGAAAAAGGTTTGGATGAAGCTTTCCACATGGGTGATTAGGTAAATTAGGTGAAAGGTAAATACCTTTGAAATGGAAGGTTTGCGCCTTGGTTTTGGTTTTGTTTTGGTATGATAGAAAGAAATCTCGTTCTGGAGTCAGAAAACCTTGGTGTAAATCTTACCTGCATATAACCCATGAGAACTTGGACAAATCACTTCTTCAGGCCTTCATTTCCTCATCTGTCATGTGAAGGCATTGCATTCGATGTCCACTGAGGTCTGTTCTAGCCCTAGGTTGATTATCTTATGGTGTAAAAAAACAAAACAAAACACCCCCTTCCTGTTGGCCAGGTACTATTCATTTTATAATTTAGCACAGGGCATTCTCCTCCTGGACTTCTTTGCTATTTCTTGGCTATCCAGTCAGTGGCGTGTCTAGAGCCTTTGGAACATTTCATTGCTTATTATTTCCATCACTGGGTGGTCAGGGAAAGAAGAGGGGAAGAAACTCAAACAAGCAGTGAATTCTGTTAACAGTTAAGTTCTCTGCTATAAAGGTGGAATGTCCAAGAAGATCAGGCTACAGTCCAGGATGAGATTTGGGAGTTACCTTTATATTTTAATTACTCTCATTCCCCACTCACATAAGAGAAACCGAAACCTTCCCAGGGTAATACAGATTCAGGGCCTCTGACTCCAGCGTCAAAGCTTTTCCATAGTGCCATATGGTTTGTGCCTGAGTTAGTGAAGATTCCATAACAATAACAATTCCTATTTCTGTAGAGCCGTAAGGTTACACAATTTTATAATTCTGCCCTCTTTCAATGGAGTTGTCATGGTTGACTGATGGGAATCCTCCTTTCTCCCTCTTGCATCCTGTGCATCCCTCTCCAGCCCATCTACTGCAGGTTGCTAGATTCTTTTTCCTAATTTCATTACACTGACACTCATCTTCTTCCTTCAGTGGTTCCTCATTTGCTTACCAGATACAGTCTAAAGTTTCTGACCAGTACCACATCTAAGATCACCTAAGTCAGTTGTTCACGGAAAGTACTTAGAAGAAGAATTCACCATTAGGCTGCTATTTATGCAAACAGTGTCTAGCTCAGCTATACTCTGCCCCCCAGAGTGCAGTTCTGGGCACTGCTTTTTCAGGTGTCCTGCAAATTTAGAGCAGGGTTCTGGTGAATGAACTGCAGCACCATTATAATAGGATGGAGTGGTTTCTTGGTATACACGAGTGCAGGACAGTAGGGCATGGACAGATGAATAGCAATCCAGACAGGGCTGGAGTCACATGTGGCCTCCCTTGCCCTTACCATCCTATGTGGCATCGTGCTGGCTGGTGGCCCTTGGCACTGTCTCTAGGGGCCAAGGTTTCCATAGGGTTTTTAGACAAAGGGGCCTGCTGTGGCAGCTGTCACGTAGCTGAGAGGGTGATGGGTCAGGGAACATAAACCAGCAGCAAAATGGAAGGGCTGGGGGGAGGGAATTCTCTAAAATTTAGCCAGGAAGGCCGACTCAGGATGAGGAAGGTGGCATCATTACTGACAGCATCAGCAGGCTTGCTGGAGAGTTTCAGCAGCCCAGGCTAACCTAGTTCTGGTTCTAACTAGAACTGGTGATAGTTTTCATCTTAAGCTTACCTGAGTTGTGTAAAAGGGAGGCCTGGCAGAGTGGGGCCATAGATTCATATGGCAGTTTACAAGGACTGCCAAGAGGCAATGTATCCACAAGAAGCTGATCTGGATGGTGAGGGGCCCCAAAGCCATAAATGTGAAGTTGGTTTGAAATAGGTGAGAATGTTTAACCTTGGGAAGGCTTAAGGGTTACATACACACATTCACCTTCTTCCCTTTCCCTCAGTTGTTAAATTCATCAAACATTTAGGGTCTTAAGATCATAGATTTACAAGGGACCTAAGAGGCCATTGAGTCCACTTTCCTGATGAGGAAACCAAGGCACAAAGAGTTTATGTAACTTGCCTAGGGTCACACAGTCTCTGAGGTGAGATTTGAACTGTCTTATGGATTAAGTGCCTACTGTGTGCATGCCTGGGTATAGGTGGTAAAGCTCATGTCCTGCCAGTTAGGAGAATTTACATACAAAATTTCGTTTTTAGAATAATGTCTTTGAAGCTGTTTGCAAAGAGAAAATGAGTCCCTTTTTAGAAAGTATCTCTTACTAGCAGAAATCCTATCCCCAATCACGATATTTTGGTTTCAGTCTTGTATGTGTCTTCTGTTCATAGTCTGCCTTAGCTCAGATTAGCCCAGCTAATTTCCTCTAGCCCAGCTGGTTTCCTTTCCTTACAGATTCTATGATTTTGCCTTTCATCATTTTTTGCTAAAGCCACCCAGAAATTTGCAATCTTAGAGGTCATTTCTGTGAAGTTACAATTGAAGCTGATTATCCCAAAGCAAATAACACTTTCAGTTTTTATATTAAAAGAAGTTTTATTTTCTTCAATTTTAACCACATGAAAAGGTTAGGATATGTTTTAGAGGCCTAACATTTTCCATTCATTAGGAAAAGGTAAATTGATCATAGAACACAAAATGTCAGCTTTGAAGGGTACTTGGTGTTTGTCAAGTCCAACCATCTAATATCATAGAGGGGACAACACAGGCCCAGAAGGGGCAGTAATTTGAGCAAGGTGTAACAGGAATTTAGTGACAATCCAAGGTAGAGCCCCCGTCCCCTGGCACTGATGTTTGTGGGATTCTTCCTCCTAGAATAGATCTCTAGAAAGCCTGATGTTTTGAAGCTTGTTGCTACAGGTAGGCTATGGGTTTGGCAATGCCACATACTTAGACCATACAACCCTTTTGCATCGTTCATCATAAGAGCTTAATATAGGAACAATAAGCCTTTGGCCTCTTTCATTTGTCAGAGAAGGATGTGCCCCCAGTTAAAGAACATCACACATTAAATTATCAATAGAACCCAAGAAGATTGTGTACTGTACACTTATTTAGAGATCATATTTTAAAAGTCTTTTTCAGATATCTGAGTTTATTCATTTATTAAAGTTGAGTGTATGAATGTTTGCAAAGTACTGCTTGCTTATTGCTAGTAATTTTAGACAAGAAAATTCTTACTCTGATAAAGTTCATGATGTAGAAGTAGACTAAGATAGATGCCCATAGGCAATGCACAGTATTATGTGTTAAGAGCTTTAGAAAGGTAGGTAATGGGGCGGCTAGGTGGCGCAGTGAATAGAGCGCCGGCCCTGGAATCAGAAGGACCTGAAGGAGCCGGCCTCCAACACTTAATCCGCACAAACAAAAACCTAGCCGTGTAACCTTGGGCAAGTTACTTAACCCCAATTGCCCTAAAGGGGCGGCTAGGTGGAGCAGTGAGTAAGAGCCCCGGCCTCGGAGTTGGGATGACCCGAGATCAGATCCGGCCTCAGAAAATGAGCACCCACGCATAAATAATGACTAGCCGTGTAACCTTGAGCAAGTTACTTAACCAAAATTGCTTTAAAAAAAAAAAAAAAAGGAAGAAAGGTAGGTAACAAAACTATGGGAGGTCTACTGGGGAAGTTTGTTATTGACTATGGATGGCAGCTTCCTGGAGGAGGCAATATCTGAATTGTATTTTAAATGATAGGTGAAGAAAGGGAGAGAGGATACCCTTTATATAGGGAAGGGTTTGAGTAGTGGTGAGAAAGTACCACCATGTGTATAGAGAATGGAGATTAGACTGGTTTAACTGACTTGTTAGGATGTTTATTGGGGGAGTTCTTATTAGATAAGCCTGGAAAGGTAGAATGTTGCTAGATGGTGGGGTAAGGGGGTCTTCAGTTAAGAGTATTTGGCCTTCACTTGGATTGCAAAAGGGTGGCACTGAAGAATTTTGAACAAAGGTGTTCATACAACTTTTTATTGATACTTTTTTTTTCACCAAAGTAATTTGTTGATAAAAACTCCCACTCCCAATTGAACTCTGTCACATAACAAAGAAAACTATTTAAGCAAGACTGACACAATCTGTGTAGGAAATGTTCTGCACCAATAGTCCCCTATGTTTCTGCTAAGAAGACTGAAATGAATTTTGTCATTGGTTTTCCAGAACCAAGGTTGGCTAATCAAAGGAGTTTATTATTTTGAAATTAGAATTTCTTAGAAATAAATTGTGATGTTTATATAAGCCTTTCAGGTTAGTGCAGGAAAACCTCTCAAGCATGAATATTTCATGGACTATAATTTTTTTAAAAAATGGTTTTCAGTCTATTAGTTACCCAAGGCTTTGAGTTGCAATAGTTTATTGACATACGGTATTGGTAGTGTAGGTCATAGTTTGATTTTTTATTGCTAGTCTCACCCCCTTTCAGTCCAGTTTCTGTTGGAGCTTTTCACCTATTGGTTTGTGCTTTCATGTATTACCTTTCTTTATTTTTTTCAATTATTATTATTCATAATAATAGAATTTAAATGGCACTGCAAGTTTGCAAAGTGTTTTACATGTTATCTCACTTGATCCTTGTAACATCATCATGAGGCAGGCTCTGTTATTTAACAGATAATGAAACAGATTGAAGGATATTAAATGACTTGTCCAGAGTAACATACCTAGCAAATGACTGAGGCAGGATTTGAACTTAGGACTTCCTGAATTCAAATTTAGCACTTATTATCTACTATGCTTTCTAGTTACCCATTACGTTAAAAAATTATTTTTCATTATATTTAAATATAAATTTATAGATTTAAAAATAAATTTATATTGATGTCTTTTTTTAAATATCTCTATTTCAAGATATTTTCCCTCTCTACCTTAGTCTTTGCTTATAACAGAACAAAAGTTAATCTAGACCAACCAATAATGACTACCACATCTTATGGCACACACAACATTCCATACTGTTCAAGGGAGGTGTGAAAAGTCATACATGGCCTTTTGTACTTTCTGAGGGTCAGGGTTGCAATTTAATGGTGACTATTGCCCATGTAAGGATTATTGTTCCGGACCAGAGAATGGTCACTAAATATGATATGATCAGGTTCTACCAGGCTCCAGAATTTAACTATAATATTGTGGAAGAGAAGCAAAAATAGTGAACGAAGAGATAAAAAAATAGTGAACGAAGAGATAAAAAAATAGTGAACGAAGAGTCAAGAGACCTGGGTTTTCTCCCCAGCTCTGGACAGTTTGTTTTCTCTCTGAGCCTCAGACCCTCTCTGCTACTTGAGGAATATGAACTAGATTCTCTCTCAAGTACTTTCTTTGAAACTTTCTGACTTTTCATGTGAGAGGTGACATGTTAGGTGCTGTGGGGGATACAAAGGAATATGACTTGGTCCTTGCCTTCAGAAAACTTATATTCTTGTTGAGAAGACAAAACAATATAAAAAAGAAAGGAAACTCCTAGCTGAAAGCAGAGATGTTAAACTCAAATAGAAAAGGGCAGCATATTGACTTCATTTTAAAGTGTAATATTATCTAGTTTTATTGTATTTCTGTTTATTTTGTTATATATTTCCCCATTTAATTTTAATCCTCTGGCAACATATCTGACGCCTCTGGCCTAAAGTCTTGTAATCATTCTTATGGAAGAAGGATATTTGACTACTTCTGCTTGGACCCAGGTGGCAGAAGGAGGACCAGCTGGTGGAAATGGGGATGGTAGTGGGTGGGGAGATTTGTTTCTGTATAAGGAAATGCTTCCTGATAATTGGAGCTAACACTAGAAGGGCTGCCTCAGGAAGGAGTGGTGAATTCCCTGTCTTTGGAGACCCTCAGTGTCTCCATTCACCAGCATTCTCTATCTCTCCTGAGAGGCATTGCTGGGGGCTCTAGCTCTCACTCTCCACCTTAGTCCACCCACACTCTCTTTGCTTGCCTGCCAGTTTCCCAAACATGCTTTCATAGACTCCCAAGATGAACACTTGCCCTCATTGCTGAGAGCTGCACTCATGAAAAACGAATTCCTGACACTCCTGGGTACTCCCTGGGGAACTGCAACCTGGCTGTCTCCTTTCCAGCTGCTCCCACAAATGGAGGGTATAGGGAGAAAAGCTTGACAGTGATTACTCTCCCTGTCTTGATCTCTTAGCCTTACAACACCACAGGCTCTGAACAGTGAACCTTTAGCTGAAATATTCTATTTCATATGAAAAAAGCATTTATTAATTAGGCACTATGCTGTGTGTTAGGGACACAGAAGCTTGCATTCTACTGGGAGGAACAACATGTGCACATATAAGTAAATAAAAAGTAATTTGGGTGGGAGGAGAAGCTTGTGGGGAAAGGGTCCCCACAATTTGGGTGTAGATGAGAAAAGGTTTTGTGTAAGAGGCTTGATTTGAACCTTGCAGTGAGCTAGAAATATAAGACATGTAAGTGGGGAAGGAGAGAATTCTGGGCATGAGGGGCAGCCTCTGCAAAGGAACAGGGCCAGGAGATAGAATGTTGTGTGCCCATAGGAGTGGGTGGGCCAGTCGGGCTGGTCCATAGTGTCTGTGGTTGGACAGTCATGTAATATTGGTCTGAAATAGATTATAAAAGACCAAACACGATTTTGTATTTGAACCACTATAGGGAGCCATTGAAACTTCTCAAGCAGGAGGAGTGGTCTGGGCAGGTTTGTGCCTTTGGAATATAAATTTGTGATATTTATTATAGCTCTATGGAAAATGGATTAGAGAGGAGAGAGGGAGGAATCGAGGAGACTGATTAGCTGTTATTGCAATAATCCAGGAGAGAGGAGATGTAGGCTGGAGCTAGAGTCATATAAATGTACAGAAGGGTATGGATCGAGGGTGTTGTGGAGGAAGAAATCACGACTTAACTGATTGGATTTTGGTGGTGATGAAGAATGAAGAATAGAGGAAGATGAGAGTTTTGAACCTGGCTGACTTGGAGGATGGTAGTGACCTTGACAGAAACAGGCAATTTAGGAAGAGGAGGGATAGGTTTCAGGGGAAAGATAACCAGATAACAAAGTCACTGCAGACTTTGAGTGCATTTGAGTTGCCGATGGGACACCCAGGTGGTGGTGTTCAGCAAGCAGTTGGGTATTTGGGACTGGAATATAGTTCTTAGTTCCTAGAGTCTGGGGGTATGTGTTTATTATAGATTTGGTTGTCCTCTGCATAGAGAAGCCATATGAACCCTTGGAAGCTGATGGAATCATCCTTTGAAAAGAGGAAGGAGAATACAACCATGGGATAAATTCGTGAACAGGGATCAGGACATGGTAGGGAGATTGAGAAGGAGTAGTCAGCCAAGGAGGAGAAGAACCAGGTCAAGAGCAATGCTGTGAAATATGAAGGAGGAAAAGCTCTCTAACAGTGACATGCTGTAGAGAGATCAGGAAGAATGTGGACTGAGGAAAAAAAATTGGATTTAGCAATTATTGGAGGGAGCCATCTCAATCACATGGTGGGCTATAGACAATACGTACTCTAGAAACTTGAGAAACTGGGTCAGAGAAATGAAGGAACTTTGACAGGGTCATATAGCTAGTAAGTGGAAGAGGAAAGATTTATGCTTCAGCCTGGGTGCTTTCCATTAGGCTACACTACTTCCTTGTGGGATGTCTGGGGCAAGAGTGGGCATGGTAGAACTTATAATCTTTTTACCAGCTTCTGAAGAGCCTATGTATGAGTAGAGTTTGTACCAAGATGGTAAAGTGATAAGCCAGGGAGTGACTTTGGAGATGATGAATAAAAGATGTTGCAACATCTGTAGAATTTCCCCATCTCCCCATCTGGGGGGACCAGGACAAGAGAGGAAATGGAGGATTTGTCTTGTGTGTTTGCTGTAGTCCTGGCTATATTTCAGGGAGGTATGCCAGATTTTATGGTTCTCGCAAAAAAAAAAAATGCTTCTCTTTAGGCTGCCCAGTGAGTTACAGTGAGACTTCAACACTTTTCTATTGCTTCTCTGTTTCCTGCTTATTTCTAGAGAAGACTATGATGGGTTCTGTCTGACCAGTGGAGTGCTGACTTTTTGCCTTCCTACTCTAGGCGGGTGTAGAGGAAGGAGCACTGGCTTTGAGTTGGGAGACTCCACATTCGGGCCCCAGCTTTGTCATTTCCCAGCTCTGTTGACCATCAGGAAAGTACTTCAGTTTTCCGTAAGGTCAGTATAGTGTGTATGTGAAATGGGGATAATAATACTCTAACTGAAAGAAATAGTAGAAGTGTAGTAGATAGAGGTATTGAACCCAGGGAAACCTGGCTTCCATTTCTGCCTTTGAAGCATGCTTGTTATTAGACAATAGACAAGCCATTTAATCTTCCATTGCCCTAAGGGATCCTCTAAGAGCATGGAACGCTTGGCAGTTTCAAGCTGCCTGTCTGCATTAGGGGAGGGAGGCTCCCCAAACACCTGGCTCCTTAGACCAATAAAATCACCACACTACCTCCCTCTCTGGGATGTTCTAAGGGAAGTACTTTGCAAATCGTCCAATCCTGTATAAAATGGGGGCGATTTTAATGACTAGCATCACTCCTGAGAATGAAGATGGTTATTGGTGGTATATGGCTGACCTTACATAAGTGCTCCTGTGTGTGTGTGTGTGTGTGATTTCTAGATACCTCAGGGGCTTTCTTCCCTCCTTCCCCCCAAAACAAAAAACACTTCCTATGCTTGCTCCCTGATGCCTGAAATTCCTTTTTTCAGGACTCAAAAGTCTTTCATTCCAATTCCACTCAGGGGAAAGCTTAAAATGAAAATACAATAATGCACTTAGAGACTGTTGGAGCTGGAGTGGTGAATGCCAGAGCTTACAAGGCAAAAACAGAAAGAATGTTAGACCTGAAGCAACCTTAGAGCATAAAACAGAGAATTCCAGAGCTGGAAGGGACCTTAGAACATAGAAGAGAGAATGCCAGAGCTAAAAGGAGCCTTAGAACATGGAGAATTCTAGAGTTGGAAGGGACCACCTTAGAACATAGTTTGCCCAAGCTGGAGGGGGCATCGGAACATAGAGAATTTCAGGGCTAGAAGGAACATTAGAAAATAGACTAGAGACGACCAAAGCCAGAAGGGGCTTTAGAACAAAGAATGTTCTGACAGAACTGAATGTGACTTAAAGACCATTTCAAAAAGCCCCTTCATTTTATGGAAGAGAAAGTCCAAGCCCAGGAAAGCCCTACAACTTGGCCAAGTTCACTGTGGGAGTTGTGGAAGAGTGAAAATGAGATCCCAGGTATCCTTACTTCTGGTGGAATTCTTTGTTTTACTTTTTACTCTGTGATGAAGAGACTGGGAGGGACAGCACAGAACAGGAAATTGCTTAGAAGGAAAATGTCACCCCTAAGCAGAAAAAGAAGTTGCCAACAAAGTAGGAAAATCGGTTCTATAGACTGCAGCATGACTGGAACCTGAGGTTATCACAGGCCTGCAAATATTTATATAAGAGCTTTGCATTTTTATTTTTTGGCTCAGATGCATGGGTGGGTGTGCTTTTCTCTTTCAGCAAGTTTTGCTTGGGTATCTCCAGTATCAAAGGAATGAAAGGAAGCTTTCATAACCAGGGAAATGTTCATGGCATTTGGCACCTCCTGTGGGTGTTGTGTTCCTTCCAGTTTTTGTGTTTTAGGACATTTCATATGTGATTTTTTTTCTACTAAAACACCCCATATGTAGGATCTAGATGTCAGAGAGTCAGTGAGGTATGGAACAGATTTAGCAGGGACTTCAAAAGTTATTTAGTCCAACCCTCTCATTTACAGATCTGGAAACTGAGTCAGGGTCTTGTGTTTGATCCCCCCAGCCCTGCTATTTACTTGGTGTATTATTTCTTCCTTCCTTCCTTCCTTTCTTGGGGGAGGGTAGGGCAATTGTGGTTAAGTGACTTGCCCAAGGTCACACAGCTCGTGTTATGTGTCTGAGGCTGGATTTGAACTCAGCTCCTCCTGACTAGGGCCGGTGCTCTATTCACTGCACCTCCTAGCCGCCCCTAGGTGTATTATTTCTGATGGACACATGATAATATTAGCATCCTTACCTTTTCTGCCTCATATGGTGGTAGTATATATCAACTGAGGAAAAAAATTATTAGATTATGGACTCCTTAAAGGCAGTGGGAAGTATAGGTATTAGCAAGATCATTTCATCTTAGTTGTTAGATTGTGGTAAATCTATTTCAATGATGGCATATGAGGACAATTCAGCTACCCTCAGCAATATTAGGGGTCTTGGGGTCTCAAGAGGACTGCTCAAAGACTGTCCAAACGTGGTATTCTGAGATGCTATGACCTATGGATAGAGTTGAATGTAGCAACCAAATACAATTTAGCACAGAGTTAAAGTAGTAGTAGTAGTGGTGGTGGTGGTGGTAGTAGTGGTAGTAGTAATAGAAGTTCGAGGGCTCAAGAAGTTCAGCTACTTATTAGCTATGCTATAGGTCCCTTGGGGTAGCTAGCTAGAGCACCAACCCTAGAGTCAGGAGGATGTGAGTTCAGATGTGCCCTCAGATACTGACTAGCTGTGCGACCCTGGGAAAGTCATTTAACCTCCATTTGCCTCAGTTTCCTCATCTGTAAGGTAATCTGGAGAAGGAAGTGTCAAACCATTCTAGTATCTTTGCCAAGAAAACCCCAAATGGGGTCATGGCGAGTTGAACACTACTCATGCAGCTGAACAACAACAGTAGACCTCCTTTTCATTTCTATCACCTGCCTTCCCTGGCTTCTTTTTAGTCTGGGATAAAATCCCACCTTCTGCCAGAAGCCTTTCCATATCCCCCTTAATGCTAGTGCCTTCACCCTGTTAATTGTCTCCAATTTTCCTGGACGTGCTTTATCTGCACATAGTTATTTTCATGTTGCCTTTCCTCTTAACCTCTTTCTGCCTTAGTTTCCTCAATTGTCGAAAGAGAATAAGAATAGTACCTGCTTCACAGTTGTTATGAGGATCATATGAGATAATGTTTATAAAATGCTTAGCACAGCGGCTGGTGAGAATATGCCTTTGATGCTTGTTCCCTTCCCGTTAGCCTAACACGTTGGGGAGCCTCAAGGCCACTGCACCTAAAGGGCCACCTGTTCCCTACCCCTGTGGGGCTTCATGAGAGCAGGAACTTTTAAAACCTTTCTTTATATCCCCAGTGTTTAGCACAATGCCTAGTATCCTTGTTGGGTTGTTTCAGTCATATACCCAACTCTTCATGACCTCATTTCGGATTGTCTTGGTAAAGATACTGGAGTGGTTCTCCATTTCTTTCTCTAGCTCATTTTTTAGATAAGAAACTGAGGCAAAAGGGCTTAAGTGATTTGTTCAGGGTAATACAGCTAGTAAATATTTGAGACTGAATTTGAACTCAGGTCATCCTGACTCCAGGGCCTGTGTTCTATCTATTTCTCCATCTAGCTATCCCTATTACAGCACACAATAGGTGCTTAATAAATGCTTTTTGACTTGAGAAGCAGGGGATACTTTGGTATTGTGCCTCTAGGTCCAGTGTTCTTTCTACCATGAATGAATGAAAAATGAGAAATGAAAAATGAAAAATTGTCTATTAAGAACTTAGACTGTGTTAAGCCCTAGGATACTAATAGATCAGTCAGACAGTTTCTGGCCTCAAGGAGTTCACATTCTAATGGAGGAGACAAGGTGCATGGAAGGGGTCAGCTGGAAATCCAATGGAAAGGTCTTTGGGGTGTAGCAGTAAAGTGGATGGGATTCCTTCTTTAATGTCTTTTTCCACAGATAAAATCAAATCAGTTTCTGATGCTGAACCATTGGCACTGCCAAGGATTGTGGTGGCAATTCTGGCTCTTCAATAGCTGGGTTGCAGCACCCACAGAAGCAGTTGCCAGGTCATATCACTGGGGGGGAGGGTGTTACTTCCCAGGATACAGTGGGTGTTAGGACTGGGCTGGAAGCATAGACATCTGGGTGGGTGGGGGTGTATGGCTGCCATTCCCAGGCTATTGGACTTAGATGCTCATTGATGGCATTTGGCTAGTTGTTGGTTTCCAGTGCTGAGGAAAGTGGGCTGCTTCTTCACAGTGATTGCTCCCCTCAGTGTGTAGCTATGGGCCCAGTGTTGGAAGCAGGACTTTGGGGCAGTACTATTCCCATGGCTCTTAGGTTCTAGGTTCTGGCCTGTCTTCATCAGGCTCTAAGGGAAGGGTAATAGTAAAATAGTGGTTTGCCTTGCCTGTCATATGTATCCTGTCACTTGAAAGGTACCCCACAGCCTCAGTTACCTAGGCTGCAAATTTACCTGCCTAGATTGCTTTTTCCTCTAATGGTTTGGTGCAAACTGTTATGCTGTTATGTATAACTAGGTACAAATGGTCAAGGAATCACTTAATAAAGAATGTTCCTGTTACTCTGATGCAAGTGAATCAAACATACCTGGAGTTAGTAGGGTGAAGAAGTTGTGGAAGGAAGAGGGGGAGGGAGAAGGGCATCGTTTCCACCCCCTCATCCTTTCACTGGTTTTGATTTTTATAAAAGTGCCTTACATGGTGTTGTTGGAAACAGTGTTGGACTTGGGATCAAGAGAGGCCAGGGCTAAAGGGGCTGAAACACATTAGCTAGGTGACCCTGGGCAACAATTTTTTCAGTCGCACTTTGCTCATCTATAAAATAGGGGTGCGAATGTAGCCTTGTACCATTCATTTCACAGGGTTATTGTGAAGAAAATGATCTATAAACATTAAAGGCATTTTGGAATTTAAAAAACTATACAGGAGGAGACTGTCTTGTCTTAAGTCATTGGACCAAGGAAGGAAGGACAAAAGAAAGTATGAATTTATTAAATGCCTACTATTTGCCAGATACTGTGCTAAGAACTCTCCAAATATTATCTCATTTCATCCTCACAACAACCTTGGGAAGTAGATGTTCCTATTCTCCTAATTTTACAATTGAGGAAACTGATGCAAACAGAAGTTAACCAGGGTCACACAACTAATAAATGTCTGAGTTTGGATTTGAACTCAGATCTTCACTCCAAGCCTATACTCCACCCACAGCACTGCCCAACTTTCAAGCACACAGGCTCCCAAAGGTGGCTCCATCATTGTTCTGTTCCCAGTATGAGATCAGCGTGGGTGTTATGAGCATTAACCTTCCAGACCATCTGAGCTATGGGTGACTCTGGGAAGATAAGGAAAATAGCTAGATTCTGGGACTCATGTAGAGGCCAGGCCCACAGTAATGCCTGACTCTGATATGAGCAAGTTAAGATCACATGTATGCACATATCAACCCCATTTCTCTGCATAGCATAGAAAGACCTCGGTTCAAAAGTCTACCTCAGACATCTATTAGCTGTATGACCCTGACAAGTTAATTAATACTGAGTCCTCAGCTATAAAAATTGATATCATTATACCCCACAGCACCTAACTCTATATTGTTAAGATCAATGAAATAACATTAAAGGACTTTCTGAACCTTGGCAGACTATGCAAAGTCCAGTTATTAATTACTGTTATAGGAATGGGAATCTAAGATCTTCTCTGCCCCTAGGCCCTTTGATAGGCTTAGGTGACTCTGAGAACCTTCCTTGATTTGAAAATATACTCTGCCCCCTAACAGACTGAATGTAGTCACATGGAGCTTGTGGTGGGAGGTTTGTTTTTCAGGAATGCCCACACCTTGGTACTTTGTGACTGGGCAGTGGGTCAAGAGGGTTGTTATATTATCTGAGCCAGGAGAAGGCTATATATACCCTGATATGAGGTTTTGTTTTGGGGCTCACTTTGAGAAGAATTTTGTGATTTGATCAGATGAGACTCTGGGCAGCTGTTGAGTCCCCCAGCTTTGAAAACCCAGATGTTGGTGCTTTCCCCTCTGATAACTGACTAGGTATGGATGTAATGGTCAGACAGTTGGAAGTCTGTCTACTGATCTGTTTCTCTCTCTGCTTGTAACTTGTTTGTATTCTCTGAAGTTTGAGGTGCTGACCTTTTCCCCCTGAACTAGGTAAATGATATATGTTTGATTAATTAAAGTAAGATTGTGAACCGTTTTTGAGTTGTTTTCCTTTTAGAAAAGCAGATCTAAGAATCTGTGTTGGCAGCCACTCCCGGTATGTTAGGGTGCTTGCTGTTACAATTACTATTATGAGTTCCCCATTAGTGACCTGGGCCTAGAAGGGACTTAAAAGGCAATTAAATCCAAAGTCCAATTCCAGCATTTTTGCAAATAAGGAAACTGAGGCTTGGTAGATGTTCATAGACTAATCCTAGAAATAGAACTGTAAGAAACCTCAAAGAATTTAGAGGCACCTCATGTTGTTTCTTTATTTTATAAAAGTGAAAACTGAAGCCAAAGAACTTGTAACTTGCTCAAGGTCCCATAGGTAGTAAGTTTCAGAGGCAAAATTTGAACTCAGGTTTTCTAACTCAATTCATTCCTCTTTCCACTGTCCTATGCTTCGACCTTATTACACCAAAGCAGAGACTGTATGCCTGCCTACTTGTCGGAGATGCTAAGATGTCTCTTCCTGCAGGATATTTAATGAGGTGACTTCTACATTTTCTTCTACTTTGAAGATGATGTGATTCTATCAATAACAGTCACTTTACTCAGTTGTGACTTTGCTTATCCATCTACATTACTATGTTAATGCAAGGATTATTAATATGCTATCTAGAAAGGTCAGAAGACAATAAGTTTCTAAGTTTTTAGAGTTATTGTAAGAATTTTTTCCTTTTAATCTGAGAGAGAGAAAATAAGTGTGATTTGTTGAAAAATAAAATAAAATGAATAATTTAAGAAAAACTGGGAGGGACATTAGTGATCTAGTCCTATGCCTTCATTTTATACATGGGAAAAAGCAGGGGAAGTGACTTGAGCAGAATCTTATATCGAGGAAGACACAGGACTAGAGAGAATTGGAATCTGAAGCTGGCATTCCCTACTCAGCCTCCATTCTGAATTTTCCCTCATTTTTTTCTTTTGCTCTTCTGAGGAGTTAGCTCCTTTCCGGTTAGACACTGATCCTGGATCTCTGAATGGTGTTCACCAAAGAAGATAACCCCTCCCTCCTGCTGTTTAACTGGAGAAAAGAAGAGGTTCTTTCTTGTCTATATTTGGTGGGATTTTCTCAGCCTGACTTAGAGATAGGAATGCACAGAGAATTGTGGGAGAAGCTAGCTGTCCTCACTTGCTGACTCCTCACTCTGCATACTGTTGGGGGAGGGTGGGGAAGCAGAGAGGGTGGTTCCACAGTAACTAGCCAAAGGCCTTCTGAACCCATCTGTCCACAGCAGTGACCGGCAGGCCAGGCCAAAGATCTGTCTTACAGAGATGGACTATAGTAGTTATGGCCTTTGTGGCCTGAGATGTTTCTGCCAGGACTTAATCGCTTTCTGGGGAATGCTTGGATCAGCCAAAGGGTTGGGGGCTGGGGGGTGGGGAAGAAGACACACACACAAAAACCTCACTACTATATGCTCTTTTCTGAGTTAGTAGTGGTCACAGCAAGGAGATGAGTGTGGGCCCTCCCATCACTGTGAACTGTGAAAGTCATTTCAGTGTTCTAACAAGAGTATTGAATTTAGAGGCAAATGTTCTGGCTCTGACACTAACTTTGTGACCTTGGACAAATCACATTATAAGCAAAAGGGTATTGATATAAATTAGGGCCTTTTACTGCAACTGTTGGAATGAAGGTTCTCTGGCTGGGTTCAAGGAATTTAAAAATAGGGAGGATATTTGATCAATGTTTCCACCCATTTCAGTTCTTTCATTTGGCCTCTCTAGAAGAGTGATTATGTGGTAACCCTGCCTCTACACTAGGGAGGGGGAAAGGGAAACCATCCACAAGACTTAAATGTCCAAGATTTGTTCAATATATATATTTACATCCATCTTCATATAGGAGTGGGATGCAACAGGCCTCAGATCTTTGCCAAGATTGGGGCAGCAGTTTTAAAGAAGGCTACCCAGCCTTCCCTGCTCGTATGTGAAGAGCACCTTTTCGGGGGTCCAGAATGATTATTAGTAGGGAGAAAGGTGTTACTATGTCTATTTCTGTTCTATTCTTGGGGATCGTTGATAATAAAAATTGAAGGCATTGAGAGTGTGGGACTGGAAGTCTTCCCTGATTTAAAAGGAGAACGTGGAAGTTCTCATGGAGTAGGGCCTTCTGGACCCAAGGAACACTTTACACACACATGAGATTATTATTATTATTATTTGCTTTTTGGAGGGCAATTGGGGTTAAGTAACTTGCCCAAGGTCACACAGCTGGTTTTTGTTTGTGTGTGTTAAGTGTCTGAGGCTGGATCCGAACTCAGGTCCTTCTGACTCCAGGGCCGACGCTCTACTCACTGCGCCACCTAGCCACCCCTGTGAGGTTATTTTTTAAAAAGATGGACAGTAAATACTTAGAGGATGCAAAGCAATACATTATCTCGCAAGTGACAGGAAGATGGCCCTGGGGTTTTCTCTCAAGTGAGGAATCAAATACCTTCCACAAAGTCCTTATGTGCTTGATTTTGGGACTATAGATATGAAATGCTGACTCGGATTCCACTGGGCTAGGAGAAGAAACATGTAATATATATATCCATCCTTACAAGGCCTTCCTTATTTATGTAACAGTAAATGTGTGCTTTCATATAAATTCACTCACAAACAATATGGATCGATATTTACGTTTTAATTTGAGAATGGAGAGCACATTGATGTTAAAAAAAATCAAGCAAAACCACATATTTATACTCATAAGAAGGGATGTAGAATTGTGAAAACTAGAATTAATGGAAATTATTAAAGTAATTAAGGTTTTATTGTCTGTGCCACTGTATGTCATCTAAACTTAGAGGTAGTATGGCATTCTGCCCGTTAGTTGGGTAACCTTGGGCAAGCTACTCTGCTACTTCTTGGAACCTCAGTCTCTTCATCTCTAAAATGAGGATAATACTTGCTCTACCTAACTCTAAGCTTTGTTGTTCATCTTTAAAGTGAAATATGCAAATATGACTTGTAATCAATACGTGTTGTCTCCCTAAACTTAATACCTCTTTGCAGTATTCTACACACAGAAAGGTCTTTATACATGTTTTTTTAAATGAACTAATAATTCAGTGCCTCAGTTTCCTTACCTGTAAGGTGAAAATAATGATAACATATGCTACTTATTTCATGTACATCATAGATTTAGATTTGGAAGGAGCACCAAAGCAGAGACTATATGCCCACTTGTCAGAGCTGCTAAGATGTCTCTTTTTTGTTCAATGCTTTCATTCAATAGTTAAACCTCCTGGGACCCAGAGGTTAAATTATTCTCCCAAGGTCACATAAACAGTGAGGTTTTTTGATTCCAGCTCTGGCATTCATCCCACCCCATCTCACTGCAAGATATGATGAGGAAAACACTCTGAATGATAAAACTCCATGGAAACAGGATATTCTATTATTTCTATAATTGCTAATAATTCTGTTGTATAGCTTTTTAAGAGTAATCTATATTAAATGGCAAATAGAAGCTTATTTCAATATATTTCCATAACTATTCCCAAGCAGAATTAAATATATTTGTAAGTCTCTTAATGGAAAAAAAAGGTTCTTGGTAATAAAGAAAATAATTATTTTCAAATAGCCCGTGGTTTATGAAGCACTGTCTTCACAACCAAATTAGGCAGTTTGTTGTTGTTGTGTCATTTCAGTCCTTTTCTAGCTCTGTGATCCCATCTGGCAAAGATACGGTTTGCCATTTCCTTCTCCACCTCATTTCACAGATGAGGAAAGTGAGGCAAACAGGGTTAAGTGACTTGCCCTGGTTCACACAGCTAGTAAGTGTCTGAGGCAGGATTTGAACACAGGACGAGTCTTCCTGATTCTAAGCCCAGTGCTCTATTCATTGTACCACATAGCTGCCCAAACAGAAGGTAGAATGTACCAGTGTTATAGATAATATTCAATTTTTTTCACATGAGGAAACTCAAGCTAAGAATTGTGAGATTCTGCCCATGGTCCTTCAGATACTAAGTGGCACATTTGGGAAGTGGAATGAAACTTTCTGACTTCCAAGCCAGTGGTCTTTGCTCAATGTTAATGACACAATGCTGCCACTTACAAATAACAATAGATTACAAAAGCAAAAGGAACTCTTGACTTGGATTTGACAGACATTGCTTCTGAATCCTGGCTTTGACAACAGTTGTTTGACTAGTCACCATTTTACCAATGAGGAAATTGAGTCAGGGCATCTGTGTGTGAAGTATCTCAGTAATGTGATGTGTCTAATACACAATAAACTCTGGGGCTTGGATCTAGGTCTTTGGAGTTGAATCTAGTACTTCCTATTATGCAAGAAAGTGGAGAAATCGCTGAAAGGCCAACATTTAAAAAAATCTATTAGTAAGATATTTTAAGAGTGTTCAAAATCAGATTTGAACTGATTTTTTTTTTCTCTAGAATTTCGCTTTTCATTGAGTCTGAATCACCTCAGGTGTTAATTATTTTTATAGCAGTTTTGCACTTCCATGATACTTTTATCTTCCTTGAGTGTGAAAACTTGATTAGTAACAATTTGCTATGCTTTTAGGTTTAACAATTTGACCCATCCTGCTTCTACCTCCTAGTTTCCACATGACTCCACCCCATTGGTTTCAAGCCATTGAAACCAATATAATTACTTTATTATATATAATTAAATATAATTACTTTATTATATAATCAAAGGGCAGAGGGAATTCTTTTTGGCATCTCTAGATTCCACCCTTCTGATTGGTGCTTTATAATCCCAAGGATAAAAGGCATAGAGAGTGCCCTTCAAGTTTGTAGGGAACAAAATTCTGAGAGATATCCAATCAATGGTCTAGTCCTGTCCTTTCCATCCTCATGATATCTTTTATATATGTTCTCTTCTCTCCTCTGACCCTACACTCTGGTGTAGACTCTCATCACCTCATGCCCTGGACCACTGCTATAGCTTTCTGCTTGGTATCCCTGCTTCAGAAATCTCCCAGTTCCAGGCCATCTTTCACTCAGTTGTGAAATTGATCTGCCTAAAACTGACCATGTCACCCTACCCCACATTCAATAAATTCCAGCTTTATAAACTCCCTATTCCCTTATGGATTAAATATAAATCTCCTCTTTGGCTTTCCAAGTCCTTTATAACCTTGCCCCTTCCTACCTTTCCAGCCTTCTTATACCTTACTCATCTCCATGTACTCTGATCCGCTGAAGTTGGCTTCCTTTCTGTTCTTCATACAAGACACTTCAATATTTTCAGCTGCTGTTTTTCATGCCTGGAATGTTCTCTCTCTTCTTAGCTTTTCCTTCAAGTCTCAGTTAAAGTCTTACCTTCTTCAAAAAAACCTTTCCCAGTCCTGTTTAATTTTAGGGTCTTCCTTCTGAGACTACTCCCAACTCATCTTGTATATATCTCATTTCTACATTTACATGTTGATTCACACATTAGACTGTGAAATTCTTGAGAGCTGAGACTGTTTCTTGCCTTAATCTGAACCACCAGTATTGAACCACTAGTACTGACCTTCTTGGGTGTATTAGAATGGTGATTCCTTTCATGTTTGAGTTTAACTCTGAGGCCCCTTCCAGTTAGTGGTTCTGTCTCAAAAGAGCCACTGGAACATTTGATCCTTTTTCTGTTTCATGATAATAGGTGTTTTGATGTTTGGGTCTCAGGACCAGAAGTCAGAGATCTGGATTCAAATTCTGCTTCAAATACTTATAAATGATATGACTTTCTGACAAGTAACTTAATCTCTCACTTTCTTTATCTTTAAAATCGTGGTAATAATTATTTGTTCAGGCATTTTTGTCTTGACTCTTCACGACCCCATTTGGGATTTTGTTGGCAAAGATATTGGAGTGGTTTGCCATTTCTTTCTCCATCTATTTTATCCCCTTTCATGCTTTTGATTCATGCTATTCTTTCTTATGCATAGAATCCCCCTTTTCTCCCCTGTCCATTTTCTCCTGTTGAGACTTCTCTCCTATTTAAATCAGTTTCACGGTCCTTTCCTCCCTAAAGTATTTTCTGGTGCCACCAAATCAGAGGACTTGAAACTCTCTCAATTTTGTAGCTTTTATCTAACCCATTCTGTTTATTTTGTATAGTAATTATTTGTCTAAGGTGTTTTATCTCTCCTCCTAGATAGCCCATTTAAATGGAGAGTGTGACTCATTCGTCTGTTTCATCAGGCCTTAGAACTTCCTAAATGTTTGCTGATTATTTGTCAGGCTGGCCTTGTTCCCTTCCCCTTGGTTTGCTGCTTTGATTTTACTTATTTTTCTCCTGCACATTTGATATTTTTCCCTTCATGTTTCTAGGCTGCCCTATTCTCTGTGATCCTCATTCCATTAATTCCCACTTCAAACAAAACACTCTAGAAATGTTTATGGCTTTAGGCTCTCTGCCACTTACTTTTCTTTGCTGACTCACAAGTTTGAATTTCCCTCTCCCTTTTGTTTCTGCCAAATTTGGATGACTTATTTTCGTTTGGATCATTTGTAAAAGGAAATGGTCACTTCTGAGGCCAGCTCATCTCTGGGTCAAGGTAGAAGGAAATTTGCTAATACTAATTACCTCTTCTTTGCTGTGAGGTTTCTGGCTCTGGAGAAAATTTCGTAATACTGACTGGTTTTCATCTGAAGCAGACACCCAATGTTGCTTTTCCATTCTACCCATGTTTCCTCTCCAAATGGAGGATGTTAGAAAGACTAGAGGTTTTGAAGACAGGAGACTAAGTTCTGCAACTAACTCCCCATAGCCTTGGGACTCAGTTTCCCTTCTGTAAAACAAGAATGTTAGAATAAATGACCTCAAAGATCTCTTCCAGTTCTGACATGGCTTTTTCTATATTCAATTCAATTAAACAAATGTTGAAAAAGAATCTACTGTGTGAAAAGACAAAAAATACCAACAACATCACAGAAAAATGGTCTCTGTCCTCTGAGAGCTTGTTCTTCTGGGGCTGAGGTGGGGGAATGCTTTATGCAAAACAACTTAAGTTTCAAGTAGAAGATAATTTTAGGAAGAAGAGGTATCATAAGTAGAGGCATCAGGGAAGGGTAGGAAGAAGTGTCTTGGAGAAAGCTGAGGATTCTGAGAGGTGTAGAAAAGAACGTGCTACGTTCCAGGTATGGGGGGTGGGTGGAGTCTATGTGGGAGGCAGCCCCACACAGGAATTGAAGTGGGAGATGGAATGCCATCTCTGAGGACTGATAGGGTCAGTTTGGCTAGAACATAGTGTTGGGAGGGTAATAACGTGAAACAAATCCGAAAAGGTAGGCTGGAGTCATACTCTGAAGGACTTCAAATATCATGCTGGAAAGTTTGTATTTAATCTAAAACCAGTAGGGAACCACAGCAGGTTTTTGCGTAAGGGAGTAACAAGTCCAGACCTGTGCTCTTAGAAAGATTATTTTCACAGCTGTGTGGAGGATGGAATGAAAGAGGGAGACTACTGTAACAGCTTAGGCATGAGCAGATCAGCTTTTGAATTAGCTGTATCAGTGGGTGACCGAAGGATCTGATCCATTCACTTTAAGCAACTCTCCCATTTTGCAGATTAGACCCAGAGCAATGATGTTGAGTGGCTTGAACAAGGGGAGTAAGCATCAGAGATGAGATATGAATCTAGATCATGTCAGTCTAGAATCAGTTCTTTCTTGATGAAATCCTACCTCCCCTAGGGAGTGTGTAGAGAGCAGAGATGTGCCCTTTCTCATCAACTCTCTTCTCAGATGCCTTCTCATTCTAACGTTTTGCCTAAATAGCCTTTTCTGTTTATAGTACCAGTGCTCTGCATAGGCAAGCAGATGAGTGTTGCCCTCTTGGGATTTTCTGAGGTGAGGGAGGGCAGGAGCGTCTCATTCTCTCTCCTTCCCTCTGTTCTAGTACTCCTACCTTCTGTCTGATGCCTGAAATTCTACCATTTTCCCCGTTTAGCTTAAATAGGCCCCTATAACTATGTGAATAATCTTGATGGATAAGAACTCAATTCTATAGACTTTATTTGCAAGGGGCTTTCCTTATTTAAACCTATAAGGTGTAGATAGTGAAAATATGATCATGCCAGTATTGCAAATGAGGAAACAGAGGCTTTGGGAATGTAAGTGACTTGCCGGGGTTTATATACCATGTGAGTGTATGAAGTGATGTTAGAAGCCAGGTGCCTCCTGACTTCAATTGGAAATGTGTGACCCTTCTTATTTTTATTCTTTTCCTTTTTTTCATTCCTTCTCATCATGAACAACAATTTATTAAACACCTGCGTGAATTCAGGAAGCATTGTTTAGTGGAAAGAGCATTGGTATTTGTTTTAGGAAATCCCTGTGTTCAAATCCTGTCTCATACCCCATGGGTAAATCAAATTGCCTTTGAGCCTCAGTTGTCCTATTTGTAAAAATTGGGATAATAATTAATTATAATAGTATCTACCTGGAATAGTTGTTGTGAAGATCCAATAAGATTGTATATGTAAAAATAAAGGCTGTGTTATTCATTATTTTTATACTCTGGGGAAATAAATCAGAGAGATTCACTGTCCTGGAAAGTGGAAGTCTAGTTGGGTGAGACAGGAATTTTTAACTGGATAAGTACCTTAGGGTGAGTAAAGAAGAGATATTCTGCCTGCAGGATTTGGAGGATGAGTCCACATTCCCAATTGACCAGTTTTATTTAGGGCTCTCCAGTGACACTAGTCTGCATTTGTTCTATCTTGAGAATTAAAGTTCCTGGAGAGATTTCCTAGAAGACTCTTTCGTCTTGCTTTTCTATTTTATCCCCAACTTCTCAGTCTGTGACAGTCTTAAATTGTTAAGGCATATAGTTTCTGAAAGAAGAATGAGGTGCATAGAACACTGGACTGAAATCAGGAGACCCTGAAATCAAATCGCGCCTTTGACACTTAGTAGCTGAGAGACTCTGGGCAAGTCATTTCTCATTGCCTCCGTTTAATCAACTGTAAAATAGTGATAATAATAATACCTCCCTCTCAGTATTGTAAGAGTCAAATGAGATAATGTATGCCAAATGCTTTTTTTTTTCTTTTTGGAGGGCAGTTGGGGTTAAGTGACTTTCCCAAGGTGACATGGCTAGTTTTTTGTGTTAAGTGTCTGAGGTAGGATTTGAACTCAGGTCCTCCTGACTCCAGGGCCAATGCTCTATTCACTGTGGGTAGCTACCTTGCGTCAAATGCTTTCTTAATTTTAAAGCACTATGAAAATGCTATACTTTTACTTTTATAAGACCCTCTCTAGAACTGTGCTTTTGTGATCTGTAGTCCTCTCCAGCTATAACCCTCTAGTGATTTAATAATTCTGACATTTAGAGGAAATAGATAGAAGCTTTTTATATGTATGTTTGAAGGGGGCACAATATAAAAGTTAGGTTTATCCTTTGGCTGGGGGTTTTAATCTACACTATTATCCCTCTGACATTAGGGTCCCCTGACCTAATCGGGGCCCTTCCAGACCCTGTGGAAAGAAGTCTGCTTCTCACTTTATCTGTTTTCCTGGACACTTTTACTGCCATAAAAGACACTAAACAGGGAGGCTTTCCTATTTTTCTTGGCCCATTTGAAATGCCAGAATGCTGCCTTGACTCTAAAGGAGCCACCTCCCTTCCTCATTTCTGCTTTTAAAAACCTTCCCCCCACGTCTTTCATTCTTCCTCCTTCAATCAGGAATTTTGCGGAGTATTTATAGGCAGCATTGAACGTATGGAAGTTCCTGTGGGTCAGAACCTAGAGACGGCCATATGCTCCACTGCTTGATTTATTTTTATGCTATCTTGTTCAGAATCCTTTCAGAAGGGGTTAGAGTCCCTTGACCCAGATCAACAGACAAAAGATGATTTCCTTTAAGGATAAGCCTTTAACTGTGACCACTCTGAACTGGGAAGTAGGTACTATGGTAGACAGATACAGGTCACTTTGTGTCAGTTGATTGTTTAACTTCCATTTGATGGATATTCATTAAGCACCTAATTCCTATGTGAGGAATGCTGGACCGGGCACTAAGGAAGATACAAAGCCTTTATTCGTCTTCATATAGACTTTATAGTGCCTCCCCTCATTCAGCTCACAGTTTAGGAAGAGAAGACATACACATTAATACTTGCCCAGGGAGTCAGTGGTAGAAATGAAACTAGAACCCAGGACTCTGTCCTGTGTATTCTCCCTCTCCTTTTCTCTCTTCTCTCTTTTTCTTCCCCTCTCTCCCTATTCTTCTCTTCCCCTTTGCTCTGCTTTTCCACTCCTTTCTCTCCTCTCCTTCACCTTTCATCTCTCTTCTCTTTCCCTTCCTCTCTTTTTTGACCCCTCTTTCACTAGCTCTCCCCTTTCTCCCTAACTCTCTTCCTTCCACTCCTCCTTTCCTTACCTCCTCTAGTTGGGACTGGGGACTATACCCCTCAATCCTGACTCAGATCAAATAAGCTTTGGGGATTGCCTTAACATACTGATGATATTTGAGGTGCTCAGAATCCACTAAAAAAAACCCCATCTTTTTTCATTCTGTTGTGTCCTTTGAAATTCCTGCTCTATTGTTAAGAAATTGCCCACATTCAACTTTGAATTAACACGCCTTTCACTCCTCACTTAAAGTTCCCTATGCTCTTTTCACTCCTGGATACTGTCCCTATGCTCACTGACTTAATTATTACTCAGTTGACAGATGAGTGTTATTTCCTCAATGCTACACCTACCAGAATCAAGGACATGACCATCCATAAAAGGAATTTGTGGTAATGAAATAATTATTCAATGAGAATATATACGTTGTGTGCATCCCAGGAAAGATATTGCATGATTCAATTTGGCTAATCTAAGTACATTTGACCTCATTCTAACCCTTCGAAATGATTATGTTTATTTTGCCATTCAGTTTTAATTATTTAAAATCTAGATTGGGGTTAAAAAAATCCCCAAATCAATTTTTTTTTTGTTGATGCAGTATTTTCTTGATGCTTATTTCTTAGCATTCAGCTTCAAATATGCATTTTTAAAATATGAAACTTAAATTGGGCTCTCCTCATGTTGTTTCCAGCCATTTTTATGAGATGGACCTAATGCATTTTCATGATTAAATTAAGTCACAGAGAAGGAAGAGATCTTAGAGATTGTCTAAATCTAACTACCATTTTGCAGATGAGGAAATTGAACCCCCAGAAAGGGAAATGACTTTTATATGGTCACACAATTAGCAAGGAACAGAGATAGGATTTTAAACCCAGGTCTTTTGCTCCCAAGTTTAGTACCCTTCTATTTGTCCAGACAAATATCACTATATTCACATTTTCCCTGGACTCACTCTTTCTCCCTTTTCTACTGGAATGAAATTAACTCTGTTAATTTCATTCCAGTAGAAAAAGGGAGAAGAAGGATGAGAATAGTGTAGTCTGAGAATTGGTCAGTTACCCTGTCCCAAAGCTCATCTTCAGTCTAACCTAGGTTAAAGGATGATGCTGTTTTTGGTGATTCCAGCAGTGTTGGTGGTCCTCCCTTAGTTCACAGAGGGGACTTGTATATATTACCTTTATTTTTTTACTTTTCATTGTTGTTTAGTCATTTCAGTCATGCCTGACTTGGGTTTTCTTGGCAAAGATACTAGAGTGCTTTGCCATTTCCTTCTCCAGCTCATTTTACCGATGAGGAAACTGAGGCAAATAGGGTGAAATGATTTGCCCACAGTTACATAGCTAGTGTCTGAGGCTACATTTGAACTCATGTCTTCCTGATTCCAGGCCTGGCACTCTATTCCTGGCACAAAAGTCCACCTTGAGACTAAAGTTTCCAAGGTTTTACAGAGTAGGCTAGAGCTGGGAAGCCATTTCTCTATTCGTTGTAGTCAGTTTAGAGATCCTTTTAGAAAGTATTCATAGGCAGAATACACAAACTCTGTTCCCTGAGGAATGGGCAAAACCCAGTTAAAACACAGGATGAGTTTTGGTTTTGCCTTCCCTCCAAAGTCAAATAAATTCTAAGAATCCCCAAGCTATTGTTAATTCTTTTTCTTTTAAAAAACATTCTGTTTTGTTTTGAGCCATGAGCTAACCCTTCTGTTATGATATACAAAACCCTTAATTTTTTGTTTTTCAAAACATTTGGATAACCACGCTCTCTCACAGCACTCGCTACCTGAGAGCACTTTCTCAGGGACAAGTGTGGGAAGTTTATCCATAGATAATTATATTTCATTACATCTAGGTTGATTTATGTACTGTGTACATCGTGGGGCTGTGGTATGGAAAGGTCTTTGTCATCTTAAAGCCTATATAAATGTGAGTTGTTGGTATTAATCTGCTCTGTTTTGCTAGAAGTTTAAGGCTGGTTAGTATTTAAAGGTGTGTGTGTGTGTGTGTGTGTGTGTGTGTGTGTGCGCCCTCATGCCTGTGATAGAGATTGGTGGAATGAGACAAAGAAGTGGAATAATTAACATATTTCCTTTAATCAGGAAGTTGAATGGTTTATCCCCAGATTCAGGCATAATGATATCATAGCATTGTGGAAAGAACACTGGCCTAGGAGCCAGGGCACTTTCTATATTCTATAGTTGGCTAAGTAACTGTGTGAAATTAAGCAAATCACATTCACTTTCCACCTCATTTTTATGTGTGAAATGTGATGTTATGTGCACTGGGTTAAATGTTATTCTAAAGTAGATGCCTTCCAGCATTATGCTTTTTTTTTTTTGGTAAATTATTGCCATTTTTTTTCTCAATTAAAAAGTCTTTATATTTTTTCTTACCCACCTTATAGTTTCTCACTCCCAATCGTATTAACAAATATGCATAGTTGAGGAAAAAAATTCCCACATTGGCCACGTCTAAAAATGTTTATCTCCTTCTGAATCTTAAGGTCATCACTTCTGTTTAGGAGGTGGGTAGTGGATATCGCTATTGATCTCCTGGAATTGTGGTTGGTGATTGCACCAATCAGAGTTTTTAGGTTTTTCAAAGTCGTTTGTCTTTACAATGTGAGCAGAGTTTTGATGAACCTGAGTAAGTCTCATAAATAGTGGTAAGAATGAATGAATGTAAAAAGAAACATTTAATAATAATTTCTTATGCCAAACAATGTAATAAATGCTAGGAAGATAAGTAGAAAGGGAGGACAGTTAACAAGGCCTCCTGACAAGAAGCATGTATTTGGAAAATCCTCCCTGATGCATTCATTTCAGTCCCTGGGGCTAGGCTCAGGAGATACTTCAATATGACAATTTGGCAACATTTTTCTTTAGGGAGAGTGATTTATGGAACTCATTGGGCCCTTTGCTGCACCCAGAACCCTAAGTTGGTTGAGAAGCCTTTAGCATCCCCAGAATTGCAAGTCTAGAGCAACTGATGTGCTCTAGAGATACTTCTAGATCAAAGTTGAGAGAGAAATATGGTTCCTCACTCAAACAGATTACGTTAGATTCCCTTTCCCCTCTCTTCAGAGTCAGGCTCTATTTTGGAAGGAAGGGATCATCTTGGGAGATCCTGGTTCATTCTGGATACTTCTAATCCTGCTCCTGGAGGCCCCCAAATTGACCCCTTGGCTTGGCTGACTTCCTAGGTCATCTCTAAAATGAAAGGGTCAGACTAGAGCCTAAATTTAATGTCCCTGCTAATTCTAAGTGCTAGGATCCCATGTTTAATCTTTTTTTTTTCTAAACAAATGCTTTATTAACTTCTGTTTTACATCATTCATTTCCGCCAGATTTTGAGTTACAATCATTTCCCCCCCATTATTCCCCTACTCAACCTCCCAGAATAATAGTCCCACAAGATATCGCTTCCTCCAATCTGCTCTCTCCCATACCTTCTCCCATACCCCCATCGACTTTTCCATTAGAGGAAGGTGAATCTTTGTGTCCCAATGCCTGCGCATCTTATCTCCCTATTACAAGCAAAAGAGTATTACTAATAGTATTTATATATATTTGAAACATTTAATGTTACGACCTCGAATTTCAGATCCATTTCCTTCCTCCCTTGTCACCCATTCCTTCTTGGGAGATAAGTAATTCAGTATATGTTGTACATGTCTAGCTATGCAAAACATTATCATACTAGATATATCGTACAAGGCTGCTTATAATTCCCTCCCACTCATCCCACCCCCCACCTGGTCCATTCCCTACATGATCCTGTCCCTCTTCTATGGTGGGTACTTCCAACCTACCCTCACCCCAAGGATGCCCTCCCATCCATCATCCCTCCTCTCATCCCCCTTCCCCCTATCCTGCTGCAGGTTGAGATATCCCATTTAGTATGTATGTCATTTTCTCCCTGAACCAAATTCAGTGTGAATGTGGTTTTGCCTTTTTGCCTTCCTATTCTCTTCCTCCCTTGCAACCACTTCCCCTTGCTTCTTCTACATGAGATAGTTTGCCCTACCCTGTCTTTCCCCATCTCCTCTTGCCACTTTCCTCTCTCACCTCATAATTTCATCCCTTGAGTATCCTCCCTTACCAACAAATTCAACCTATACCCTCTATCCATATATAACTGTAACTATGTACACACACATTCACATAAGTATTCATATGACCACACCCCCTTCTTCCATTATTTTCATAGTGAGAAAGATATCATCAGTCACAGTTATAGCTTTTCCATATAGGAATGTAAATAGTTCAACTTTGATAAGTTCCCCTTGATCTCTCTTCCCCGATTACCTTCTCAGGCATCTCTTCCTTCCTGTGTTTGGATGTCAAATTTTCTATTCAATTCTGGTTTTTTCCTCAAGAATGCTTGAAAGTCCTCTATTCCACTGAATGACCATATTTTCCCCTGAAACAAAATACTCAGTTTTGCTAGGTAGGTGACCCTTGGGTTCATTCCCAGTTCTTTTGCCCTCTAGAATATCATATTCCATGCCCTTCGATCCCTCAGTGTAGAAGCCGCCAGGTCCTGGGCTATTCTGATTGTGTTTCCACAATATTGAAATTGTTTCTTCCTGGCCGCTTGTAGTATTTTCTCCTTGATCTGGGGATTCTGGAACCTGGTTATAATATTTCTGGGAGTTTTCTTTTTGGGATCTTTTTCAGGAGGTGATCGGTGAATTCTTTCAACCTCTATTTTGCCCTCTGGATCTAAAACATCAGGGCAATTTTCCTTGAGAATTTCTTGAAGGGTGATTTCTAGGTTCTTTCTTTGATCATGGCTTTCGGGTAGTCCAATAATTTTTAAATTGTCTCTCCTGTATCTATTCTCCAGGTCAGTGGTTTTTCCCATGAGATATTTCACATTGCCTTCTAATCTTTCGTTTGTTTGGATCTGCTTAACAGAATCTTGATTTCTCATAAAGTCACTAGCTTCCATTTGCTCCAGTCTAACTCTGAAGGAATGATTCTCCTCAGTGAACTTTTGAGATTCTTTTTCATCTGGCAAATTCGACTTTTTAAGGCATTCTTCTCATTGCCCTTTTGGGCCTCCTTTGCCATTTGAGCTAGTCTATTTTTTAAGGTGTTGTTTTCCTCAGTCAGGCTGTTGACCCTCATTTCATACTTTTCCTGCATCCTTCTCATTTCTCTTTCTAATTTTTCCTCCACTTCTCTTATTTGATTTTAAAGTCCTTCTTAAGGTCTTCTATGGCCTGCAACCCGCTCATGTTTTCCCCTGGGGCTTTTGGAGCAGGACTTCTGACCTCACAGTCCTTTTCCCGCTCTATGCCCCCAAAATAGGAGTCTAGGGTTGCAGTTTTCTGTTTCCTTTGTCTTGGCATGTTGCCACTTAATTGCTTGACTTTTGGGCTTGTTGCCACACTATGGCTTTAAGGCCAGATAGAGGAATTTTCGTCCCGAACGTGTGTGGGGCAACTTCCGTTTCTGGCAAGCTGTAAACCCACCCACGACTTCCACCCTAGATCACAATCGAGATCCAGGGAGGTTAAAGCAAGAGCGATTACCCCCCAAGACTGATCGCTGGATCTCCCCACAATTTGTAGGCTGGGAGCCAGAGATGCCTCTGAAAACTACAAAATGGCGTGTCTCCTCAGGGGCTTCTAGCCCCCAGGGGAGGGAGCTGACGCATTCCCCAAATACAGGTCCCAAAGTCCATGGGACACTAACCTCTTACTTTGTCCTAGGCATGTCTATGTTGATAATTCTGGAGTCGCCACAGCTCCTGGTGTTCTGGGGTTCCTCCAGCCGGCTGCTGGCCCTGCTGCCCTGGGGCTAAAACCTCAGCTCACGAGGACCTGGGCTCGGCTCGGCTCCTGTGCTCTGCGCGCTGCCAGGTCCCAGACCACTGCGCTGGTCCTTCCTGCAGGGCTGCTGGGCTGTCCTCAGTGGGAGGTTAGCTTCTCTGTGTTGTTCTGTGGGTGCTGGGGCTCCAGAAGTTGTTCAGAGTCCCCTTTTACATAGTTTGGGGGGAATCTGGGGGCAGAGAGTCTTGGAGGAGCTGTTTCTACTCTGCCATCTTGCTCCCATGTTGAATCTTGATTGGTCTTTACAAGGCAGCTGCAAACTTGAGTAGACCCAGGAACTAACTCTGAAGTAATTTAGGTGCTCCACAAATGTTGATGTATTTGCCCTAGGGATGATTTCCAAAGGTCATTCCCATTGCTGGAAAACAAAACAAAACAAAACAACAAATTACTAGGGCTCATAAAGGCCGAAAGGAAGCTCTCTTTATCTTGTTCAGTATTTTTTATAGCCAAGATTTGAACCTAGGTCCTCTGACTAGTACAGTGCTCTCTAGAGTACCTTGTGGTTCTTATATCTCCCACGTAATAGCTGAAATTTCCATATCTCTTGGTAATTTGCAAAGCTTTTCCTCATACCAAGCCTTGAAAGAAGTCATAAGTGATGTTAAATTCATTTTATAGATGAGCAAACCAATGACAGAAGTCACAATATCATATCAAAATCAAATGGCTAGTAAATGGCAGAGCCATCATTAGTAGATCTCACAAACTTGTGTGCCTATTATGTTCTCTCCCCCATCATCCTCACCCCAGGTACGGTGGTGCCAATGACTGGCAGAGTAGGAAAAACTCGAGTCAGAAGACCTAGCTATGCCATTAATTCACTCTTTCCTTTGGTAGATCACTGCCCCAGGTTGGATCTCAGTTTTCTCATGTGTCAAATGGAGAATAATATCAGCTTGCTTCTCCTCTTAGGGTTGCTGTAAGGCTATCATTATAATAATAATTCCTGACTTTTATATGGCACTTCACAATTTTGAAAGCACTCTATGTACATTTTTTTCACTTGAACCTCACAACAGCTTTGTCATGTCCCACTTTACAGATGAAAAAAGGAAATCAGGGAGAAAGTGGTTAAATGACTTGCCCAAAGTGACTGGGCTAGTAACAGTCTGAGGTGGAATTCCAAGCTGGGTCTTCCTTCTCCAAGTTTCAGGCTCTTCCTATGCTAGGCATCTCTGGAAAATACAAAACTATGATAATAATAATGGTAAGGATAATGTAATTGTTATCATTAGCAGGGCTTGGTCTCTTAATAAATCCCTTAGTCTTTGGACCATTTAGTTAAAAATACAGATTGATTGACATGTGCATGCATTTTCTTTTTACACCTGCTATTAATTGTGAACATGGTGTTTGTGCTTGCAAATTAAGTCATTTGGGAAGAAAAAAAGGTCTGGAATGTCTGGAGGTTGTGTGGGGCAGAATGAAGGCCTGCCTGCCCTGTTACACTTGCAGATTTGCTCCTCTTGGGCGGGGGGGAGGGGGGGAGCACAGAGAGAGAGACAGAGAGAGAAAAAGAGACAGAGAGAGGTGGAAATTATAGGAAGGCAGATTTCATTTTGATGTCAGGGAAAAACTTGATAGTAGACCAGACCACCTCAGGAGATAGGAAGTTTCCTATCATGGAAGGTATTCAAAGCCTTGACTTGGTTGCTGAGGGTGCTGTAGAGAGATTTTCTTTGAAGGTATAGCTTAGACCAGATAATTCTTTTCACTTCAGAGATGTGAAAAAAAAATATTGTCTGCTGAACAAGCAACTTATAGGGGTTGTTCCAGGCCAAGGATAAGCTGGGAATGAATCTAGGCATGAGCACAGTGAAGGACCCTAATCTTGGTATGCCCTCAGTGTCTAGTACAGAGAATTCTGTTTTCTGTAGCAAACTTGAATTGAATGGAATTTATTTAAAATAATTGGGATTTTAAATGTAACAACTGTTTTAATGGTACCTAGGAAATACTACACACTTGAGGCCAAAAGAATTCATTAGCATCTGAGTCAGTTTATGGATTATTAGTATAAGTAGAATGTTAGATCTGGAATATGTATATATACATATATGTGTATATATAAATGTATATTTTATATATAAAAATGTGTATATATATATGTGTATATATATATATATAAAAGATAGAGTGCTACACTCGGAATCAGGAAGCCCTTGGTTTGGATCCCATCACTGTCACCAGCTAGCTCTTTGGCCCTGGGGAAGTTGATTCATTTTTCTCTCTAGTTTTCAGGTTTTTTACCTGTAAAATGAGAGGGTTGAAGCTTTAAGGTCCTGTTTTAACTCTAACATCTATGATCTTATGATCTATTCCAACCCTCTGCATTTTCCAAATAGGGAGCTTGGTGCTCAAAAGGATTAAGCAATCTGCCCAAGTTTAGTTAGAAAGTGAATCAATGCCAGTTGCTGGTCTGCAATCTCTGGATGTCCTGACTCCATTGCTCCATTGTTTCTTCTTTAAATGCTGGGGGATGACTTGACATGCCTTGACTGAACACTTCCATCTATCATCAACTCATAACTTCATAGGATTGTAGATTGAGGAAGGGACTGTAGAGGTCATCTCATTTAACCCTTTCATTACACATGAGAAAACCAAGGCCTAGAGAGGTTGACTTGTCCACAGTGGTGGACCATCCAGGTAGCAATGTACATTAGGAAGTTGGAAGTGCAGGTCTAGAGCTCAGAAGAAAGACATAGATTTGGGAGTCATCTGTATAGAGATAGTTGTTGAAGCCCTGAAAAGGAATGAAATTGTCGGGGAGAAGAAGGAAGGAAAGAAAGAGAAAGGAGGGAAGAAGGGGAAGAAGGGAAAGAGAAAGGGAAGAAGGAAAAGGAGGGAAGGAAGGAGAGAGGGAATGCTTACTCTACATGCCAGGTACTGTGGTAAGCACTGGGAATACACACATAAGCAAAAAGAAAGACAGTCCCTGTCCTCAAAGGAATCAGTTAAGCTGAGGAAAAAAAAAAACTTTGTTGCATAGCTAATTTCTAGTTTGAAAGAAGATGAAGGGTGAATGAATGAATGAAAAATAATTTATTAAGCACCTATTTGGAGAGGCCATGTTTGCAAAGAAAGACTGGTTATAAACATGGGAGGAGAAGAATAGTTGCAGGGGAAAAGGAGAATAGTGTGACAGTAGGGTATCTCTGAAGTTCAGGGAGGAGGGAGGGGAATGGTGAACAGCACAAAGGAGGTAGAGTGATTTGGGGCTGTCCAGTGGTGTTGTTCCTCTCATCCCAACAGTAGGCACATAGCTATTCTACCTATACACAGTAAAGCAGACAATGTCAAAACAGACATTAAAACTACAAAGCTAAAGGGACCTATACTTCTGGTCCTTTGATGCTCTGTAAATTTTAGTTCATGATTATCAATATAAATTAATTACAATAGAGAATCCCTTTGGACCTACAAGTGGCCATTCTCGATGTTTCATTTATCCATGACGTATTAAAGAAAGCATATTTGGAAAGCAAAATTTCTCTTCTAATTTAATTTTAGCCTAGAAAAGCAAGTATTCTTTCAGGGAGATTCAGAGATTTAATTTTGTGACAGCTGAATTTCATTTGTTGTCTCATGAATACATTTCCTATCCCCTGGTGGTTTTATTTGACAGCTCTCCCCAGTGGAACTTCTATAAAAATCACACTTCCTTTTGGAGAAGGTTAAGGTTAGTTTTATGGGATGCTTGCTTCATTTAAACCAAAAGATCACCTTCCAAGAAATGGAAATATTGTTTGGCATTTTATGGAAAGTGAATTTGTTTAATCCTATCACAGTGTCTACTTGACTGACTGAGGGTAGGAGATGCTGTCTCAGAAAGAAGTGAGGTGGTGGTGGGGGAAAAATACATCACCTTAAAAACGAGATTATATCTTTGGGAAATTGGTTATTGAGTGAGGTGACATATTGTATTGGTTATTCCTCTGAATTGTCAAATTGGTTCTTGTCCATGTCCATAGTTGGCATTTTATGAAAGAAATAACTGTAACAAATGAAAAATATCTGCACTTTCTTTGGTGTGGACAATTCATTTCCAATCTAGATTGCAAGCCAATTCCACTTGAATAGACAGCTTTCACAAGTTGTGGACGAGAAAATAATTTTAAAAAAATGTTCTCCCAGTGTTCATCTTTACTAAATGCTTGTTGGATTGGATGAGTCTTTCATTTCACTAATCTTATTCTTGGATGGCCAGTACACAGTCTTCAGTGTGTCTACTCATTTTGTGAATTCTGCTTGTCATTCATTTCAATTAATTTCAAATGCCTGTTGGGAAATAAAATCAACAGCTGATAGATTTTCTTAAACATCTCCCTTTGATGCATTCTCTCTCTCCATTCCTTCATAGCCCCCATTTCAGTGCTTGAGTTGGTCTCAGTCTTATAGATCTTTCTTGTTTTCCCTCTCTGGATTTCAGAGAAAGCAATTCTACCCACAAAATTATATGTGCACATTTTATTTGGGAATGTAGAAAGCATTTCTATCCTCAGGAACATATCTGGATTGTTAATATCATATAGAAATACAGCTAGAATGTTACAATTCACAATTTCCTCTTATTTTACCCATAATTCTAGCAAGTATGCTTATATGACTTTCAAGCTCATAGCAAACAGGATAGAGAAACATGTTTAAAAGCAAACCTTGAGGTTAATTCTCAGGAAATCACCTTTATAGACCTCAGTGGTGCCTGAGGACATTAATTTTACAATTTGGTATAATAATTGTTTTAATTATGATTCTTAATCATCAGGGAAATTGCACTTAGAAATCCCTGCTTAAGAAGGTAGGAAGATAGAGAATACATTTTAGAAAGATTCATGTTAAAATATTAATTTTAAAATGAAATAATTTTTGGTGCATAGAATTGAGGAGTATCATGAGTAGTCTTACCAAGGAAGTAGCTTTGTAGAAAGACCCATTTACCAGAGTCCATTCATTCCCCACGGGCCCCAGAGAGCTAAGGCACAATCCTGTTTTCCTCCAGTAATTGTCATGTTAGACTTTTGGAGCATCAGAAATGTGTCTAGGGTACACAATAAAGTTTAATTATCCAGAGGGCAAGTGTCCATCTTGTTTGAGAAAATGTTTTAGACTTTTTTTTCCTAACTTTGGAACACTAAACAAGGAAATCTAGAATACATAGGTTTTGTCCCAGCTCTTGTTCAGGCTAGGAAGGCCAGCTAAGGCTTTCCTCTCATTAGCACTGTTAAAGCAGAAAGAACAGACCAACTTAAGTAAAAAAACATTTATTGAGTACCTTTTGTTGTTGTTAAGTCATTTGTCAGTCATGTCTGACTCTTTGTGACCCCATTTGTGTTTTCTTGGCAAAGATACTGTAGTGGTTTGCCATTTCCTTCTCCAGCTCATTTTATAAATAAGGAAACTGAGGTGAACTGACTTGAGTGACTTGTCTAGGGTTACACTGCTAGTAAGTATCTAAGGCCAGATTTGAACTCAGGAAGATGAATCTTCCTGACCCCAGGTCTGGCACTCTATCTACTGTGCCCCTCGCTGCCATTAATTAACTCCATGTCTTTGGGCATCGGCTTTATCTGAGTTTCAGTTTCCTAACCTGAAAAATGATGTAATTAGACTAGATTTCCAAGATTATTTTGAAATCTGACAGTATGTATTTGAAGGGATCTGCTAGCTCTTGTTCCATGATTCTCTGAAATGGTGAATGTGAGCTTGTGTCTGCTTGGTTAAATCTACCTTCAGAACTCCCAGGCTGCAATTTGGCCAGCTGTCTTTTCCTATCACCATACCTCTAAGAGGGGAGGATCATCTTGTCTTGATTTGCATTTGCTCAAGTTCCATGTTATTTATAAACAATTAAGACATGGAACCACATTGATAGCAAGCTAGCAATCCAAGAAGAACTTGAAAACATCTGTCACTCTGGTTGTCTGCATCTGCCTTGTCTAAAGAAGCAAAGGAGTTCGCCCCAACTCCAGAAGATCTGTGTTCACCAGTGGTGTGATTGTTACCCTCTGTAAAGTCATTCTCCATTACCTCTGTTATTTTAATGGCTTCTTGTTTTCATACTTTACAGAAAAGAAAAAGGAATAAAAAAATCTAAAATTTGCTAAGGTTTTTGTTGTTACAATCAATAAAACATCATTTGGTTTTCTTTTTCTTCCTTCTAATTCTAGACTATCTTGGGCTCTTTAAGTAGGGAGTAACCCCATAGAATGTAACAAAAAGAATCTTCCACTTCCTCTTTTGTTATCATCATGAAACAGTGTTTTAGGAAAAGTTGATTGTGCCCAGTGTAGGAGAGGAGAGGAAGAAAAAAGGCTACAGCAGAGTACTTTATGGCTTCAAAACATAACATATCCCTTTTAAAATGTTGCATTTGGAATGGCGCCCAGGATTGCAGAGACGTTCTGAAAAATAACTTTTAGGATCTGGGTTGGGGAGGGGACCTCACAACATGGTTTTCATAAACATATTATGTGCATGAGTCATTGAATCATAAGATTTAGGGTTTAAGATCATCTAGGTCAATATACTCATTTTATGGATAAGGAAAATGATGCCAAGACATATGTAGTTGCATGGCGGCCCTGGGACTCGAAAGTAGGTCTTCTGATTTCAAAGATGTTTTTAATGTGCCCTTTATCAATCACAGAAAGGAAGAACTGAAAGGTCTCTCAGGCCTAGATAGAACAAAATATCAGAGCTGCAAAGTGCGTTAGCAGTGAACGTCCTGATATTCCATGCAATGAAAATGTGTATTCCATGAGAAAATTCATTGTTGACATTTTTCTTCTCTAAGATATTAAATATGATATTATGTTTTTATCAGGAAAACATGGAATATACATATTTGGGATATGAAAACACTCATTTTCCTCTATTTTAGTCCTTATTCTCCTTGATCCTAGGAATATCCTGCGGCTTCTAGCCTTCTACAGCACAATATGTGGCAGGCACGTAGTAGGTACTCAGTAAATGCTTTTATTGGCTGACTATAGTGATCGGTATTTGTGGCTTCTATCATTATATTCTATAGCTTGAAATGTTCAGTCTCAAAAGAAAACTCTAGTCACGCTAATTCACTCCCTTCCATTTTCAGACAGTGACAAAATAAACTAAAAAGGCCAAGCATTTTGTCCAAAGTTAGATAAATTCAACACAAATCTTGAATGAAAATGAAGGGCACCTGCTCTTTTCTTTGTCAGTTTAGTACTTTTCTCACCACCTGATTTTGAAAAGTTGAATAAAATAGGACTAATTGTATTGATTCATTTTAAACTCCTTCTTAGCTCTACATATGTATTGATTGGGAGTGGGTGAGAATTTGATGGTTTTCTTTTGACTCAGTGACATTCATAAGAGTATGGGGTGATGGCTAATGAGTTTTGTTCATGGAGTAATTAGCAATTTCTGCCTTGGTTTTTAATTTCCAGAGGTCCTTTTCTTACATGCTTTGTAAACTCTAAAATAATAGGTATTACTTTTGGGTAAGACCAAATTGAGTGTGTGTGTGTGGGAGAACAATTTCTCCTTCTTGGTCTGGAATTTATCAAATAAATTTTCTTTTCTGAAAGAAAATTCAAATCTGATTAGATACTATTGTTCTTAGAAAAAGTATCTCACTGGGCTGGTGCAGTCTAGTAATTATCTGTAATTGAAGGAAGACAGATGCAACATTAGCTCCTCTTTTTAATAACAACCTTATTAATTTTAAAGTGAATGGCAGGGGAAGCAGATGGTAAGATGAGGCAAGTATTTAAATATTTGGCCATTGATAGCTTTTTTTTAAAATATATATACCCCTGTGTATTAAATAGGGCTTTGTGATTGGCCAAGGCAGCAGAGTCCTGATGGCTATCAGCCCCTGAACCAGCTGAGTCCTTTGCCAGATTGGGTTTAGAGGGTTTTGCATATACTGGCTTATACTTGCCTCACTGGGGACGAGAAAGGCCTCCCCCTTCCTCCAAGGCTTTCTTGCTGTGGGATTGATAGCATATAAGAATGTCAGTTTTAAATGCCTAAATTAATAAACCTCGTCTCAAAATGACCACCAACCCTCTGTGATAGGGATTGAACTTTTTGCCTATGGGTTTTCCAGACCCTCTACTCTTTCCTTTTAGCCATTTCTTTCTTTTGATTAATTCACTGAATATGTATATGCTAGTATATATATAGTATATGCTCTTCTTTTCTCTGAGCCTCAGTGACCTTATCTGTAAAATGGGGATGATAATATTTCTACTTCCTAACTCACAGGCTATTTTGAGGAAAGTGCTTTGGAAACTATGCAGTGCTGTTATATCAATGCCAAGGAATATATTGGAATGGAACAAAATGATACTTTATTTGCTATATTACTTTTATTACTAAATGAACACTTTCCCCTCTCTCTCAAAGAAACATTCAGATGCTTAACTTTAGCTAGCCTGCAGTAATTCCTTTTAAATATTAAGAAAAAAAAAACCTGAGACGTAGGCACCCACTGCTCTTTTTCATGTAATAGCTGAGATAATTATTCTGAAGCTGTTTAAGAAGCCAAAATGTTCATCCTTATTACTTACAGGTTGTATTATATATATATATATATATATATATATATATATTTTTTTTTTTTTACAAGGGAAACTAAGAACTTGATGATTTTCTTATGAGTTGGACAATCTGTTTTGAAGCCAGAACTACAGCACTTCAAAGAGGAAACCTTGATGATTAATACAGAGTCCAATATGCTTGTTGTATAGATGTGGAAACTGAGGCTTAGGGAGGGCTTGTGCCATGCCCAAAGCCACACGGTCTGTGACAAAATGAACCAGAACCAGGTCTCTGTACTCTGGATCTCAGGGCTCATTCCACTGTACCAGGCCCAATCACGCTCTGATGCCTGACCTCCTTCTCTAAACTCTTGGCCCCATTCCCTCTGACTCCAATAGAAATTCATTCCATGAATTATTCCTTTGCTGAGATAATTGTTGCTATGGAGCAGTGCCCTGAAGTTGACATGTGGCTGTGTTTTTAAGTTTCCAAGGTTTTCATCTTTGCATATAGTTTCCCACTGGTTTGAAGGTATTCTTCTAGGGGCAACTTGCATGTGGGAGGTTTGCTTTTTACTTCTTTTTTTTTTTAATTTTAGCTGGGTCAGGACCCATTTTAAGTAAACAGGGGGCAAAACACAACTGGCAATTTGGTTTCCATATTCATTCCAGCTGTCTCCTGCACATTCAGCGATGAAGTCATTGTTTCCTGAGGAGTGACCTGTGTTGCTAACCCTGATTATTGCATTCTCTTATTGCTTGCAGTATGAATAAAATGTTTCATGGAGTTCACATACTTGTGGGCTGACTTGTGCCTTCTTAGTTACTTGGATGATGTGACTTCTGGAACAGCTGGTTCAGGCTATAGAAAAGAACATTCATTTTAGTCAGAGATATAGCCAACCCTAAATTCTTAAAGCAGGATGAGACTTAGAATATGGAATATAGAATTTGGGAGCCGTACGTGATCTTAGGACATAGGCCATAGCATGCCAGTGCTGCAAGGGGCCTTAGGACACAGCATCTTCTTTGGAAGGACTCTAGTGTAACTCCAACCCAAATCTTAAATCTCATGAACAGCATCTTTAGTAAGTGTCATTGGGTCTCTACTTGAAGGACACTGGTGACATTAATTATGCCTCCAGACAGCCTATTGTAAAAAGAAAAGAAAATAAAAAGGAAAATAGCTCTCTCCTGAAGGAGCTTACATTCTAATGGAGGAAAACAGCACATAAAAGGAATCTGAAAAGGGGAGGATGGGAAATGAAGGTAACTCAGTTCAGAGGCAAATCTGAAGACATGGCTGGCCTCCTGTAATGGAGGGAGGGAGAGAGGAGGAGGGGGGTGTAGGAGAGAGAGAGAGAGAGAGAGAGAGAGAGAGAGAGAGAGAGAGAGAGAGAGAGAGATCGATCTCAGGTGCACAGGATATTTGCTTTTTTTTTTTTTTTTTTGAGGAATTTGGATTTAAGTGACTTGCCCAAGGTCACACGGCTAATTTTTATGTTAAGTGTCTGAAGTAGAATTTGAACTCAGGTCCTCCTGACTCCAGGGCTGGTGCTCTATTCACTCTACTTCACCTAGCCACCCCTGATAGGGTATTTTCAAGGTATGGATTCCAGGGTTGGGGTGACCTTTCAGTATGAAGAAGTCAAGAAAGTCTAGAATGCTGCCTGGTGAGAAATGAAGCACCAAGTCTTAGCTCTCTTCCCATATAACAACATTTTAAATATTTTAAGATGGTCATCGTGCCATTGTTTCTTTTTCCCCCTCAATCTCTTGTCCTTTACTCCCATACACTTGCATAGAAACACAGAAAGGAATTTTGAAATGGTATTTTCTATCATTCTCATTTAGTAGCTGAAAAACATGAAGCCTTAGAGAGGAGCCTTGCCCAAGCTTACACAAGGTGGTGTGTGGGCAGTTTTAATTTGCACTCAGCCTGTGTTTGCAAACTGGGTCCAGAAGCTCAGTCTCATTTCCTGGTCCAGTGTTTTTCCCACTGCTTTATTCTGTTCCATTGCTGCCTCCTTCAAGCTTACTTTTCTAAGTAACTTCATGCAAAGAGTTATTTCCAGAGAAGTTGGTTCTTATTTTCCTTAACACATGGGATAGGAAATTCTTTGCATATGATGGAGTAGTTTGACAGTGTTCTCCTGGCAAGGTTTCAAATTCCTGGAGGTTTTGGTGATAATTTCAATCACTGAGAATGTCACCCATGCAAGTTCTAATTATTCAAGGTTTATTCAGTGTTAATGTGATATGGAGACAGCTGTATTTGTAGTCAAATCTGTAAGTGTGATTGATACTTGAGGTGTTTAGAATATTGTAGCCAAAGAGATAGGTTAAACATATTCCAGGCTCGTACAAGTTTTGTGACATCTGCAGATTTGATGATGCCTCTCAGTTTCTAGTCAGTGATCTTCTAGTAACTACAGAAAAACCTCTCTCCTCCCCTCTTCCTCTTCACTCCTTCCTTTCCCCCACCTCTCTTAATTACTCTCATCTTTCTCTCTTATTCTCTGTCTGTCTCTCCTTCACTCTCTCTCTTCCTTCCCCCTCTTTGTTTTTCCCTCTCTCTTCTTTCTCTCTGCCTCTGTCTCTCTCTCTGTCTCTGTCTATCTCTGTCTCTCTCTCTCACATACACACACAGAGTTTTAACCTTGTCATTTCATTGTGTAGGAAATTGATGGTATCAAACTCCTTTCACCAATACATATTGACAACTTCCTGAAACTTTTAGAGTTTTAGAGTGTTCCCTGAGGTAAAGATTTGTTTAGCACAGAACCTGGCACATAGTACCTGATTATTGATTTCAGTGTTTTGATCACCCCAGAACAAGCTTTCCCTCATGACATCATCTAGGCTTCCTTGACTGTCCTAGTGGTGATAATTGCTTTTAGTAGTGATGGAGATGTCAGGATCCTCCACAGGGATTTCTAGGGGCAGAAATAAGGTAGATGGCCTGGGAGTGATGCTATTCCTTGGAGCTCTTGGCTTGTCCACTTGATGTCTATAGTTGGAAACATCAAGAAGAGATGTACAATCCATTGTGCTGCGGATTAAGGACTCTGGAAATAAGTGCTCAAGACTGAACCAATAAAAACACAGAAGCAATTCCAGTGATGAGGAAAAGGGGCGATTATTTAAAGAAACAGATGTTCGTTCATGGAGGATACTTTGACCAACTTAGATTTTGAAAAAAAAAAGTGCAGAAAATATACCCAAGGGCAAATTATGGAGAATGAATATTATTAATATAATATATAATTAATTAATTTTTAAAAAAGGTTGTCAAGAGTGCAAAAGTTCTGAATAAACTGAACCTGGTGTGGCAATGTAAGAAAAACCACAAAGGATAATTCCACTGCCCTTTCCCCCTGTTCCCTCCCTCCCCCCATTGGGCTGGATGAACGAAACTGGTAAATTTTGGAAGTGGAATGTGAACCTTGGAATTTATGATTCCAAGCTCACCATTCTCTTCATTATTGCCTTTTACAAGATATAATGGCAGTAGTCTGACTGGATCACCAAGACCTGAGTCCCAGGGCTGGCTCTAATTCTCTCTTACAGAGTCTTCCTAGGTAAGTTACTTCTCTTCCCTGGGCCTCTGTTTCTTTATCTTTAAAATGAAGGGATCAGACTGGGCAATTTTGAAGTTCCCTTTCTTCATTCACATTCTCTGTTCTAAGTCCTGTTCCTGAGCTGTGACATTCTGTGCACAGAATGTTCTAAGTTCCTTTCTTTGGTTTTGGGATTGTTAGGTCACTGCCAGCAGCTCTAACATTCTGTGTTCCATATTCGTGCAGCAGCTTGCAACTCGAATGTTCCATTATCTAACATTGCAAAAACTTAGAAAATTACCCCTTATATTTATAGGGAGAGCTTGTTTGGCAATGAGGTGTCCTTGGCTGACAGCTCCTCATTGTGGTGCGTGGCACAGTTGATGAGAACTCTGACAGCAAGAAACTGGCGGGAGTGGGCCATTTTCAGCTGCCATGCATTTGACTTTAATTTGTATGTGCTATGTAAAAGAATTGTGTGTGCATACAAGACAAGTACATTATGCTCTCAACTCTATCCCTGTCATCCTCAATCTATCTGTTCTGCATGCCCATCTTTTACAGTGTTTGCTTTGGAGGAGCACATCGGTATCAGACTTTTTCACTGTCTCCTTGTTGCTATGTTTGATCATTCCATTTCTAAATCCCTCATCTAGTGTTTTAAAAGTGATAATTGAAGTTTGGGTGAGGAAGAATGCCTAAAGTGCCTTCATAGAATGTTTTCTTGTTTGTCCTAAAAGCCATTCTTTTAGGGTGGTGGGGTCATATTATCTGCACTATTTTTAAATGATAAAAAATGAAAAACCAATGGAGACCTGACAAGGGTATCTTCATTTACATAACCAATTAGTAATAGAATCTAGACAACACATAAGATCTGCTTAGTCACATAACTATTTAGTAACAGAGTCTTGATTAGAACCCCCTCCCTGTCTCCTGACTACCAGCCTAGAATGTTTCTGCTAAGCCAGGTCTCTCCAAGAAAGAATCCCTTAAATATGGAAAAAGAAGCACACCTAATATAGGTAGTGATTTGGATTAAGGTAGCTGTAGATGTGCCAGTATATACAGGGTACATGAGTGATGTTCAAAGGTATCTTAAGCTACTACCTAGGAGTTTGGCATTTCCTAGGGAGAGAATCTCAAAATCAATGTTGGCATAATTTTTTCAGTATTGAAATATTGCTTTGGTCCATTGCAAGAAGTCTATGCGACTGATCAGATAAGTTACCACAGATCTCTGGACTGGGATGCAGAAGCCCTGGTGCTGCTGGTCCTGGTTTGGCCACAGCTTCCCTTGTGACCTTGTGTAAGGTCCTCCCCATTTCTGGGCTTCAATTTCCTCATCTGTAAAAAATGGGGGGTTGGACCAGATGTCTTTAAGCTCTTATGTTTCCCTGATTCTTTTACTGTGAGCCTTTTCAAAAGGCATCTTTTGGAAAATTGCTCTGGTAGGCTTTCTCTTAAAATAGAATCCAGCTGTTGGTGTCTGTTTGTCACTTTTCAGTGCTTTACTTTTCCATGTTAAAAGACCAACCATCACCATAGTCTTTGCTATGAATGCCAACTGTGCGGCAAGCATTAGTTCCTTTTTTCTATTTTTTAGAAAATGATGCTTTTTTGTTATTTTTTATGTTATATTCATTTGCTTATGCACCCTCCTTTCCTATGTTGAACACTATCTTATAACAAGGGAAAAATAATGTAAAACTGAGAAACCAAATTTGACAGATTTATAAAACATCAATCATTAAATACTCATTAAGGACCTACTATGTGCAGACAGTATGTTAAGAACTCACTATACAAAGCAAAAAGATGTCTCCTGCCCTTGAGGAGCTTGCAATCTAGTAGGGATGACAGATTTCACATTCTTAGGCTCCCATTTCTTTGTGAGGCATGTATGCTTCATCCTTTATTATTAGGACCTGAGCTATTTCATAGCAATGAATCTGAGTTGAGTTGCCTTTTAATATTGTTTTAATTTATTTTATTATGTATATTCTCCAAGTTATGCTTTCTTTTCTCTATAACTCTTCATACAAGCCTTTCTGTGTTTCTCTGAATTCCTTATATCTACCATTTCTTAAATAAAAAATCATAGTTCATTACAATCATATATATCCGTGGTTTGGTCTACCATTCTGCTATGGATAAATTGCTAGGTTGGTTTTTTTTTGCTATTGGTTGTTGTTGCTTTCTTCCCAGGGATCTTAGAATTAAAAGTTAGAAGAAACAGAGCCAGGATTCAAACTCAGATTCTTTGTCTACTAACTTAATACACTTTCTATTTTCTGCTTTTATTCAGAAACTTATTTAGGGTGAAAGAATAACCAAGGGGGGATGCAAGATATAGTATGGGCTATAGTAATTCAAAACAGGAAGAGAACATGTTAGACTTCATAGAAGAAGTAATATTTGAGAGTCTTGAGGATGGGGTTACACATGTCCTTTGGCAGAAAGTCGCCATCCAGGAGAGTAAGAGTATTAAAAAGGCAGGTGACCTGTTGGGAGATCAGAAGGTTAATAATGTTGAGAACTGTAGGAAAAATGAAAGGAACCTTTTCTGTTCTGTAGTTCAACCCTCTAATTTTTCCAAATGATGGAAAATGTTTATGAGAGTGTAAATGACTTGGCCAAGATCACATACACACCAAGTCCTTGATAAAATGGCAAACACATTGGCTTTAGAGTGTGAGGACCTGACTTCAAATCTTGGCCCGACTATGTCCTTGGCATTCATCACATATCTACTATTTATGTGCAAAGTACGGTGCTCAGTACTGGGGAAATAGGAGTGACAAATGATAGGCCTTGCCCTCATGGAGCTTAAATTCTACCAGACGGAAATGTCATGTATGTAGAAAAATATAATCAAAGGATAGAATAAGATAGAATCAAAGGAGATAACCAGATAAAATCCTTGCTTCTTAACCTGAGGTCTGTGAACTTTATACGTGTGTGTATGTGTAAATAATTTATTTTAATGTAGTTATCTTCCTCTGTAATCCTGTGTATTTTATTTTATGCATTGAAAAATACTCAGAGTGAGCCCATATGGTTCCTCAATTGTCGAAGGGGTCCATAACACAAAAAGGTGAAGAATCCCTGTCATAGGAAAATAGTCCCATGTTTGTGGGTAAACATCTACTTCTTTGGACGTCAGTTTATTAGTTTATTGATCTCTGATATCAAGGGTTGGGCGAGAGATCTTAAGGTCTCTTCTAGGTCTAAAATATTCTCTTTCTAAGTTGGTAGCAAATCCATGTCTATAATTCAAAGAATTTATCAGAATTCCTTCCCTGATACAGATGGGAGCCTTTTACCTCTTCTGTTCCTGTATAGTTTTTGTCTTGTCATCTCAGAATAAATCCTTCTTTCAGTAGCTTTCTCCCTATAGATTGATGGCTGTCTCAATGTACCTTTAACCTTCTCTCAGTACCAGTGCAGTACCCAGGGGGTCCATTTATTTGTTGTTACTTACTTTGGCTCCATTTTCCAGTCTTAGATGTCCTTGGTAATGTAGCTGATTATTTATTGAAAATGGCCTCTGAGGCCAGGTAGTTATGGGCTTCTATGGATATCGGTTCCTCTTGCACACAAAGCATTCCCAATTCTAGCAGCTCTTAATGGAAGCACAGAGAAACCAAGAAAGTTAGAGAACTCAATTTTTTTCTCTTCTCCCTGTCCCATTTGAGTAAGGGGATATTTTTGTGGAAATCTTGTCTCGCTTTCCTCTTGTAGGGGTAAGGAGCCTGGAAGCAGCTGTAGCCAGCTGGTGGGACTCAGTGTGTTCTATCTTTTGCTTGCATTAGCATAAATAACCCAGGCTTCCTCTGGTAACCAGGCACCATCTGTCCTAGGGAGCTAATGGCTGAGGGACAGATCCTTAGAGACTGTCCTGTCTCCCTTTTGCATGCTGCACCTGGGGTTCTTAGGCAGTTTGAGCCTTTTTTCAAAAAGGGTTGTGCTAAGTTGGAATTGAAGGCAAAGAGCCCATCACAATGACAAGTTGGCGTAAATCCTAGTGAGCTGAGGAATAAACTCTAGAATTTTGGTGATGTCACCAGAAGTGCAGTGGATCATACCAAAACACAGGCAAAGCATAACTCATGCTTTGTAGGCTGCCTATATTTTGTTTGTAATGCAAGAAACTTAGGAGACCTACTTGTCTTTCTGTATCTCAGGGGAGAAATTACCTCTGAAGAAAAAAGAAATAATCATTGGACTCTGGTGTAAAGTCTTTCAGTTTTCAGTTGGGATTTAACTTTTTAGCCCTGTCTCACCTATCCCACTGACATGGGCCTCATTTTTTTTCTTCTCTAACATTCTGAATGCATCACTAGGTTAGCCATTGGACAATATTAACGATGCATCCTTAGCTTTGACATTTGGGATTTCCTGTTGGGATTTTTTTTCTCCAGTCATTTGGACTGATGGGACTTTGATGAGTGTGTGAACAGATGAAATGCTGATTCCAAATGAATTTATTTAGAGTACTCTGGTCCCGGAGGTACTTGGAGCTATGAGAGCAGGGTCTTGACGTGAGGATGTTGTCCTTCATCCATGTGTTTGTCTCTTCTGATCATTGATCTCCTGTTTGATTAAAAGGTGATCCAACCAGATCTATTGCAGGCCTGTGAAAAATAGTCCTGGGCAGACAGAGCAGGCTCAAAATAAAATGAATGATCAGGGGGAGAGAGGACATGATGTGGCATAGCATTTGATGTTTCTAGAGATTTTAAGATGATCCCATTAGAATAGAGTTCAAGGCCCAGGATACTTGGGGTTTCAGTGTCAGACAATAGCTCCAGAACTGGAAGGGTTCTCAGAGACCCTTCAGTCTATCTCCCTCATTGCATGTTGAAGAAACTGATCCTAGAGTAGTTAAGTGACTTGTCCCAGGTCACATAAGTAATAAGCATAAAGGTCATCATTTGAACTTAGGTCCCCTGACTCCAGATGAAGAAATTTTTCCCACTGTTTGAAGTTACTTCCAAGCTGGAGAATTTAGGACAAGGCACTTTCCCTTTCTGATTCTCATTTCCTTCTCTGCAGGAGGAGAGAATAAGGATTAAATGATGATTAGGTTCAAATTTAAGTTCACAGCATCATAGATTGCATAGTTATGATCTGATCTTGAAATAGCCTTTGTCTTGTTTTTCCTTGGTGTGGGGTCTGGAAGCTGGGCTGTTAGAGTGATGGGGATAGGGCCAATGTGATTATTGAGCTACTATCAGTGATATTTGATAGATGATGGAGACTAGGGGAAGTACTGAAGGACTGGAGAAAGGCAGATGCCTTGATTATCAAGAGGGTAAGAGAATAGGCCCTAGTCTATAGTTAGTAGACCTTAATAGGCTTTCTAGACTATAGACCAGCAAGTATGCAGATCATTTGATTAATGAATATCTTTGAAAAGGAAGCAGTATTAGAAAAATCCGACATGGCTTTGTCAACAATAAACTCAAGTCTCACCTTATCTATCCTTTAGGTGGGTTTACTAAATTGGTTAATTAGGGAAATGCCATAGATGTACTTTTCCTAGACTTTTTCTACTTGATAAAGAATATTTTGTAATTGTCGACAGAGTAGAGAAATGTTCACTATGACCCCATATGGGGTTTCAACCCACAGTTTAAGAAGCGCTGAAGGAGTTATGAGTGGAAAAAGTTGAAGAAGCCCTGTGCTAGACAGTAATAAAATTAAATGAATCAGGAACTATTTGAATGGCTAGACTCAAAGAGTAGTTACCGGTGGTTCAATGTCTACTTGGCAGAATGTCTTCAGTGGAGTGCCCCAGGGATCTGTATTTGGCTCTGTGCTGTTTAACATTTTTATCAATGACTTGGATAAAGGCACAAATGTTGCTCTTTTAATATTTCCAGATGACAGGAAATTGGGAGGCACAGTATAGCCAACACTCTAGAGAAAAGAAATAGAATCAAAAGAGAACTTAATAGGTTAGAGAATTGGGCTAAATATGTTGAGATGAAATTTAAGAAGGATAAATATGAAATCTTATACTTGGGTAAAAAAAGTCAACTTTATATGTATAATTTGGGTGAAGCAGGGAGAGACAGTTTGAAAACTATTTGGGACTCATGACTGTATGAACAGTGTACTGTGATAGTGAGAAAAGCCAGTGCCAAGTTGAGCTGCAGTAAGAAATGCTCAGCTATCAGGAGTAAGGAGGGAGCAGTTCCATTCCATTCTTTCCTAGTCAGAACAAGTATGAAGTGTTTGTTTCAGGCTGCCACATTTTGGAAAGGACTTTGATAAATTGGAGAGAGTACAGAGGACAGTGAGGATGAGGAAGGGCGTTTAGTCATCTGAGGACTAGTTGAAGGTACTCGGAATGTTTCACTTCTAGAAGAAAACATTAGGAATGACACGATACCTGTCTTCAAATATTTGAAGGGATATTATGTAGAAAAGGGATTAAGGGATTTGGTTTTTTTTTTTTGGTCACAGAGGGTAGAACCAGAAATGGGGATTTTAATGAATTAGATTTACGTTTGATAGGTTGATATAAGTAAAAGAAGGCAACTAGGTGGTACAGTGGATAAAGCATCGTGCCTCGAGTCAGGAAGATTCATTTTTCTGAGTTTAAAACTAACCCCGGAAACTTGCTAGCTGTGTGACCCTGGACAAGTCACTTGATCCTGTTTGCCTCTATTTCCTCATCTATAAAATGAGCTGGAGAAGGAAATGACAAACCACTTCAGTATCTTTGCCAAGAAAACCCTAAATGGGGACATGACTGAAAAATAACTCAACAACAATAAATATAAGGGGAAACAATTACTTCCTAACAATTTGTTTGTCCTTCATTTTCAAAGATGACCAATGATTTTTGATAAAACGGCTGTTGAGTCAAGAATTATTGTAGTAAAAAGAGACATCTTGTCAAGGGAATCCTTTGTTCCTTGTTCCTTTTCTGGAATAGTAAACTACCCTTTTCACAAGGTGTCTCTTAGAATAATATGGCCAGAGTCATTGAGACATGTTTATGAGTCCCATATTAATGACTTGGCACTATGAATAGGTCACTGTTGTTTGCCCTTCATTTAGAAGAGTACCAATGGCATCATGGTGCTAGTCCTCCATAAACCATCCCAGATACTCCTACACTTAAAGCTATACAGCACTTTAAAGTTTGAAAAATGTGTTACAAATTGTATCTTGTGTCATCATCACAACAATCCTGGGAGGTAGATGCTCCTATTATCCCCATTTTACTGATGAGGAAACTTGAGGTACACAGAAGTTAAATGACTTGCCCCCTTAGCGTCATGCAGTTAGGAATAACCTGAGCCTAGACTTAAACTCCATTTTTGCTGAGTCTAGGCCTAGTGTTCTATTCCTATACTGTGCCACCTACCTATCTTAATTATCTTTCTATTTCCTCAGAGGTACTGATGTATCAGAATGCTGCATTGGTATCCCCATCTCTAGTGAGTTGGGTAGAGGCCCTATGGCTTCTAATTGAGTGATCATATTAAAATCCTCCATTCTTCTGACCCAGAGGACAATTCTCATTGACTTAGAGTAGGGTACATATAAAATTGTATTTGAGGCCTGACAGTGCATATATATGGATTTATTTCTTCTCTCTCATGTGGTCCTTTCAGCCAAGTGGACTGCTTTTTAGAGTTAGTTGACTTGGTCCAGTGCTCTAGGAGGAAGTCCTTCTGAAGAGTGGAACACTGAAAAAAGTTTCTCAAGATCAGAGTTAGAATGGGAAGGAATTTTATATAGGCCATTTAGTTCAATTCCCATATTTCACAGAGAAGGAAACTGAGTCTAGGAGAGGTGAAATGATTTGTCCAAGGACACATTTGGTAGTAAGATTTGAAAGTGGAGAAGGACCTTAAAGAACATTCCTTCAATCTCCTCGTTTTTTCAGTGATAAAGCTAAGGTTTTATGTAACACAGGTTATAAGTAATACAGTGGAGATTTGAACGCAGTTTATCTTGACTCCAGTTCAGTGCTCTTGCCAGTCTATAAGAGCTATTTCTCAGACCAAATGACATCGATCATTCCATCAGCAAGCATTTATTCATTGCCTACTGTGTGCCAGATACTATAAAGACAAATATGAAAAAATCAGGAAGCTCCCATTCTATTAGCAAAGACAGATGAGTATATTTCTATACAAAATAAATTCAATTTTTTGTTTGTTTTTGTTTTTTGCTAGGGGGCAGGGAGAAGCACTAGTAGCTGGGGCAGGAAGGGGCAGTAGGAATGATCTCCTGTAAGAGGTTTAGCTGAGCCTTGAAGGAAAATGAGGGAATCTGAGAGGCTGAGATGAGAAGTATATGCTTTTCAGGAAAGGCAGAGAGTCCGCACAAAGACATGGGTAGGTGATGGAGTGGTGTGTGTGAAAAGCAGCAAACAGACTAGTTTGGCAGAAGGGAAGTCATGTGTAAAAAAAAAGCTGGACCGATAGGTTGGAACCAGGTTGTGAAAGACTTTCAGTGCCCAACAGATGATTTTGTATTTGATTCTAGAGGTAATAGAATACCAGTAGAATTTATTGGAATGTTCATAATGGTACTTTAGGAAAATCACATTGGCAGCTGAATGGAGGTTGGCTAGGAAAGGAAAGGCTGCCACAAGGGTCATGTCCAAAAGTCATTCTAACTCTTCTTGTGGTTTGGGGAGCTATGTACCTTCAGGTTTGCTGCCCGCTAGGAGAGACTAGATCCAAAGCCTTGACAATACTCTTTATTCCAAAGCAGTTGGCGTCTGTCTCCATTTTATCTATCAGATCCAAAGTTTAGGGTTTCCAAGTTGCTTAACTTGAGTTGGCCCTGTGTAATTAAAAACCAACTGCTAATGGTGTGTGGGGCTACGAGGGAGGAAGATGCACATTATCTATCTGAGGTGTGAAAAGATGGATGGTTAATTCATGGGAAAAGGTTTGTCCTTTTCCCTATGGAGATTAGTACCTCTAAGCCGATAGAATCTTAATTCCTTCCTCCTTCTCTCTCAGTGTCTCCTGGGGGGAATAGAGAGCTGTATGAAAGGCTTTCTTCTTTCAGAATCTGTTCTTACTTCTTGTTTCAAAAAGCCTGCTACCTAGGAGTTTAGAGATGGCTTTGTTGTTGGGGACATCTGTATAGCTTTAGGTGTCCCTTAATTGAACAGCTGGTGACTGCTCTGGTCTTGGCAGGCTGATCTTTGAATGTATGGCAAGAATCTTAAATGTTTTCCTTAATGATTCTTCTCTGTTTGGAGTTGGTACAAGGACCCTCCCTGTAAAACTCTCCCCTCCCACCCTTGAATTGGCACTGTTTATATCATTAGGAGAAAATCTGTCAAGTCTATGAATAACTCTGCTAACGAAGAGGATGTGTTCCAGCCACCCATACCTCTGCCAGAAACTGTTATCAGAGTCAGCAGTAACAGAGGAGGTAGAGGAATGGGGTCAAGGAATGGAGAACTGTTGGTCATTTTTAGAATCGTAAGTTCTGGAGATGGATGGGACTTTGGTATCATAGATTCAGAACTGGAAAGCACCCCAGAAGTAATTTTGTCCTAACCTTTCCTTTATAGATGAGGAAACTGACGTCCAGAGAAAAGAAATGTATCATCTTGGTTCACATAGGTTACAAGCGGAAGATGAAATGGTAGCAAATAGAAGGTGGAAACAAGGGTAGCTAAGGGAAGATAAATTTGAGCAAAATCGAATGGTTAAGTGTAGCTGAGCCATGGTTAAATTGTTAAAACACAAAGGTGGTGAAGGTGTTATTTTTAACCCACATTGGGAACAAAGAAGAGGATCCAAGAAGGCCTAGAACCCTATTCATGGCAGAACGAATGACAGAGAAATGGTAGAGTTATCTAACTTTTATTTTTGTTTGATCTGACAAGATAGATCATTATTTTTTGGAACGGAAAGGGCAAAATAAAAATGGCTAATGGAAATATGATTTGTTGGATGCTAGTAGGAAAATGCCCGAGTTGTCTTTGGAAAGAGCAGAACTAGGATTCAAACCCAGGTCTTTCGACTCCAATTCTAGGACACTTTCCAAAGGCAGTAAGTAGGTTCTTATTTTGAGGTCCAGCAGTAATTTTTTTTTCTCTGTGTTTCAGTAAAGTTGGTTTTCTTTGTAATTCAATGCATTTTGACATATGTATTTGAAACATTATTCTGAGAAATCCATAGACTTCATCAGCCTTCGAGAATGGGGTTCATGATATACAAAAGGATGAGGACACTGAGATTCAAAGAAGTTGAAGGAACTCACTAATAGTCACAAAATAGTCAGTGTCAGAGCCTTCTTCTTTAGCAGAAAGTGCCATCCCTCCATTCCCTCCTTGATATTTTCATTGGAACACCCTCTCATTTCAAGATAACCTAGACTTTTCATGGAAATTTTGGAAGTCTATTCTTAATTCCCTCTCACCCCCTCCCATAGATATATAAACACATAAGAGTATAAGGATCAACATCACCCTTCAGGTCTTCTGATTAAGACCAGTTTTATTCCTATGCCAGTCCAAGATGAGGAACCCTGAGATAAAGAGTGAGGATTTGACTTGCCCAGGGTCATTCAGCTAGTAAGTTTCAGAGCCAAGAATGAATTCCAGGCTTTCTGACTCAGTCTTCTTTGCATGGGGTTTAACAACATCTGGATGCCCTTTGATAAAACAATAACTTATCAACACGCATTTATTAAGCACTTGCTTTGTGGGAGGCCTTGTGCTAGATCAGGGGGAAAGAAATGAAGGAATGGAGAATCATTCAATTTCTTACTATAACTAAGATGAAATGGACATGAACTGAAGTAGCTAATGACTAGTATTAAGAAGTGTCATAGGGTAATTTGAGTCATGAATAAGAAACCTACAGGCAGAAACCTATGTTCCACCTGTATAGAACATTTAGAAAAATATCTGGATCTTTTTAAAGTTTACTTTTGCTAGGATAAAAAGGACTTTCCTCCTTTTTTTGTTATTGTTTAAATTTATGGACAAGCCAAAGCAAAATAGTGAAAATTAATAAAAATTGATTTATTTCATTATATGGTTCATGGAATTTGGAACTGGAATGGACATTAGAATACGGACTGTGGTTTTGGAAGAGATTATGTTGTACTCCATGGATTGGAGAGAGATACAGAGAGGATGATTGATCTAAGGTCACACAGGCACAGCTGTGATTTGAACTGTGGATCTTGGTCTCCAAATCCAAGAAAAATTTTCAGGAAACCCAAGGCACTTCTCCAAATAACTGCAAGCCTAATCTCCCCTGACCTGCTTGGCTTTTCTCTCCCATTCTGTTTAATGTATATTCACTCAGAAGCATGGGATGAAGAGGGAGTAACTTTGATCTAGTCTTCATTTATTGGTGACTGTACAAAAATCCTGGGGCCACAGAGGTCCTTGGACACCACCATGGTTCTTTGGCTAAGTAAACTTAACAATATGAATATTTTGGCAGTTTTCACTGTTGTTGTTGATTGATTTTTCAGTTGTTTCTGATTCTTCATGTCCCCATTTGGAAATTTTTTGGCAAAGATACTGGAGTGGTTTGCCATTTCCTTTTCCAGCTCATTTTACAGATGAGGAAACTGAGACAAACAGGGTTAAGTGACTTGAACAGGGTCACACAGATAGGAAATGTTCATTTATTTTTGGACTTAGTAACTCTGTAGGGACACAGTTAAATTAGGTGCCAGATTTCCCTCTGTTCTACATGCACTTTCCACCTGAAGGCAAGTTATGTTCACAACTTTGAAGATTTAATAAGTTCTCTGTGAATGAAAGAATTTGTTATTGGTCTAAGAGATGGTGTGATGTGATGAAAAAAGCTTTGGTTCTGGATTCATAATATATGTGAGTTTTAGTTCTGTACCTGTTATTTAAACCCTCTTAGTGACCTTGGGCAAATCACTTGATCTCTCTTTATCTGCACTTCCTCATCTGAATAACGGTTGGACTAGAGAATCTATAAAGTATGTTTTAGTTCTTCAGTTCTATCTGAATTATATATTTTCCCTTTATAAGAATAATAACCTTCTTTTAGATGTTATATATACATATATATGCATATATGTATATAGGATACATATATGTGTATATATATATACATATACATACTTTAAGATTTAAAAAGTGCTTTACAGACATTATATCATTGTCATAACAACACTAGGAGTTAGGCACTGTCTTTATTTTTTTTTATAGATGAGGAAACTGAGGCAGGCAGAAGTTAAGTATTTGCTTAGGGTCACACATTTAATAAGTGTCAGAGGTCAGATTCCAACTCAGGCCTTCTTGACTCCAAGTCCAGTGCTCTATCTACTTTGCCACTTAGGTACCAGGAGGAATGTGATTTGTAAATGTTTAGTTCTATTTTACAGACATTTATTAAATACCTCCCTATGATATGTAGATCATTGTGGTAAGCCCTGGGAGAAATGTGGGGTAGTAAAGAGAAAATACGTGTATTCAAATTCCATTTTTCTACTTACTTGCTGTGTGATCATGGGCAAGTCACTTAACCCACCTGAGTCTCAGTTTCCTAATCTTTAAAGCAGAAATCGCGTTACTGCACTACTCATTTCACAGGGTTGTTGTTAGGTTCAAATGACATAGTGTGTGTAAAGTGCTTTGTATACCTTCAAGTATTATCCCTCTTTATTGTTATAATCTTGGTCATTACTAAGATAAATAAGGCAGTTTTTGCTCTCGTGGAGCTCATGATGAAATAGAAAGTATAAGATACATATCTATAATACACTTCCTGACAAGGAATCAGAAACAACTGAAAAATCAATCAACAACAACAGTGAAAACTGCCAAAATATTCATAATGATAAGTTCACTTAGCCAATTAACCATGGTGGTATCCAAGGGCCTCCTTCACCCCAGGGTTTTTGTGCAGTCACCAATAAATAAAGTATAAGATACATATTTATAATACACTTGATGCCTGTGGATACTTGGCCAGTACCCTCTGCTCCCTTTCCAACCATGGCTCCCTTATATATGTCATTCCACCCAATACCACGCTTGGGTCCTCATGAGAAGGCAATGTCTTGCTTGGTTGTATTTGTATTTGAATCACTTATATTGCCTGGCAGATATTAAATGCTGTATAGAGGCCTTTTAATCTGGCCCTCATTCATTATTCATTCATTTACAATACAGGAAGTAGCAAGTACAAAGGAGGAGCTAAAGGTTTTCCCCTTCTTCATTTTGTTTAAATTCACAACAAACTGCCAATGCTTCAGTGTATTCAATGTATTAATCTTTCTTACAGCACAATGAAACTCCATTACATTCATTTGCCATAATTCATTTAGCTATCCCCCAACCAGTGGGCTTCTACCTTATTTCCAGTTCTTTGCTGCCACAAAAATACTGTTATAAATATTTTAATGTGGATAAAGTTTAGATCTAGTGGACCTAGATGGGATCTTGTCTAGGTGGGCCTTCCTAGTTATCATAGACCTCCATGGGGTCTGTGCCTAGCCAGGAGATCTCTGGGTCAAAAAACATGGACATTTTAATCACTTTTCTAGTATGATCCCAAATTGTTTTCCAGAATGTTTGCACTACTTCATAACTGCACCAACAATACATTCTCATACCCATTTTTCCACAATCCCAAAAGAAGATTCTGATGTTCCAAGAAGACACGAGGGTCCAGGGAGATGAAGTGAACTGTTTTAAAGATGAAGAGCAGAGACCCCATTGTGCTATGAAGCCAAGAGAATGACCCAATCCATATGTAGTGCCTGCTTTCTGTGTTGTTTGGAGTTAAGCAAATTCTAAAATCATTTGTTGCCTGTGGCAGAGTTCCTTTATGTGTCAGAGGAAGTTTGCAGTGCAAGCTGATCTGGTCCTTCAGCAGAAGTAGAAAGAGATTCGAATTCCCATAAATGCACATTACAAATGATTACATCATTTTGTGATTTTTTCAGGCCAGTTGGTTTGAGTTTTGGTTTGGAACAGACATTGCACCATGATGTCATTGGCTTGTCTCTCATTACATTCTACCTTGGTTGCACATTCTCTTTGGCATGCCTGCTTTAGAGAATCAGGGCAGCTTAGTGCAGTGTAGGGGAAAAAGAGTACTTACTGCACTTGGAATCAGAAGACCAGGGCTTGAGCTATGACTCCTCCAGTGATGATGAGCTTGGGGGCTTTTGGAGAATCTCATCTCTCTGAACCTCAATTTCCTCATCAAGAGGAAGTAATAATATTTACACTCCTTATATCTTCAGGTTGTTTCAATGGCATCATGGATGTAGAGTTGGAAGGGGCCTCAGAGGGCATCTAGAACAGTCATCTTCTTTTGCATGTGTAGAAACTGAAGCAAAGTGTGGTGACTTGCCTGAGGCCATAAGTGAAAGAGGCTGCATTCTCAGAGACCAGGTCTTCTGTCTCTAGATCTGCTATTCTTTGCACTCTCTCCCAGCTTTCTCTTAGTTATACATACATGATCTCATTTGCCTTCTATGAGAACTTTTAAAAGTTTGCCAGGTTATTTACACATGTGACCCCATTGGTCCACCTAATAACCTGGGAGGTGGCTCTTATTATTGAAATACTTATTTTACAGTAAAGGAAATGGAAGCTTAGAGAGTAAGTGACTTTCCTAGGGTCCCATTGCTCTTTAATGTCTGAGGCAGAATTCCAACACAGGTCTTCTTGATTCCCAAGTCCAGAGCTCTGCCCACTGTCCATATTGAATGGTAGATAGGAGAGTGTTTCTTTATTATAATTACTATGTAAGATCTGAAGATTGAGTACCCAAAGAAGCTTGAGAGATTTACTAAATCATTCTCCTCACTCCTTAGATAAGGACACTGAGGCCCAGGGAGGGGAAGTGGTTTTCCCATTATCACATAGATAATGAGTAGAATACAGTTATCCCTTCCATATCTCAGGGGCTAGGGGCACAGTACCCGCGTAATCTGGAAAATCCACCTAAAATTTTTTGGTCCTCCTTTTTTACCAGAGAAGAAGACTGAATTTTGTCTTCTTTGATGGGGTATTCACAGCACCTTACTGTAAATTTTGGGTTAAATATTTGGTCATAGGCTATATATAGGCCAATATTAGGTAAAATATTGTATGAAAAAGAAATTTAAAAAATATGAAATACTACAGTAATTTCTTTTTAAAAATTTTTTTTTTTTTTTTTTTTTTTGCTTTTTGAAGGGCAATTGGGGTTGAGTGACTTGCCCAAGGTCACATAGCTAGTAAGTGTTAAGTATCTGAGGCCAGATTTAAACTCAGGTCCTCCTGACTTCCTGGCCTGTGCTATACTCACTGCACCACCTAGCCACCCCTACAGGAATTTCTTATGATGACTCATGGTATAGCAAAATCTCGATCGGGAAAGTCATGTTGTGGAAGGGATAACCGTATCTACAATTTGAAATCAGATTCTTTGATTTCAAATACAATAAATACTTTTTCCACCACATTTTGTTGTCCTACTTGTCATTTTCATGATGATTTTTTATTCTTTTTAATGGACAAGTGGAGCTCCAAATGATAAAGTGGGTTGTACATGGTCATCTAGGAAGTCAAAGGCACAGCCAGGAGTCAAATCCAAGAACACTGATTCTCATTTCAGTGCTTTTTGTACAACATTCTTCAATCTCTCACTTTAGGCAGTTTTCTAGAAAAGTTCAAGCTTTTAAACACTTAAAGCTACCATTACTTTGTGTTATCTTTTAAGCATGGTGATTTCCAGAGGTGGGAAGGGAAAGGTCACTTAAAAAAAAGAGTTATATAACTTACATTAAATAGAGAGCTAATTTTTTTAGAAAGAGTGAATTATAGTGTTCTAGTGTATCAAGCAAAAAAAATCACATTCATTAATCATGGTCATTCCTTTTCTTATTCTATTCCACATATATCTCTTTTGTTCCACATATATATCATATCATTAACTTTAGTTCTTAAGAAATTGGTTTCCTTAGGAGTTATTCGGTTACAAACATAATTATGGGGTAGTGGAGCTAGCAAAGGAGTAAGTAGCACTGGAAGGTGTGGAAAGTTCTTTGCTTATAACGACCCTGAGAGTCAGGTAGTATAACTGTTATTAGCCTCTGTTTACACACATGTAAATTGAGGATCTGAGAGGTTAAGGGATTTGCCCATGACCACAAAGGTAGTAAGTGTTTGGCTTCATGTCCACTGTTCATTTTATTACATGATTTCTAATGTTAGAATCACAAAAATGTTAGCATTGTAAGGGACCTTAGAACATAGCATGTCAGAGTTGGGAGGGAATTCAGCTATCATCTAATACAACTTCCTTATTTTATCAGGGGAAACTGAGACCTAGAACAATTAAGTGGTTTGCCCAAGGTCACACAGTTGCTAAGAAGCAGGATTGTTCCCCTGTTCTCCCTTTCCCCATTCTTGAAAACAGTGGAAGGATATTTTCTCTTAGGACTCACATCATCCTCCCATATATTAGTCTTATTTCCAAGGATTATGACAGTTTCCTGAAAGAATGTGTTCTGTGGATTTTCATCCCAATTCCTTTGAGGGCAATTTGCTTGCTCTCTATTCAGTTTTGGAGACAGTTGGAGATATCAAATCCACAGAGCCAGAATTTGCATACATTTTTAAGACCACATGCTTTCATTTGGGACATTGACAAATCTTAAAAAAAAAATAAGCCTTTAGGGCGTAAAGCTCCCATTGTGTGATGATGTCAGGAACATTGCAATAAGCAAATGCGGAGAGTATTTAAAAATAATAGTCTGGTGTGGTAGAATGAACATTGGAATGGGGAACCTGGAACCATAGGCTTGTGTCTCACCACTGCTATTTACAAGCTGGTGACCTTGGGAAACTCATTTTATTTCTGGGAGCCTTTGTTTTCTTACTCTTTTTTTGCGGGGGGGAGGGAGGGAGTCAAGGCAGTTGGGGTTAAGTGACTTGTCCAAGGTCGCACAGCTAGTAAGGGTGATGTTTTCTTATTCTTAAATGAAACACTTCAATTTATAAGTTCCCCTTCAATGATAATGTTCTGTGATTCTACTGGTGATCAATTAGATAGATTAAAGTTGCTTATTAGATTTGGGCAGGAATGTCTTGTGGTTAGTCATATCTTCCCATTGTTGGAGACTTAGAACAGTAGTGCATATATTCATGGCCATAGGCATACATAGAATAATTCAATCAAACATTTATTAAATGCCTTCTGCATTCCAGGCAGTGTGCTAGTGGCTGGGAATAAAAACACAACGAATAAAACAATTTCTATTTGCAAGGATATTGTGAGTAGCTTACATTCATAGGGTGGGGGTGATGGAGCAGAAGGGCATAAACAGTTATATAGTGCCTTCAATATGCTAGGCACTGTGCTAAGGGTGTTATTAATATTATCTCATTTGATTTTTTTTTTGGGTGGGGAAGGCAATTGGGATTAAGAGACTTGTCCACTATCACATAGTTAATAAGTGTCTGGGGTGGGATTTGAACTAGGTCCTCTTGACTCACGGGTCAGTGCACTGCCCACTTTGCCATTCTCATTTAATCTTCACAAGAGGCCTGGAGCTATTATTATTTTTATTTTAGAGGGTTTTCTTGGCAAAGGTACTGGAGTGGTTTGCTATTTCCTTTTCATTTTATAAATGAGGAAACTGAGGTAGCCAGGGTAAAGTGACTTTCCCAGGGTCACACAATAGTAAGTGTCTGAGGCCAAAGTTGAACTCAGGACAATGAGTCTTCCTGACTTCAGGCCTGGTGCTCTGTGCAGTGTGGCACCACCTAGTATCTGAAAGATGCCCTTTTAGTTGCAGATTAGTAGTACCACCTGGTAGGTAGAACTCGTACCAGTGAAAGGAAGTTACTGGGGCAAAAGATTTCAACATGATGTATGGAAACCTAGCTAATTATTAACTTTGTACTTAAATGGAATGGGCCTCCTTGGAAAATAATGAGCTTCCTGTCACTGGTGGTCATGTGGAGACTGGATGTTCCTTAGTTCAGAGATTGTTATGGACAAACCAAAGCAAAATAGTGAAAATTAATAAAAATTAATTTATTTCATTGTATGGTTCATAGAATTTGGAACTGGAATGGACATTAGAATAGAGACCATGGGTTTTGGAAGAGTTATTATGTTATACTCAATGGATAGGAGAGAGACACAGAGAAGCTGTTCCTTAGTTCAGAGATTGTTAGAGCTGAAGGGACCTTGGAGTTTATCTAGTGCAAGGCTCTTATTTTCCAGAGGACAAACCAGTGTCCCCCTAGAGTCTAGTGACTTGGCCAAGGTCACAGCTTGAGTTTGTATTTGGAGATGTTGTAGAAGGAATTTCTGCCTCAGTAGAGGTGGTTTGAGGTGCCCTCTGCACTGTGATCCAAATGTGAGATTGAAGATTCCACGGATTGTATTTATAAGTGAGCCTGCAGAGCATTTCTCAGTCACACAGAACCAAGACAATAGCCAGGCCTGTGATGTTTCTTTGTGCCTCAGTCTGGATTTATCACTTAAAGTTTTCTCTCTGTAGAGGTTTGAGGAAATAATCTGGAGAGTTTGCTTCCCAATGCTACAGTGTAGCCCTATAAGGGAAAATATGTGAGGGCTTGCGATGAAGAAGGCAGAGCGGTATCAGAGAGATTGTCAGGATGTCACACAAATACTGTATCACTTAAGCACACTTCCAAATATTTCCACACAGAATTTATATAGAGTTACAGTCTGACAAAGCTCCTAACTTAGCAGGTGGCTGTTAAACGAATGGAAATCAGCCCATTGGAGGTATGGCTTTTTTTATCTTGGCTCTTTGGCCCTCTGCCTTTGGAGAACACTACTCATTCGCTAGCTGGGAGAAAGAGGACAGACCATCTATCAAGCTGCTTTGTTTATAGTGATGATGATGTAGTGAAAAGAGCACTGGACTTGGGCCCAGGAAATCCAGGCTTGGATTCTGACTAGAGTACTTATTAGCTGCGTGACTCTGGGCAAGTGATTGCACCTCTCTGACTCAGTTTCCCCATCTGTGAAATAGGGAGACTATTTTTTGTATCACCTACCTCACAGAACAGATGCGAAGGAAGAGCTTTGCAAGCTTTAAAGCTTTGTAGAAATATGTAATATTGAAATTTGAGTTAGTGACCACTAGGAACAGAGGGAGAAGAGAAAGAGGCAAGTATACTACAGTAGACTTAGAGTTAGAAGGCCTGTGTTCCAGGCTTTGCTCTGACTTTTAATAGCTGTGCAACTGTGTCAGGTCATCTCACCTTTCTGAGATTCTCTATCTTCCTTCCTATAAAATGGAGATTATTACCTTCTCTACCTTACTTCTCAGGGATATAATGAGCACCACAGGATGTTTTGTTGTTGTAGAATGCTATAAAAATGTGAGTTCTTGGTATCAGTAGAAATATGAACAATTAAAGTTTGTAAGATGCTTTATCTTTGTGAGATAAAGATATGATTCTTAATTTCCTGTGCCCACCACAGTGCCTGATACATATATAGTAGATGTTTCACAAATGTTTTTGGTGCATTATCTTAGGAGGGAACTGAGATATAAAGAGGCCAGGTAATTTCCTTAGAGTCACATAGCTAATTAAGCAGTAGAGTTGAAACCAGGATTCATATTTAGTTTTAAGGACCAGTCTCTTTCCATGATTCTTAGTAATCCTACCTCAACTATTAGTCACATTATGAGGACTGGAGCCCAAGAGATTTTGGGTCAAGGGCAGGAGAAGCTGCAGCCAAGGTGCCAGATCTAGCCCTCATTACCTAAATCAAAAGTCCAAATCGAGAGCCAGGAGGGAGAGGATCAGGAGATCTCACTTTGCCAAGACAAAACCAAAAGGCTATTGCTGAGCCAACAGACTCGTCCAGCTTCCTGTATCCACTGGAGGGAGGTACTATCCAATGACTCAACCTTTTGAGCCAGCTCAGGCCAGAGGGTGGGTCTGACCCAGGTCCTCTTCCTTCATTCAGCAAACATTTAAGAATTAACTACCTACTTATATGGAGAGTACTGTTCTAGAAACTGTGGGAGATGCACTGTTTAAATAAAATATAGTCCTTAGTAGACATAAATAGGTGTTTCACACCTTGAGGTGTAATTTCTGGAGACTGCATTTTGAAATGATTTACCCACGAGATAAGACAAGCTCCTGTTTGTGTAGGGGAGATTGACTTTTTGGACTTGGATTGAAATTGTCAATTTACATGGGTGGTAATGTGAAGAAATGAAGGCTAACTCTTCATTGGACAGATTCAAATAAGTAGATCAGTAAAAGGGGAAGCAATGATAACTGGGGACTGCCCATTGCTTATGAAAAGATAATTAACACCCCAAGGTAGTGTCAGATTAGAACAATGGGAGTGCTCTGTTGGAGTTTAGAGAAGGTAAAGACCAGTCTGGCCTGGAGGGCATTAGGGAAGTCACACTTTTTTTTTTTTTTTGGAGGGGGAAGGCAAGGCAATTGAGATTAAGTGACTTGTCCAAGGTCACACAGCTAGTGTGTCAAGTGTCTGAGGCCAGATTTGAACTCGGGTCCTCCTGACTACAAGGATGGTGCTCTATTCACTGCACCACTTGGCTGCACATTGTGTGAACAAAAGCTAGTAGATAGTACACTGGAGTTAGGAAGGCCTGGGTACAAATCTGACACCTGATACTTGCTGTGTAACACTGGACAAGTAAGTCACTTAATCTCTCTATGCCTCAATTGAATCATGTATAAAATGGGTGCTTGGGCACAGTGGCCCCTATTCCAACTCCAAGTCTATGATCCTAGTTGAAAGAGCAAGATGTTGCAGTGGCTAGGTGGCACAGTGGAAAGAAAGAAAGAGAGAAAGAAGGAAAGAGGGAAAGAAAGAGGGAAAGGGAGAGGGAGAGAGAGAGAGAGAGAGAGAGAGAGAGAGAGAGAGAGAGAGAGAGAGAGAGAGAGAGAGATTTGGCAAGGGAGATGGGAGACATGGCTAGAATGAATGAGTTTGGAAGGAAGCCAGATGGATTCTGACAACAAGTCCCAATGCTATGTGAGGGATTGGCAGTGTGGTAAGTAGAGGAAAGAGCAATGTTGGAACATGAAGAAGAAAAGAGATGATCACTTTGGTATTGGTGCTTGCTTGACATTTTCCTTCAGCTCATTGTAGGAGTTGTCTTCTTGTTTTGAAGAGTCATAGAAAACAGAATGGCGGGGCGGCTGGGTGGCGCAGTGAATAGAGCGCCGGCCCTGGAATCAGAAGGACTTGAGTTCGGAGCGGCTCCGACACTTAATCCGCACAAACAAAAACCTAGCCGTGTAACCTTGGGCAAGTTACTTAACCCCAATTGCCCTAAAGGGGCGGCTAGGTGGCGCAGTGAGTAAGAGCGCCCGGCCTCGGAGTTTGGATGACCCGAGATCAGATCCGGCCTCAGAAAATGAGCACCCACGCATAAATCAAATGACTAGCCGTGTAACCTTGAGCAAGTTACTTAACCCCAATTGCTTAAAAAAAAAAAAAAAAAAGAAAACAGAATGGCAGCTCTGAGAGGGATCTCAGAATGCAGAATGTAAGAACTGGAAAGGATCTTAGAACATAGAACACAGAATGTCCTATCTTAAAGGGGATCATAGAACAGATTGCCAAAGCTGGATGGGACCTTAAAACACACGGGATGCTTGTACCTGGTGAACCTTTTTGTTTTTACAGATGAGGAAACTGAGACTAGAGAGGGGAGGTGACTTGCCTAGTTTCATTCAATGAATTAGTGATAGAAGAAAAAGGATGAAATATAAGACTGTGAGCCTCCTGACCACAAAAAAGGCATTCAGATATTATTCTTGTGCCAAGAAATTTGGCTGTAATTCAGTATGCAAATAGAAATATGTACTTTACACATTATTAGTATTTCAGAGACATATGTATGATAACACATTGGGCAACATCTGCCAAGCCAGTTGTCACCCATGGAAAATTAAATAATATGAGACTGTGAAGCATTCTTTGCCATTTCTGAATAAGCAGCAGGAAATGACAGCATATTTATTTTATTTTCTTAGAGCCAGTAACTGTTGGCAGTTTCACTAAATGATCATAGGACACGGGAAGTTTTTTTTTTTTTTTAAGCAATTGGGGTTAAGTAACTTGCTCAAGGTTACACGGCTAGTCATTATTTGTGTATGGGTGCTCATTTTCTGAGGCCGGATTCGATCTCGGGTCATCCCAACTCCGAGGCCAGCACTCTTACTCACTGCGCCACCTAGCCGCCCCTTTTTAGGGCAGTTGGGGTTAAGTAACTTGCCCAAGGTCACACGGCTAGGTTTTTTTTTGTTTGTGTGGGTTAAGTGTCTGAGGCTGGATCCGAACTCAGGTCCTTCTGACTCCAGGGCCGGCGCTCTATTCACTGTGCCACCTAGCCGCCCCTTTGTTTTTTTTTTTTAGTGGCATTTGACAAAGATTGCCTTTCCAGGGACCAGTAATAAAATCCAGAATTTTAGACAGAACTCAGACCTTCTTTCATAACCTTGAAGGAAGACAGTGTAGTATGGTGGCAGTCACTGCTTGGCAGTTAGGAGATCTAGAATCCTGCCTCAACCACTGGACCTTAGGTTTCACCTTCCACTATCCAAGCCTCAGTTTGCTTCCCCTATAAAATGGAGTAGAACTAGAATGTATTAAGTTACCTCAGCTCCTGATAATCTAGGTTTCTGTCATTTAGATTTCAGTAAAATGTAGGGGGGAAACCAAACAAACCCCCTTTATAGTAAGAGTTCTTCAACTTTTTTATATCATGGACCCCTTTGGTAGTCTGTTGAAGGCAATAGACCCCTTCTCAGAATGTTTATAAATGAATAAAATAAAATATAGAGTATTACAAAGGAAATCAATTATATTAAAATACATTTATTAAAAAAGTTCATATACCTTAGGTTAAAAAACCCACATTTTGAAATGACCAGTGAATCATTGATAGGGCCAGCCTTCCATTTCATGGTGGATAGGAACTCCTTGAGAAATATTTTAGTCTTCTTTGTCTCCTTTGATTCTTGGCATGGAGGGCTTTAAAAGTAGGAAATTGTCAATCAATTTTCATTGAATCATTCAATGAATGAACTTAAATGAAGAATATCAAGTTTTTGTTGTTGTTTAGCTGTTGGTCATGTCCAACTCTTCATGACCCCATTTGGGGTTTTCTAGAGTGCCATTTCCATTCCTAGTTCATTTTACAGATGAGGAAACTGAGGCCAAGAGTTAAGTGACTTTCCCAGGGTCACATAGCTAATAATTGTCTGAATCAGGATTTGAACTCAGGTCTTTCTGATTCTGGGTCCAGGGCTCTATCCACTGTGTTACCCAGCTGTCCTATTCTTTGTTATATACAGAAGTTAAAGAAACAGAATTTTGTTATTTAGGACTCTGATAGAAAATGGCCAAATAAAGGAGAATAGTCACAGAAATTACATTGTTAAGATTGGAAGAACCTTAGAACACAGAAAATAGCATATCAGAACTCACATAAATCTTGGAATTTGCCATATAGAATGTTAGGAACCTTAGGAACCATAGACTGTAGAAAATAGAATGTTAATGTTGGAAGGGACCTCAGAACATGGAATGTCAGAACTGGAAGAGTTTGTCTATTCCATCTTTTGGAAAAATATATATTTTCCAATTAACAAGCATTCATTTTCCTTCCTCCTCTTCTTCCATTGGAAAAAGAAGAAAAATCAAGACCCCTGTAATAAATATGCAGAACAAATTCCCACACTGGTCATGTCCAAAAATATGCCTCCCATGCTGTGTCCTGACTCCAGCACTTCTCTGGTGAGAGATGGGAGCAGTCTTCATCATCAGTCTTCTGTTCATTGAGCTGTTCAGTCTTTTGAAATTCTACTACTTCTGTCTCTCCGAGTTGGGGACTGATGCCCAGAGAGAGAGAGATGTGATTTGCCTATGGTTACAAAACATATTAATGTCAGAGCCATAATCTTGATCCTTGACTCCCAAGTCAGTGCTTTTCAACACTTGACTATTGAACATTTTTGTAATAAGGATGTTGCAGCAATCTTAAGAGAGCCCTGCCTCCCCACTCCCATATACAGTAGGCTCCATCTCCTCCATCTCCATCCCCATCCTTGTCTCCATCCCTATCCCCAGCCCCATCCCTGTCCCCATCCCCATCCCCGTCCCCATCTCCATCCCCCTTTCCCTCTCCCTGCTTTTCCCCCTCTCCATGTATTTCCCTTCTTCCTTTTCTTTTCCTTCTTCAAGCTCTGTCCTCTTGTCTCCTTCTATCCCTTTTATCTCTCCATCTCTTTCTTCACCCATCCATCCTCTCATCCACCTACCTACCTATCTAAAAAGGGATGACTAAGAGAAATAGTCTATGATAAAGACTTTAAAAGGTTTTTTGGAGGATCATAAACAACCATGTGATTTTTATTTTCATTCTGGAGTGGCATCTTACTCTTCAGTAGAGAGCAGCAAAGGCTGTGTTAGGGCAGTGGAAAAGTTGGCTCATGGAGATAAGTGTCTGGAAGCATATGGAGATTGTCACTCTCTGAATAAATTTGCAAAGATCTCTTCTGAGTCATTTGGCTCCTGATTGATTAGCATATCATTCCCCTCCGCCTTTGGCCCATAGCAAAGTCCTGCTGGCATTTGGGTGTGGCAGAGGTGGGGAGTTGGAGTAGTGTGTATGTGCCTGTTTGGGGGGCATCTCTTAAATTCCCTTCCTTTCTGGACATCCCACAAACATGAGTTATGTGATGCGACTCCCTGGTTCAGCCTCTGTATTTCATAGAGCTTTATGACTATGAGACTCTCTGGAAGATTTATCAATCTGTTCCCTCAGATCTTAAGTGAAAAAGTATGTAAGGCTAAGCGGTTTTAACTCCAGAGGCAGTTGGGAGAGAAACAATTCATTCCCCTCCCCAACATGCTATGTGTCAAGACTTCAGAATGTTAGAGGTGGAAGAGTTTACCTAGTCCTTTTCAGTTCTATGGAGGAAGAAACTGAGACTTGAGATAGGAAGAAGGAACTTACTCATTGTCACATAGCAAGTTGATCATCCTAGTCAGGATGAGAATCTCAGTTTCTTGTCTTTCAAGCAGGGTTGTTTCCATTTTATTGTGCTATCTCCCCATTGCCATAATTTATTCATTATTATTAATTCTTCTTCTTCCTTCTTCCTCTTCCTTCTGTTCTTCCTCCTCCCCCTTCTCCCTCCTCCCTACTTTTTTTTTTGGTTTTTGGAGGGCAAGTGACTTGACAAGGTCACAGGGCTAGTTTTTATGTTAAGTGTCTGAGGCTGGATTTGAACTCAGGTCCTCCTGACTCCAGGCCGGTGGTCTATTCACTGCACCACCTAGCTGCCCCCCTTTTTCTTTTTCCTTTAGGGTTATGGTCATTCTTAGATCTTTTTGTTCTTGGAAAAGCAATGGGCTGACTTGTAGCTTCCTTTGGCTAATGTCTTCATTGAAAGTGAAAGTACCATTTTCTGCTTTGGTCTCACATTCCTTCCTGTCAATTTGTATTGGCCTTGCTAGTCTAGTATACTTCTGTGGTCAAGAAAAGATGTTTTCAGGAAACAGACTACAATTCAGTCATTCAGCAAGTTTTAATTGAGAACATAGTATATGTATACTTAATACAATGGGTACAGAAAAATAGCAGGAACTGTTCCCTGCCTTTAAGAAGCTTATACTTGGGGAGACAAGACAGATGTACAAAGGCATAAATAATATCAGAGAATAATAAATTATAATTATTTATATATTACATAGTATTATATTATAAACCAGGTACCTAATAATACCTAACAATAATAATATATTTTTACTTCTTGACATCCTGTCTAGCCTATGAACACCATTTCAAATGCCACCTTTCCCACAGAACCTTCCCTAGTTCCCAGACTGGTAACTGATTGCATATGTGGGATGAATAAAAGTGAGGAGTTAAGGGATGACACTGCGGTTGTGAACTCAAGAGACAGGAATGATGGTATGTCCTTGACAGACAGAGAGCTCCAGAAGAGGTGTGAGGTTTGGGAGAATAGGCAGAAAGACTAGGGCTACATATATCTGTCTGGGAGTCATTAAAAAGTAGAGATGATAATTAAACCCACTGGAATTGATGAGGTCATCAAGAAGGAATGTAAGAGAGAGAAGAGGGCCCAGCACAGGGGCCCTCTGTGGGGATACACCCACAGTTAGGGGCCATAGATTGAGAACAAGGAGAGAGCAGTCACGAAAACCCAGGGAAGAAAGGATGCTTCACAGACTCAGATGCTACAGAGAGGTCAAGAATGGTGAGAATTAAGAAAACACCACTGGATTTGATAAAGAGATCATTGTTAACTTTGGGGAGAGCAGATTACAAAGGGGCTGAGGAGTAAGCAAGAAGACAGGAAGTAAAGGCAATGATTGTCTACACCTTTTTCTGGAAGTTGGACTGAGAAGGGGAAGAATGATATAGGAGGATACTGTGAAGATTTTAAAATCCAGCATAGACTGGGCTGTATTTGTAGGCAGGAAGGAAGAAGTTAATAGATATTGAATACTGGGTATGAGAGAGTTGATGGTAGCCCAGAAGAGTTTGGATCAAGAAATATAGAACACTCCAGTATTTCTATGTATGGTGTTCTAATTTATATTAAGCATACTCACACACACACACACACACACACACACACACACACACACACACACAAGAGAACAATATAATGGAAAATTGCTGCATTTAGAGTTGAGAGACCAAGCTTTGAATATGGGCTCTGTTACTTAGAACTATGTCAACCTCAGTGCCCTTATTCATAAAATAAGGGTAGTGGGCTAGATCATATCTAAGATTCCTTCTAGCTCCAAATCCTTAAATCTTATAGTGATAGCAAGTATTTGCATAACATCTTAAGGTATGCAGAGTTCTTTACAGATGATATCTCATTTGTCTTTTCATCTTAACTATACTGAAAGATCTGTTCTGATAGTGACTCTACTGTGCTTATAGAGGTACCACCCCTTCCCCAGCAGGTTGCTCAGGGCAGTGTTCATGACAGTACTTAATGCAAGAGAAATCATGAACAAGTATTAAATAAACTACTATGGTAGTTGAATTTCTTGATGGGTTTAAGCACATTGACATTGACCTGAAGAGGACAATGTGCAGAAATTTGGCATGGAATTGTGGAATCTTTGAATGAGAAGGAACCTGAGAGTTCAGTAAGTCAATAGTCAGCTAGCTTACTTTCTTACTATGTGCCAGACCCCATGTTAAGTACTGGGAATACAAATAAAAGCATTCTCATGGTGGAAGAAAACATGTGAAAAGAATCTGGAAAAAGGTACCCATTTAAGGGCATGGTGGTGAAGTCCAGAGGTATAGAAGCCAAACAAGGACAGGTATGAAGGATGGCCACCTTGGACCCATTCCCAAAATGGAGGCCCCAGGAAGAACTCACCAATGGGAGAGGTGAGCCACAGAGGCAAAGAGGGATTGCTATTCCAGAGCCACAGTCACTTAGGGAAGTTCTAGGAAGAAAAGGTGGTTGAGGCATGATGATGAGTCTAATTTAGCCTCTACTTGAACAAGAAACTCCTCTTTAGCATCTCTGCCAAGGACATTTGCTCTTGTTACTCAGTTCCTGCTCAGGCCCTGAAATATTCTGGTTTTTCTCCTGATTTTATAATTATTATAAGAGCTATTTTACTATTTGGCCTTTATTGGGCCATCTCTGTTCATTTGAAAATGAGGGGGTTGGACTAACAATAATCTTAAGTGACACATATATACAAACTGTTAGTGTATTTGATCCCACTACAAACCCATGAGGTGGCTGCTCCAGATATAATTTACCCCTTTTGATGAGGAAACTGAGACCCAAGAGAAGTTAAGAAACCTTTCTATGCTTACACACAAGTAATTATCAGAGTTGGGATTCAAACCCAGATCTCTCCTGGTTCACGTACACCACACCACCTCTCAAGGCTAGTTGATGTCTAAGGTACTTTTAAGTTCTCAAAGAATGTGGCATTTTCTTCAGGGAAAATATGTTCATGTTCGTAATGGAGTCAGTGCCACTGGTTTGTAAGAGCAGAATTGGATGTTGAATTTCTAAAACTGTGCTTTCTTGTTGTTCAGTCATTTCAGCTGTCCTGCGCTTTGTAACCTGGGATTTTTGGCAAACTTGGTTTTTTTTTTCTTTTTTTTGCTATTTGGTCATTTTCAGTCCTAACTCATTTGTGACCCCTTTTGGGGTTTTCTTGGTAAAGATACTGGAGTAGTTTGCTATTTCCTTCTCTAATTCATTTTACAGATGAGGAGACTGAAACATACAGGCTTGCCTAGGGTCACATAGCTAGAAAGTGTTAGAGGCTGGATTTGAACTCAAGTCTTACTGACTCCAGGGTAGGCACTCCTTCCACTCTAGCCCCTATTTGCCTGAAACTATGCATAGTGGTTCTTGAAAACTGTCTGACAGGCAAGCCTCTTTTGTCTTTTACAAAATGGAAATTGAATGCCAAGGAACTGACATCTGATGTGATGATGTCAGAATCACTCTGAGGCTTTGGGGTCATAACTCCATCTGTTGGCAGGTGGCCTTGAAGTGAATCCAGGGCGATGTGAGCTTGGGTTTTTAATTTTTAATTTTTTTTTTCCTGGACTGGTTTCTGTGGAGGAGTGCATTGGTGTCAAGGATACATCTTTTAAAGTCTTATTCAATTTGACTAAATTGTTATGGGAGGAGTATTCTGCTACATTGTTGAGGACATTGTAGGACTTTGATGAGACACAGCCCCTACAAGAGGGCTAAGTCTGCCAGGGGGAAAAGACCCAGACACAGACAACTATGATTCACAATCATGTCATAAGCACATTAGAGAAGAACAAAGTGTCATCATGGAACATGGTAAATTGGACACTGGGCGTGGAACCAGCTGGACCCCAACCCTGCCTCAGATACTTATTAGCCCTATGACTCTGGGCCAGTCCCTCCATTGCTGTGTCCTCAGTTTCTCCATCTGTAGGGTGAATGGGTTGTACTTGGGCTCTCTTCCAGTTTTAAGTCTGTATTCCTTTACTTTGAAGGGGAAGGTCATTATTGGTGACATCAGTGAAGGCTTCCTGGAGGAGGGGACTTTAAAGGACAGAGAAGAATTCAGAGGAAAAAGATGAGAGAGGATGGGCATTCCAGACAGGAAAAATAATAGAAGCAAAAACAGAAAAGGGCCAAGACTCTTTCGAAGGCATCTTATAGTCTAGGATAGCAGAAGTGTAAAGAGTATGTGATGTAAGAATATTATATTAGATGGGTGGAGAAGGTGTAATAGACATTTACTAAACACTTAAAATATACTAGAAGCTGTGCCTATTCAGTCTTGTCTTAGGTAAATCAAATATTTGTAGTTTGTAGTTTAGGATGTTGTGTTCTGGAAGAAAAATCTCATTTATATTTTAAGATTTCCAAGTTAAGTGATAGTTAGATGGCTCTGTGGATAGAACACTGGCCCTGGAGTAAGGAGGACATGGGTTCAAATATGGCCTCAGAGATTTATTAGCTGTGTGACCCTGGGCAAGTCACTTAACCCCAATTGCCTCAAAAAAATTTCCAAGTTAATAGGTTGGCTTTTTTTTTTCTTTTTCAGCAATGGAAGAATTAATTGTTGAGCTACGTCTTTTTCTTGAGCTTCTGGACCATGAATACCTAACATCAACAGTCAGGGAAAAAAAGGCAGTGATAACCAACATTCTCCTGAGGATACAGTCATCAAAAGGTGAGTATTAATAGCTGTTCAAGGTTATATGCCATGGAGGGAAATGAAGGAATTGAAACAAGAGACACCTGAATTCCATGCACTATTTGAGATATGCCTATTGGCAGATTCATATTACACCCTACACGTTATATGCTCCGTAGTTGGTAATGGTTTCTCCCTCTTCTGCTCTCCTAGCTTTTGTATTCTTCTTGTGCATTTATTATAATTTCTATCAAAGTTATCTATGTATATCTCATCAATTCTAGTAGGTTGTATGTGTGGTCTTGAGAGCCTAGCCCAGTGCATAGCACATAGTAAGTGCTTATAAAATGCTTGATGACCTACTGAGTGACTGACTTTACAGTGGAGAGATTTGGAGTAAGTGACTGCCACTTTCTAGCTTTGTGGGCATATTATTTAAGCTTTCTAGAACTTAGTTTCCTCATTTATAAAATGAGGATTGGATTAGCTGATATTTGAAGTCCCTACCAGCAATGAATCTGTGATGCTATAACTGTGTCTACTTATTTAAAATCTTCCTTCCTTCCCTTTCCTTCATTCATTTGTTCCTTCTTTCCTTCCTTCCATTCTCCTTCTTTCCTTTCTGTCTATCTATCTATCTTTACCATCTAACAGCTATAAGTAGAAATAGGGCCATATTTCTCCCTCTCAGTCTGAGTAGAATATATTCCTAGGAGAGGATCTGATCAGCTTAGCTATATTGTTCAATTTGGTAAGCCTTTCTGGTGTTAAAACTAATAAGACTTAGCACATTGCCCCCTCTCAGACAAAGTTGCATTCTCTTGCCTTAGTGTGTTGGAAAAAGCACTGGATTTATTATCTGATGGCCTCAGTTTTAATTCTGCTATACCATTCACCAGTTGTGTGACTTTGGGCCAATAAATTTTAAAGTTGTGCAGATGTAAGATGCTATGAACAGCAGCTGCAAACATTTATTAAGTGATTTAAATATAAAGAATACTTGTGTTGGGCATTAAAAGATGTAATATAATAATATTAATAACATTTAAAGGATTGAAAAATACTTTACATATGTTATCTCCTTTGAGACAAAGAGTTTATTAAGCCACATGGAAACATGCTATAGTAGAAAGAATTCTGGCCCCAGAGTCAGAGGACACAGATTCAAATCCCGTCTCTAATGCTGCTGTGTGACTTTGGATGAATCACTTAACCCTTAAACTGTTTTCTCAGCTCTAAAATGAGGGTGGCTAGTCTGGCTAGATGGCCTGTCGAGGCTCATGAGCTTAGGATCCTGGGGCACAGTTGGGATCAGCAAAAAGAGAATATAGAGAGAGAGGAGAAGAGAGGCCATGACACAGCCTTGAAAGATACTTATGTTAAAGGGGAAAGAGATGATGAGCCATCACAAAGAGACAAGGAGGAATGATTGGAGGAGATCCAGTAGAAAATAGGGTCATGGAGGCCAAGATAGGAGAATGTCTAGGAGAAACATGTAATGAAAGAGATTAAAGTGAAATGAGGGCTGAGAAAAAGCTATTCACGAGATTTAGCCATTAAGAGACTCTTGATGACTTTGGAAAGACTTGTTTCAGTCCTTCGCTAATTACTATTGTCAAATGGAGTTCTTCAGGGCCACACAACTGGTATGTGGTGAAACAGGGTCTCAGACCCAAGTTTTCCCTTTCTACCACACACTCTCTCTTGCCCTAAAGCCTGGTCCTAAAGAGAAGAGCCCCATTCCAGGGTTTTAGATGTAGGAATTGATGTGGTTTCTCTTAATACTTGCAGGCTTTGAAGTGAAAGACCATGTTCAGAAACAAGAAGTTACCAGCAGTTTGCCGGCCCCACCGCAGATGCCGTTGCCCGAGATCCCTCAGCAGTGGTTGGTGAGTTACGACCCTGTAGCCGGGTGGCAGGAAACTGTCTGATCCTGCCATTACCTCGAGTCTAGTTGAGGACATGAGGAATGAGGTGGAATGCTGAGGCAGCCGTGTGCCAGCTCCCATGTGGCCACTCCCAATGGATAATTGGGAAAATCATATAGGAAATTAGCCTGCCTCGAGATGGCAGCTGCTTCTTTACAAAGTGACAGTACTGTAAATACATTGTAATCCTGCTTTGATGATGGATTTTAAAGTAGCAGGGGAGAGAGGCTCTAGGGGCAAAATTCCTGAAAGGCCTCCAGAGGGGCTGCTCTTCTTGCTGACTTAGTCTGTGATTTTAAACACCTGGCTTTGAAATTTTCCAGTCTTATTTCTTTCCCATTTCAAACCCCTTTCAGTCATGGTCCTTTGTGTCTAACGGGACTTCTTCACCTTTTCTGGGTCATGGCCCCCTCTGGCAGTCTGGTAAAGCCTATGTACCCCTTCTCAGAATGTTTTTATACAATATAGTGGACTGCAGAAGAAAGTAATTATATAGGATTATAACTATCAAAATATTTAAATAATAACAACAACAAGAGTAAGTTCATGGACCTGATGTTAAGAACTCCCAGAAGTCCCAGTGGGGAAATATACATTTATCCCAGAAATATATATTATGTTCAGTTTTTATAGATTCAGGATTTTTAAGAGAGAGGGAAGAAGACTGATCTTGATCAGGATGCCAGGATTTGAGTCCTGACTCCTCCACTACTTATAAGTGGAATGATCTTAGGTAGTCATTTAATGACTATGTGCCTCAGTGTCCTTATCTGTAAAATAGAGATGATGTACTTCCTACATCACAGTGTTATTGTAAGGACTTTGTCAATTTAAATGTGGTATAGAAATAGTAGCTCTGTATTGCATATTATAATTAAAAAGTTCTTGTGTTTTTGAGAAAATTCAGTTAGAAAAAACCCAGAGGCAAGTCAATATTCTAATTATTAATTGTTTATATTTAATATTCTACAAGTTATCATACAGGCAAAATAACTACTATTTGTTAGCATTATTCTTTTTATTACCAATAAAATGTTTCAAGAATCCATAATTTCTTTAATATTTATACCAACATCAAGCACAGCTCCCATGTGCCTTAGTAACCTACCCCCAAATCAGTCCCTGGTGATCAACCCTCTTCTGAAGGATCTCTGTCCACTTAGCTGATTCTTGGGTGACCATCCTAGGTTTATCCTAGAAATATTTTCCTTTTGTCAGGTCCTTTTACAGTTTAAACTCCTCTGATATATGCCCTAAAAATGCAGGGTCACTTTCCTGCCATGGGCTTCAGTGAAGGGATATTGTTAACGTGGTTTTTTATTTTAAAATGTAATAGGCTATAGTTGCATTTAGTGGTGCCATGTTTTTGGGGGGATCTTAAGCTGAAATGTGTCCCAAGGTGGGTGGCCAGGCTATTGAATGACCTCCAAACCATGCCATTGATTGGTTGGAGGAATTGAGGACTTTTAGACTGGAGAAGAAATTTATGATCGGGGAATGGATATGATAGCTATTTCAAATATTTAAAGCAATATTTTATGGACATAGGAAAAGACTTCTCTCCCCAAAGGATAGAGCTATCTAGGGTAGTGGCTTGTAGGTTCCAAAGAAGCAGATTGGGCTCAAAATAAAAACTTTCCTTAGATTTGGAGCTGTCTATAAAATGGAAATGAGTGATAGGGAATTCACTGTTTCTCAGAAGGAAGTTTTATCACTCTAGAATATTGCAGAGGGAATTCCTATACTAGGTGTGGTGGGTTGGACTAAGGTTTAATTTTCAAGGTCCTGTACAACTTTGAACTTCTATAGAAGAGCTTTACTCGTACTTTCCCATTTGAGCATCACAGCACCTGTTGTGAATGAGGTCTTGCAAGGATCCTACTCTACATTTTTCAGCATGAGAAACTGAGGCACAGAGAGTTTAAGTGACTGGCTAAATATTTTTTCTCAGCAGTGCTTTTTCTGCTATAACATATATATGTATATATATTTTTTATTTCCTGAAAATAATGACAGAGCCAGTTGTTAAATCTGCCTTTCTTTGTGTGTCGAATTGGGTTGAATCCTACCTACCCTGCTGTTTACTACTCTCCTTGTGACCTTGAGCCAAGTCCACCTCTTTTTTGGGTGACCTCATATGTCAAATCACAGGATGAGACTAGCTGACTTGTAAAGGCACTTTCTGTGCTACCGTTTCATGAGCCAGTGATCCACAATTTCATCTGTTTGCTTGAACAATGTGTTTATTCAGGCTTATGAGACTTTCACCTCAAATTAAGAAAAAGTAGGTTGTAGAGCTTTAGTTTCTAGTACTGATTTCCATTCTACCTGGTCACCTGTCATTTATAGAAGAAAGGCAAGATAGAAAAAAAAAACTGACATGCTAGTTCAGCCTTCTCTGGCTGAGTTCATAGCTATCCTTTAAAGTCTAGCTCAAATGTAAATTCTTTCATAAAGTTTTCCCTAGTTCCCCCATAATTAATCTGGAATGACTTTCCCCTCAAACCTCAGAGAACAACTTGCTTTGCCTCTCACCTGCTTCTCATTTGCATTGTTTGATAAAAATAACCAAAAATCCTGATATAAATAGGTTGGAAATACTAACAAAGGTTTTAATATGGACTGATTGACATTTATGTAGTCCTTTAAGGTTTGGAAAGCACTTTGCATACCATATCATTTTATCATCACAACAATTATATAAAATAGGGAGTATAACTGATACTTAGCCATTCACATGTGTGTATGCATACATACACACACACACACACACACACACACATATATATATACACATACATGAATACATATCATCTGAGTTTCATTACAATGCATAGTGTAAATCCCATATCATAGATTAGGAAACTGAGGCTGAGAGAGGATCAGAGATTTAGAAGTAGGAATGTTCTCAGAGGTCACCCAATCCAGCTCTGTCATTGTACAAATGAGGAAACTGATTCCCAGAGAAGTTGAATGGGTATCAAAGGCAAAACTTTTCAAATTTAATTTTTAAAATTCTGAATTTAACAAACACCTAAAAAATAATTCTTTCACATACAAAGTGGAACAGAAAAGGAGGTTATTTGGAAATTGTAAATCTTTATTATATATAGCTTGTTTAAGAAAAAAAAGTAATTAATTCCACATGTATTTTTCAAAGCTGTCCTCTGTGTCTGTTTCCTTTTGAACTTCTTCAGTTCTGGGGATTTAAAGCATGTTTTCATGGCTATCTCTTTTTTTTTTTCTAATTTTGGCAACGATATTACTTGCTATTCCCTTAGCTCCACTAAGAAAAAGAAAAACTCAAGTCTTTGTAACAAATAAAACATAGTCAAGCAGAGCAAGTTCGTGTCCAAAAATGTATGTCTCATTTTGTACCTCTCTGTAAGGAGGTGGGTAGATTCCTTCCTTTGAAGTTGTGGTTATTTAATTTATCAGAGTTTTTAAGTCTTTTGAAGCTGTTTTTCTTTAAAGGACTGCTGCTATTGTTAATGTATAAATTAATCTCCTGCTTTTACTCAATTTGCTCTGTATCAATCAGTTCATGCAAGTTTTTTCAGGTTTCTCTGAAATCTACTCCCCTTGGCATTTTTAAAAAATTTTCTTTGTCTTTATTAATTTGTTTGTTTACTTTTAGCTTACAAGATTCAATTCCATAATTCCTCGAGTTTCAAATTTTCTTTCCTTCCCTTCCCTCCCCCCCCACCCCCCATGACAGCATACGATCCAGCAGAGGATCTGCAAATACTTTCACATTAGACGTTAGTCAGGTTACAAAGTCAGACTGTACTAGATGGAATGAAAAATGGTAAAGAGGAAATAAAACCAAACAATAAGAAGAAAAAGATCAAGTAATTTGCTTCAATCAGGATTCAAACTCAGTTCTTTCTAGTTCTTTCTCTGGATGTAGACATGTCTCTCCATCATCCAGTCTTTTGGGATTGTCTTATATCACTGCATTGCTGAGCAGAGTCCAGTCTATCATAGTTGGTCATCACACATATGTTGTGTCTGTGATTGTGTACAAATTTCTCCTAGTTCTACTCTTCTCACTCAGCATCAGTTTGTATAAGCCTCTCCAGGTAAATATTAAGTCCATCTGCTCCTCGTTTCTTATAGCACAATAGTATTCCATTACATGCACATACCACAGCTTGTTCAGCCATTCTCCAGTTGATGGGCATCCCCTTAATTTCCAATTCTTTGCAACCACAAAAAGAGCTGCTATAAATATTTTTGTACATATGAGTCTTCCTCCCACTTCTACGATCTCTTTGGGATAAAACCCTAGAAGTGGTAATGCTGGTTCAAAGGGTATGAAATTATTTATAGCCCTTTGGGCATAATTCCAGATTACTCTCCAGAGTGGTTGGATCAGTTCACAACTCCACCAGCAATGCATTAGTGTTCCAATTTGCCCACATCCTCTCTAGCATTTGTCATTTTCCTGTTTTGTCATTTTAGCCAATCTGACAGGTGAGATGTGGTACTTCAGAGTTGTTTTGATTTGCATTTCTCTAATCAATAGTGATTTAGAGCATTTCTTCATATGCTTATAGATATCTTTAATTTCTTTTTCTGAAAACTACCTGTTCATATCCTTTGACCATTTATCAATTGGGGAATGACTTGTATTCTTATAGATTTGACTCAGCTCTCTGTATATTTTAGAAACGAGTCCTTTATTAGAGACATTGGTTATAAAAATTCTTTCCCAACTTCCCACCTCCCTCTTAATCTTGGTTACACTGGCTTTGTTTGTACAGAAGCGTTTCAATTTAATGTAATTACAATTATCCATTTTGTATTTTATAATATTCTCTAATTCTTGTTTGGTCATAAAGTCTTCCCCTCTCCACAGATCTGACAGGTAAACTATTCCTTGCTTTCTGAGATTGCTTACAGTATCATCCTTTATATCTAGATCATGCACCCATTTAGACTTGATTTTGGTATATGGTGTTAGATAATGGTCTATGCCCAGTTTCTGCCCTACTATATTTCGGTTTTCCCAGCAGTTTTTGTCAAATAATGCATTCTTATCCCAAAAACTGAGGTCTTTGGGTTTATCAAACAATAGATTACCATACTCATTGATTGCGGAGTCTCCTGCGCCCAGTCTTTTCCATTGATCCACTACTCTATTCCTCAGCCAGTACTAAGTAGTTTTGATGACTGCTGCTGTATAATACAGATTAAAATCTGGTATAGCTAGTCCACCTTCCCTTGCATATCTTTTCATTAATTCCCTTGATATCCTAGACCGTTTGTTCTTCCAAATAAATTTTATAACTATTTTTTCTAGCTCTATAAAGTAGTTTTTTGGTAAAATGATTGGTATGGCACTAAATATATAATTTAGTTTGGATAAAATTCTCATTTTTATTATATTAGCTCAACCCAGCCATGAGCAATGGACATTTTCCCAATTAGTTAGATCTGACTTTATTTGTGTGAGAAGTGTTTTGTAGTTGTGATCATATAGGTCCTGGGTCTGTCTTGGCAGGTAGATTCCCAAATATTTTATAATGTCTACAGTAACTTTAAATTGGATTTCTCTTTATATCTCTTGCTGTTAAATTTCATTAGATATACAGGAATGCTGAGGATTTGTGTGGGTTTATTTTATATCCTGCAACTTTGCCAAATTTATTTATTGTCTCAAGTAGTTTTTTGCTTGATTCTCTAGGTTTCTCTAAGTATATCATCATATCATCTTCAAAGAGTGATAGCTTGGTTTCTTCTTTGCCTAATTTGATTCCTTTGATTTCTTTTTCTTTTCTAATTGCTACTGCTAACATTTCTAGTACCATATTGAATAAGAAGGGAGATAGTGGATACCCTTGTTTCACTCCTGATCTTATTGGAAATGCTTCTAGCTTATCCCCATTTCATATAATACTTGCTGATGGTTTTAAATAGATGCTACCTATTATTTTAAGGAAAGCTCCATTTATTCCTATACTTTCTAGTGTTTTTAATAGGAATGGATGTTGTGTTTTGTCGAAAGCCTTTTCTGCATCTATTGACATAATCATGTGGTTTCTGCTAGTTTTATTGTTGATATGATCAATTGTACAGATGGTTTTCCTAATATTAAACCATCCTTCCATTCCTGGAATAAATCCTACCTGATCAAAGTTATTGATCACATTATTCTCATGATAAGTTGCTGTAGTCTTTTAGTTAATATTTTATTGAAAATTTTTGCATCTATATTCATGAGGGAAATTGGTCTATAGTTTTCTTTCTCTGTTTTATCTCTTCCTGATTTAGGTATCAGTACCATATTTGTGTCATAGAAAGAATTTGGTAAGACTCCTTCTTCACTAATTTCCCCAAATAGTTTGTAGAGTATTGGAATCAATTGTTCTTTAAATGTTTGATAGAATTCACTAGTAAATCCATCTGGCCCTGGAGATTTTTTCCTAGGGAGTTGACTGATGGCTTGTTTGATTTCTTTTTCTGAGATGGGGTTATTTAAGTAATTTGCTTCCTCTTCGGTTAATCTGGGCAACTTGTATTTTTGTAAATATTCCTCCATTTCACTAAGATTATCAAATTTATGTGCATACAATTGGGAAAAATAATTTCTAATTATTGTTTTGATTTCCTCTTCATTGGAGGTAGATTCACCCTTTTCATTTTTGATACTCATTATTTGGTTTTCTTCTTTCTTTTTTAATCATATTGACTAAGGGTCTATCAATTTTATTGTTTTTTTTTTCATACAACCAGCTCTTAGTTTTATTTATTAATTCAATAGTTTTCTTAATTTCAATTTTATTAATCTCTCCTTTGGTTTTCAGTATTTCTAATTTAGTACTAAATTGGGGATTTTCAATTTGTTCTTTTCCTAGCTTTTTCACTTGCATGCCCAATTCATTGACCTCTTTTTCTAATTTATTCATGTATGCACTCAGGGATATAAAACTTTCCCTAAGAACTGCCTTTAATACATCCCACAAATTTTGGTATGTTGTCTCATTATTATCATTGTCTTGAATGAAATTACTGATTGTTTCTATAATTTCTTGTTTGACCCACTCATTCTTTAGGATTAGATTGTTTAATTTCCCATTAGTTTTTAGTCTGTCTTTCCATGGCCCTTTATTGCTTATGATTTTTATTCCATCATGATCTGAGAACAATGCATTTAATATTTCTGCCCTTCTGCACTGAATTGTGAGGTTTTTATGCCCTAGTACATGGTCTATTTTTGAGTATTTACCATGTACCACTGAGAAGAAAGTATATTCCTTTTTATCCCCATTCAGTTTTCTCCAGAGATCTATCATATCTAGTCTCTCTAAAATTCTATTCTCCTCCTTAAGTTCTTTCTTGTTTATTTTAAGGTTAGATTTATCAGGTTCAGAGAGGGGGAGGTTAAGGTCACCCACTAGTATATTTCTATTTATTTCTTGCTATCTATTTCTTCCTCTAATTCCTTTAACTTCTCCTCTAGGAATTTGGACACTATACCACTTGGTGCATATATGTTAAGTAATGATATTGCTTCATTCCTGATGGTGCCTTTTAGCAGGATATAGTTTCCTTCCTTATCTCTTTTAATTAGATCTATTTTTGCTTTTGCTTTATTTGAGATAAGGATTGCTACTCCTGCTTCTTTTTTTTACTTTAGCTGAGGCATAATATATTCTACTCCAGCCTTTAACCTTTACCCTATGGGTATCCCTATGTTTCAAATGTGTTTCTTGTAGACAGCATATTGTAGGATTATGGTTTTAAATCCATTTTGCTATATGCCTCTGTTTTATAGGAGAGTTCATCCCACTCACATTCACAGTAATGATGACTATCTGTCTCTTCCCCTCCATCCTATTCCCTCCCCTACTTAATGTTTTTGTTTCTTCCTTCTCCCTTCCCCTCCTTGAGGGTTTCCCTTTTGACCACCACCTCCCTCAGTATTCCCACCCCGTGACCCCCTTCTTTACCTATCCGCTCCCCTTACTACTATTTCCCTCCCGTCTAATCCCCCCCTTACCCTCCTACTGCCTATAGGATACAATAAATCTTTATACTTATCAGAGTATGTTATTCCCCCTTTGACCCCAAACCAATGAGAGTAAATTTCAAACAGTGATCCTCTCCCTCCCTTCTTTTCCTCTATTTAATCAATTTTCGTGTCTATTCATGTTAGAATCTTAAACTTAACTGATTATGTTGATCCCTCTTTGAACCAGAACCAGTGAGAATAATGTTCAAATGATGTTCCTCTCCCTCTTTCCTTTCCCTCTACTATAGTGTGTTTTTATGCTTCTTCAACTGGTATACTTTACCTTTTTCTGTCTCATACTTTCCTTTTATCCCATTACAGTCCCTTTGACCCCCTTAATAAGGTTATTTTTTTAATCTTCAGGTTAGTTCATTCATACCCACACCCTCTATCTATGTATAACCCTTTTAACAGTCATAATAATCATATAAATTTCAATATTGACAGTTATCAGCTTCTCATATAGGGATGTGAACATTTTGCTCTTGTTGCATCCCAGGTTATGTGTATGTGTGCATGAGTGTGCTTATGTGCATGTATGTATGTGTGAGTGTGTGTTTTCCTTGTTTACCTTTTTATGTCTTTCTTGGGCCTTGTAGTTGAAGATCAAATTTTCCATTGAGCTCTGGCTTTTTCATCAGGCAAGTCTGGAAGTCCCTTATTTCATTAAATGACCATCTCCTTGTCTGAAAGATTATGCTCAGTTTTTCTGGGTAGTTAATCCTTGCTTGTAGTACTAGCTCTTTTGCCCTATGAAATATCAAATTCCAATCCCTCCGATCTTTTAATGTAGAAGTGTAGCGGCAAGCACCCCAATATCCCCAGGGTGACTGCCAACACAGGTTCTTAGATCTGCTTTTGTAAAGGAAAGCAACTCAAAATGGGTTAACAAGCTTACTTTAATAAAACAAACACACATTACCTAGTTCAGGGGAAAAGGTCAGCACCCCAAACTTCAGAGTTACAGAACTTACAGATCAAACAGACAGGCTTCCAAACTGTCCTACCATTATATCAATACCAAATCACAGTTACCAGAGAGGGAAGCATCAACATCTGGGTTTTCAAAGCCGGGGGGCTCTCAGCAACGGCTTCCCAGAGTCTCATCTGGTCGAATCACACAACACTTATCAAAGTGAGCCCCAAAGCAAAAGCCTCTCCTCAGGGTTTATATAGCCTTCTCCTGGCTCAGAGAATGTAACAACCTTCTGGACCCACTGCCCAATCACAAAGTATCAAGGTGTGGGCTTTCCTGAAAAACAAGCCTCCCACCACAGGCTCCAGGTGCACTTAAGCTAGGGGCAGGGAAGATCTTTAAATCTGCATTTCCATTACAAGAAGCTGCTAGGTCCTGTGTGATCCTGACTGTAGTTCCACGATATTTGAATTGTTTCTTTTTGGCTGCTTGCAGTATTTTTTCCTTAATCTTGTAATTCTGGAATTTGGCTACTATGTTTCTTGGAGTTTTCAGTTTGGGATCTCTTTCAGGAGGGGTCCATTGAATTCTTTTGGTAACTATTTTATCTTCTGATTCCAGGACTTCAGGTCAGTTTTCTTTGACAATCTCTTGGAAGATGTTGCCCAGGCTGCTTTTTTCATCATGGCTTTCTGGTAGACCAATAATTCTTAAGTTATCTCTCCTGGATTTGTTCTCTAGGTCAGTTGTTTTCCAATGAGCTATTTTACACTTTCTTCCAATTTTTCAATCTTAATGTTTTGTTTGATTAACTCTTGGTGCATCAAAGAGTTCTGAGTTTCAATTTGACTGATTCTAATTTTTAGCAAATTATAGTCTTTGGTTAGTTTTTGGAGGTCCTTTTTTAGAAAGGTATTTTCTCCAATTACTTCACTCATTTTACTTTTTAAGGATTTGTTTTCTTCACTGAGACTTTTTTCCAATTTGGTCATTATAGATTTAAATTTTTCTTCTGCCTCCCTAATTTGGTCTTTAAAATCTTTCTTAAGCTCCTCCAAGAAGGCTTTTTGGGCTTGAGACCAGTTTATATTTCCTTCTGTGGTCTCAGGTATGAGTATAGAGTCCAAGTTGTCCTCTGTATTTGGTTGTTCTTGATGTACATAATAAGCTCTGATCAATATTCTTGTCTTCCCCTTCTCCTTCTCAGCTTTCTTCCTTCCCATTGTAATTTCCTATTCCTAATTTCTCAGGCTTGGAGCTAAGGGCCTGGTTGTTGACTTTGTGTGCTGTAGCCTCTGGGTGTCTAGTTCGAGGCCAAGGCAGGAGTCTCAGTGTTTTCCCTGAGGTATGCTCAGGCACATAGTATAATCTGTGGCTGAGGGGTGGTCTGGCCACTTCAGATTTTTGCCTCTATACCCCTGGGCTGCAGCTCAGGTAGGTTTTTGCTGTTCAGGTGAGGTGGGGTTTTTTGCGACCCCTCCCCCTCTTCTCTTTAGACTCCTTGCTGCCACAGTTATACCCCTTCTCAATGACTCCCAAGCCCAAGGCTATTTCCATTATTTTAGGATTTTACTCTGGGTGGGGACACCTATCTTTGGGTTTTCTAGTTCAGGGAGGGGGAATCAGAGCAGCCAGAGTTTATTTTGTCATCCTGGGCCCTGGAAGGACAGGCAGGCGTTTTCTAAACTTCCAGGCTGGGGGCTTATAGCCCCAGTAGAAGCTACTGTCTCTGCTGGGGGCCCCGAGCCATTTCTTACTCGGCTCCAGTTATTCCTCCCTTCCCGTGGTGAGATGCTGGTGAGATGGCTGTAAATCTTTTTGGGGATGGATGAGTCTGCTGGCTGGTGCTTCTTCTCTCTCTTCTCTAATCCAAGCTGCTGCAGCCCCCATGTGCTCCCCACTCGTCTTGCTGGGACCCACATGGGCTCTTTCCTAGGCTGGATTCTGCCACCCTCCATCTACCAGTGGATTCTGTCACTCCAAAATCTGTTCAGATTCACTTTTTAAGGTTTAGTGATGGGATTCACAGAGGAACTTAGAGAAGTTACTGCTTCAGTTCCACCATCTTGACTCCACCCCACCCCCTGGCATTTTTAACTTTCTTTGTTTCATTACATTAATATGCCATAATTTGTTGAGACATTTCCCATTTGAGGGACACCCCTTTATTTTATGGTTCTTTGCCATGACTAAAAATACTGGTATAAATAGGTTGTAGGTACCAGCTAAGGTTTTAACATGTGACCTATCTGATGATTGACATTTATAAAGTGCTTTAAAGTTTGGAAACACTCTGCATACAATTTCATCCTCTTAATAACCTTATGAAAGAGAGAGTACAAATATAATATTATCCTCAAAAAGGTTCAGTAATTTACCCACCATCATGCAGCTTTGCTCATCATAACCCAGCTGGTAAATAATAGATAGACTTCTCCTTCTGAAGCAGAATTTTCTGACTTGAAAAATCTCAAGGTTGAATTCCCACCCCCTCCCCGCCCCTTTCTTTTTAATTCAAAATAACAACAATGTCCTTCTGTAACATGTTATAAGACATTCTTTAGAAAGAGGAGTCAATGGGTTGTAACTGCAAATGAAAATCCTGGTCTGTCTTTCTGTCAGCTGGGATAATAGTTCTGGTCAGAGCCTGGGACAAAGACTTTCTTGATATTTAATGCTTTGGGGAAGTTTTTATACTTTTTATTTATCAACAAATGACAAACATTTACGAAATAACTGCTGTGTATAGAGCACTGTGCTAGGCACTCCTTGTCTCCATGGAACTGAGGATCTAGTACGGGTATTAGACACTTCAAGAGAGCTCTAACAAACACCATCGTGGGCTAGGTAGGTACATTTGAGAGATACAGAACAGAGTGGTGGGCTGTTTGTGAATGTTAATTGATTTTCTTTTGCATTCAGGGAGTTCTTGTTTTGAAAAGCCTCACAGTATCGATCATTTGATTATATTATTCGCTGTCTGTTAGGACAGAAATCCAATGCTCAGTAATTGAAATTTGCAACCACAATGATAATAATAACATTAGCTCACTTATATTTTTGTTATTGCTGTTCAGTTTTGTCCAACTCTACCTCACTTTGGGATTTCTTGGCAGAGATACTGGAGTGTTTTCCCATTTTCTTCTCCAGCTCATTTTACAGATGATGAAACTGAGGCAAACAGGGTAAAGTGACTTGCCCAGGGTCACATAGCACTTACTTTATACCAGGTACTGTGCTAAGTGCTTTAAAGTGATTATCTCATTTGATTTTCATGCAATCCTGGGAGGAAGGTGCTATTATATCCTCTTTTAACAGATGAAGAAACTGAGGCAAAAAGGTTAAGTGACTTGCCCAGGGTCACACAGCTAATAAGTGTCTGGGGTTGGTTTTTCCTGCCTCCAGGCTTGACATTTTATCCACTGCCACATAGCTGCTCTACAAAGACATTTTGAGAGAGTTTAAAGGACTTTCCTGAGAGATAGTATATCATGAGGCTAAAGACCAGTTGGCCAAAGAATCAAGAGGCATTAGTTTGAATTCTTCTCTGCCCCTAAGCACATGTATGATCTTGAACAATCTAATCCAGTGCAATTCAGCTTAACTCAATGCAACAGACTTTCTTTTTTAGTACTTGCTATGTGTAAAACTCTGTGTTAGGGGCTAGGGGTACAAAGACAAAGCAAACAGAAGTTCCACCTCTCTAGGAGAGGTTTATAATCTTCTATTGGAGTGAAATACATACAAAAAAAAGGACATTCAAGATAATTTGATAAGAAAGGAGAGAGCCCTAATACTTTACTGCAGGGATCAGGAAACACTTCCTGTAGCAAATGACATGACCTGATCCTTGAGGAAGAGAGATTCTGAGAAGTGGAGATGAGTATGCATTCCAGATGGGACAGCATCATCCAAAAACATAGAGATGAAAGAAAGAATGCCAAGGGGGTAGAGCCAAGATGGCAGAGAAAAGGCAGGAATTTGCCTGATCTCTCCCCCAAACCCTTATGAAAACCTTGAGAAAACACCCCAAAACAAATTCTGGAGTGACCAAACCCACAAAAGGATGGGGTGAGAGAAAATTTCAGCCCAAGACAACTTAGAAGTTGAGCAGGAAAGTGTTGCACCAAGATGAGAGTGCAGTACAGTCTAGTGCAGGCTGATCCAGTATAGACCCAACCCCAGTAAACCAGGAGCAGGCTTTGGGAACCACTCAATCAGCAGTGGCAGTGGCTGCTTTGGATCTCTTGGCCCACAGAAAGGAAGGAGGTAAAACAACTGATTGGAAGGAGATTGTAGGGGTCTCTTTGCTGATGCTGGGGGCAGGACTCTGTTGCTTTGCCCACACTCAAATTTGGATTGCAGTCCTGGGTGTTAGTCCCAGGGAGAGAAGTAGCACTAGCACCGCAGAGATTGTAGCCACTGTAGAGCAGGAACCATCACCACAGTTCTAGGGCAGAAAAGAGTGCTTAAGGTTGCTTACAGACCAGAGATCATGCCAGGAGAGTAGTAAATACACATTTCTTTAGATCTTACCAAAGGATCTCTGAAAACAGTTGCACAAAAAACTTGAAGCTTGGGATAGTGCACCCTCAATCATGGAAGCAGAACCCTATTGTAGCAAAGAGTTAAAAGTCAGGAAATAGACTGGAGAAAAGAACAAACAACGGAAAAAAATTCTGACTATAAAAAGTTACTATGGTGACAAAAAAGGTCAAAGCACATACTCAGAAGAAGGCAAGGCAAAGAAAGGCAAGAAGGCAAGAAGGCAAAGGCAAAACTACTATATCCAAAGCCCCAAAGAAAAATATAAATTGGTCTCAGGACACAGAAGGGATCCAAAAGGATTTTAAAAATCAAGTATGAGGGGTAGAGAAAAATTTGGGAAGAGAAATGAGAGTGATGCAAGAAAATCATGAAAAAAGAATCAACAAATTGGTAAAGGAGGCACAAAAAATACTGAAGAAAATGATACCTTAAAAACAAAATATGGGGCAGCTAGGTGGCACAGTAAATAGAGCACTGATCCTGGAGTCAGGAGGACCTGAGTTCAGATCTTATCTCAGACACTTAATGCTTATTATCTATGTGATCTTGGGCAAGTCACTTAACCCCCAACTGCCCTGCCTTCCCCCCCTCTAAAAACAACAACAACAACAACAACAACAACAACAACAACAACAAAAACAGAATAGGCCAAATGATAAAAGAGGCAGAAAAATCCAGTGAGGAGGACAATGCCTTGAAAATCAGAATTGACCAAATGGAAAAGGAGGTAAAAAAGCTTACTGAAGAAAATAATTCCTTAAAAATTAGAATTAAGCAAATGGAAGATAATGACTTTATTTTTTATTTTCATTTTTGGAGGACAATTGGGGTTAAGTAACTTGCCCAAGGTCACACAGCTAGGGTTTTTGTGTGTGTTAAGTGTCTGAGGCTAGATCCGAACTCAGGTCCTTCTGACTCCAGGACCAGCGCTCTACTCACTGTGCCACCTAGCTGCCCATAGAAGCTAATGACTTTGTGAGAAATCAAGAAACAAAACAAAACAAAAAGAATGAAAAAAATAGAAGCCTGTGAAATATCTCATTGGAAAAACAACTGACCTGGAAAATAGATCTGGGAGAGATAATTTAAAAATTATTAGACTGATAAAAAAAGAGCCTATTCACCTGGAGAGGCTTATACAAACTGATGCTGAGTGAGAAGAGTAGAATCAAGAGAAATTTGTATACAATCACAGACATAACATATATATGATGACCAACTATGACAGACTGGACTTTTCTCAGCATTGCAGTGATATATGTCAATCCCAAAAGACTCATGATGGAGATAGATGCCTACATCCAGAGAAATAACTTGAAAGAACTGATTTTGAATCCTGCTACTTAAAAAACAAACAAACAGAAAGAAATATTGCCAAATTTGGAAGCAGCTAGTGCCGGGGTCTGGCAGCGGCAGGGACCGATCTGTCTATAATCAAACCCCGTCCTCTCTACTCACCCCGTTCCATGGTGAGTCTTCGGTCGCGAACCGGCCTCCGAAGAGGAATAAACCCAGACAGAGCACCCGAGGTCTTCAGGAGTTGTTTATTCAATCGCGGTCACATCCCGGAACCCCCGTACTTCCGCATACAACATCTTATATACCCTAAGCCACGCCCCTCAGCCTTGTACTAACCAATAACAATCCAAGCTCAATTCTATATATGGCACTTGGCCCATAGCATAAGCCCGCCTCAGCCCCCAACAAGCTAGTAGACCAGTTTAACTTGAATGTGGAGTGCATGAAGTAGGATAATATAAAATAAAGTTGAAAAGGTTGATTGGTTCCTGAGAATGGAGATATTTAAATGCCTAGAGGATTAGTTTATATTTATCTGAGAAGCAGTAGGGAGCCATTGAAGATTTTTGAGCAGGAAAGCAACCTGGTCAAATGTATAGCTTATGAAAATTATTTTGGCAACAAGAAGATCCTTGTTGATGGAGAGCCTCAAAGCAGGGAGATCATTTAGGAGGCTGTTGAAATGGTGTGGGTTAGATATGATGATAGGGACTGTGTGAGTGAAGCAGATACCCATACAAGAAATGTAGAGGGAGAAGCAACCAAATTTGGCAGTTGATTGCATGTGGAAAGAGAGGGGTAGAGAAGAGTCTAGCCTGGGGGACCAAAAGGACAGTGCTTCCTGCAACTTCTGAAACACTTAAGTCTAGAGAAGGTTAATGAAACACAGTTAGCTGTACAGTTAGCTGTACTACAAGATAATACTTGATAAATGCATCAGAGAGGTCCAAAGCCAAGTGTATGAGACCCTGGGGAGGAAAGGGTCGTTCACCTCAGTGGTTATCGGGAAAGTCTTCAGGGTAAGTAGATGCAGTATTGCATATGATCAAAGGATTGTGACTTTTGCTGCTGGGAGCTACTTTAGAGGTCTAGATCTTTGGAGATCCAATCTCCTCATTTTAAGGTAGGGAACTGAGACCCAAGGTCATGATTAGCTAGGCTGGGATTTTGTATTTAAACAATGGATTTTTCCTCTTATGGTAAAGTAGGAAGAAATGATAGTTTAGTTACAAGCAATGTTGTGAGCAGATTCAGAAAGTGGTAAATGACAGGGTATGTTTGGAACTGTTATTACATGGAGAGTAGTAATATATGATAAGGTTAGAGAGGTAATATATTACTGTTGAGTCTTTTCTGTCATATCTGACTCTCCATGACCCCATTTGGGTTTTCTTGGCAAAGACACTGGAGTGTTTTGCCATTTCCTTCTCTAGCTCATTTTACAGATGAGGAATCTGACACAAATAGAGTTAATTGACCAGCGTCATACAGGTAGGAAGTGTTTGAGGTTGCATTTGAATTCCTGTCTTCCTGACTCCAGGCCTGGTGCCCTATGCACTGCACCACCTAGCTTCCCAACCAAGGATCTAAGGATTCTAATCAAGGATCTAAGTTTTGCCCAAGGAGGCGATTACAGTATTCCACACAGACAATAAGGAGATACTGTACAAAGATGGCAATGACAATAGAATGGAATGAACAGATTCAAGAGACGTATGGAGTAAAGACAAATTCACAGAACAGAGTAACTGATTATAAGAAGTTAGCAAGTCACACAGATTAGGCAGGTCTCAGGGAAATAACAGCAGGTCATTGAACTTTTTAGCCTTTTGCTTTCTTGGAATCCACTCACACAAACTTAGAAAAACTAGAGACTGTTTTGTATTAGAGCCTGGTCTGTGGACATATATGCCACAGAGAAACTACATACCACCATGGTCCAAAGAAGAGATGAGGATTGGCACCAAGTCTTAGAAGAAAGGGAGATGTTTGAATGATTACAGCATTCTTGAATCTTCTCCCCCCGCCCCTTCTTTCAGTGGGACAGCTTGGTAGCACATTAGAGTGCCAGGCCTGGAGTCAGGAAGACCTGAGTTCAATCTGGTCTCAGATACTTCCTAGTTGTGTGACCCTGGACAAGTTACCTAACCCTATCTGCCTCAGTTTACTCATCTGTAAAATGAGTTGGAGAAGAAAATGGCAAACCACTTCTGTATCTCTGCCCAGAAAACACCATGAAGTCATTAGGAGTCAGACATGACTGAAAAATGACCAAACAACAATTTCTTCCGGTGTAATATAAATTCCTTGAAGACAGATAATGTTGATTCTTTTTGAGCATTTGTTTTTGACTTTGTATGCACCTAGTCAAGTGTCTTACACATAACAGAAATAGTCATTAATTGTTGAATTGAATTAAAAAATTTTTGTTCTGATATTTTGACATTCTTACTAGCATTGCCTCTAAAATTGCCTAAACAAATCTTGGAATGAGCTAGCTTTCCTAGTATTCATCCTTTCATGGTAACGTATTATTATGGTGTTTTATGATTACAGAACTTGTTATACAGTATTTCACTTGAGCAGATAGAGAGCTGGGAACTAGGAAGATCGTGGACCAAATCTAGTCTCATATCCAGATGAGCTGTGAGGTCCTGGCTCAGTTGTTTAACATCTTGGTGCTCTAGGCTACTCTCAGAGACTGAAGACACTGAATCTACATTGGCAGAGGGAGCTTTCTCCTCTTTGAGTTCTGTGTTCCAGTGAAATCACAGTGTAGTCCCTCTCCTTTTCCCTAATAGACATCATACAATAAATACCACTTCTGTAATGCTTTAAGATTGCAACATGTTTTTCTTAGAATACTGTGAGGTAGGTAATATCAAATATTAACCTTATTTTACAACAGGGGAAACTGAGATCTGGGCTGTCTGATCTAAAAACATCATCCTGAACCTCAGAATTTTACATTTAACATTTTCGTGACATGCCTGTTATAGAAACTTTGCTATTTTTCTATGTTCAATTACTCTACCTTTTGCAATATAAAGCATTCCTTGAAAATGTTTCTTTTCAGTTATTTAAATAATATTCAATTCCACTGGATATGACTTATGTCTGTGTCATAATGAGTTTGGTTTATTATTATTATTATTATTATTAGCTCTCTGAGGTAAGCACACTAGCTTATATGTAGGGGTTATGGGGTCATAGATTTAGTGATAGAAGAGATTGTAGAGATCTTTAGGGACTTCAGAGACTTTAGCCTCATTTTATGAATGAGAAAGCTGAATCTCAGAGTGGTTCAGTGATTTGTCCAAGGTCACACCAATAATAAATGTTTTCTTAGTCGAAGTCCAGTACTCTTTCCACTGTACCTCATTGCCTTCCATCCATCCATTCATTCATCCATCCACTCATCCATTCATCTGTCCATTCAACAATTTTACTTTTTTGAAACTTAACTCCTTTCCCTGCATTTCAGGAAAGGGGTTCAGAGTTTATGGGTGGAAACGTTTGTGTTCACTTTAGAGCACAGAAGATTGGCAAATGTTCAGTGAACTCCACTGGCACTTCTCCAGCTTCACTTGACTCCATCCTTAACCTAAATTGGGATGAAGCATCAATGATATTACTATTGGAGGGAGGAAAACTGACCACAATTTGTACATGGGTGTTTCACAGATGAAAGACTACAGCAAAAACAGCTGCCTCAGCTCCATGGCCCAGTAGAAACTGAAACTCCCCTTTCTGCCCTGTTGCTGCAGTCTGGGATTCTCCTTCCTTGCTTTCCTCCTGGACCCCATCCTCAGAAGCGCATCCTCTGATGAATACTCACTCAAAACATCTTGCTTCAGTCCTTTAAGATTGTAATTTGCTTTTCTCACTGCCATATGAGGAAATAAGTATTATTCCCATTTTACAACTGAGGAAACTGAGACCCAAAGTGAGAACTTGAACCCAGGCTGTCTGATCTCTGTTCTATTGTCCTACTATGCTACAAGCATCTTCTTGAACCTCTGAATTCTACATTGAATATTTTTGTGACCTGTCTTTATAGGACAGTAGACTCAAAACCTGATTAGTGCCCATTTAAAACTGTATGCAGTCAGTGGAAAAAAAGGAAATTTCAGAGTATAGGAGGGAGAGGATTTTAGCTTCCTCTTGGTTTCCCTAGAAACAACCTTAGGAACTTTGTGAAGGGTTATGTAAAGGCACAAGAGAGTATCAAATCAGAGGGTTTAAAGCTAGAATGATTTTTAAAGCCTAAGTGATAAAAAGTTTAAAAAATTGTTTTAGCATGTAATTTGCGGAAAATATTCTGTTTTTTAAAAAAAGCAGGGAGCCTAAGGACCAGTAGCTGGTCCTACTCCCCTCATTTTATAGATAGTTAAAGCAAAGCCTGGAGAGATTAAGTGAGAAGCAACAGGATGGAGTGGGAAAGCTTAGACTTAGGTGTCAAGAGGATTATGGGATTTGATCACTTATCTGCATGACCTTATACAAGTTACTTCCCCTCCTCTAAGTCTTGGTTTCTTCATCTTTAAAGTGGGGATAATAGCACTTGGATGCTTGTATTATCTCCTTCACAAAGTTATTGTGAATAAAGCATTTAGCAAGCCTTAAAGGACTACATTGATGTATTTCTCTATTGATTTGGTTCCCCCCGCCCCCCCAGCCACCAGATACCCAGGAAGAGGGGAACATGGGTCCTCTGACCACAAATCCAGGGTTCTTTCTATAGCCGTATACTGAGTAAGAGAGACACTGTAGGAGTTTGCTTCACTTGAATATTGGTCTTCTTAAAGCATGGGGCTCTTTAGGTCCCCAGATGCACTCTAAGCACTTGAATTGTAATGAGTTGACATCAGACCTCTTCTCAGGACTCTTGAGCTCATATCCTGACTCTGACACTTAGTTGATCCCATGTGGAATGATGATGACAATACCAAATTTCATTTATAGAACACTTTGTGCATAAACTCTTTATGTACAATGTTAATTTAAACTCTATAAAAGTATCATGGGTGATGCAATTCAGATGTCACTATTTCCATCTTGAGGACGAACAAACAGCCTTAAAGATTTGAACCAACTTGGTCAGGGTTACCCAACCAGCATTTGGCAGATTATGTCAAGAGCCTAATCTTTTTGCTTTTGAAGCTTGTTTTCCCCACATCATGATGCCTCTTGTCTATGGAGTGAGCACTCATTAAATATTGTGATTAAGGGCTTAATGTCATATCAAAAAGCCCACCTCTCTTCTCTACCATTTCTCCTCCAGCTGCTCTTCTCCTTCCTCATTCTTCTCCTCCTTCCTCTCTACCTCTTCTTCCTATTCCTTTTTTTCCCTTTTCCTTACGCAGGTACTTGACTCAGAAGAGGACTCCCAAAGAAGGTTCTGGATTTGAATTTAGTTTTTCATACCATGAGGCAAAATTATCTTTCATTGATGCTTTGGGAAAGGCTGATGGATTGGGGAGATTTAGAACTTTCCAAATTTTCTAACCATGTCATTCATCAGTGTGGTGTGTTGAGGCATTTACATATTCAGTTGTAAGCTCCCTTGCCCATAAAAAGGGAGACTAGAATAGACCAAAAGGGGAAAAATGCACTTGGATGATAAAAATGTTCTTTGGAAGGGAGGTCTGTACTTTCAGAAGGTTCGTGTTTTCATTTCAGACCCAAAGTCATACATCTATAGCACTGATTGTACAGAATCAGAGGCAAGTGCTGAGAGAGCATTTCAAAAATTGAGACCCAGTTCATTTCCAAAATGGATACCATCTGTGTTGACTTTGGCCATCCATGTCCTCCACCCAACTCTGGGAAGCAGCCGGTGCACCAAAGGGGGCTCATCCAGACAAGCACCATTTGGGTTTCATTTCCTCTTTCTTCTACCCCCCATCCCTCCACCAATCTCAACATATGCAGAATAATAGTCTTAAAAGAAACATATTTCTGACATTTATCTAGACTATGGTGTTATTCATAAAGAGCCATCCTGGAAGACAGAGAGAGAAAAGGGAGGGAAGTGAAGGGGAGGGGAGGGGGGAGAAGGGAGGGGGGCATTAAGGAGTGATGAAAAGAGGGCATGATTTGTGGCATGGTTATGGAAGGGCCAGGAAATGTCACAGATACTTGGACCCTGGTAAGAAAAGGTAAAAATTTACCTATCAGAGCCAGGAGCCCTAAGGGTAGAGTTCGGGTTACCAGTAGACATAGAAAGGAGGTAATAGTCCAAGTAGAGAAGGCATACTGTGGAGTGGACTAAGGCCATAAATGTGCACATGTACACACTTGTGCAGCTGTACACACGTGCACACACACACAGACACATTCCTTCATCTATTTCTCAGAAAGATTTTGACTCAATAGTATCAATAGTTAGTCAACTAGCATTTATTAAGAACCTATTATATATCAGGCAGGTATTGTGCTAAGTGTTGGATTACAGGGATTTCCACTGACTAGAGGAAACTGTCCAAGATTGTTCTTTTTAAATAGTGGTTTGTGGCAACAAGTTACATAGTATGGAGACTATTGTTTCATAGGCACAAGCTCTTGAAAAGCAACTACTCACAGAATTGGAGTTAGAAGGTACCTTGGTGGCCAACTCATACCTGAACAATTGCCCGACCACCCCCAGATACCTGTGAAGTGTTCATTTGCTTGAAACACTCAGTGAAGGAGGTGTTGCTTACCTCCCAAGACAGTCTATTCTTTTTTTCCCCAAATGATTTATTAATTGCTGGTTTACATCATTCATTTCCATCAGATTTTGAGTTAAAATTTTTTCCCCATTTTCCCCTACCCACCACCCTAGAATAGCAAGTCCCACAGGATATCCCCTCATCTAATCTGCTCTCTCCCATCTCTTATCCAATACCCCCATTTTTCTAGTAGGGCAGGGTGAATCCTCATGCCCGAATGCCTGCACATCTTATCTTCCAATTATATGCAAAATAGTAGTAATCATAGTATTTATATATATTTTAAAAATTTGATTTTAAAAGGAAGATAAGCAACTCAGTATATACTGTACATGTGTAGTTATACAAAACATTTCCATAGTAGATATATTGTAAAAGACTGACTGTGTTTCCCTCCCTTCTATCCCACCTCTCACCTGGTCAACTACCCACTTTGGTCCTGTTCCTTTTCAAAAGTGGGTGCTTCCAAATCTCCCCCTCAGCCTGCCCTCCCTTCCATTGTCCCCCCCTCTCATCCCTTTCTCCCCTACCCTTCTGTAGGGTGAGAAATCCTATTTAGTATGTATGTCATTCTCTCCCTGATCCAAATTCAATGAGAATAAGGTTTTGCCTTTTTGCCTTCCTGTTCTTCCCCTCCCTTGTAACCATTTTCCCTTGCTTCTTCTATATGAGATAGTTCGCCCCATTCTGTCTCTCCCCATCTCCTCTCATTATATTCCTCTTTCACCTCTTAATTTCACCTTTTAAGTATCATCCCTTCCTATTAAATTCTCCCTGTGCCCTCTATCTATGTATACCTGAAAACATATATACACACATTCACATATGTATTCATATGCCATTCACATATGTATTCATATACCCTTCAACTATTTTCATACTAAGAAAAGTTTCATCAGTTACAGTTATAATTTTTCTCTGTAGGAATGTAAATAGTTCAACTTTGATAAGTTCCTAATGATTTCTTTTCCCTATTTACCTTCTCAAGCATCTCTTGTTTCTTGTATCTGAATGTCAAATTTTCTGTTCAACTCTGGTTTTTTCCTCAAGAATGCTTGAAAGTCCTTTATTCCACTGAATGGACCATATTTCCCCCTGAAAGATGATACTCAGTGTTGCTGGGTAGGTGATTCTTGGTTTTAATCCCAGCTCCTTTGCCCTCTGGAATATCATATTCCATACCCTTCAGTCCCTCAGTGTAGAAGCTGCCAGATCCTGTGCTATCCTGATTGTGTTTCCACAATATTGAAATTGTTTCTTCTTGGCTGCTTGTAATATTCTCTCCTTGATCTGGGAATTCTGGAACCTGGCTACAATATTCCTAGGAGTTTTCTTTTTGGGATCTATTTTAGGAGGTGATTGGTGAATTCTTTCAACCTCTATTTTGCCCTCTGGTTCTAAAACATGAGGGCAGTTTTCCTTGAGAATTTTTCGAAGGTTGATATCTAAATTCTTTCTTTGATCATGGTTTTCAGGTAGTCCAATAATTTTTAGATTGTCTCTCCTGGATCTATTTTCCAGGTTAGTGGTTTTTCCCATGAAATATTTCACATTGCCTTCTATTCTTTCATTTATTTGGATCTGCTTTATAGCATCTTGATTTCTCATAAAGTCACTAGCTTCCATTTGTCCCAGTCTAATTCTGAAGGAATGATTCTCCTCAGTGAGCTTTTGAGATTCTTTTTCCATCTGGCAATTTCATCTTTTTAAAGCATTCTTCTCCTCATTGCCTTTTTGAGCCTCTTTTGCCATTTGAGCTAGTTTATTTTTTCTCTTTTTTTAATTAAACAAATGCTTTATTAACTTCTGGTTTACATCATTCATTTCCACCAGACTATGAGTTACATTTTCCCCCATTTTTTCTCTACCCACCACCCCAGAATAGCAGTCCCACTAGATATCCCCTCATCCAATTTGCTCTCTCCCATATCTTCTCCCATACCCCCTTCGACTTTGCCATTAGGGCAAGGTGAATCTCTGAGCCCCACTGCCTGGACATCTTATGAAACATTTAATTTTAAAACTTCGATTTTCAGATCCATTCCCTTTCTCCCTTGTCACCCACTCCCTCTGAGAAGATAAGCAATTCAGTATGTGTTGTACATGTATATCTATGCAAAACATTACCATAGTAGATGTATTGTAAAAGACTGCTTATATTTCCCTCCCACCTGTCTCACCTCCCACCTGGTCCATTCCCTACTTTGATCCTGTCCCTCTTTGATAGTGGGTACTTCTAACCTCCCCTCTCCCCAGAATGCCCTCCCCTCCATCATCCCCCTCTCATCCCCCTTTCCCCTACTCAGGAGAGTGAGTGAGGGTAAGATATTCCATTTAGTATGTATGTGTTTCTCTCCTTGAGCCAACTTTAATGAGAATATGCTTTTGCCTTTTTGCCTTCCTGTTCTTCCCCTCCCCTGCAACTACTTCCCCTTGCCTCTTCTACATGAGATAGTTTGCCCTACCCTGTCTCTCTCCATCTCCTCTTGCCACTTTCCTCTCTCACCTCTTGACTTCACCCCTTAAGAATCATCCCTTCCTTGGGGCGGCTAGGTCGAGCAGCGAGCAGAGAGCCAGCCCCGGAGCCAGAAGGACCCGAGCTCGGATCTGGCCCCAGACACCCAACACACAAACAAAAACCCAGCCACGTGAACCTGGGCAAGTCACCCAACCCCAATTGCCCTCCAAAAAAAAAAAAATCATCCCTTCCCATCAAATTCAACCTGTGCCCTCTATCCATGTATACCTGTGAACATATGCCATGTACCCTTCTTCAATTATTTTCATAATGAGAAAGGTTTCATCAAACACAGTTATTGTTTTTCCATGTAGGACTGTAAATAGTCCAACTTTGATAAGTTCCTTTTGATTTCTTTTCCTTGATTACCTTCTCAAGCATCTCTTGCTTCTTGTGTCTGAATGTCACATTTTCTATTCAACTCTGGTTTTTTCCTCAAGAATGCTTGAAAGTCCTCTATTCCACTGAATGACCATATTTTCCCCTGAAACAAGATACTCAGTTTTGCTGGGTAGGTGACCATTGGGTTCATTCCCAGCTCTTTTGCCCTCTGGAATATCATATTCCATGCCCTTCTATCCCTCAGTGTAGAAGCTGCCAGGTCCTGGGCTATTCTGATTGTGTTTCCACAATATTGAAATTGTTTCTTCCTGGCTGCTTGTAGTATTTTCTCCTTGATCTGGGGATTCTGGAACCTGGCTATAATATTCCTGGGAGTTTTCTTTTGGGGATCTTTTTCAGGAGGTGATCTGTGGATTCTTTCAACCTCTATTTTGCCCTCTGGGTCTAAAACATCAGGGCAATTTTCCTTGAGAGAATTTCTTGAAGGGTGATTTCTAGGTTCTTTCTTTGATCATGGCTTTCAGGTAGTCTAATAATTTTTTAAATTATCTCTCCTGGATCTATTTTCCAGCTCAGTGGTTTTTCCCATGAAATATTTCACATTGCCCTCTATTCTTTCATTTGTTTGGATCTGTTTAATAGTATCTTGATTTCTCATAAAGTCATTAGCTTCCATTTGCTCCAGTCTAACTCTGAAGGAATGAATCTCCTCAGTGAACTTTTGAGATTCTTTTTCCATCTGGCAAATTCGAATTTTTAAGGCATTCTTCTCCTCATTGCCTTTCTGAGCCTCTTTTGCCATTTGAGTTAGTCTATTTTTTAAGGTTTTATTTTCCTCAGTCAGGCTGTTGACTGTCATTTCATACTTTTCTTGCATCTTTTGCATTTCTCTTCCCAAATTTTCCCCCACTTCTCTTATCTGCTTCTTAAAGTCCTCTATGGCCTATAGCCGGCTTGTACTTTCATTTGGGGCTTTTGGTGCAGGAGTTCTGACCTCACAGTCCTCCTCCATGCTTTGAGCCTCTTTGCCCCTAAAATAGGAGTCCAATGTTGAACTTTTCTGTTTATTTTGTTTTGTTTGCCTAGGCATATTGCCACTTAATTACTTGATTTTTGGGCTTGTTGCCAAAGTAGGACTCTGCCACCAGACAGGGGAGCTTCCACCCAAACATGGGGTCTTCACAACTTCCGCCAATTGGGTGGCCTCTGTAAAGCCTCCACCCACTCTGGCAAGTTGGATACCCACCCCAAACTTCCCCTCCAGACCACAATCCAGATCCAGGCGGTTTAAAGCAAAAGCGATTAACCCCCAGACTGATTGCTGGATCTTCCTACAGTTTGCAGACCAGGAGCTAGAGCCACTACTGATGCTGCAAAATGGCTTCTGTGCAGCTATTTCTTCAGCAGCTTTTTGCCCCCAGGGGAGGAAGCCACATGTTCCCCAAATACTGGTCCCAAAGTTCATAGGGCACTAACCTCTCATTTTGTCCTAGGCATATCTGTGCTCATAATTCTGGAATCTCCACAATTGCTGGTGTTCTGGGGTTCCACCAGCCAGCTGAAGGCCCGGCCGCCCTGGTGCTAAAACCTCGGACCTGGCCTTGGCTCTGCGGGCTGTGCTGTTGGTTCCCAGCATGCTGTGCTGCCTGCTCTCAGAGCGCTGCACTGGCCACTCCCTGCAGGGCTGCTGGGCTTTCCTCAGCAGGAGGTTAGCTTCTCTGTGTCGTTCTGTGGGTGCTGTGGCTCCAGAAGTTGTTCAGAGCTCCCTTTCACATTGTTTGAAATTTGTGTGGGGCAGAGCACATTGGAAATCAGCTAGTTTATTTTTTAAGGTGTTATTTTCCTCAGCCAGGGTGTTGACTATCACTTCATACTTTTCTTGCATCTTTCTCATTTCTCTTCCCAATTTTCCCCCCACTTCTCTTATCTGCTTCTTAAGGTCCTCTATGGCTTGTAGCCGGCTTGTATTTTCATTTGGGGCTTTTGGTGCAGGATTTCTGACTCACGGTCCTCCTCCTGTTCCATGCTTTGATCCTCTTTGCCCCCCAAATGGGAGTCTAATGTTGAATTTTACTGTTTATTTTGTTTCCTTTGCCTGGGCATGTTGCCACTCAATTACTTGACTTTTGGGCTTGTTGCCACAGTAGGACTCTGCCACCAGCCAGGGGAGCTTCTGTCTCAAATGCTGGGGTTTTCTCAACTTCCAGGGGTATTAGTTGGGTGGCCTCTGTGAAGCCTCCACATACCCTGGCAAGCTGTTCACACACCCCAAGACCTCCACCCCAGACCGCAATCCAGATCCAAGAAGGGTAAAGCAAGAGCGATTACCCCCCGTACTAATCATGGGATCCCCCTAAAGTTTGCAGGCCAGGAGCTGAAGCTGCAATGTGCCAATGTGGCGCAAACTGTTTTGGCTCCTCAGTGGCTTTTTGCCCCCAGGGGAAAGAGGCCACATCTTCTCCCTACCAGTCCCAAAGTCCATAGGGCACTGACCTCTCACTTTGTCTTAGGCTCTATGTGTTGATAATTCAGGAAACACTACAGCTGCTTGTGTTCTGGGGTCCCTCCAGATGGCTGCTGGTACAGCCGCCCTGGGGCTAAAACCTCTGACTCTGACCTGGGCTTGGCTCCCAGAACGCTGTGCTGGCCACTCCTTGGCAGGCTGCTGGGCTGTCCTCAGCAAGAGGTTAGCTTCTCTGTGTTATTTTGTTGGTTCTGGAGCTCCAGAGATCATTCTGAGTCCCCCTTTACATAATATTGAAGTGGTATGGGCTAGAGCTCAGTGGAACTGCTGTTTTTACTCCGCCATCTTGACTCCACCCCTTCCCAGCAAGGCAGTCTATTCTACTTCCATATAGCTCAAACTGTGAGGAAGTTTCCTGTTATATTAAACATTTGTTTCTTTGCCACTTTTTTGAGGTTTCATTTATATTGCTTTCTTTTTTTTCTTTTTCTTTTCTTTTTTTTTTTAGAGGGGGAAAGTAAGGCAGTTTGAGTTAAGTGACTTGCCCAAGGTCACATGGCTAGTTTTTTGTGTTAACTACCTGAGGCTGGATTTGAACTCAGGTCCTCCCAGCTCCAGGGCCTGAGCTCTATTCACTGCATCACTTAGCCACCCAATCCTTGCTTTATTTTTAAAAAATAAAATTTATTGATATCTTTTGTTTTTACATTGCCAACATTTCTCCCAATATCCCTCCATCTCCTGTTTCCCAGAATGCCAGTGTGTATAAGAAGTATTTTTTAAGAGAAAAAAAAAGAGGAAGAAGAAAAAAAATCAGCAAAACCCCTATTAATAGAGAAAAGTTCTACAAATATAGGGAGCTCCCATCCCTGAAAAGGAGTATAGTGGGAGGATGTCTTTTTCATGTTTCTTATTAGTTGTAATTTTGTTACATTCACTTTTGGTTGTTTTATAGTGATTGTTCTTTCCATTTGTATTATTGTAGTTGTCCTATGGGTATTGTTTCCATGACTCTGTATCAGATACCACCTTTCTTTGTCTCTTCTCTGCATTTGCAGCAATATTCAGTTACATTCCTGTACTGTTTGTATCTCCTTTGTTTCCAGTTTTTGCTGTCACTGCTAGATAAGTACTGCTAGATATATTTTGGTGTATTGGTTGACGTTTTCCCAATTTTTATCAATGTCTTCCTTGGTGTATATGCCTAGGACTAGATTCTTTGCCACATGTACCCATTACTTGTAGTTTTTCCCTTAGTCTAATTTTAATCTAGTCTCATCTCAGCCATAGGAAAACTATCTTATCTTTCAAATCTCATCTACTCTAGGTGGAACACACTCAGTTCTTTCAACTATTCCTCATATGACATGATCACAAGGTCATTTATCATCCTGGTTACCCTCCTGTGGAAAGTTTCTAGTTATCCAAAGACCTTTCCAAAAATTGGGCCTCGGAACTGAACCCATTGATCTAGATTTAGTCTCACCAGTGTATAGTATTCACCTTCCCTATTCCTGGACACTAACTGTATTAATACAGCTCAGGATTGCTTTAGCTTTTGGATTGCTATATCACACTTTTGACTCATGTGAAAGAGTTCATTGAAAATCCTGAATCCTTTGCAAATGAATTTTTGTCTAATCTCATTTAGTTCAAAATCTTATCTACTATCACCAAATCCATCACCTGATCATCGTGTACTTGTGAAGTTAATGTCTTCAACCCAATGGTTAATTTTTACATTTATCTCAATGACCACATTTATCTCTATTAAATTTTATCTTATTCAACTTGGCACAAATTTCTAACCTGAAGATCTTTTTATTTCCATATTTTGTAATCCAGCATAATAACTGTATGAAATATGTAAACTTGATAAAATGTGCCAGTCTGTGCTTGCAGTCAAGTCATTGACAAAAATGCCAAACAATGGAGGACAAGGATGCACCCCTGGGTCATTCACCTAGAATCCCCTTCCTAGCTAATATTGAACTATCAGTGACTGCTCTTTGGGTCCACACCTAACTAAATCCTAATTTACCTAATTTGACTACTGTTTAGGTTACATCTTTCTACTTTGTCAGCTAGAATAGCATGGGATTTTGGAATGCTTTGCTATAATCTAGGCAAAGTATGATGAAACATGCTTCCTTGATCTAGAAATGAGAGACAGTTGTGGAATATTCATTTCTGATTTGTTCCCCAATTCTAATCGCTACTTGCTTCCTCCTTCCTTAGAAATTACTTTGCATTTACTTTTGAATTTACTCATATCTATCCATGTTCTTTGGCCCCTATAGAATGTTTACTCCTTGAGGGTAAGTAGTTTAATTTTTTTTCTTTTTCATTTTTATCTTTGGTGCCAAGCACAGAACTCAGCACATAGTAGAGCCTTAGTAAATGGTTATTGAGTGAATTAAAAGGAAACTTTTAAAACCACAAACATCATTTTGAGATGAAAAACGGACTCCACTAATCACTAGTATTAGAAAAATTTCTTAAGAAAATAACTTCCTCTTAGAATACATGATGACCTTAATGGAGGTCACTACATAGTCATAACTGTTTTTTTCTTTTAACAGAACGTACTTAATTTCCATTTCAACATTATCTTGACATTAAAAAAAATCCGTCAGTTAATACAAAGGTAATTTAATAATTTGTGCTTTGGCATTTGTCTCCATTCTCTCTGGACCAAAGAAAAGGAAAAGGTCAGGATTTTCTTGTAAAAATCCCCTCGAAATGAAACCTCTTTATTTTTCTTTAAATGATTAAGAACCCTATGGTCAAATTCAGGTTTTTCAAAAAAAATATTATTGGTTTTTGTTTCATATGCTCAGCCAAGGAAAACACACTAATGATAAATTCAAGCACAGGGTTCAGCTGGTGAACACAGACAGGTTCCTGTTTAAGGTTACAGAAGAAAATGGAATGGGAGGATTAGAGATGGAAGGAACCCCACAATGCCACCATCATAGTGTCTACAGTGATGTGATATCTTGCAATGATTAGTGGTTTCTAATTTCTAATGTAAAGGCCTGAGTTCAGATCTTCCATTTACTACCTTTTTAATATTAGATGAGATCCCTTTCTCTCTCTCTTGCTTTCCTCGTCTGTTAAATGGGAGCAATAATAGCTTTAGTGTCCTACCCCTTAGTTTTGTTGTAAGCATCAAATGAGATAAAGCAGGGTCCCTCAAATTATACTATTTAACCGCGTAATTAGAATATAAGTATCTTGGGAAACATAGAATCTTAGCTTTAGAAGGGACTGGCGACATTACCTTCCCACTTAGAGCAGTGGTCATCCAATCAATGTGTAACCTCATATGATAGAGACCTCATGAGCTCATTGGTAGCAAAGCAAATGCTCTTGTCTTCCATGTCTTCCAAATACTGAAGAGCCATCAAAAATCTCATTTGAGTAGGAACTATGTCTTATTGATATTTCTCTCCTCTCATAGTGCTAGCAGAGTGCATTGAACACAGTAGATCATCATTACAGGCAACTATGTGGTACAGTATATTGAGCAGTGGTACAGTATATAGAGTCAGGAACACGTGAAGTCAAATCTGGTCTGAGACATTTATTGGACACTTAATCTCTGGCTACCTCAGTTTCGTCATCTGTAAAACAGGGATAATAATAGCATCCAGCTCCCAGTGTTGTTATAGGAATAAGTGAAATAATGTACATTGCCAACTTATGTTAGTGCTAGTTTTTATCATCATCCTCATCCTCACCACCACCATCACCATCACCATCACCATCACCACCACCATCACCACCACCATCACCACCATCACCATCACCACTACAATCACCACCACCACCACCATCACCACCATCACCACCACCATCACCATCACCACTACAATCACCACCACCACCACCACCATCACCACCATCATCACCACCATCACCACCATCACCACCACCATCACCATCACCATCACCACTACAATCACCACCACCACCACCACCACCATCATCACCACCACCACCACCATCACCACCACCACCATCATCACCACCACCATCACCACCACCACCACCATCACCACCATCACCACCACCACCATCACCGTCACCACCATCATCACCACCACCACCATCATCATCATTTGTATGGATCCTATTCATAAAACTGGCTATTCATGAGAAGAATGGGACTATCTCAATTCAAAAAATGGTGAAACTTTATTCCTTCTCATTAATTGAATTAGAGATTCAATGGAAAGGGTAGTACTTTTGGAATCAAGAGATTGGGTTCCAATCCCAGCTATGACCCTTATTGGGCAGATCACTTAGTATCTATTTGCCCGAGTTTCCTTGTCTATAACATGAGGATCATAGTAGCACCCACCTCCCATGCTTGTTGTGAGGATCAAATGAGATAATAATTGTAAAACACAGTACCTGGTACATAATAAGTGTTAAATAAATGTTAGCTGGATGATGTGGTAGAAAGAATCAGGAAGTTTCCTCTTTTTGAGTTTTAAATTCAGCCTCAGACAATTACTAGCTATGTGACCCTGGGCAAGTCATTTAACCCTGTTTCTCTGAGTTTCTTCATCTGTAAAGTGAGCTGGATAAGGAAATGACAAACCACTTCAATCTCTTTGCCAAGAAAATCTTAAATGGGATCACAGAGAGTCAGAAATGACTGAATAACAACAACAATAATAATGTTAGTACTATTATGATTTTTAGTATCATTTTTACTAGCTATATGGCATTTACACCTTAATTTCCCTGGGCCTCAGTTTTCTCATCTATTAAAGGGAGGTTATTCTTGCAGCACTTGCCTCAAAGGGTTGTCATGAGGGAATTATATAATAAACCTTAAAATGTTATGAAAATGAATATCACTTGGACCCTATGACTTTCCTGTTGCAAGAATATTTAATAGATCTAGTAGGGGCCTGCCCGATGCTGACCAAAATGTATCGTATTCTATTTTGGACTTAACAATTTGAGAGAGATGTGGAAGGCTTGGAGCTAGGCCAGAGGAACAAAACATGATGATTAAAGGACTGGGAAGGGAGCCCTGTGAGGAGAGTGCAGAGGAATTGGAGTTATGTGCAGCCTGGGGAATAGAAGACTGGGGGTGGAAGGGAAATTGCTGTCTTCGAGTATAGGAAAAAATCTCATGCAGGTGGTAGACACTGAGTTATCCCTGCTCTAACTGAGGAGACTGAGAGGTGAGCTGCTGTTCCAGTGTGGAGGTGCATCTTTCTAAAATGATTTCTTGGCCACAAGAATTACAGTGTCTCAGAAACGGTAATTATAGGAGGAGGTAGTGGTGTCTCTTTTTTGGAAAAAGAGAATCTTAATTAAAAATGGATAATAATATTTAAACTGCCTGTCCTCACAAAGTCATCTTCAAGGTGGGGTAGGGTGGGGTATGAGGAAAACCACCACCAACAGGCTTCATAAGCCATCAGGAACCTGCAGCATTTGTGTGGTTGCTGTTTTGTTGTCTAGGTGAGGAATCCTGGACCTATAGGTAGGGATTTACTTGCCATTCTCTTAGCTACTCCCAGTAGATCTCCCAACCTCTAGCCACTGCTTTGTCTTTCTTTGAAGTTTGCTGGGATACCCAGAGGAGTAGGTATCTGGTAGTGCTAACCATTCCCTTACTTTGTTCTACAACCAACACTCATTGCTCTTAGAGAAGCAAGAAGCCCATTGCTGTGGTAAAATTCATCAGGTTTGGGGTCAGAAAACCCAGGTTCAAATCTTGGCTTTCACTGTTTACCCACATGACCATGGCATGGGAAAGGCATCTTCCTGCTTTGGACCTCATTTTTTTTCATCTGTAAAATAAGGAGATTGACCTAGATGGTCTCCCAGCACCCTTTCAAATCTCTAAAATGACCTTCCAGTTCTGGGATCCTATCTTCTGAGCTCTTCACAGGTGGTTGATTTCTTTTTTTTTTATATCTAAATGTAGTATCAAACCTTAGTAATACAAGGTTAATGGGAAGGTGGAGAACACGAGAAAGCTTGTGAATCTTTCATAGTTAAGTCAAAAAGTATTTTTAAAATGTTTACTCTGTGCCACACATTGTGCTAAGTTCTGAGGATGCAAAGAAAAGAAGAAAAGAAACAGTCCCAGTTCTCAAGGAGCTGTTAACAATCTAATGGATTAGCTAGGTGTTCTCCAGGTATGCAGGAAGGAAGGGCTTATTATTGGCAAGTTCTTGATGAATATTGAACTCCCACTGACTTGATTGATTTATATTTGGGCCTTATAATGATCTTGGACTCTGTTTTTCTCATTTAGCCTCCAGACAGTGGGCCTCCACCATTACCAACATCTTCTCTTCCAGAAGGCTATTATGAAGAAGCTGTGCCATTGAGTCCCGGAAAAGCTCCTGAGTATATCACTTCAAGTGAGTAACATTGCCTTGGAAGAGACAGTGGATTTTAAAAAAGGAATGAGGGTTCGATTGGCCTCTTGTTAACCATGTGATCTCATCTAAAAAATGAAAATGGAAGACTAGGAGAAATCACTGATGTTTTCTTCCAGCATGAAAATACTATGATTCTAAGAACTCAAGATTATGCCTTGAAATTCGTATTGGGTGATGTTATTGGAAAAGTTCACAGCAGAAAATTTTTTGGGAAACTTCTTAATAGAGCTATCCATTGGTAGAACAGGTGTTCTTAGGAGGTATTGAGTTACCCCTCACTAGGGGTCTTCAAGAAGAGGATAGATGCTAGAGAAGGAATTCTCAGTCATGTAGGGACAGTCTTTGAGGGTGTTTCCAACTTTGAGGATTTTTGTGATTCTGAGAAAGCAAAAGACAAGGTTCTGAGCTTAGGTCTACAGGCAAGATGAGATTCAGTTCAATTCAACAAATGGCATTTATTAGTTACCTGTCTGGTTCCAATAAATCATAGGGTTATAAATTTCAATCTGGAAGGGAATTTTGAGTTGATTTAGGACCACATCTTCACTTGACAGAATAAGTAACAGACTTGGGCAGCTAGGAGGTAAAATAGTACATAGAGCACTGGGTTTAGAATCAGGAAGACTCATCTTCCTGAGTGCAAATCTGGCCTCAAACACTTACTTACTGGGTGACCCTGGGCAAATCACTTAACCTTTTTTCCTCAGTTTCCTTATCTGTAAAAAGAGATGAAGAAGCAAATGGCAAATCACTTAATTATCTTTGCCAAGAAAACCCCAAATAGGGTCATGAAGAGTTGGATGTGACTGAGACGACTGAATACAAACAACCATGGCTCAAGATAGGTGGTCAATTGAGGAGCTAGGTCCTTTGATTCCAAATCCAATAGACTTCCCACACTACCACACTATATAAGGCATTGTGGTGAAAGAGCGTGTGTTATAACAGAAAATGTACTGGACATGAGTCATTAGACCTCGGTTTGAAACTGCCTCAGCTACTTCAAAGCCATGTGAATATGGACAAATATTTCAACCTTTCAGAGTATCCATTTTCTCTTCTGTAAAAGGCAGAAAATAGTCTCTTTGTTGTTTTGTCTCCTAGAACCTTTGGGAAATACTTTGTAAACTTTAAAATTCTTTATAAAGGAATTATTTTTAGTATTATTATTCAAGTGTTTTGGAGATATAAAAATAAGGAAGTGGGGGTGATACCTTCAAGGAACTTTCACAAAGTTCAGCCAAAGTAGAAAGTTAAACTATAGTTGAAAGATAATGTTGATGAAAGTTCATTGAACAAAAGGAGAAAGCATTTTGCACATGGAAGGTAGCATTAATGATATAAAATAATGATAGTATGCGTTATTAGAGAATTTCCTCTGTTGTTCAGGACCCTCTATCGATACTGCCTCATATGTACGAATACAAATATAATAGTGTTCCATGCAAATATATAATTCCAGAGAAAAGTGGCTATTTGGCCTCCACTTAAAGAGCTCTGGTGTTAGGGAATTCATGATTCCATAAGGAAGCCACTTGGGACAGCTCCTATTTATAGGAAGTTTTTCTGTATGAAATGCCTTAATCTGTCTCTATTCTTCACTCCTAGTTCTGCTCTATGGGCCCATATGATGTTTTGTTTCCTCAGATTTCTCCCTTCTCTAGTCTTATTGAGGCAGATTTGCATAGTGGATAAAATATGGGACTTGATGTCAGGAAGATTTCTGTTTGCTGAATTCCACTTGAAAAACTAGCTGTGTCACCCTGGGCAAGTCACCTAAGCATTTAAGGACTCAGTTTCCTCACTTATAAAGTGGGAATAATAATAGTAGGGTTGTTTCAAGGATCAAATGCAATAATGCTTTGAAAAGCTTTTTAAAGTTTTGAAAAGCTACTTAAACAGGAGCCTTTATTATCATTATTATGACAATTACTCACAACCCTTCCTGCTTTCAGCTGATCCTCAGATGATTTGAATTTTAGCACTCTCTCAATTCTACTTGCCTCTTCTGAATAGATTCAGGTTTGGCCCCTCAAATGTGTGAAGTGACAAGTGGCCCATTCCACCTGTGGTCCAAGCAGAGCGGAGGGGGACTGTTCCCTTTCTTCCTTGGTGTACAGAATGCAGATATTCATGTGATCTGAAATTGAATGATCTTTTTGCATTGTAAACTCACTGAGGTGATACTCAACTAATATTCATAGGGTTTTGATTTTTTTTTTACTTTTTGTATAGTTTGCTACTTTATATGTGGTTCATTATTTTATATATGATTTACTATTTTATGTATAATTTGTTATTTTGTATTTTACTTATGGTTTGTCATTTTGGGTGTAATTTATTATTTCATGTTATTTTATGTGTGTAGTATCCAGCCATACCTTCCCTTATCTTGTGTATAGTTGATTATTTTTTGAGCCCAAATATCAGCATTTACATTTTTTACAAGATCATTTGTCTAGAACTGAATTAGACATATTAGATATGTGGCTTAATATCACTTCTTAGATAGGAGGAAATTGAGAACTAAAGAAACAAGTGACTTGTCCATTGTCATGTAGATAATAAGAATCAGAGGGAGGATTTGAATTCAAGTTCTCTGACTCCAGAACCAGTGCCCTTTGGGGTCTGCTGCCCTTCTTCCTCATCACACACATGATTAATTTATATTTGTTCATTGTTAGATCAACAATTCATTTTTAGCTTAATTTCAGCATCCATTAAAAATTGAAGCAAAAACACAATATTTTGAAAATAAATCTGGAATTTATATTTTCTCCTAATTTAGACTGATTTCCCACTATTAATGCAAATAAATACATTTTAAAAAGTAACATACAGTAGTAAAGTAATATATATATATAGATATACGTAAAGTAATATAATACAACTATAGAGTAAAATACAGTAATAAACGCTCGTTCTCTGGTGGATGTCAGGTGATTGTGCTATTTTCCATCTTAATCAGTGTTGTCTTCACATTGATTTCTTATTATTACTGCTATTATTTATTATAACAACGATAGTAATAACTGCCATTTTGAATTTGCATTTTGAAATTGTTAAAATGCAGACAACCCATATCCTGTGGTGTTGTTACCTACATTTTACAGATAAGGAGACTGAGGCTCAGAGAGGTTAGATAGCCTTCCCAGGGTCACACAGTAAATGAAATTGGAACAAAGGTCTCTCTTGGTCCTCAAGCTGCTTGTCAATCTTTCCATCTTACTATGTTGCTCTCCTGTGTTAGAGAATCAGAGTCAGTGGAATTGCCCTTAGCACGGTCTTGCTTTGGGTTAAAATAAAGAATTGACAAGTTGAACAGAAGCTGCCCTAAGCTGGTGTCCTGATTCTGTCTCTCACAGGTGCAGTAGCATTGATAGATAATTGTCCTAGATAATTGTCCTCTATAGCTATCTGATAACTCTCTGCAGGCTCTTTTAGGAAACACCAATCTTTTCAGTTCAAATGAAAAATCTAACAGACTAAGACCTGAAATCTTTCAGAACAAGCTTTCTCCTGGAGTGCATTGATCAGGGATCATTGATCTCTGATGGTGTTGCAATTTTTTTTTTTTTTGCATGGGCTATGGCAGTGTCTCATTGTTGGATTCCATTTAAATTGAAATAGATGGTTAAGATGATCCCCAACGGGCTTAATGGCAGGTTATCATTTAAGAAGTACATATGGAACTAGAAAGAACAGAGTTTGAATGCAGATTGAAGCAAACTACCTGCTCTCTGTCTTTTTCTTGTTTGGTTTTGCTTTCTCTTTCCCATTGTTCATTCCATCCGATACAATCCTTCTTTATAACCTGATTAATGTCTGTGAAAGTATTTGCAGATCCTTTATTTGATTGTATGCCACCATGGAGTGGGGGGGGAGAGGGAGAGAATTTGAAACTCAAGGAATTGTGGAATTGAATCTTGTAAACTAAAAGTAAACAAACAAATTAATAAAGACCAAAATTTTTTTAAAAAGTACACATGAAGGATGAATTACTCCTTTATCTCTCTCTCCCCCTCAGAGAACAACCCTGTTAACAAAGACTTTTTTCCCCCATACTTAATAGAATTTTATTTTTTCCAATTACATGTAAAGATAGTTTTTATCATTCACTTTTGGAAGATTTTGAGTTCCAAATATTTTTCTCCCTCTTTCCCTCCTCCTCTCTCCCCCAAGACAGCAAATAATCTGATATAGGCTATACATGTACAATAATATCAAACATATTTCCACATTAGTTATATTGCAGAAGAAGAATCAGAATGAAAGGAAAAACCACAAAAAAGGCAAACAAAAAGAGAGAAAATAGTATGCTGCAATCTGCATTAAGACTCCATAGCTCTTTTTCTATCTGTGGATAGCATTTTCCATCCTGTGTCTTTTGGAATTGTCTTTGATCATTGTATTGCTGAGAAGAGCTAGGTCTATCAAAGTGGTCATCACACAAAGTTGTTATTATTGTGTACAGTGTTCTGGTTCTGCTCACTTCAATCAGCATCAGTTCATGTAAGTCTATTCAGGTTTTATGAAATCCTTCTGCTCATCATTTCTCATAGCACAATAATATTCCATGACATTTACATACTACAACTTGTTCAGCAATTCTCCAATTGCTGGGCATTACCTCAATTTCCAATTTTTTGCTACCACAAAAAGAGCTGTTATAAATGTTTTTGTACAAATAAATCCTTCACCATTCCCCACCCCCATTTTTTTCATCTGTTTGGGATACATACTTAGTAGTGGTATTTATGGATCAAAGGTTATGCACAGTTTTATAGCCCTTTTGGCATAGTTCCAAATTGTTCCCCAGAATGGTTGGATCAGTTCACAACTCCACCAACAATGTATTAGTGTTCCAATTTTCCCACATCTTCTCCAACATTTATCATTTTCCTTTTTTGTAATATTAACCAATATGATAGGTATGAGATGGTACCTCAAAGTTGTTTTAATTTGCATTTCTCTAGTCAATAGTAATTTAGAGTATCTATTCATATGACTATAGATAGCTTTAATTTCTTCATCTGAAAACTACCTGTTAATATCCTGACCATTTCTCAATTAGGGAATGACTTGTATTCTTATCAGTTTGACTCAGTTCTCTATATATTTTAGAAATGAGGTTTTCATCAGACACTGGCTATAAAAATCGTCCCCCAGCTTTCTGACTTTTTTCTAATCTTGCTTGCATTGACTTTATTTGTGCAACACCTTTTAATTTTAATGTAATCAAAATTATTTATTTTGCATTTCATAATGTTCTCTGTCTCTTGTTTGAGACTGATAATTTTTTTCCCTTCTCCATAGATCCTACAGAAAAACTTTTCCTTGCTCTCCTAATTTGCTTATGGTATAACCCTTTATGTTTAAATCATGTACCCATTTTGTCCTTATCTTGGTATATTGTATAAGATGTTGGGCTGTGCCTAGTTTTTGCCATATTATTTTCCAGTTTCCCCAGCAGTTTTTGTTAAATACAGAGTACTTATCCCAGAAGCTAGAGTCTTTGGTTTTATCAAACAGTAGATTACTATAGTCATTGACTACTGTGCTTGTGTACCTAACCTATTCCACAAATCCACAACTCTATTTCTTAGCTAGTACCAAATAGTTTTGATGATTACTGCTTTATAATATGGTTTTAGATCTGGTGTAGCTAGGTCTCCTTCCTTTGCATTTCTTTTCATTAATTTCCTTGGTATTCTTGACCTTTTGTTTTTCCAGATGAATTTTGTTATTTTTTTCTAGCTCTATAAAATAATTTTTAATAATTTGATTGGTATTGCACTGAATAAATAAATAAATTTAGATAGCATTGTCATTTTCATCATATTAGTTTGGCCTACCCAATGAGCAACTGATATTTTTCTAGTTATTTAGATCCAACTTTATTTGTGTGAAAAATGTTTTGTAACTGTGTTCATGTAGTTCCTGGGGTTCATCTTGGCAAGAAGACTCCCAAATATTTTATATTGTCCACAGTTACTTTAAATGGAATTTTTATTTCTATCTCTTGTTGCTGGGTTTTGTAAGTAATATGTAGAAATGCCAATGATTTACATGGGTTTATTTTATATCCTGCAACTTTGCTAAACTTGTTAATTATTTCAAGTAGTTTTTTTTAGTTGATTCTCTAGGATTCTCTTAAGTATAACATCATATCATCTGCAAAGAGCAATAGCTTTGCTTCCTCATTGCTTATTCTAATTACTTCAATTTCTAACAAAGACTTTTTAAGAAAGAGAAAAAAACCCATAAAAATGTATTAGTACATTGAAAAAAATCTGATATCATATGCATTGTTCCATTCTAATATACCTCTGACACCTTCACAAAGGAAGATAGAAGGAAGAAAGGATGAAAGGAAACAATCATTTATTAAGCAGCTACTATGTGTCAGGCACTGTGTGTAAGTGCATTTAAGTATTGTGATCCTCACAATAACCCTCAGAGGTAGGAACTGCTGTTATCGTCATTTTATTGATGAGGAAAAATGAGGCTGAGAAAAATTAAGCGATTTGCCCAGGATTATACAGCTTAATAAGTATTTGACTTTTGATCTGAGCTCAGATCTTTCTGACATCAGGCCCAACACACTTTCCACTGTATTACCTTCTTTGAGATCTAACTTGTTCTTCATGGTTTTGAAACCTAATAGTAATAATTAACATTTCTATAGCACTTTAAGCTTTATGAAGTGATTTGTAAACCAATTTTAAAACAAAGTATAACCTTTATAAGTAGGTACTATATTCTACAACATTCATTTTAAATGATTATGTGGTAGTTGTACTTTCCATTTACATTATTGTAGTTATGACATATTTTTCCTTGATTTTGCTTACATTTCACTTTGTATCAGTTCATATAAAACTTTTCTTGCTTCTCTGTATTCATTATTCTTATGGTTTCTTACAGCACAATAATTTTCCAAATATGTCAGTTGTACCATAATTTATTTAACTACTCTCCCAATCAATGGTCAATTGCTTTTTCCATGAAAAGTAAGGCTATGAATATTTTCGGGGCTCATGGCACCCTTTCATATCTCTGACAATCTTTGATATCACCCCAAATTCTTGTCCTTGCTTCAGATATCCTATATTTTCTGGTTTTTACATTGCCTTTAAATAAATTTTGATCATAATTTTCGCAAAGTTGTGGCCTATTGAAAGAGTCATAGATGAGAATGTAATAGATAAAAATTCCCTATTGATAGAAACACGGTATAGTGGAAAACATGAGATTTGGAGTTAAGAAACTTGAGTTCAAGTTCCATTCCTGCTACTTTGTGTGATCCTGGACAATTTATGAAACTTATCTGAGCTTTAGTTTCCTCATTTGTTCTCTATTCTATGATTTTCCTTTATAAGAAGAAAGGACTTTTTTTTTTTTGTAGAAATCATATCAATTTTTGAGACATAGGTATCAAAACTTACCTCTTTAATTAGCATAAGATTTTTTAAAATTTTACTATAATTCTGAAAATTATATAATTCAATAAACACTTATGAAGAATGTATTTTGTGCAGAGCACTGTGCTAGACATGTGAAACTCACAGTCTGGTTGATAAATACTTTCTTTCAGTTATTAAATAGTTTTAGATATTAGACACATTCTAAACAAAATGGCTAGAAAAGGTTTAAAAGAAAAGGCTGGAAGAAGTTGGGAAATCAGGATGCTTTGGTGACAACTACAATAAATTTCCTCTTTTCATTCAGTCATTTTCATTAAGAAAGGATTAAAAATGCTTCTTGGGAAAAACATATTGAGTTCATCTCATCATAAAACATTAAAAATATATTTATCTTTACCTGGTTTTGTCTTGTTTTTTGTTTGCTTTTTGGAGTGGGCAAGGTAGGGCAATTGAGGTTAAGTGACTTGCCCAAGGTCACATGTCTAGTTTTTTGTATTAATTGTCTCAGGCCACATTTGAACTTAGGTCCTCCCGACTCCAGGGCCGGTGCTCTATTTACTGTGCCACCTAATCACCCCATCCTTACCTGGATTTAAAATAGCTAATTATGCTACCAAATTGCTTCTGCAGTACCTCATCATATTCTGGAGGGGACTGTGGGTTCTTGATGGATAAACTAATGGGGTGAAACTTTGACCCATCTTCCCATACTAGATAGTTTTTGAGGGTAGGTCCTATGCAACACTGTGTCTGCCATTCAAAGACCAGGCTAGCTAGTTAAGTGTGGTATGGCTCTTCACCAGAAAAGCTAGTAGAAGTGATTTTTTTTTTTAAAGCAATTGGGGTTAAGTAACTTGCCCAAGGTTACACGGCTAGTCATTATTTATGCGTGGGTGCTCATTTTCTGAGGCCGGATCTGATCTTGGGTCATCCAAACTCCGAGGCCGGCGCTCTTACTCACTGTGCCACCTAGCCGCCCCTTTAGGGCAATTGGGGTTAAGTAACTTGCCCAAGGTTACACGGCTAGGTTTTTGTTTGTGTGGATTAAGTGTCTGATTCCAGGGCCGGCGCTCTATTCACTGCGCCACCTAGCCGCCCCTAGAAGTGATTTTTAACTTAAAAAAATTCATGATGACAATCCATTATAATACCAATCACGTTGATAGGAAGAAATACTTTTACTGTTTTAAGTGATTGATTGATGGCATTCTTTCCTTGATGTTTTAAAGTATTAAGTTAATTAAAGCATGGTTTGAAATACATGACCCAGGTTAAATTTCTGTTTCACACAGCTCTTTTCTCCTTGTTGGCAAGCTGAGCTTTGTGAAAAGTCTATTGCTTGGGGTTTGAATCATTCAGCCGGAGCCTTTGAGAGGAGGTCACAGCCTTCCAAAGAGCTAGTAGCCATTTCTGTTTGATTTATTGAAATGGATACTGTAGCTAGCCGTCACTGTGAGTAGCCCAACCTGTCACATCCTGTTCCTCTGATTGAGACCATGCCGGTGACTGATTTGCTTCAAGCTAATTCCAGAGGAAATAGCTCAGTGGAGCTAAATGCCCCAGGGATCAATCCAGTCACCAGGGGCTCACCACATGGTACCTCAGTTCATCATATGCATTTGAGAAATCTCTTATAGCCTGTGGCACCCACAACTTGTCTTCCATCCCTTGAAGAGTAATAGGCATGGATTAGCTTTGTTCTGATTGATGACCTAAATCAGTCATGGATTATATTGCCTTTTTCATTTTTCTTGAGTTTGGAGTTGTTTTATAGGTTTCTTGATTTATTTTTCCTCCAAGTTGGTTTTACATTTCATCTTGGCTTTGACTATGTTAGCAGATCTTTGTTCTTAGATTTTGTTAGTGTTCAGGATGCCATAAGACTCTTTGGAGGTGGGTGTTTGAATACATTACCAAGGACCATTTTGGCTGCCTCTTCCCTTTGTACTGGATTATTTGAGTCAGTTTAATTTCACATATACTTATGGAATACTTATTGTGTGCAAGGCACCATACTGGGTACTATGGATTTAAATATGAAAAAGGCCGGTAGTGCTTAATGTCTAGGGACTTGCAATCAAATAGAGAGGCTATAGGCCCAGACAACCCTGGAGGAGGTAACTCGGTGGGAGGAGCATGAATCATATGGATTCCTTCTTGAAATAATATTTTATAATAAATAATTTAAATATTATTAAATATTAATATTAAACATTAAAATAAAATAAAACACATATATATTTGTTATAAATATTATAAGTATACATATAAATAAATGTAAACTTTATATATACATATGAAAATACATATTATACATGTATATACATCGTGCATATATAAACATGTATATATAAAATTCAGATTATATTTTTTTAAAACTTCACAAGTTCAAAGACTCTAGGTTAAGAATTCAGGGAATACATAACCTAGAAGGATACATTGTATAGTGCAAGGAACCCCAGGCTTGGAAATAATTAGAAGGTTTTCACTCTGAAACTCATGGCGTTTGTGACCTTGGACAAATCACTAAGACTCATTTTCCTCATTCATACAATGAAGGAGTTGGGCTCCATGATCTTTGAAGTCCCTTCCAGCGCTAAGTTCTATGACCCTATGAACTTCAAAGTTCTATCGCAACTCTGAAATTCATAAATATTAGAATTCTACAGTTTGAAGACGTAGAAAGTAGAGTATACAGTATGATATTAATTCACAGGGAGTTAAAAGATCATTTCTAGCTGGGGAGGAATGAAGGAAATCTTTATGATCGAGGTGACATTTGATATGAGCCTTAACGGACAGGTTGGAATTGGGTAATTGGATCATATGTTGTTTTCCCCATGCTGTGCCCCTCTTTATTTGTAAAACAAGCAGGAGAGGCTAGGCGCTGGCTCAGCTTGCTTCTAGCTCCTAATCATCAATTCATTTTCTAAGCATTGGCACATTTGACCTTCATCTCTGACTTATACCACAGATTGTTATTGCAGTTCTGAGGATCAGAGAGATGATGTGATTTACCCAAGGCCACATAACCAGTAAGAGGCAAGGCCATAAAGCTACTAAATGCAACCCCATTTTATGGGTGAGAAATTGGTTCTCAGGAAGGTCAAGAGCTGAAGGGATTATAAGGGGCACAAGAGAAAGTGAAGGAACTTTTCTTTCCTCTTGATCTTTCTTGATACAAGAATAGGTGATTTAGGATTTGAACCTAGGTCTTCTGACCCATGAACCTAGTGATTTTTTCCCCCAGTAGATGATGCCTCTTTTGTGATCTGATCACTTTAGATATATGATCTTTCAGACCTTGTGAAAGAATTTTCTTGTTGCTCAGTCATTTCAGTCTTGTCAGACTCTCCATGACCCCATTTGGTGTTTTCTGGATGTGGTTTGCCATTTCCTTCTCTGGCTCATTTTGCAGATGAGGAAACTGAGGCAAACAGGGCTAAGTGACTTGCCCAGGGTCACTAAGCTAGGAAGTGTCTGAGACCAGATCTGAGCCCAGGAAGATGAGTCTTCCTGACAACAGGCCTGGTGCTCCATCCACTGTTCTACCTACTTCCCTATGAAAGAATTATTCTCCTCTAAATTTGGGTGAAAAATAATTATTCAGGAATTATGTTCCAGGGGCAGCTAGGTGGCGCAGTGAATAGAACACCAGCCCTGGAGTCAGGAGGACCTGAGTTCAAATTTTACCTCAGACACTTAATATTTACTAGCCGTGTGACCTTGGACAAGTCACTTAACCCCAATTGCCCTGCCCCCTCCAAAAAAGCCAAAAAATAAAAATAAACCCCGCCCCAATGCTCTCTCCCCCTGCCCAACACACATGTACATTCATATACAAAAGAATTATGTTCCTATAGCCAATTTCTCCAGACAGTAAGTCCAGGCTACATAATGTGTCTGCCTGCTTGGTTTTGGCCTTTCTCATGATGTGTTATAGTTGCAAGAATAAAAATCTATTGAAGAGCATTTTGGCTTTGTCAGGGCTTCACCCTTAAGGTGATGACTGCCCAAGACAGCATTTTCTGGTCTCTATGTACAAAGAACCTATACAGTTCTATTTTTAGTGTCTCCAGCAACTCCGCCCCTCCTGGGAACATTCAGAAAAGACAGTAGGCTGGAGAGGTTGAGGGGTATGGATGGGGTTGGGGGTTGGGATCGTGTCTCTACTTAATTCTGACCAAGTCACTTGCTTTTAACACCAAGGGTTATGATCCTCCAATTTTCCTTGATTTCTTCTCAAAACCCTCCTGTTTCCTGCCAATAAAAATCCCAAAAGGAGATGAGATTCCATTATCTCTATTGGGCAAGCTGAGGACCTTGTTCAATCTGGACCACCACACTATGCTGAATTCTTCTACATGTTTCTCTGTGTTCTTCCTTGAGTGGTCAGGGTATTTGAAATGGAAAGCAAGGTGGTAGGCAGTCATTCTCTTTTAACTACCAAAGCCTATTATAAGGATAGTAAAAATATGTCACATTTAGAAGGCACCTTATAGTTACACAGCCCTTTAAGGACCTGATTTCATTTGAGTTTGTCGAATTCATTTGCTTTTAACAAGGATTGACTCCTTTTTTTTTCCAGATAGGAAAACTGAGGTTAAAAGTGGTTAAGTAACTTAGCCAGGGTCACAGGCAAGGGAAATGGGATTTGTAATCAGTTCTCACTTTTAAGTTGAATGGGTTGTTTATTTTATTTTTAAACAATATGTAGCAACATAAACTGGTTGTTAAGCTAAGCACTGTTGTTGAAGGGTTAGTAGTCCCTAGTGAGGACAGATGTCCAAATTGGGAGTCACACAAATGTGTAAGCCAACAGGCCTATCTGAGTCAGTCCTAGAATTTTTTCAGAGGAGAAAAATCCAAGTGAGTGAAATGGAAGTGAAAAGGCAGTTATAGGAGTGGCACTTTGGATCTGGATCAGGAAGTGAGATACAGGAAATATTAGGATACTGAATGTCTGATTCACCCCATATACCCAAGGCTCTGGCCTTCTGTAGCAGTTCTGTGTATTATCTATTTCTGCCTTGTCCTATTATGTAATGACCATTGACTGGGTCCACCATAGTCTGTTGATATACCAATTCTAATAAAACCTCAGACTTAGAAATTCATCATGTGGCCTTTCTACAAACTGGCCAGTCAGGTACTTCTTTTCCAGCATTCCTAGCATAGTAATCAATATAGTTAAGGGGTAGTTAGGTGGTACAATGGGTAGTGTTGGGCCTAGAGTCAGAAAGACTCATTTTCTTGAGTTCAAATCTGGTCTCAGACATTTACTAGCTTTGTGACCCTGGGCAAGTCACCTAATAGTTTTTCATCCATAAAATGAGCTGGAGAATGAAATGACAAAGCACTCTAGTATCTTTGCCAAGAAAATCCCAAATGGGGTCATGTAGAATCAGAAATAATTGAAACTATTGAAAAACAACAGGACAACAAAATACTTGCTTACTAATTGCTATAAAGTTTGCTTTGGGATTGCAAGCACTACTTTATAGGAAGTTGTTGGGTTCATGGAGGAACTATGGAAGAAAGGAACACTATTAAAGGCTCAAGTTGTAGGATAAGCAGATGTGAGAATTAGGTGGAATGATGGTAAGGGGGACAACTGTGAGAAAACCAGCCTGACTGAATTAGAGAGTTCTTATTGAGGAGTATTGAGAAAAAAGATTGCATGGGAAAGATGGGGATAGATTGTGGAGGGTCTTAAAAGCTTTTTGCTAAGGGAATGAATGAAGGAATGAAAAGTAATTTGCTGCATACATTTTGTGCTAGGTACTGAGAATATAAAGACAAAGGTGAGACAATACCTGCCCTCAAAAAAATGATATTCTGATCAGGAGTAACAATGTAAACAAATGGTGGCCAGGGAAGAAAAATTTGGTTTGGGGAATTCCAAGGATTATGAAGTAGGACCCTAGGACATTAGGTTGATGGTTGATTGTCACATCGTTTTCAGTGGCAATGGTAATATTGATCTGATTACTGTTATCACAGCAAGAGGTGGAAAGTGTTGGGGGAGATTGAGGAAGCAGAGAGACTAATACTAATAGTTCAGTAGGGAACATGGCAAGATACTTGGGTGAATCCTGTAGCTCAATAACCTCTCAGAAGCAAGGTCCAGAGGAATGGTTATATATAATGAATTAGGTGTGTTTACACTCCCTTATTCCCTCACGCATCAATCACAATAGAGAAGAATAGATTAACCTTCCAAGGAGAGAAGAGGCATAGTCTCTGAAGGTCAGGTTCATGGAGTAGCTTTTCTTGTTGGAGATAAAATGAGAGTAGAGGGCAGAGCCTGCTGGAGCTCTTGGTTCCTTTAGTTGGATGGAATTTATTCATTGTGAGCAACTCTCTGGATAGCTTAAGCTCATTTCCATCTTTGTAAGGAATGGTACAGAACTGCCCAAGGTAGACCTATGAATTCCTAATATTCCTGATAGTTCTGCCATTTCTTTCTCATCATCCTTGTCCAAGCTGAACAAAGAGACTTGAGCTTGCCCAGCAGAGATACTGTTATCTTACCTCCTTTGTTTCTCTAGCAACCTTTTAAAGTAGGGATAATAATAAACCCCATTTTACTGAGGAGGAAACTGAAGCTTAAAGGTTGCATCTCATTGGTAGAATGTAAAATCCTTGAGTTCAAGGACTATTTTCCTTTTTGTCTTTTTATTTCTAGCCTCTGGTACAGAACAATTGTCTCCCGTAGGCACCTAATATCTGTTTGTTGATTGGATTCATCAGTCAATAAATATTTGTCTGGCACCTACTATGTATTGAGTGTCTAGGACACAAAATGAGGCAAAAGATAGTACCTGCCCTCAAGGAACTTACAATCTTGCAATCTAATGGGAGAGACAACATGGAAGCAAATATATGTGAAGCATATATTTGCCTATATTACATATATAAGCAAAGCATATATGCAAATATACAAGGATAAACAAGAAATAATTAACAGAAGAGATACTAGAATAAAGAGGTGTTGGGAAAGGCTTCCTATAGTAGGTGGGATTTTAGTTGGGACTTAACAGGATTGGGGTGAGTTTGTGATTTTTCTAAGCTGACATATCTTATAAATGGCAAGAGCCAGAATTAGGATATAGATTTTGTATCTCCAAGTTCAGCATTGCAAGTGCGAATAATTCCTGAAATGCTGTCTGGTATCTGGGCAGCCCCTTAAATCTGGTTAATTGAAATGAACAAAATCTTTAGAAATCACCATTTTGGAACTCCTATTGGCAGAAGCCATTCATACTTTTTATTCTGTTCAATGACATGAATACTGAACTGAACCAAAATAACAATTTAATAGTTTTCTAACTTTTTTTTTCCAGAAAAGTAAATGTATGTTTGAATACAGAATGTTGCCTCCTTGATGGGGACTGTTTTTAATTTTTGTCCTTGTATTCCCAGAACCTAGAACATTAAGTGTTCATTGAATTGGCTTGGCTTAGATGATCCCAAAATAAATAAAGGAAATGTTTAGATTTGATCATGACTTGCTTTAAAAAATTTTTTTAAAGGAATTTGGGATGGGAGACAAGAGATATTTCACTGAACCCATATTTCATATTCCCTCCCCCACTTTTTTTTAAAGGCAGGCATTAACAATTCACACATAGCACTTTCCTTATTACAGTCCTCTGAAGTATAGAGCGCCAGCATAATTATTGTACTTTATAGTGTTATCACTGGCATATGACCCTCATTCTTCTAGCTCCAAGCTCTTTCTGTAAGCCCAAGTGGTCCCCAGTACAAAGGTCATGCTGGTTTGCTTAGGCCTTCTAGGTTACCATAGATTTAATTTAATTATGCCAGTTCTTGGCATTGTGAAACTTGTTTGTATTGTAATTAAAGAACCCTGTGGTGTAGTGGAAAGCGACCTGGATTTAGAGTCAGCAAACATTGGTTTAATTCCTGACTCGATTGCAGCCCTGGGCCTGTGAGCAAGTAACTTTATCCCTCTGGGCTTTGGTCTTCTCCTCTGTAAATTGAGGATGTTAGAATTTATGTGGTTATATGCCTATTATTGAAAAACTCAACAAACCCCAAACATATAAAATATCCTCATTTGTCCACTATTTGCTTTGAGTTGTTTTGTTTCAGCTTTTTGCTTGGGTTTCAACAAGAATTAGTTGGAGATTTTTATCCAGGTAATGGTGTAGCATATCCCAGTAATCATTGGTCATACTTTGAATGCACTTTACTCTGATCTGAAGGACTTTTCCCATCCATTATCTTATCTAAACCATATATTAACCCTTTAAGGTTGACAGGACAATGATTATTTCCCCTGTTTTACAGATACGGAAAGTAAGGACAAAAATGAGTGGTTTCTCTTGGTTAAACAATGGAGGCTGGCCTAGGATTCTAGTCCTCCAGTCTTCCAATTCATTGTTCCCAGTTAATTCTGGAGTAAAAGATAATTTATTTCTTTATGGACTGCTTTACTTTTGACCATAAGGTTCTTCTTGGTCATCAAATTGTTCGGCATTTTCATTTCAGTGAGTAATGATGCAGAACACTACCTCTACTAATGGTAGTCACAAGAATTCCAACAATTTCCCCAGCACTTTCAGGTTTACAAAGTCCTTTGCTCACAACCACCCAAAGAGGTAGGGAGTTAAAGGATCATTATTCACTTTTTAAAGAAGAGAAAACCTTCTTAAGAGATGGGAAGTGACTTAAGACCACTTACAAATAAAAAGTAAATGGAAAAATCTCTATCTAAACCCAAGGCAGGTATCCTGATTTCAAGGCCAAAGCTTCCAGGGTGGAACTGGATAAACCATTTCACTGTCTTGAGCTTATGTTTCTGTGTCCCTTGCTAGCAATTTCATAAGACAGTTGTTTGGAACTAATTTGATCATATCTGCAAAGTGCTTTATAAACTGTGAATTGCTATAGAAATTTAACTGCTTAGACATTATCAATCTGGTGAGGGGAAAAGAACACACAGCAGTTTCTAATTTCTAATAAGTTGTTTCTAATTTCTAATAAGTTTTCAGTCATTGAAGAATTGGGGTTGAGAACATCTCTAATTTTGTAAATTGGTGTCATTTTAGTTTCCAACATTCAACACTCCTGGTTTGTAAAATAAGTGGTCAAAACACGGTTCAGTTCATCATTGAGTTCAATGATCTACTTAATTATGTATTTATATATGTAGGACACTGTGTAGTACATTAGAAGTCGAGAACAGGGTGTGATACCATAAAACTTGGTTTCACCCCATCATGGTACTTACATGCTATTCAGGGTAGTGGAGGGGACAATATAGCATAGTATTCTTATACCTTTTCAAGGTTGTAGACATTCTTCATGGCAGTTTATTTTAACTGGTCTACTTTGCTGTTTCTTGGAAGATTATGATTCAGATGCAATGAGCAGCTCATATGAATCATATGATGAAGAAGAGGAAGAGGGGAAAGGGAAGAAGACAAGACATCAGTGGCCATCAGATGAAGCCTCCATGGACCTTGTGAAAGATGCTAAAATCTGTGCGTTCCTCTTAAGAAAGAAACGGTTCGGACAGTGGACCAAGCTGCTTTGCGTCATCAAAGACACCAAACTACTGGTAAAACTTTTGGAACATAGTTTTATGTTATTTATTTATTATTATTATTTTTAAAACAATTGGGGTTAAGTAATTTGCTTAAGGTTACACAGCTAGTCATTATTTATGTGTGGGTGCTCATTTTCTGAGGCCGGATTCGATCCTGGGTCATCCCAACTCCAAGGCCGGCGCTCTTACTCACTGTGCCACCTAGCCACCCCAGAACAGATAGTTTTAAGTAAAATATAACCTAGTACCAAGTTCTGCTACATTACCCATTGCTTACACATTCAGAATCAATGGGAAAGGGGAGGAAACCAAAGCATTGAGGTATTGAATGACTTCCTCACAGCTGTATATCAAGCAAGTGAGCCCAGAAAGTTATGTGTAAATTAAATTTTTGCTTATTGAATTACATTTTAAATTAAATTTGACTCAGTTTGATTCAACAAACATTTAGAACTGACTGCATCAAAAATTATGAATATAAATCATCTTTTTATAGTGGGATTGAAAAGGCCTTCTCATTTCATTTCTTCTACTTATTAAATATGTGACCTTGAGCAATGCTCTTGTCCTATCTGTGCTTTGGTTTCCTCATCTATAAAACTGGAACACTAACATTTGGGGTGCCTATAACATGAAAGTTATTATGAAGAAAGTATCCTATAAACGTTAAGGTGTTACATAAATTTCATCCATTATCATCCACTCTGGTCCCTTCATTTTGAGGAAATTGCTGAGAGGTTTGAAATGAATCACACAGTTAGTGGAAGGAACAGAATTTAGGACTCTTGATACTTCTCTCTCTGCCACCCCCCCACATAGTTCTCTTCCTTGAGGTGAGCTTATAGGAAAAAGAAAAGAATCCTTCCACAAATCAAATATTCATGCCACAAACTATCAAGTTGTAAATCTGCCTTTTAAAAAATATTAGGTCCATGATATGTGAGGGTACACCTCTCAGATCATTGTGGCTCTCTATGGCACTAGTCTTTAAATACCAGTCATCTTTTTCTAGATGCCCTTGGTTTGGGGGTATTTGTATTTCACTGTCAATAAGATATTGCTGTTCCAAATCAGCATGATTCAGCCACATGTTACTGCCAAATCTAATGGCCTTTGGCAGTACTCATCCTTCTTAACCTTTTTTTCTGACATTTGATGCCCTGGATCATTCTCTTTCAGATATTTTCTTCTCCTTGCCTTCTGAGACACTGTTTTATTTATTATGTTTGTCTTTTCTACCTTTTTGACTGTGCTTTCTCATTTTCTTTGCTCACTCATTAAGCACAGGTGCCCTCCCAAGGTTCTCTCCTTGGTCTTTTGTCTCTTTTTTCTAATCCATGCTTTTATGATTTCATCCATGGCTTTAATTATCACCTCCCTGTAGATGACAACTAAATTTATAGCTTCACCTCAGCATCTTTTTCCATATTAGACCATTATTTCTAATGGCCAGTGCTGCATGACTCCCGCCGGGTTCTCTGCTCACAGTATGAATTCAACATATCTAAAATCAAGTAAATTCTCTTCCCCTCAAGCTTTATGATCTCCCTAACTCCTCTATTTCACAGAATCTCAGAGTTTGAATGAACTTTGGAAGCCATGCTTTACCTGAAAAAGAATGTCTTCTATGCTTTAGACAAATTGTCATCATCTAGCCCTTCTCTGAAGACATCTGGTGAGGTGGAACCCGTGGCCTTCTGAGACAACCTTTTGAATAGCTCTTGTTAGAGAAAAAAATCTCATGTTTTGAGCCTGAATCTGTGTTGTGTCCCTTAGGCGTCCTTCCATTGCTCTCAGACCCCAAAATTTGGAGAGCATTTGACTCTTCCCTCACCTTCCCAAGCCCCCTCTAATAGAATGTGGATTCTAGGAGGGAGAGAGATGATTCATTCTTGTCTGGGTACCCCAGCACTTCACATTATTCCTGGAACAGAGTAAGTAATTAAGACTTATTGAATAGCACGATTAAAAGTTCCAGATCTTGAGCAGATTGGAGAAAGAAGACTTCCCAGTTCATAGTGATTGTTGGGACTGGTCACTTGGTGTTTACATTTTCACTGTAGTGCATGTTTCTACATGTAAGCAGCATTACTGCCAGGTATTTTTTCCACTTTTCTTTCAAGATTAAGGTTTTTCTTGTCCAACCTTAGAAGTAAGGATCTACTTCCTGACCTGATCCCAATACTGATTTTTTATGAGAGCTTTGACTTACTCCACTTTTAATCTCAGCCACTTCACCCCTCTCTAGGCAAACTGATTCCTCACTCCCTTTCCTAGGGGCTCACTATATTCATGCTGAATTAACTGTAGTCACCCAATTGGCATAACCCAGAGCTGTTCAAAATTACTGAGCTCAAGAGATCTGCCAGCCTTAATCTCCCCAGTAGCATGTGGCACTATGTCTGGCTATTTTCTCTTTTCTTTTAATTCTTATTGACATCTTTTGTTGATCTTCCTTTCTGAATATATCTCTTCTCCCTCCTCAACTCAATGAGCCACGCCTTGCAACAACAACAATTTTTTAAATGAGGTGAAAGATGCACTTCAAAAAACCAACCAAGCCATTAGCTGCCTCTGACAGCATATGCAATGTACCATGACCACAGTCCCCCACCTCTGCAAGAGAGGTAATGCGTGACATTTTAACAAGCCTAAAATTAGAACTTTTTAGTTCTCTTCTGAAGTGAGCCACGGTATTCTTCTATGCCAGGCCATGCAAGTGGGGCATGAAGGGCCTGGAGGTTTTGAAGGGGAAAAGGCTCTGCAGGGAAATTCCTTTCTGCCTTCGAAACCTAAATGCTGAGTTTTCTAGAATTAAATAGAAAGGCAGGGAGAGGGGAGAGAATAAAAAAAAAAGTGAAGACTCAAACAGCAGTGAAAAGGGAGATCTATATGGTTTGCTCAAAACACTGTAATCCTGAAGAACTCACCTTTCCACATTTCCATAGTTTTTTACAGTTGGCAAAGTTGTTTCCTTCCACTTTTTTTTTTTTTTTGCTCTTTTTGGAGTGGGAAGGTAGGGCAATTGGGGTTAAATGAGTTGCGCAAGGTCACATGGCTAGTTTTTGTGTTAAGTGTCTGAAGCCTCATTTGAACTCAGGTTCTCCTGACTCAGGGCCGGTGCTCTATTCACTATGCCACCTAGCTGCCCCCTTTCCTCCCACTTTTTGAAGGAAAAATATTAGATAAATATAATTATTCCCATTTAATAGATGAACAAACTGATACTGAAAGAGATGAATTTGCTTTTGATAGCTGATGTTTTTGATAGCTGATGGCTGAACCCAGACTCAGTTGCAGATTTTTGGGCTCCAAGGCCCAAGACTTTTCCACACAGTCTATAGAAGAAGGCATAGGGAGAGTGACCCAGATAAACTAATAGTCCATAGACTACCCAAATGATTTTTTGTGTGGCTTCTTCCTGAAATAAGCTTGAGGTTGAGCCTCTGCATTATAGTATCTGAAAAGAAACCTTTGCATTTGTCTCCCTGTGTGTTTTGAAAAATTTCCTACAAATTGTCTCATCAAAACATAATTTCTTTGTCTTCCATGGGTGATTTCATGAATATCCTGAATAGCATCTCAGAGCTGGAAGAGTCCTCAGAGACCCTGTAGTCCAACCCCTTCCTTTAACAGATGAGGAAGCAGTGGTCCTGGGAAGGAGGCAAAGAATTGACTCTTTTTCTCAACTTTTGAATTTTCATTATGACACACTTGAAAAAAAATGTCATGCTAAATTTATAATGAAGATGTTGCTTTTTTTTTTCTTTTAATTACGTTTCTCATTCAGTTTTTTTGAAGCAGTGAGGGTGCATATTTTCGCCACATGTGTGGCCTGAATTGCTCCCAAGTTTAGTTTTGGCCAGTATGATGCCATGGGGAGTTATAAAAATAAATAGTAAGAAGGAAACTGGGGGAGGAGGGGCAGCAAAAACTTAACGAATGTGTTCTCATTTCATATGAGATTTGTTGTCTGTCTGAATAATTGCCCTCTAAGGCTTAATTATATACATATTTTAAAGATTCTCATCAACTAAAAATCAAAATTAAATGCAATTTAAATGGAATGTTTTATAATGCAGCCCGATATCTAGTTTAAATATATTAACTATGGTTGTTTTGTACTATAAACATGAAAATGTAAAGTGTAGCTTATATTGACACATACCTATTAATTAGTAGGGTTTTATTCTTTATATAAAAAAAGAATTGGGGTATCTAGGTGGTGCAGTGAATAGAGCACCAGCCCTGGAGTCAGGAGAACTTGAGTTCAAATCCAGCCAGCCTCAGACACTTAACACTTACTAGCCGGGTGACCTTGGGCAAGTCACTTTAACCCAATTGCCCTGCCTTCTCCCATCCAAAAAAAAATAGCAAAAAAAAAAAAAAGAATTGGCCTCATTTTCCTCTTTCATGAACTAGGAGGTTCAACAAGAGTCCCATTGCTGACATTGTTCTGGGTATGAAGAATTCTTCTAGCTCTAGTGTTTTCCTTGTATTTCTAAGATTCTGTGTTCTAGAATTAGCCCTTCCATCTTAGATTCTCTACAGTATAATATAATTATTTGGACATAAGTTACCTTTTCCTAACTTTTCTCTCGATAATATTCCTTTTCTTCCTTCTTCTGTTTTAAGCCTATTCCTATGTTCACCAAAAATGTTTAAGCCTGGGAAGACACCTATCTAATAAAAGCAAGTGAAGATATATCATCCTATATTTTCCTTAAAGGAATCAGTTTAAAAAAAATTAAAGCAGAAAATATATTGTGGTCTTTTATACCTATACCAGTCAAAAGTAATAAAAAGCCTTTTGAACCCTCAAGAGAAAATAAAGACAATTATTTAGGTAAATATGGGACTCTAGAAGTTTTCAAGAAAATAGAAGATTAAGGAAAAGAGGTTTGAAGCAGTATCAGTTTTAACTATTCTGATGGCAAATATGTTGGCCTAGCCAGTATTTTTATATCATTATTATAGAAATGTTTATTGAAAGTGTAAATGAGCACAGTTGTGGAACTGGGAGAGGTTTTCATTTGATACCTTATTTAAATCAGTTATGCAGATGATTTATAGAGATTTCTATAACTTATGTGTAGATATTTCCAATTTTCCCTGCACCAGTGGCATTCCACTTTGTCTGGGGCCTGTAAAAGATACCATGCAGAAAGCCTCTTCTTGCTCTGTCTATGGACCCATTGGGCAGAAGTATGGAGTAGTGCAGTGGTTAGCAGCTTGTAGCGGCAAGCACCCCAGTATCCCCAGGGTAGCTGCCAACACAGGTTCTTAGATCTGCTTTTGTAAAGGAAAGCAACTCAAAATGGGTTAACAAGCTTACTTTAATCAAACAAACACACATTACCTAGTTCAGGGGAAAAAGGTCAGCACTCCAAACTTCAGAGTTACAGACCTTACAGATCAAACAAGACAGGCTTCCAAACTGTCCCACCATTATATCAATACCAAATCACAGTTACCAGAGAGGGAAGCATCAACATCTGGGTTTTCAAAGCCGGGGATGGCTTCCCAGAGTCTCATCTGGTCAAATCACACAACACTTCTCAAAGTGATCCCCCAAAGCAAGCCTCTCCTCAGGGCTTATATAGCCTTCTCTTGGCTCAGAGAATGTAACAACCTTCTGGATCCACTGCCCAATCACAAAGTATCAAGGTATGGGCTTTCCTGAAAAACAAGCCTCCCACCACAGGCTCCAGGTGCACTTAAGCTAGGGGCAGGGAAGATCTTTAAACTTGCATTTCCATTACACAGCTGAGCCAAATAAAACCTACCTAGAGCCCGAGAGAGAAGGGTTTGCTGGTCTCTGCTCACATATAAGATCACTGATCAAACCATGGATTGCTAAAAATACCAAATTCCAGAAATGGTGCTAAGACACTGGGTGGGCACATTAAGTCATGATATCTGGTATATTCTGTGTTGATGGATCCACATGGAAATGGAAATGTACTGTTTTTGTGTCATATTGGTGATGCCTTCTCACCATCTCTTGAGAGAACATAGAATTGCAGGATCTCAGAGTTGAGAGACCTCAGAACTCAACTAATCCGACTCACCCCTGAGCAGGCATTCCCTATATGTTGTCCCTGGCACATGTCCTACTTAAAGAGATTACTTTGCTGCCTCTCCTTTTTTGATGTATCTACTTCCCTCCTGCTCTCCCCACCCCCTAGAATCTCCAAATAATGCCATTCTTTAAGAATAAACTTAAGCGGGGTGGCTAGGTGATGCAGTGAATAGAGCACTGACCGTGGAGTCAGGAGGACCCAAGTTCAAATCCAGCCTCAGATACTTAACACAAAAACTAGCTGTGTGACCTTGGGCGAGTCACTTAACCCCAATTGCCCTCCAAAAAGCAAAAAAAAAGGCATAAACTTAAGCCTCCCTTGCTACTTTTCACAATTAGTGGTCATTGCATATTTATTAGGCATTTGCTTTGGGCCAGGCACCTTCATATTCATCACATATCACAATAATAGCTAATATTTTGATAGCACTTACTATGTACCGAGCACTGTGCTAAGTGCTTTACAATTTATTATCTCATTTGGTAACTCCAGTGTTTTTCACAGCAACCCTGACGTCAGATGCTCTTCTTCTCTCCATTTTACAGATGAGGAAACTGAGGCAAAAAGAGGTTAAAGGTCACACAGCTAGTAAATCTCTGAGGTTTGAACCCAGGGCGTGCTGACTTCTAACTCGGCACTATCTCCAATATGCTACACAGATCAAAAACGCCATAGGAACCAGCAGAGAAAGAGAGACACTGTTCCTTCTTCCACATCATGAAAATAAGTCAAGTTATCCTCCTCTTCCTTCTCATCATTATCAATTATGTAGCACCCTAAAGTGTGCGAAGTGCTTTAGACATGTTAACTCATTTGATTCTCACAACAGTCCTGCTGTGGGACAGGTGCTATCATTCCCATTTTATAGATAAAGTGAATTGCCCAAGGACAAACAGCTAGTAAATGCATGAGTCAGGATTTGAACTTGCATCTTCCTCACTCCAAGTCCTATATTGTTGTTGTTATTTTGGACCGGACTTGTGATTTCAGTGAAAAAAGAACTTCCCAATGATGCAACTCCCTTTACAAGATAAGTGACCATCTACTCTGGAACATATATTCTTAGAAATTGACCAATGATACTGAGAAATTGACTTGCCCGGGGTTCACATAGCCAGGATGTGTTAGAGATGGCACTTGAACACAGGTCCTCTATCTCTATAGCTCCCTCTCTATCCATTATACCAGTGATATCAAACTCAAACAGAAACAGAAAACACATATTGACTTAGAAAACCACAAATTAGCATTGTCTATGTTGTATTGCATCTTTATTTGTTTTGTTAAATATTTCCCAATTATATTTTAATCTGGTTCTTGCAGCACAATTTAATTTTGTGGGCATATCACATTCAACACCATGCTATGCAGAATTCTATCAAGTATAAATACATTATCATTATATATGTCTGTGCTTAGCAGGGACAAATATCACCAGATATAGCCATGTGACTTCTAGGATCCTGGGATTTTGAGTTGGAAGGAACTTTAGAGGTCATCTCAATTTACAAAGGAGGAAATGGAAGGCCAGAGCATTTAAGCTACTTGCTATGGTTCACAAATGTGGATCTGAGATGGAGCCTCTCAGTCTCCTGATTCCAAATTCAGAACTCTTTCCACTATGTCACCCTGCCTTGCTTATCTGTAGGTCCAGTTATTCCCCCAAAATGATTTAGTCATTTAGAAAAGAATTTTTAATGTGTCATAAGACTGAATACCTGATGCCCATTAAATTGCTAATCTGTTTTCCAGCATAAGCCTCCACTTTGGATATCCAGTTTGAGTAATTACTTATCCAGATGCCTTGAGAATTACCTACCTTTCGTCTTAGTTGGTTTTATCATTCACTTAACAAATATTAAGGGCCCACTTTGTGTAGGAACCGGCATGAATGCTGGCTTCATGGCGTCTATGAAGAAATAAACACATAAGTGAAATATACAACACTGTATAGTAAATAGAGAGTGGGGCAGAGGGAAAAGTGCTGAATCTAAATTTAAAGGATCCGAGTTCAAATTCCAGGTCTGTTACTTATTTCATTTATGTCCTTAAGTCAATCAGTAAGCATTTATTAAGCTCCTACTGGGTGCCAGGCACTGTACTAAGCACTGGAGATAGAAACAAAGGTGCAAGACTATCGGCTCCCTTGGGAAGCTCACAGTCTAATGAAGAGACAACATACCAACAAGCCACACACCAGATAAATAGGAAAGTCAACAGAGGGAAGGCCCTAGAAGTAAGAGGGATGGGGAATGGTTTCTGGTAGAAGTTGGGATTAATGTTGCTCTACAAGCTTTCTTTGAAGAATATTCTAACTTGTGCTGTATGGTTATTGTTCAATACAGTGCTACAAAAGTTCCAAGGACCAGCAACCCCATATGGAACTGCCACTGCATGGGTGCAGCATCACCTATATCCCCAAAGACAGCAAGAAGAAGAAGCACGAGCTGAAAATCACACATCAAGGCACGGATGCCCTCGTCCTGGCTGTTCAGAGCAAAGAACAAGCAGAGCAGTGGCTCAAGGTAAGATGGACCTTCCTATTTTAGGAATCATTAGAATTTCCATGCTTCTCCTATGTATACTATATTGGACTTATATTCAATTCAGCCTACACTTATAAAGCACCTCCTGTGTGCAAGGCTGAATGCTAAGTTCTGGAGATACAAAAAAAGGTTAGTCCTTGCCCTCAAGGTATTTACAATAGGATGCTTGAATTACGATATCCTGTAGAAAGAGCAAAGCATAGCCCCTGGACATTTTGAGGGTTACACTGGTAATCTCAGAGCCTTTAAATAAACAAGCATAAGGTGACCTCTGGTTTTCTTGGAGGTTTATCCTATAGAAGACTTGTGGAAAACCAGGGACCAGAATGGCATAGAATGATGGGGGGAGGAAGGAGGAGAGGATTGGCTTTAAACCAATAGCAGGATTACCCCCTACTGACCAGAGTACAGGCGTTGCTTGGGCTCCCGGTGTTTTTTAGCCATTGATTTAGTAGCTTTACCATCTGGCTTTGTCAGAGATGTTAAGATATGAAGGTATTTGACCAATCTGGCATCTCTCTTTTTCCCCCTTTCCTTTTCTCCCTTCTTTCCTTCTTGCTCACCTTTGAAATACATGAGGGTTAATTCACCATTTATATTGGTTCCTATTAAGAGGCAAATATAAATGTGACTGAGCTTAAAAATAAATCAGGGTGTGAGCAACCAAGAATTTCCATCAAAATAGAAGAAAAATGCAGCTAAAACTAGTTATATTTGTAGTTAGCCCCTTAGCTCTGCCAGTTGCCTTCAAATATATAGATGTGTTTATATTAGTACTAGAAAAACCTTATGTATCATATAGTGTGACTACGTGTGTATGGGGTTAATTTTTTTTCAAATTTATTTATTTATTTTTAGTTTTCAACATTCATTTGCACAAGATTTTGAGTTACAAATTTTCTCCCTTTCTTTCCCCTACTCCCCACCCCAAAATAGTGAGCCTACTGAGTATCCCTTCCCCCCAATCTGCTCTCTCTTATATCCTCCTCCATTGCCCCTCTAACTTTGTAGTAGTGCAAGATGGATTTCTATACCCCAGTGCCCATATATATTATTTTATGTAGTTAATTTTTGATAGAGGAACATAAAATCATAGCTTTAGCACTGGAAGGGACGTGAGAGGTCATCTATTCCCACCTCCTTTTTAAATTTTTTAACAGATGATGAAACTAAAGCCTAAGAGGTTGAATGATTTGCTTAGCTTCATACAACTGGAAGTTCGTGTCTGAGATGGGATCTGAACCCACATTTTCCTAATTACAGACCATACCTTTTTGTCTACCATATTGTACTTCATCTTGAACTTCTGGGTTGTATTTATTATGTTTTTACTATGTACAAGGTCTAGCAAGGCAATGGCAAATCTGATGCTAGGTATGATCATAGGACCTGGTTTCAAGGAGTTTACAATCTAAAGGTACAAGAATGGATGATAAGATTTTGGCAAGAATAAACCAGAGGGGAAATGGTTTAATGGAAAGCAAATTGACTTTAGAATGAGGAAACGAGGGTTTGAACCATAACTCAGTAGATTTACTCAGTTTAATTTTATAAGCTGTCCAGGGAGGAAGAGATTATTTCCTACAGGGGCATAAATCAATCAAAAAGCAGTTGTTAAATGCTATGTGGCATGTGGTCTCGTGCTAAGTTCTAGGGATACAGTAGCAAAGCTGAAATAATCTCTGTCCTCAAAGCACTTACCTTTGAATGGGGGTGATAGCATTTACACACATCACTATATACAGCATATATATATATATATATATATATATATATATATATATATATATATATATATATATATATATATATACTGTATGGGGCAGAGACAGAATAGTTTTGGAAAGGGGTTTACTAACAACTGGGGGGACCAGGAAAGTTTTCATGGAGTTGGGCTGAACTGTGGAGGGAGATAGGGATTGTAAGAGGTATTGATGAAGGGGGAGTATTTGTTGGGCATGGGAGACATATGTTACCTGGGGCCTGTCACTTCCCCTCTGTGGCTTACAACTGTAAAATGAGAGGGTGGACCAGAGAGTCTCTAGGGACCAGAAGGTCCCTCCCAGCTATGAGACAATCAGTGTAAATGAACAAGAGAGGTTCACTCAAAGCAGTATGAGGAATTTGAGGAGGAAGAAATCACTTTCACTTGAGTGTTGGGGAACCAGGGCTTTGTCAAGGAAGTACTGCTTACAGTGAACCTTAAAGACCATGAAGGAGGGACTTCAACAGATGGATATTGGGGGACAGTTCTAGGGTTGGGGCACCAAAGGTAACAAGAGAGGGCAGGATAAGAATCAGTCAATGAAAAATCATTTCCTAAGCATGCATGACCAAGATCCTAGCATGCTAAGCTCTGGCAATGCATAGTCACAGAATGGAGGATAGAGGAAAGCTCAAGTTTGCCTAGAATATAGAATACATAAAAGAGACTACTATGAGATAAGAGTAGGAAATGCAGGTCAGAATCACATTGTGGAGGACCCTATGCTGTGATAAAGAACATGATTATTCTTGATTTAGTGTAGGAAATGGGAAGCTATAGAAGGTTTTTGGTGAATAGAGGGTAGCTCAATTTCCCTGGAATATAGACTACATAAAAGAGAATAGTATGAGATAAGATTGGAGCAGCTAGGTGGCACAGTGGATAAATGCCAGGCTTGGAGTCAGGAAGACTCATTTTCCTGAGTTCAAATCTGGTTTCAGATACTTATTAGCTGTGTGATCCTGCAAGATCCTCAGTGTCCTCATCTGTTAAACGAATTGGAGAACAAAATGGCAAAGCACTCCAGTATCTCTGCCAAGAAAACCCCAGATGGGGTCATGGAGAGTCAGACATGGCTGAAAAGATTTATCAACTACAGGAGATAAGGTCAGAGAAGGCAGGGCAGTTAATCATGAAGAGCTTCTACTTTAATGCTGTGATAAAGATCATGCTTTATCAGAGATAGCTTATAGGGAGCCATAGAAGGTGTCAGGTTATCAGACAAGAATGTGTAAATAAAAATGACCTTGGAAGCATTGTGAAAAATGAATTAGAAAGGGGAGAGCATGAGGACAGGGACACTAGTGAAGAGGCTGTTCTGCTTATTCATGGTAGGTGTACCTGTTAGCCCTGCTATTGGGGAAGATGGTGCTGGTGGTTCTCTTGAGTTCAGGAGTTTTGAGCTACATTTAGGTGAAAGCTGACTGAGCATCCACACTAAATGCTTCCCCAGTATGGTGAGGCCCCAGGCTAATGAGAGTGGGGGGGAATGAGCAGCTGAAAGCTTCCATGCCCATCAACTGTTTTGATGGTCTAGGGTCTGAATGAAGAAAGAGGCATAATAGAGAAGTGGAACAGAAGTGACGGATATTCTGGAGAAAGAATTAACAGGATGTGATAGCAGATAGTATGTAGGGGTCTGGCTAGAAAGGGGAGTATGTGAAGGGCATATAGGAAGTATACCAGGAAAGGTACGTTAGAACCAAATTTCCAATTACCCGAAATGGCTGCATGATGCATTTGAATTTATCCAATAACAACAAAAGCAAAAATTGACATCTCATTTGTGACCATTGCCAACCTTCCCAAGGAAGATGCAAAGTGACATTAGAGCATCATTGAATTTAAAGCTAGAATGGACAATCTAATTCTTTCATTTGGAGGCCCAGGCAAACCAAGCCTTAGAGAGCTTATATGATTATCACACATCTGTGTCAGAAGCAGAATCTCACCCCAGATCTACCTTACTCCAAGGGTAGTATCGCTTCACTTGATCAATCTATCTTTCTGTTGACCAGTCCCTTCCACTCACAGGTCTATTCCAGTGATTTAAAGTCTAATCCTTTTTTTCTCCAGTTCTCACTCAAATACCAACTTGCTGAATGTATTATGCCTTTAAAGAAACAAATAACTAACTAATGGAGTGTTATTTTGTTGGATCATGAAGCTTTGTGACTTAGTTGATGAATAGCATTCACCCAAAGACTTGAAAAGAAAACTACAAAGAGCATTGAGACCTTAAATGCTTCCCAAGAGAAGATGTTTCTCTCTTTTTAGCTCCCCAGATGGGAGTTTATTATAGGCCTGGGGCACATTGCTAATTGTAGGATGTTGAACAAATTTCTGAAATGGAGTATTAATGGTTTCTAGTAATGTTCTTTTCAGTGTTTCTTAATCCTTCTGAAGAGGGAACAAAATCTAATATCTTTCTAAGGAGTTTAAGTGGATTTCACCATTCTGTTTAATGTGCAGTCTGAGGGCAGAGGGCTCTCAATCCTGGGCCTTAGTTTCCTATTTTGTGAGACGAGGGGGCTAGATTAGATGACATGAGGTCTCTTCCAGTCTTACATATAGGTCCCGTAATATACTAGTATGAACTGTTTACATTACCAGGCATCTAGATAGCAGAGGGTGTAAGAGTGTTGGACTTGGTTGGGCAGGAAGATCTGAATTCAAATCTAGCTTTATACATTTCCTAGATATATATGACCTTGGGTAAGTCACATTAACTCTCAACCTCAGTTTCCTTCTCTGCAAAATATAAATAAGCAAACAAACAAACAAATAAAATAATAGCATCTATCCCATAGGATTGTTGTGAGGAACAAATGAGATAATATTTGCAAAACTTTTGGCAAACCTCAACACGATGAATAAATGCTAGTCATCATATTTTGCAGTGTGACATGTTTTTATTCATATTAACCCAGGAATATTTGCAATACAAGTAGTATTTCTTTTTTTTTCTTTTTTTTTGGAGGGGGGAAGGCAGGGCAATTGGGGTTAAGTGACTTGCCCAAGGCCACATGGCTAATAAGTGTTAAGGGTCTGAGGCTACATTTGAACTCAGGTCTTCCTGATTCCAGGGCTGGTGCTCTATTCACTGTGCCACTTAGCCACCCCCAAGTAGTATGTGTATATATATTTTAAAGATAAAGTGACATTCTAATGTCATTGAATTTAAAAGTAGAAGGGATGATAGAATTCCTTCATTTTGTGCCCAGAGTGATTTGACTACAATTATACAGTTTAGGACTTTAACTGGGTCTTCTTCCTCTTTTGTTACCTTGTGAAATGTTTTCCTTAACTGCAAATATCTGAGTTTTTGCAGACTTGGTTTCTCTAGCTTCCTTCAAGACTCAGATTCCACCTTCTTTTCTTGGAGGTAGTTGGAGTTAAGTGAGTTGCCCAGAGTCACACAGCTAGTTAGTGTCTGAGGCCACTTTTGAACTCAGGTCCTTCTGATTCCAGGGCCGGTGTTCTATCCACTGCACCACCTAGCTGCCCCAGATCCCATCTTCTACAGGGGGTCTTTCCTGGGCTTCCCCAGGGACTAATGCCTTTCCTTCAAAGATTGCCTTCAATTACGCTCTCTATGTTATTAAGGACTTAACTATGTGGCAGGCACTGAGTTAAGCCCTGAAGGTAAAAAGAAAGGCAGCAATAATCCCTATCCCTCAAGGAGCTTTCATTCTAATTAGGGGAGACAACATATAAATAACCAGCTCCATAAAGTGTGAGTGGGACAAGTAGTTCAAAAAGCCCCTTCTCACCAGCTTTTTAGGACAAATCCAGTGGGATATGGGAAGAGACCCTGACACATAGCAAGGCTTTGTGGGCAATAGAGTGAATTTCCCTCTGCAGCATATGAACTAGGGGAGACATAATAAAAGTATCATCTGACAGCTTTCTATTATAATCAGTTATTCTAATGATCATTATATAATTATTAAATTATATAAATAAAATTAAATTATTAAATATTTAATTAATTAGATACTAAGTTAACTTATACTCCTTCGGCAAGTAGAGACAAGTTTTATCTATGCCTTTATATTTCACTGCCCTCCCTGTGTGGGTTGGTCACCCCACTCCAGTTACAGCTTTGCCTAAAAGTAAATTATGAAGGAGACAGAATCCTGATGAATTGAAAGTTCCATTCAGTTGAAGTCTAACTTATTTAGAGAAATGTCAAACCTTATGAAATAACTAAAAAATAAAACTAAACATAAAACTCTTGTTTCAGTCAAAAAAAAAAATAACACCCCAGTGGTGTAATAGGGACCAGAGGGAGTACAGGGACAGGATAGGGATTGTGTCTGTGACCTCACTCATATAAGAAACTTTGACTTGAAAAAACTTCCTCTACCAACATAGGATGACACCTTATCCACAGCTTATAACTCTGAGAAATTATGTCAGTTCCCCAGGGTCACACAGACTTATTTCTTGGCTTTAGGGTCTGCTTGCTGTCCCCTATAAGCTGCTTATAGTAATAATAGATGACATATGTATATACATACACACATATAGTGCCTTAATGTTTACAAAATGTTTTATTCAACCAAGAAATCAGCAGGTATTTATTCAGCACCTATTATGTGGATTGACTGATAGATCAATTGCTACATGCCAGGGTGCTGGCAATGCAAAGACAGCCGTTTAAAACACTGTTGCCAGCTATTGTGCTAGATACTGAGGGTATTAATATAATACATAAGTGCCTTTATTAAGCGTGCACTATGGGCAGACATTGTTCTGTGTCCTGGGGATACAAAGTAAAGTGAAACGAATGGATTAAGTACCTACTGTGAGCCAGAAACTATGTTAGGCCCTGGGATGACAAGGACAAAAAAGAAAAAAAAAATCCTTGCCTTCATGGAGATGGCTTCCTGTCAGGGACAGTATATGTGTATGTAATTATATATTAAATGTGTACAAAATAAATATATAAACATGAACATTGTCGAGGGCAGTCATTGGCGACTATGAGGATAAAGCAAAGAAAATTATACAGAAGGTGATGCTTGAGCTTAGTGCACACACACACACACACACACACACAATCACGCACATTATTCTCACAATAACCTTGTGACATAGGCCTTATAGGTGTTGTTTATCTACATTTATGGAAAGTGAGACTCTGAAAGGTTGAAAGATTTACTTCTGGTCTCAGTGGTAGGAAGAGTTGGAAATAGAATGTGAAACTTTTTCCATCATCCTGTTTTGTGACAGAATAGTCTCTATCCCCTCATCTATGCCCTTCAAGGTTTTTGTTCTGTCAACTGAGACTTGAATGATTGGTAAGAAGAACAAAAAAAGAAGTTTTTCAAAACTTTGAAATTAACCAATGGCAGTCTGCAAAAAGATTGATTGGAAACCAGCCATGCCCTCACCATTGTGGTGTCCCGTGATGCAGTGGGAAGAGTACTGAACTGGGAATCAACACTGAATGAGTTATGTTGCTAGCTGGCTTTGTGACCCTGGGCAAGGCCCTTCTCTCCCTGGGTCTGTTACGTCTGTGGCCATCTGTAATATAATATGGTGTTCCTAGATGATGCCTTTTCATTCCATGAGACAATAATTTATACCCCTTTGTCATTATCACTAGGATAAACAATCAAAAATACCTTTGGTTTTAGAGAATTAACACAGAGTAGTTGAAAGAACACTAGAATTTTACTCAGAAGACCTGGGTCTGCTTCTTACTGTTTTGATAGTCTTGGATGAGTCATTTCCTCTGCTCGGCTTCTGTTTCTTTCCCTATGAAATAAGGGTTTTGAATCACATGATTTCTGAGACTCTTTTGTTCCTGTGTCCATATGGGCCTTTCAGAAAATGCAAGATGATACAAGATAATGCCGTAAGGAATCTGATTTTTATTAAATGTTTCATAAGCATTATAATGAGAAAACCACACAAGATTATGTAAAATGGTGTGATTCATAATGCAAGAGATATATAGGAAAAGAAGAAGAGAGACCCTTTGGGGCCAGAATAGTTGAAGAAAGCTTGACAAAAGGCTTTAAGAATGGATACAGATTAAGTAGAGATGGGTATAATAACCATGAAAATGTTAATGATAATAATAATACAGTAAATGCAATTATAACCAGGGCTTCACTTTTTTTGATAGATTGTTTTTTGCTGAATGCAATAGAAAATACTAAATGAAGGAAGTACATGTTTATTTGTATACTTGCAATTAATTATGAACATGGTGCCTGTGCCTGAAAATTATTTCAGGTGAAAAAAAATTTCATCCTTAGTACCTAGTGGCTGTCTGTACCAGGATGAAAGATTGGTTTGCTGGCTGACTTGACTGTCTGGTGAAGGGAAAATTAGACTTGTATTGCTTGGCCCCAGAGGGCAAAATGAGGAACTGTGGATAGAAATCACACAGAGGCAAATTGCAGCATGCTATGTTTAATTCTGTCCTATTTAAAAGACATTTCTTAATCACCTAACATGTGGATGGCTATATAGGATGCCTCAAAAAGTAATGAGTTCCCTATTCTTAGAATTTTGCATATAGTGTGTGAATAGCCTCTGATTGTAATATTTCTTCTATAATTCATTTGACTAGCTGGACCCATGAGGTTTGACCAGACCTTCTGGCTCAGTGTCAGTGATAGTAAGAATGGAATTGGGGTAGCTAGATGGCCAGGCCTGGAGTCAGGAAGACTCATCCTCCTAAGTTCAAATCTGGTCTCAGACACTTACTTGCTGTGTGGCCCTGGGCAAGTCACTTAACCTTGTTTGCCTCAGTTTCCTCCTCTGTAAAATGAGTTGGAGAAGGAAATGGCAAACCACTCCAGTATCTTCTCCAAGAAAACCCCAAATGGCATTATGAAGAGTTGGTCACAACTGAAAAAATTGAACAACAACAACAAAAGGGAGTGGGTATAACATAACATAACATTATCCTAGAATTTAGAGCCGTAGGGGACGTTAGAGATCATTTAGCTTAGTTTCTCTCATTTTACTTATGGGGAAGCTGAAATTCAGAGAGGTCAGTAGGTGGCCCAAGGTCACACAGCTAGCAAGTTGTAGAATTGGGATTGGAAGCTAGGTCTTCTGCTTTCAAATCCAATTCACAACCACAATATCACACTGAATCTCAAATTCCAAAGTATGTTTCACAACTCGTTTAACTGATTAGAAGTCCCTTTAAGTCCATTTTAATGAACTGGCTTTCTTTACAGCTCTGTCCACCTTTGTTCTTGTTGTAGGCTTACATATTGGTCATTTAATAAATGGTCTGCAGGAAAGCACCAGCACATCTGGGTAATGGGAAGAACTTTGTTTTCCATTTCCTTTTTGACTTACAGGAAACTCCTAGATCTGATTTATGGTAAAACTAATAAAAGCTCTCATGACCATAGGAATTTATGGTTCACAAAGTACTTTCTTCAAAACAATCCTGTGAGGGAGATAGTGCCCTGTGATTATTCCCAGTTGACAAGATGAGGAAGCTGAGACTTTGAGAAGTGAGTTGACTTGCCTGAGGATCCCACAGATAGTATCAGACAGAGTAGGGATGGAGACTTGAGTTTTTTGCTGTCAGTCACTCTTTCCAAAATCTTCCATCTACTGTTTGAGAAAGCTGGTTTTCCTTTAGACTAACCTTACCCACGCTGGATGCTTTGCTTCTTATGAAAAACCTCTTAGGAGCAACTTCTTCCCATAATCTAATCTCTCTATCATTTTCCCTAATAGTCCGTGTTGCCTTACATAATTAAGACCTCTTTATAAGGTCTTGTTTTGCATTCCAATTATTCTGTGTTGTTGTTGTTTTCATTCTTTTTTTTTAATTTCCCATCATCTCTACTACACTATACTAAAGAACAGAAATGTATTGTTTACTTGTATTCTCTCTCTCTATTACCAGTGTTCCCAGCACAATGATGAACACAATTATCTTGTAAAGACTTAGGATAATAGCTCTAAGGCTTGAAGGGACTGTAGAGTCACCTAGGTCAGTCCCCTCAATTTGAAGATGGGGAAACTGATCCTTGGAGACATTAACTAACTTGGCACCTTGTGGATGTGGGCCTCATTTTGTTTTGTAACTTCTAAATGGGGATTTCTTATTGTTGAGAAATAGATTTCCTTCTGACATGGATGGTGTCTAAGCCAATGATTTTGCAATTGTTGCTTGCCAGCATATCTCCTTACACTATGAATTCCACAGTCTCCCATTTGCATTCTCTCTTCACGCCATCTTGTGTGCCTCAAGTGGACTCCCTTAATCTTCCATCTCCCATTTCCCATTGGTACTAGGTCTTCATTCTTTCAGTGCTACCATGACAATCCTTCCCTTTGAGCTCTTGTCCCTCCTTAACTTTTCCATAGTACCTCCTTTAGAACTCTTTCTTGCACCAATCTCATTTTCCCTTTCATCTTGGCAATTTGTGGTTATGTTTAAGAAAGACCAGGAGGGCAGGGTTTGTATTGTGTGTTTATCTGTATATTAGCATAACACCTTGTGCATGGTGAATACCTACCAAAGTGTTTGAGTTGTGTTAAACTGAATATAAATGAATGAACATGCCAATTTTCCCCCTTAATTTAAAAAAGTATTGCAATGAATGATTTCAATAATATGCTCTTAAAGACAAAATAAAACAAAAAAAAAAAACCTCATCGCTTTTAGCCATCTATTCATATGAGCTCTGTGGTTAGCAAGAGGCAGGAGGAAGGTGAGATAGGACATGAAGGGGTGTGTCAAGGACTCTGTGTTCAAGGGCTAGTGATGTAAACCAGGATATAGAAATGGCACTAAGGAAGACAAATGGCTGGGCTAGACCAAGTACTCCTAGAACAGTTCTGTGCTGAGAGGAACGACAGTTTTAAGGACAGCTGAAAGATGAGAGCCTGCCACAAAGCACAGACCTTCTTTTGACCCCCAAATGCTGACTGAATAAGTATCAGTCACTACTGACCCATTTATCTCTTGTCCAAAACCTTTAGGAAAGTAATTCATCCATGAGTCAAAGACATGCTTAATGAAGATTTGAGAAAAGAACAGGATTTTATAAATGATATTCTATGGCTGACCACATCTTTATAGTTAGCTTGAGTGAAAGGACGTGCTGTCTCAATGAACTTATCATTTACTGAATATTAAAAAGCATTTGATTTGATGGAGAAAAATGCTACCTAGAAAACCACTGCAGTATAGTCAACAAATTTTTATCAAGCTTTTCCTATGTTTCAAGCCCTAAGCTCTAGTGATAGAAAGACACAAAAACATTCCCTTCTCAAAAGGAGCTTGCATTCTAACGGGGAAAATAGCCACCATCTATTTTCAAGGTATAGACAGAGCAAATCAGAGATCTTCCTAGAGGGAAGGAGCTAGTATTAATAGGGACCATAAAAGTTTTATGTAACCCTATCTCAATTGATATTCATAATGAGCCTGGGAGGAAAGATGTACAAAAATTATTCCCATTTGAAATTGTGGAAATGAAGGCTAGGCCCAATGTCATTATACCTCACATTGATGAGAGTGTTGGGGACTCAAAACCATATTTTCTGATGCCAAGCCCAAGAACCTTTATACTCTGCTAAGCATACCACATATAGGATGGATACTTAAGGAAAATAGTTAAACTAGAAAATGTAAGCTGTTATGTTCATTCATATAAAAGCAGTGAACTGTGGTTTTCAGAAACATATTCTGATATTTACACATGGAATATTGCCCAAAAATTAGGGGAGAAAGCCTTTGGCTTTGTCCCATGAGTAAAGATGGCCATTTGCTGTCTTTCCAATAATTAGTAGAGGCCAAATATGGTCCAGAGTTTTGGAGGTCTTTTTCAATGTTGTTATTTCATTTCTTATTTAATTTTTTAAAAATTTGTGGAATAAAACAGGCATAACAGCATAATAAAAAAGATGACTACACACTAAACTCCAAATCTATTATGTACAACTTGCTATTCCTTTTAATATAAAGTTATGATGGTTTCCCTTCCTGCCCCCCCACCCTAGATGTGATTACTGTTAGACACAAATAGGCATAAATATGTAAAATTATTTTATACATAGTTCTATTTATCAGTTCTTTCTTTGGATGCAGTCATTTCTCATTTTAAAAATGACTGTTTGATAATAACCTTCTTCCCTCATCCCTACTCTTTAAATACTGATTTTAATGAATTTGAAATAAACAGGTTCTTGTTGGTTGCAAAGGAATTTCATTTTGATTTAGTAATATTTAATAATTCATTATTTTCTACGGTGTCCTTAAATTGTATTTCCTGGTGCTTAGTGCTTCTGGGAAATGAATGCTATGGGCTCTGGCACCTGTCCAGGAAATCCCGCATTCTTGTGCCAAGGAATTAAAAGGAAATATGACTAAATTAAACTGATTTGTTAAACCAACAAAAAAGAAAAATATCTGTTCTGTGTTGATGGCTGTCACTTGTCATCTTGTACGAGGTTGACTAACTGAGGTAGACAAATGCATTTCTGCCAAGGGTAGAGTGAGTGTTTAACAGCAGTTTTGCAGGGATTTTGACAATTGAGATCCCCAACATCTTGGAATCTGGGCAGTCACTTGTCTTTTAGTCAAGCCTTCCCTAACTAGATTGTTTGGGAAGTTATAGAATCTTTCCGGAAGAGGCCTAGAGATCACCTAGTCTAGGAATTCTTAACTTGGGGCCCATGAACTTAAAAAAAAATCAGTAATTCAATAGAACTAGTTTATTTTATGATATTGTGAATTTTGTTTTATACATTTAAAAACATTGTGAGGAAGGGTCCCATAGGATCACCAGATTGTTGAAGGGATCTATGACACACAAAAAACCCAAGAACTAGTCCAATATCAGTATTTAATAGTTAAGAAAATGAACTTTGGAAAGGGTAACCTTAGGTTCACATAGGGAGTTAGGACCGGAGTTGTGCAGATGACTTCAGTTTCCCAATGAGTTTTAGCCCCAATTCTCACTTACCTTGGTGAGACCTGGGGCAATTCATTTAACCTATTGGGTCTTCAGTATCCTCATCTGTGAAATGAGAGGGCTGGAACAGATGAATTCTGAGATTCCTTTTCGCCCTGTGATACTAAATTGATCGGGCTGTTGGTTTATCCTAGAATTGCGTTTTTGTCTTTTCCCCAATTCCCAGAGGTGTGTGTGTATGAGTGTGTTTCCCCTTTTTTTGGCTCAGGGCTCTCATCCTACTAACTCCCTCTAATTTTTTAATTGAGGACTTCCACAGTAACTACCATATACCTTTAATACAGTTTTTATTAAGTCATTGTGTGACTTGGGAAAATTACTGAACTGAGAGTTGCGCCTTCTCTGGGTCTTGCCTCTGCCCTTGAGCCCAGTTCATGTGTCTGAACCATTATTGTGCCCTCTTTAAAATGAAGGAGTTGGGTTAGATAATTCCTAAAGTCTCTTTGAGCTCCAACCTCTGATCTAGACTCTAAGGTTCCTTCTGAACCTTCTGGGATTCTGGGATTGTCTCCTCTTGGGACTTCAGTTTCCTCCGTAAAATGAAGGCTTTGGAACAGACAATGTCTTAGGTCTTCTAGTTCTGCTTCTAGAGGATGTTTAGTACATGGTTATTGAATCGAATCCTGTTTTTTAGAAGAGAATCAAAGTTTCCCAGTATATTATCTTTCTAGGGTGGGGGTACAATTCTGAAAATGTGTGTGTTAAACCTTTTGGTCTCCTCCCTGTGTGTGTGTGTGTGTGTGTGTGTGTGTAATTTGGGGTAAAAGGCTATTTGTTTGTTTCTGATACGGGAGAGTCTGTTAAGTATACTCCTGGACAGAAAACATAGGTTTTGCAGAAAAGAAAATATCAGGAGAGAGATCAGACTTTATCCGGAATGGCCATTATTCCAAAGTCTATTCATCATTACTAGCAGTAACATGATTCCTTTTTTTTTTTAATTGAATTTTACTTTGTTTTCAAATCTTCATTCTCTCTCTTCTCTCTCTGTCCCTTCTCCCTAACCTCCCAACTGAGAAGGCAAGAAAAACAGAGCCCACATTAACAGAAGTCTAATAGAAAGGCAAAAGGGAAAGCAAGGAGAGGAAGTCAGGAAACTGGAATTTGGTTCAGTGCTTGGATGTTTCCTGGGCGTCCTTGCTAAGCCCTTGATGTGATATCCATTGCTCTACTTGGAATCCATTTGCTAGGGAGAAAATTTTCACTAGAAAATAGTAGAATTAATGCTAGATAGAGAGAAAGGGTTGATGCTAACAGATAGGGAGAGTGTAGTCATACAAAACAGTAATACTTTATTGGCCTGATGAGCCTAGAACTCTGCCCCAAACCCAAAGCTAATGAGCCCTACACATCAGCTTCTGCTCCTTAGGAATAGAGAGGTTTCATTTTTGGGGAGTTCCCCATCTATTGTTTTAACTCCTTCTGTTCCCCTTCTTGCGCAGCTGAAAATAATTATTTTATACCACATGTTCCATGATCAGTTTTGCTATTCCTAAGAGTTCCATTGTGGTTTCTCTCTCTTAACAGTTTCTTTCGCTCTAGACTTTTCCATACCCACCCAATCCTGTCCACTAGAGAGGAACTCAGGGTTCTAAAGAATGCTGTATTCAAACTCAGAGTAACAATGAATAGAAAGACAGATGGGGAGAGAGAGAGAGAGAGAGAGCGCACTAGGTATAGCTGATGTTTGGACAAATATACAAGCAACATGCTTTTCTGTTTACGTATATCTGTATGGACATAATAAGGGCAAGTTCAGACTTAAAACCATAGATCTAAATCTGGAGGGGACCTCAGAGGTCATCTGTTCTAACCCCCTCATTTTACACATGAGGAAACTTGTCCAGAAGGGAAAAGACTTACCCAAGGTCAGATAAACAGTAAACATAAGACTTTGAACTTAGGCCCTCTGACTGGAGAACCAGTGTCCTTTCCATTGTCCCACAGATTCCAGACATAGCATAATCATAGGCAAGTTATTCTTCTGTTATACTTTGAGTTAAAAATGCAATGCTTATTTAATTCATGACTTACGAGTTATTAACTGAGGAAAGTGTTGATTAAGCTTGGCTTCCATATGAAAAATTTAATATTTATAAAGCTCAGACATAATTGCATGAGCTAAAACCATCAGTCAGATATTTTGTTTTTTTGTTTGTGGTTTGTTTAGGAATTTGCAAAGCATTTTTATTGTCTGGATATTGATTAATGGATGAATGGCAATTTGGAAGGATGTCTCTAGTCGAGCATGCAAGGTCTTGGCCCCATGTTGTTCAATATTTTCACCAGTGACTTGGATAAAAGCCTAGAGAGCATGCTAATGAAATTTACAGATGACTCAAAGCTGGCTTTAATAGCTAAAATACTGGGTGGTAGCAGCAAGATCCACAAAGATTTTGACAGGACACCATGATGGACTGAATCTGATTTGATAAAGGTATAAATATCAAGTCTTATTTTCAAGGAAGAAAAAAACAACTTCACAAAGGCTGGGGAAGGTGTGGTTAGATTTGTGTGAAAATTATCTTTGGGATTTTAATGAACTGCAAGGTTAATATGAGTCAATATTGTGACACAGCAGAAAAATTTAAAAAAAAATTGTTATCATCTTAGGGGCAGCTAGGTGATGCAGTGAATAGAACACTGGCCGTGGAGTCAGGAAGACTTGAGTTCAAATCTGGCTTCAGACACTTAACACAAAAACTAGCCATGTGACCTTGGGCAAGTCACTTAACCCCAATTGCCCTCCAAAAAGCAAAAAACAAAAGCAAACCAAAAAAATTGATATCATCTTAAGTTACATTAAGAGAAATTTAGTGTCCAGAATAGAAATGATGATAGTCTCACCCTCCTCTGTCCTCCTCAGAGCATTTGTATGATACTTGTGTTTAGTTCTGGACATCATAGTGTAGTATATTGAAAGTTAACCTTGGAGCCTGGGGAGCCTGGGTTCAACTCTGATACATAGCTGTACTGTTTTGTTTTTGTGACTCTGGCTTAAACATTTAAGCTCTCAGATCTCTTGGCAAATTTCCAAAATAGGGGTTCTTAATCTGGCATTCATGAATTTTAAAAAAAATCCCCAACACGTTAATAACCATTTCAGTATAGTTGGTTTGCTTTGTAATCATATACATATTTTTGTTTTATTCATTTAAAAACATTCTTTCAAAGAATCTTTACTTGGCCTTATGCTACTAGGGTCTATCACACACAAAAGATCATAAATTACATAGAAGGTACTGCTCTAAATGGTAGATGATGTTCCTTACTGGGAGCTCTGAACACCAATCTAATCACAGGTCTAGTTCCTGTCTCTTTCCTGACATACCATTTTAGAAAGGACACTGAAAAAGTTCATTGGGTCCAGAGGAGAGGGTGACAAGCAGACTAGCACTGAGGACATTCCATAGGGAGAGCAGTGAAGAAGACTCAGAAAGTTCATGTTATCTTGTCTTTGTGTATTTAGAAAGCTGGCATATAGAAGAATGATGAGACTTTGTATAGAATGAGAAAGAATGGGCAGAAGTTGCAAAAAGTCAGATTTGATATCGAGTATCAGGAAAAAACAAATCAAACTTCCTATCACATGAGGATGTGATACCTTCAAGCTTAGTGAGTTTCTCATCACTATAAATCTCCAACTGGAAAATGAGTGCTCAATTGATGGCACTATAGTAGAAGTCAAAATCATCACAAAAACAATAATAGTGCATTTATATAACACTTGAAAGCTTGTAAAACACTTTATAAATATTTTATACTCACAGCCCCTGGAAGTTAGATGCTGTTATTCTCCCCAGTTTATATATAAGGAAACTGAGGTAGAAAGAGATCAAGTGATTTGCCCAGGGTCATACTGCTAGTGTCTGAAGGCAAATTTGAACTCCAGTATTCCTGCTTCCAGGTCCAGAATTCTTTCCACTGCACCACCTAGCTACCCCTAGCTTCATTCTTCTCCTGACACAAATGGAATGCACCATTGAAATCCCCAGTGATTCTTTGTAATTTTACCCTTTTTCTGTGGTAGAAAAACAATCATAATAATGTAGTAACAAGTATTCATATTTCAAGAGTGATTTATGGTTCATAAAGTGCTTAATAAGGGAAAAGGAATGTTGTTTGACTGAGTGGGAGGAAAGCCTAGATACCTGGGGATTGATGTGATGAAGGAAACCATTTCCCATGCCCTCTAATGGGGAAACACAGGCATTATAATTACAGGACCTGCTACATGGAAAAACCAAACCACTTTTTAAAATAAAGCAAGGGAAGGAGGTATGCTTTTAAAACAACAATGGTAGTCTAAGTGCAAAATTGCAGGATACTGTTGAAAAAATTCAGTTTGGTGGCCATCCTCCTACTGCCCAGTCCTACCTCAGCAGACACTCCGTCATACATAGGAAGTACCCAGAAATGTTTATTTTCAGCATAAATTGGACTGTGGCTCCGCTCTCCACAGGGTGAAAAGAAATTGTTCATTTCTGTATGGTCTTTTAATCTAATCTATAGTGATGTTCAAAACCATTCTATAAATAATTGCTTTAGACATCACTTAATCAATACATATTTATTAAATGCATACTTTGTGCCAGGCATTGTCCTAAGCATCCCAGAAAGTCCTGCCTCAATTATAATGGAATGCCTACTTCAACTGATATATGGCAGTTATGTGACACAAAGGAAAGAGTACTGGGATGGAAGCCAGGAAGACCAGAATTCAAATCTAGCCTTGGGGATTTACTAGCTGTGTGATCCTGGGAAAGTCACTTAACCTCTGTCTGCCTCAATTTCCTCATATGTAAAGTGAAATTAATAATAGCACCTACTTTATAGGGTTATTGTGAGGATAAAACAACCTAATATTTGTATGAAGCACTTTGAAAACCTTAAAATGCTTTATAAGTTCTTAACTATCATCACCTTCATCCTTATTGTTTTATTAACACCAGAATTCCAGAAGACTGCCAAGTTACCTGTGTGGCCTTGAGCCAAATCACTTCTTGACTTGAAGTTTGGGGCTTCTCAGCATGAAATGGAAGAGTCAAATGAAATGATCTCTAAAGTTCCTTCAAGTTCAAACATTCTATGGCCCATGTTCTGGTACTGTCCATCTCTGATATTCAATGTTCTAAGGTGCCTTCCACCTCTAACATTGAGTGCTCTAAGATTCCTTCAAGCTCTAACACTTGCTCTCCCATGTCCAACTCTTTATTAGATCTCTTCTGGTGCCAACATTCTCTGTTCTCATACCCTTTCCAGTTCTATGATTTTATGTTTTATGGCTTCTTTAGTTGTAACATTTGATCATCTCTGGTCCTTTCCAGCTCTGATTCTGTATTCTGATGTGCCTTCTGTCCCTTACATTCTATGATTCTGTGTTTTGTTTTTCCATTTCCAAGGTCTTATTCATATTCTTTATGATTCTAGAGCAGGAGCTCCTAACTTGAATCATGAACATCTCTCATCTAGTCCTAACCCCTTGGATGACCTCCAGTCTTAAATCTCCAACTACTAGAATTAGATATCCTATAGAAGTCTCAAACTCAACATCTCTAAAATGGAACTCACTGCCTTTCTTTCCTAACCTCCCCCTGTTCCAATTGCTTATTTTTTTTGATAACTGTATTTCAATAGAATTAGTTTCCTTTGTAAGATTATGTACTCTGTGCATTTAAAGACATTGTTCTGGAAAAGGGTCCCCAGGTTTCAACAGGCTGCCAAAAGATTCCATGACACAGAAAGTTAAAGAATCTTTGGTTTAAAGTCTACAGGAGAAGCAATAGAATGCAACCTCAGTGTGCTCATATATATGTATATATATACGTATGTGTATGTGTACATGTATGTGTATGTGCATGTGTGTATTCATGTGTATATGTATATGCATGTGTATATGTGTGTGTATGTATATGTGTGTAAATATGTGTATACATACATGTGTGTATGTATATTTCTAGGCTAAAAAATTGGAGTATGGGTATTTTCCATCTAATGGTCACATTATTTTGAACAAGGGGGCAAGTGTAAGTGCTAAAAGAATTCAACAAATTACTAATGGGGCAGTGTTCAGAATTGGGTGATAAAGCTAGAGTCAGTCAAAGTCTAGACAGCAAACCACATGAGGAGGCTTCAGATTACCAGCCAATGTGTGAAGAATTATAGGTAATCATTGTTGATGTCACGAGAAAATTTGTCCAAATTTGAGAGGGATTAGAGACTGAACCTCAGTACTATAGTGGACACTACTGAAATCTCCAAGGGATCATGGGAGGAATTGGCCTGATTTGGAGACCTGGGGATGTGGGTTCTTGGTAGAAGTGCTTGAGTAATGAAAGGAGAGACTTAAATAGGATTTGAAGAAATTTTGTGGTAGGAAAACACTTAGCAAAAGGAATTTGTGGTCCTTGGATGTTATTTAAAGGCACTTATTCTAATCCATCTAATTAATATTTCTAATAAGACATAGGAATTTGATGTTCTCATTTTTGTACTGTATCTTTCTGTGACCTCACATGGTACATTCCTCTGCACTGATCCAATGGACCTATCATGTAATACAGTATATTAGAATCATCTGTGTGTTTTTCTTTCTACTAAACTATAAAATCAATGAGGATAGGAACACAATGTGATCTGAACTTCTAATCTTCCCCCCAGTGGTGACCACTGGACTCTGTATGTAGTAGGTGCTTAAAATGTTGTTTGTTAATTGAATGAATTAGAAATTGATCTTTATTATAATTATGAATTGGAAAATTCAGCAAAGGGCTGATTCTGTTCTCTCTTGGTTCTCCCCTTAACTATCTGACTTCTCCTTCCCAGTTTCCTTGGCTGGATTTGCTTCCGTAGACCTGCGGGCCCCCCATAGGGCTGTCCTGGGCCCTCTTCCCTGCTGATCTCATCAGTTTCTGTGGATTATCCTCCACTTCAGTTAATTCTCCCATCTGCCTAGTCCTAACCCCTTGGATGACCTCCAGTCTTACATCTCCAACTACTAGAATTAGATGTCCTATAGAAGTCTCAAACTCAACATCTCTGAAATGGAACTCACTGTCTTTCTTTCCTAATCCTCCCCTGTCCCAAGCTTTCTTATTACTGTTGAAGGTACCATCATCCTTCCAGGCTCGCTATCTCAATGTCATCCTTGACTCTTCTTGAACTCAGCTCACCCCTCCAATCTGTTGCCATGTCCTCTCTTTTCTACCTTTAAAACATCTCTGGTATGTGGCCCTTTTTCTCTAACCACAGAACATGGTGGCCACTCTCATCACCCCACAGCTGGACCATTGCAATAGTAGCCTTCAGATTGGCCTCAAGTCTCCCTGCTCCAATCTGTCCTCTACTCTGGTACCAAAGTGGTCATCCTAAAGGGTAGAGGGGATGGAAGAAAAGGGAACAGACACTTATTTAGAGCTTACTGTGTTCCAGGCACATGCTAAGTGCTTTACAAACATGCTTTTTTTTTGTTCCTCAACCACAACCCTGTGAGGTAGGTGCTGTTATTATCCCCATTTTATGGCTGAGGAACAGGTTTAAGCGACTTGCCTAAGGTCATATAACTACTAAGTGTCTGAGGCTGGATTTGAACTCAGGTCTTCAGGATCAAATATAAAATTCTCCCTTTGGCTTTCAAAACCAAAAGCCCTTCAAAAATTGGCTCCTCTCTGCATACTTTGTGATCCAATGACATTGACCCCCTTGCTGTTCCTTGCACAAGTTAAACCATCCAGGTGTTTTCTTTAGCTGTCGCCCATATCTGGAATTTTCTCCCCTATCTTCTGTTTTCTCCTCTGGTTTCTTTCAAACCTGAGAGTCTTACTTCTGTAAGAAGTCCTTCCTTGTCCTTTCTAACATTAGTGCTTTCCCTCGGAGATTATCTCAACTTTGTCGTTCAGGCTATCCCAAAAATCTTACTGCACTTCCACATCTTCATAGCTTGTTGTTGTTCAGTCATTTCAGTCATGTCTGGCTCTTCATGACCCCACTTGGGGTTTTCTTGGCAAAGATGCTGGAGTGGTTTGCCATTTCCTTTTCTAGCTCCTTTTACAGATGAGGAAAGTGAGGCAAAGAGGGTTAAGTGACTTGCCCTGGGTCACATAGCTAGAAAGTATCTGAAGCCAATTTTGAACTCAGGTCTTCCTGACTCCAGACCTAGCACTCTGTGCACTGTGGCAACACCAAGTTTAAAACTGGGTATTTCTTGTTTGTTCATAGGTGTTTTGTCTGTTGCCTCTTTGTAGTCAGAGACTGTGGTTTATTTATTTATTTATTTTTTGCTTTTTTGGAGGGCAATTGGGGTTAAGTAACTTGCCCAAGGTCACTCGGCTAGGTTTTTTTGTTTGTGTGTGCGTTAAGTGTCTGAGGCTGGATCCGAACTCAGGTCCTTCTGACTCCAGGGCCGACGCTCTACTCACTGCGCCACCTAGCCGCCCCGAGACTGTGGTTTATTTTGGTGTTTTTTGCCTTTCTTTGTTTCTCCAGTGCCTAGCACAGGGACTTGGTACATAGTAGGCACTTAAGAAATACTTCTTAACTTGTCAAACTTTCAACTCCAAGGTGCTGTTTCCATGAATGTGTTGGGATTTAGAGAATGAAGATTGATTACTCATGCAGATACCAGCACAATTCAAGATAGCTCTTTCCAGTTTAAGAAGGCTCTCACCTGCTAGGAATCTTGTCTTTCCATCAATCTAAAATCTCCCATTTCTATTCCTGCTCCTCCTTCTGCCCTCTAGAGCTAAGTAGATGCAACATCTTGGAATGGTTATAATCCTAACATACCTTTTATCAGAGCAGTCTGTGACTGGTTCTAAAGGACTAGGAATGACAGCTACATGGTCTAGATTTTCCAGGATAGTCTTGATTTTCCAAAGAAAATACAAAGTACTTTTTAATTAAGACTGTGAAGTGTAATGAATTTAGAGCCAACCTTGGAATTAGAAGGAACTGGGTTTAAGTCCTGAGTGTGAAATATACTGGATATGTGACTTTGGGCAAGGTACTTAATCTCTAGATCAGTAGTTCTTGAAGTGTGATCCAGGTATTCTGGAGGTCCCCAATGCCCTTCAGAGTGTCCATGAGTTCAAAACTATTTTCATAAAATGTTATGACATTTGAATTTCTAATATTGTAAATATCAGTAGATACAAACCATACAAACATAAGTTTTTAGAGGGGATCCTTAATAATTTTTAAAAGTACAAAAGGGACCTAAGACCAAGTAGTTGGACAACCACTGTTCTAGAGGATTCAGGCCACTCTCTAAGTCATTTGCAGATGTTCGATGATAGGAGTTTCTGCAATGGGGTTTCCATATATGAAAGAAATCACAGCCCTACACCATGTCTTCCTCTCACCCTCCAATTAAAAAAATGACCCCAAACTCACAATTTTTAAAAGAGTTTCATCAAAGGAATATCCTTCTTAGTCTATATGCCCTGATTTTGAGGAAAAATCAGAATAGCTTCTTAGGTGGTAGAATGTCATTCTAACTATGCAAAACAATCTATGTAATTGGTTGAGGATAACTCTGAATCAGATCTGCTACCCTGGATACAATTGAAAAGTAAATATGGAACCTGGGACTTGGAAATGCCAAAGCTTTTATTTAAATAAACACTCTCCCTTTTATTTATTTGGAATTTTTAGTCTGTTCCATCTGCTGTATTTAAAAATTTTATAACCACTGTTCTAATGTATAGATGAGATGCTTTAATGCTGATTATCATCTTTCTAGCTTAGCTCATAAAATTCATATCTTTGTATTTGAAAGTTCGTTCTATTTTTTAAAGCAGATTGGTCCCTACCAACCTATAGTGAAAAGAACATATGTCTAGGCATTAGGAGGCCTCCCCTGTAGTTCTTGCTGATTAATTTATTGTGGCAGCGGTATCATTTCAGTTGTGTCTGACTCTTCTTGATGCTATTTGGGGCTTTCTTGGTGAAGAAACTTACTGTGTGGCCTTGGGCAAAGCATTTGGCCTCTCAAACCCTCAGTTTCTTCATCCACTAAAAGTTGATCAACTTATATCTACAGCATATGGTTTCTGTGTGAGAGCGGTGGAATGGAGTCACTAGCATTATGGCCTAGGAGTGAGGGAGGTTGGTTTTAAGGTTTTGCTCTACAAACTAATATGACCTCAAATGAGGGTTTCAGTGTCCTCATTTGCAAAATGAGGGTGGTGGGACTAGTAGAGAGATGGTCAATGAAGTCCTTTTTAAGGTCTAACAATCTCCATGGGCGGGGGAGAGGGAAGACTAAGGAATGGGAATGAGAGGGTTTTGGAAACAAACCAAAAAAACTACCATCCAAATATATTGCTGCTATCATATGTTAGTCGTTTGTTTGCTTTTACTTTAGCATCCTCCTATGGTCTTAGCATCTTAGAGTGCTAAAGTCCTTCCCTATTATTTCACAGAAGTGGAAGGTGGGACCCAAGGATTAGAAGTGACTTTGCCAAATTCGTGGAGATTATATGAAGCAGAGACAATTCACATAGGCTCTCTGACTCCAGTTCCAGTGAGTGCCTTTCCCTGTGTATTAAGGCACTTACTCCTGCCTCTCTTAATTAGTCACAGGTCTTTGACATGGAATGTTCTACAAACAATTAAATGGCAACTTATATTCTAATATCATTTCTATCAACTGGAGGAACAGCTTGTCATCTACACAGTGGATCTAGCCATAAACCAATTGTCCAGATTTCAATCTTTTGAAACCCAGTTTCCCTCATAGACAGTGGGAACCTTCATAACCAAGTTTTCTGGGCAAGTATGTGAGGTATGAGAACAGCATTTAATAGAGTGCATGACTTTGCACATACTCTGGAAGAAGTGTTGCCAGATCTGCCCCCTTCCTTTCTGTCTGTAACTTCCATTACCAGTAGTTCTTGCCAACATTAACTAACTGGGGTGGTGGGAGCAGATGCTGGAAACAAGAAGGTCATGCCGAAGACAAGAGCAAATGTTCCCAGAAGCTGAGTGGTCAGGTTTCTTTAAAAAATGTGCACAGATTGTATTTCTGGAGGGAGTCTGTGAGTGGAAAGCAAACAGAAATCCCACAAAACAAATAACAATTTGTTTTCAGTGGGATTTGGGCTTATACATTTGAACCCATCATGCCTATTGTCATCCTTGTGCTCAAGATGTCAGCATTTAGAGTTAGAAGGACCTTTAGAGATTACTCAAGATCATCCCTTTCTACCCGTTTTATAGATAATGAACTGAGAGTCTAGAGAAGTGAAATGATTTGCCTATGGTCATATACCTACATCTCTTAGATCATGCTACCATTACTGTTGCTGCTGCTGTTACTGCTACTACTATTACTACTACTACTATTACTACTACTACTACTATTATTACTGCCACTAGTGCTATTACTGCTGCTGCTGTTAATACTACCACTACGACTGCTACTACTGCTACTACTATTACTACTACTACCACCACCACTACTAATACTGCTACTACTACTATTACTACTGCCACTACTACTAGTTCTACTACTTCTGTTACTACTACCACTAATACTACTACTGCTACTAATAGTGCTGTTGCTGCTGCTACTACTACTATTATTTCTACTACTGCTACTGCTGCTGTTGCTACCACTACCACTACCTACTGCTACTATTACCACCACTTTTAAGCCCAAATAACAAATAAATCCAAACCTCATTGCAGTTGTGCTACACACCCCAGAGTAACAGATTATTTTCCTAAGTTTATTTTTGAATTGAAATGTCAGCAGGCATTTATTAAGCCTCTACTCTTTCCTAGATATTTTGGCTAAAAACTTCCTAGTTCCTGCTCTCAAGGAGCTTAATTTAGAGGTGTGAAATATATACAAATAAATGTAATTCAAGATTGAATATAATAAGGACAAAGGATGGAGGCAAACTGAGATTTGATAAAGGAGAGTTCAATTTCAACTTGAGACTATTTGGAAGAATTTCTATAGGTATGAATATGAGGTAGGAGCTAGATTACCTGGCCTCAGGTACTTACTAGCTTAACCCTTTTTGCCTCAGTTTCCTCATCTATAAATGAACTGGAGAAGGAAATGGCAAGCCACTCCAGTATCTTTGCCAAGAAAACCCCAAATGGGTTCAAGAAGAGTCAGGAGTGACTGAAAATGACTGAATAACAACAACAACAACAAAGTCCTGTAGTTAATAGATGTCAGAGACAGTATATAAACTCAGGACTTTCAGACTCCCAAGTTTAGCATGCTATGTACTATGCCATCCTCTCAGAGTAAGAGATGGGCTCTTCCTTTAAGGATTTTTGAAGGTTCTTTTGGAATCTGGTTCTTCAGGGTGAGATACCCAAGCAGATAAAATCTGGTCAAGTTTATAAAATAAGATCAGAATAGACCAGACCTAAACATGAGAGTAGTTGAACGACCAGCCAGGATAATAAATGGTGTCTGGCCGTGGCTGCTGTCCTCCTCCCTCTAATTCAGATCTGTGTTGAACTTTGCTTATGTGGAAGATTTCATGGAGGAATTTCTTCTGGGATAACTAATTTCAAGTATTCAGCCTCATTCATACATACAAGAGTGATCTGATCATAGGTCTTGATATTCTAGTTTGGAAAATATCATCATTATATGCATTGGAAGGTGTCAAAGTGCTTTATGTATTTAAAGAAAAGAGGGTTTTTTCTGGCAAGGAAAAAGGGAGGGAAAGGGTGGTATAGAAACAGATGAGTAAGAGATTGGGCTTCTCACAACTTTTAATTATTTTATTATTATTTAAGTATTTTTTTCTGAACTTTTCCACTATGGTTAATTTTTCTCATAGGAAATTCCACCTTGTGGACATTTCAATGCATAAACCCAGTTCATTTTTAGAAAATAATTGTATTCCTTCCTCAACAAATTGCAGTAGGAAATGCTGATCTAGGGCAGTATAGGGTAGTAGAATGACCACTGGATCAGAATCACAAATACGGGTCCAAATCTAACCTCTGATACTTACTACCTTTGTGACCCTGGGAAAGTCAACTCCTTTCCCCTTAATTTTCTCATATGTTAGATGAGGTGGATTAGACTAGATTATCATTGGGCTTCTAAGTAAAAAATGAAAATTGATTTGTAAAAAGCTCTCCAGTTATTTTTCTTTGGCCTTACATTGCCAAGATGGACCAATGGCTTGGGGAGCAGATTCTTATCACACTGTGTGGTGTTTTGGGGGCTAATAAGATCTATAACTTTGCTTCTGGGCATGAATGAATAATTCATGCACACTATTTCATACTGTTATCTTTCCAGACATTGTGTTGTAATTTCTTTTTGTCTTTTGATGAAATTCCTTCTTCAGTGGCCTTAAGTGATGATCCAGAGGCCACAGGATTTTTATCCCTATCAAAGGACTCAGTGGACCACAGTATCTTAAGCTGTGAGCATGCAGATGAAAGCACCTTGAGGCATTTAATCCCTTGTGCAAAACATGGGATTTGTGAAATTCAGAAACATTTGGGAAGTGCAAAAGCATTTCAGTGGGTTTTGTCAACCTTTACAGGTGAAAAAATCTTGGGTTCTGAGAGTGCTGAGGTGAATACAAGAAATATAAGAGTTGTGTGAAGCCAAATTAGCAGTAATGTTCCTTTGGGCTGTTAAATGCCCTTTCAGGGGAGATAGTGATGATATTGGGATAAAAGGATTTGCACAGAGTTTTGGAAGTTTTTAAAGAGCTGCTTGCCCTTTTCTGGTATTTGTGAAATGTCCTGATGGTCTCTGCAGAGGAAATTGGATCAGAAGGCTTCTTCTCTGCTTGTCAAATTTCTTTACTGGAGTCAAGACAGATAATAAAGAACACATCAAGAAGCTTCTAGCCTTAATGAAAAACTGGCCTTCACAGCCTAGCCCAGATTTTGTGGCATCTGTGAAATCTTCCCAGATGGGCCAGCTGAAAGTCTTCTTTCCCTGCTCTGGTTGCCCTAGTGTCCAGGATCCTGTTCTGTCCCCTTTTCACATGACATCTTGTATCATACTAGTGCTGTATTTGGAGTCAAATCATATGGGTCCAAATTCTAGCCCTGAGGCATCTTGGACAAAGCCAATTAACTTCTCTGGGCCTCAGTTTCCTCATCTGTAAAAAGGGAACATTATATTAGATACCTCCGTGGTGTTTTTCACCTCAAAATCTATTAATCCAGTTATCTGCATACATCTTTCTTTCCCTTCAGTAGAGGGCAAACTTCTTAGATGTGCCAGGATGTCAGAGCCCATTTCTGTCCCAGCTACCTCATTGCCCAGGAGAGTAAACACTTAATATTTGTTGAATTAAACTGACAATTGATTTAGGAGGCAGCTTTAATTGTAGCCACATTGAGCCCTTCATGGTTAACAACCAAGAAAATGCATCATTGCAATGAGGTCACTGAGCCCAGCGATAGCTCAGCATCTGAATTTTGGTCAACACTTCATTATTTCTTCATAGAAGAGCAGCTGGGCAACTGAATGGCTGGGCATGTTGTCCTGTTCTCTTGTCAGACCTTGGATCCCATCCCATTTCCTGTCCTGTCCAAGCTAAATTAATGTAGCCATGTCCATGGAGATCATGTTGCAAAATTACCCCCGCAGGCTCTTGTGTTTCTCTTCTAACCAGGAGGGGCCAGGCTTTCACTCAGAATTTCAGACATGGTTCCAAAATCAGACAGAAGACTAACCCATAAAATTTTTAATAGCCGGTAAAATATTGGCCTGTTTATTCTTCATTGTGAGGATCAGGGTGTTTTGTACCAGTAGTCTGAAAAAGCACCCTGTTTCAGGTTGCATGTTGCAGAGTAGGGAAAAGAGCATTCCCCAGGGGCATCCAAAGACCTGAGTTCAAGTCCTTGCCCTGGCTATCTGGTGGCAATGTAATCTTGAAGAAATGACTTCTTTCTGGGCACAATTTTCTTATCTGTAAAATAAGGGAGGTTGGTCAAGGTGAACTCTAAACTCTCTCCATGTTACAGTGGATAACTGGATTTGGAGATAATATTTGTAGAATGTTACATGAATGTTAGTTATCATCATCATTATATAACATATAACAAAAATATATAACATAAAATTAATAATTAAATTATATAATATAATGTGATAATAATTATTACTAAGTAATTTTACCATATTCACGAAATACATATTTTTATTTTCAGGTTATAAAAGAAGTCTACAACAACTGCAGTGGAACGGTAGATTCGGATGGGCCTTCCTCTAGTTCCCCAGTGCACAAGACGGAGCTAGAGAAGGTAACATCACGAAAGTGAAGACCAAGAATGTGACTTCAGATTAGTTTGATTTAAGCCAGCTCCGTTTCCTCTTGTAATGAACATAAAAACCTACAGTCTTGCTGTGTCTCCCCATTAGACCAAGAAAAATTAGTCAATGTGATCTTTATAAACTCCACAACCACATTTCACTGGGATAGCCTTGTCAGGAAAGAAGAATGTGTTATCCTTTTCATTCATGCTTCCCTTTTCTAAGACAATGACTATTATTACTTTTTCAAGAGTCAGTCCTACACTTTTATAATACAAGTACTATCGTTTCTTCATTTCAAATTTTTAGGTTTATTTTTTTTTTAAACATTGCATGGTCCTATAAGGATGATCCATGAAAAATATATAAAACACACACACAGATGTAGATACAATGAGGGACAGCATGGTGGGGTAGAAACAATACAGTGTTGGAAGACTGAGGAGCTTTAACTCTCTGCTTCACTTTCTCTCTTTCTGAACTTCATCTACAAAATCTCTTCCAACTCTGTGAATTTCACAGAATAAGAAGATGTAGAGGGCTTTATAGTCTGTTCTGATAGATGATCTGTAACAAGACATATATGTAAGGACCAATCTTTTGAAGTATCTAAGTATATCATCATGAATAAATGTAGTTCCCTAGTCCATCAGAGGTAGCCTGGGCTTGGAGTCACAAGGCTAAGATTATAGTTCTGGTTCATCTGCTTGTTAATTAAAGCCTAGTTCATCAAAAATGATTCATTATCTACTGTTTGTATGGATTCTACTGGGCCCTGAGGATACAGAGATAAAAACAAAACCATCCTTGCTCTCGAGGGTCTTAGATTTTCTCAACAATACTGATTTTATTTTTTTTTTTTACCCTTGATGTTATTCATTGACCTTTGGACAAGTCACTTGCTTTTTTCTGAATTTTCGTTTTTCCTATCTCATTGCATGGGGATGATACTTCAACCTGTCCATTTCTAGGGCTGTTGTGAGATTCAAATGAGATAAAGGTTATGAAAGCAATATATAAATTGTCAAGTGCCTCAAGTGAGGTGTTACTCTTAGAGATCTTAGCTTGAAAAGGCCAAGGTTCCCCTCTGCATTCAGAGCCATCTCCAGTTGTCTTGATCCATATCTAGCCACTGGACCCAGATGAGAGGTGACTTTAAAGGCACAGCCCTCACTCACTCAAATCCAAACCACTTGCATGTCATGGCATTGTCTTCCTGATGTCATGGTCCTCTTCTAGAATGAAGAACAAACAGAAGCAGCAAATACCAAGCACTGGTAAATATGCTTTTCAGAAAAGCAATTGTTTGTATTTTTCCTATCCCTATTTACTTATTGGAAAGTAAGACTATAGAAATAATAGGAAATGCTGAAACAAGCCCATTGTTAACTCAAGGACCTTTATTTGCTCCCTTGACTTGTATAAAACATACAGTTGTTTAAGACAAGTCAAGTCAACAAGCATTTATTCAGCACCTTGTGGGTCCAGGCCCTATGGCAAGTGCTAGGGATAGCAAGAAAATGAAAAACAAAAACAAAACATCCCCCAGGGTTTCTCTCAGAATATTTCCTTTTCAGGGCCTTACCTCTACTAACCTACACATCACCTGGTCCTTGAATTCTCTGGAGATACATGGTGCCCTTCCAGGCAGTGCTGACACTTGAGGAAATTTCTGGTGATAATAATGTTGGTATTTTCTATCCCCATAGATTTGTTGTGAGGAAAAACTCATATTTTGAGACTTCCAACTGACATTAAAAAGAAAACTACCTTAAAATGTCATGTAATTGTGAATTATTATTAATATCATACCCATTTGACAGATGAAGAAATTGAAGCTAAAGAGGTGGTTTCTTACTCAATTGATCCCAATAAGAACTTATTTATAATTGTAAGTAGAATTGTTAGTGTTTTTGCTTCCAGAAAACATTTGTCTCTATGGAAAATGACATATTTAGCATTAGGAGATGCTAATGAATGTAATCTAGGGCAGTGTAGATTTTGAGGGGAAGCATTTTTGGAGAGCAGGTAACTTTTGCAGAACATATGAAAGACCACACCTAGGAAAGTGTTTAGCAGAGTGAAGAAGACTCTATAACATCTGTCAGAAGAACTGTAGGGTGGTGGTGTTTCTGTTTGAGTTCTAATGTTTTTGCAGTGGCATAAGCATCTAGACACTGTTTCTGTGCTCTTAGTTATCTTGTGATTACCTTCTGGGTAGAGTATTTCACATTTCAGAGGATTTTTAATTGAAGCTTAACCCACTGCAGAGCCAATATGACACCACAGAAATGATCTCATCCTTTTGTCCATGTAGAAGCTGTCCTCGGAGAGGCCGAGCTCAGATGGGGAGGGTGGTGCAGAAAATGGAATTACCATGTGTAACGGAAAGGAACAAGGTGAGTCTTGAGGATGGTCCTCTATTGTTCAAATATGGTAAAAAGTCTGATTATGTGAGATGTCTAAAGACCAGTTTGATCAGCAGCTTTAATGATGGATTATCTAGTGATAATCCTGCCATTCAGTGGAGTGAGGGAAACCCCCTTTGGTAGATTTCAAGCCTAGACATGATTAGTTTTCACTTTCTCAATGTCTAATTTTTATTCTATTTTATTTTTAACACCAAGAATGGTTCTTAAGTAAAACATAGTAAAAGACAATGTAATGTGATAGAAAAAGTAATGAGTCTGGGGTTCCTGGTAACTGTTTACTGCCTTCTTGTGTAAGTCACCTCATCTCAAGGAAACTTAGTTCCAACCAGTAAAATAAGAGGCTTTGACTACCTGAGTTTGAAGATCTTCCAGGAGTTTTATGGTGTCAAGACCATTGGTTTCCCATCCTGCGACCAGTCAAGCCAGATGCATCTTTGGTAGGATTACGTCATTCTGTGAGTTTGTGATACTCCAACATAGTGATGAGTGAACACACACAAACAAGTTTGTATCTCATAAAATTTTGAGAAAATTATTGCAAAGCATTTTTTCCTAATGTTATTCAGACAAATTAAATGATCATCCCTACCTTCTTTCCTTATCCCTCTTATCACTAACAGAACACAACGTACTCTGTATATATCTTTTTTTTTTGCTTTTTTTGGAGGACAGTTGGGGTTAAGTAACTTGCCCAAGGTCACACGGCTAGTTTTTTTCTCTGTATATATCTTGCATGACCACAAATAGATGCATAGATAGATAAACCTTTATCATGCCTTTAGTTTATGCCAGACACAGTGCTAAGGATATAAATATAAGCAAAAGTGATGTCCCTGCCTTTGAAGAGTTTTCATTCTAGTGGGTAAAGACAGCAAGGAGTTGAAGGGGGTGGTGAGGAATGGGTAGGGGAGTTATGGACTGTGCCATGTTTGAAGTGAGCTGGTCTGGTTTGTGGACTTTCTCAAATGGGGGTTTGTGGATGAACTCACCAATCAGAAGAAAAGACCATAGAAGGAGAAGTATCTGGGATCTTGAGAAAGTCACTGGAACAAAGGCAGGGGCATCATGCGCTAGATCAGGAATACATTTTGTCTCCTTTGTTAAGATGAGAGTTCCTTGAAAATAAGGACTGTGTTTTTGCCTTTCTTTGTATCCCTAGTATTTAGCACAATGCTTGGAACATAATAAATAGTTGAAAAATGTTTGTCAGAAATAAAAAGGGGGGGGGGGCGGCTAGGTGGCGCAGTGAGTAGAGCGCCAACCCTGGAGTCAGAAGGACCTGAGTTCGGATCCAGCCTCAGGCACTTAACACACACAAACAAAAAACCTAGCTGTGTGACTTGGGCAAGTTACTTAACCCCAATTGCCCTCCAAAAAGAAAAAAAAAATGTTTGTCTACTTGTTGGCCAACTGAGATATAATCTCTGATTACAGAGCAGTTTTTCTTTATGTGATGCTACATAAGCCACTTGGGGACAGTATCTATACTGTATTAGTTCCATATGTTAACTGGATCTATTGGTTCTGAGAGGACATAGGTAGGACATCAATCAGCTGGTTTGAGATTCCCAGGAGACCCACCTACGCTGTGGTGAACAGCTGGAATGCCTTGGAGGTTGACTGTGGGAGCGTTATTGTTTCCACCACTGGCCACAGCTATCCAGAATATTCAGGGGAGTTAGCAGAAGAACCACCACTGGTGTATCATCAGTCAGACTGTGCTGTAGAATGAGAGGCTGGAAAGAGGGGTTTGTGGTGGCATCTATTTTGTTGGAATCTCTTAGGCTCCTCCTGCCTTCATTGTAGCGAGTTGTACAGAGGTGAGGGAGAGTATGATGATAACACTGAATTTTAGACCTAGCTTTGTCTTGTTTTCTTGGTTAGAGTTTATTCCCATGTCTAGAGAAAGGGTGTCTGGTGCAACAGGATGTAACTTTGGGGGCCTTTGTCTTATTGGTGTATATTCCAGTCAACTGAGATAGCCATCAGTTCATCTCAGCAAACATTTATTAAGCTCCTACCGTGTACACAGCATAGGACTTAATCCTGAGAGAGATGCCAGCCTTGCCCTTATACTCTTCACATTCTAGCATGACATAGATGAAATGCAATGGAAAATAAAACATGTCAGGTGTCTTATAACGTATGGAGGGAAGGTTATGCTGACTTGATGGTCAGGAGGACTTCTTGGAGAAAGTGGTATTTAACACAGACAGCAGAACCAAAGGGAGGCCCAAAGATCCGTTCCTGACTCACCTCCCTTTTGCCTCTTCTTGTTTTCTCCCTTTCATCATATTTATTCATCATATTCACTCTGTCCTCTCCACCACACTCTCCCAGTTGGGATATACGACTTCTTGAAGCTGAGGATTGCCTTTTCCAAAGTTAAATCCTTAAGCAACAAGTATAATGCTCCACACATAGTAGGTGCTTGATAAAAAAAATGTATTTTATGGAATGGAATGCAGCTGAGGTCAGATGAACCAAATGGAAATCCTCTTCATTCCTAAAAATTCTATCTGGGAGGCCCACAGTACATGAATTTTGTGTTTCCTGTTTAACCAGCTTATGGTGTAAAGAACACTGGTCAAGGGCATGACCTCTGTTTTGATCACAAGTGGTTTCCCTCCACCCCACCAGGGCATAAATGATAGTTTTCTCCCTAGGAAGTTATTCAGGGAAAAGTGTTATCTCTGTCTTCCTCAGGGCATGTCATGTATGATTAAAAAAGGAAAGCTATCTTTAAGTTTGGCTCTGCTAGGAAATAGCCTACAGTCTCCATGTAGGGTTTAAAAATGGGAGTTTTCTATTTTCAGTCTGTGGAGTGTTTTGTTTCTCTTTGTGTCTTACTCCTTCAAGTTTGGATATTTGGAAGTGAGCACTACCTCCACACAGATTGATCAGTTAGAAACAACTCATTTGTTTTTGGCCTACACCCCCGTTAATACAATGATATAAACCAAAGTACATTGAAAACCCAGGGTCATTTCCATTTTTTTTAAAGGAAAGTCAGTGGCAAGAGGGCTGGTCTTGTAGTCAGATAAGATCTGTGTTTGAATGTCACTTTAAACTTGCTCTCAGTATATTCCTGGGTAATTCTTGAGTCCCTTGGTTTTCTTATTTGCAAAAAGGAATAATAATAATTAGACTACCTGTCTGAGAATACTTTTGTGGGGAAGGTATCATGTGAACTTTAAGGTACTATAGAAATGTGTCTTCTTGTTTATTATTTGGGGCAAGTAATGTTTCTTAGATGTTTGCTTCAGAGGCTTGGTTTTTTCAATGTAGTATAAAGATGTGTTGTAAAGAGCAGGAGATTTGGATCAGTCAATGATTAGCATTTATTAAGTATTATTAGTATTTATTAAGTACTTATATGCCAGGCACTGGGGATTCAAATATAAGCGAAAAGAAAGACAGTTCTTGCTTTCTAGGAATTTGCATTCTAATAGAGGAAGAAAACACATAGAAGAGGCCTGGAAAACAGTGGAGGAAGGGTTTGGGGCCCTTGTCCAAAATGGAGGTTCAAGGGAGGGCTCACGAATTTAAGGAGGGGCCTGTAGGAATGTATTCAAGAGACAGCTGAGAAGATACAAAGGGTCTGGGTTACTTATTCTGTGGTCAGTGTGGTACAGTGTAAATAACGTTGGATTTGGAGACATAGGACAGTGAGTTGAATCCTGGTTTCGCCATTTATTTCTTATTGGTCAGATCATTTAATATCTATAGGTCTCAGTTTCCTAATCTATAAAATAGCATGGGTCGACTAGGTGACTGCTAAATCCCTTATTGTTCTAAGTTATTGATGCTGTGATCTTTGCACAGACAAGCACTGAGTCTGGATGTGGCTGTTTGCCAAGACACTTATTGAAGTGATTTCTGAATTGGATGGGAGATAGTCCTCTTGAGTTCATTTTAGCTCTATTAGAGTCTCTAAGTCCCTTTCCTCTTTGGGCCACAATTTCCCCATCTATTAACAGAGAGGTTTGGACTACATGTTCTCCAAGGTCACTTTTCACTACTCTGGGCTATGATTTTGTGGTGCTAGCTTCCCAGGTTGTATATGGCCTTGCTCTTTTGGGTTCCTTCGAGCTCTGAGAACCCCATAGTTCTCTTTTGTCAAGTTGTGAGGTTCTGTTAGCACCATGGCACAGGCTTATTTCATCGTTTCCTGGAACTCACCCTAAAATCCAATTGCTTGCTCCTCCTGGTTTGAAACATTCCAGAACACATCTGTCCAAAGCCACAATGACTTGCTTTCCCTGAAGAATTTCTTTTCTCCCCCCTCCCCCCTTTTACTTTCAGGGGTCATGGATTCATTCCTTAAATTTTGGCAAAGTAAATCAATGTAATACAAAAATAATGAGCCTGGGTGTGCATCTTATTAAAATGACTGTCTATGTAAGGAGAGAGGAGTCTGTCAGAGTAGAGACCCGAGGGGCAGAACTAATGGATGTGTCCACACCCACAATTTCAGAGATCTATTACAGGATAGTTTATGTGAGGAACTATTGGCAAAAGCATTGAATACTTTGGGTGATACCAACTTATTCCCCACCCACCCTGATAAAACAATTCCTAGGGTTTAAAGGCACGCATTCATTTTGTTCACATACTCCTACTTAGGTTGTATGCAGGGTACAGAAATGCCAAATGTGTGGATTGCATAAAAGTTTAAAATGTGTTTTCTTTCTGTATATACTTTTCAGTAACCCACTCAACCCTAGTTGCTTATGTCTACCAGTTGAGGATACACTGGATTTTCTCTCGTGGGTGGTCAAGTAGACTGATAATTCTCTGCTCTTTTTTTTAAATGAATGTTTCCTTATCTATAAAATGAGTGAGTTGGTCTACATGATTCCCATGGTGCCTTCCAGCTCTAACATTCTAGGTGATTTCTTTCTAAAGTCCTTTCTAGCTTCCCACATTCTGTGGCTTTGTGGATTTTTCCCCCAGACCTATGATTTCATTAGTTTAAGAAGCTCCTGATGAGAAGACTCCCTCTAACAATGCAGATGTGGAAAGCATCTTATAGAAGCAAAACAACTACCTGGGGTCACATGGTCATATATTACATTACTGGGACCTCAAAAAATGCAGGTTTTCCTGGCTTTGAGGTCATCTCTCTATACATTATACTTCTCATGAGTTAATTTATAAAGCTAAATTCTTTAAGAAATAAAATTTCCTAATTTTTTTTGTAAACTGGATGTATAAGTTCACTGGTATTGGAAACTTTAAAATCAGGTGAGTTTTGGACACTGAGAAGGGGGTGATTTACCCAGAGTCCCGCAGCCAGTATATGCTAAAAGCAAGACTTTATATGTGATTCTTTCTGAGTTCCATGTAAAGTCTCTATCCACTAAACCACACCACCTCTCTTGTTTTAATATCACTAACTATTTCTATGTTACCTTTCTCAATTGGACGTATATTGTGATTTTTCTTCTAGTCCCTGCTGGTTTATCGGGGACTAAATAAGATCTGAGATTTCTTGGGTTCCCTCCATAGGTTCAAGGCCTTGTCCCTCAGTAATTGCTTCTTCTTGAATTGCTGGGGATAAAAATAAAAAGTCACCTGGTGACTGACCCTTTGGTGAGGAGCCATTCCTAACAGAGGGTAACAGGTTCTCTGTTTTTAGTATCACCATCTGTCACTAAGCTTGGCATCATGGTGGTGAGGCCTAGGAAAAGGGACACCCTGAAAAGGACAATGGATATATCTCTAGGAAGCAGTTTTTTAAAAGTAATTTTCCATTGTGAATAATTTCTTAAGTCTAAAGAGTGTAATAATCCTGAAAGAACAAGAAGATTTAGGTGAATGACATCATTTGTAAGGAAGGCTTAGGGCATTGTCTCTCTGTCTCTTTGTCTCTCTCCCTCTCTCTCTCTCTCTCTTTCTCTCTCTCTCTCTCTCTCTCTCTCTCTCTCTCTCTCTCTCTCTCTGCCTCTGTCTTTCTCTCTGTTTCTGTCTCTCCTCCCTCTCCCCTTGTCTCTCCTTCCTGTCTTTCTGGGTCCTGTAATTCCCTTGACCTAAAAGCTGTAGGTGTTCGTCAGGCTTAGCTCAAGCCTGGTATGAAGTCATTCCTCTTGACATTCAGATGAAACCTCAGTTTAGGAAGGGTTCTGAAGAAGGTCATTCACCATCCTTTGGAGTGTCATAGCTTAGTTTGGCTAAACATGCAGGCTACAGTTACCCCACCCACAGAGCAGTAGGTCAGATTATAACTGTTGTGGAGATGACGTATCGTAAATAGATTTGGGTGTTTTATTTTTGAAAAGGGACTCTGTTCTGCTGTGTATGTTGCCACAGTTCATGCTTTTAGTATTCTCGTGCAAGTCTTTGATCTTTTTTTTTTCTTTTGAGAAAGCAGTGTAGGACTTGCTTATTTTGAAATGTGGTCAGCCTTCTCTGCTTTGTACAAGAAGCCAACAAAAGAACAATAACAACCAGTCAATAACAAGGCACTTCGATTTCTTCATGGAGAGGACATAGGGTAGTGGAAATTGAGACCAGGGAGACAGAGATAACAAGAAGGAAAGAGAGACAAACAGAGACACACAGACAGACACATAAGGCAACTTGAAGATTGACTTGGTAGGCTTAGAGCTTGTCTCACTCTTTCTCTCTCTCTCTTTTTTTTTTTTCAAGACATTAGGGGTTAAGTGACGTGCCTGGGGTCACACAGCTAGTAAGTGTCAAGTGTCTGAGGCCAGATTTGAAATCAGGTCCTCCTGACTCCAGGGCTGGTGCTTTCCCAACTGCACTTCCTAGCTGCCCCCTGGTCTGATTCTTCTTGCCACAGTTATTGAAAATGGTGGGGTATAGAAGGGAGACTCTCAAAAATGGAGAGAGAAAAAAATTGAGAAGAGGGAACAAAATACAGGCAATACTGGGAGAGGCCGGATGAGAGGAGGTACTTTGTTGTGTAATATCTTAGAATCTGGAATAAAAATTTATAGGATCTGAGAATGATAATGAACTAGGGCCAGAAATGAAGAGGAGAGAAGGGGGTGGGCTTGCCTTTGGGAAATTGTGTAGTGCTTATAATGACCTCTAGCTTCTTCCTGAAACAAAGACTCATCTTATTAACATCAGAATTCTTCTGGTGGTGCTCTGTGACTGTGAGTCATGGAATACCATGGCCTCTGTAGGATTAAAAGCTGAGGGTCACCCAGAGGACAGTGGAGAGGCATATGGAGGGTGGGGGTTGGCTGCCACATATTACCAAGTAAGAACTGTTCAGGAGAAATTGCAGAAAGGATGTTGTCAGACCCATATTGTGGCAGAAAAAGTAGGTGGGTGAATCCTATAGGAAGAGCCAGAGATAATTGGCTTCATATGATCCACTGGTATCAGCATAGGGTCAAGAGATTTAAAAGAAGTAACCTAGTATATGGGAGAAAGCACCTTGGCTTATAGTCCAAGGAACTGGGTTCAAATGCACTTTCTTCCATTTAATAACTTTGTGATCTTGGGTAAGTCACTTTTTAGTCAGTTAGCATTGATGAAGTGTTGACTATTTATCAAACACTGGGCTAAGCACTAGGGATACAAGGAAAGGTGAAAACATGACCCCTGATCTCAAGGAGTATACATTCTAATGGGGGGAGATAATGTGCAAACAGTCAAAACAGTTGGACCAAAGATCTAGAGATGGAAGAGACCATCCCTTCTTGAAATCAGGTCCTCCTGACTCCAGGGCCACTGCTCTATTCACTGTGCCACCTAGCTGTCCTCGGATTTTGTTTTTTAATTCTTGCTTAAAGGAAATCCTAAATTTGAGTTAGAGGTTAGTGAAAATAGAGATTGTTTTTTCAAATAAGGACCCCCTAGAATCTGTCCATGTACCTTGTGGAGCCCCGAATAACCTTCTTTATGGTCTCGTCTGTCTCTAGATGTAAGATCCAGTTGCTTTGATTTTTCTCCTGGTTGGCTGTTATTACCACACACTTATGGATTTTTCCCCCTTTTTTTATAGTTAAAAGGAAAAAAAGTTCGAAGTCAGAAGCCAAGGGAACTGTGACAAAAGTCACTGGGAAAAAGATTACCAAGATCATTGGTCTAGGAAAGAAAAAGCCGTCTACAGATGAACAGACCTCTTCAGCTGAGGAAGATGTGCCCACCTGTGGTAAGAGGTTGTTTTGTGAGACTTTAGATGTGGGTTTATTTTCTCTCCTCTTCTGGAGAATCAAGTTTTGCCTCCAATTCAGCATTTCTGTTAAGTACCTGGTTTTGGACTCATCTCATTTATAATTCAGGATCATTCTAATTAAGACAGTAATCAACCTTCGCACTATCAGTAAGACTTCTTCCAAGATAAAGGCAAGCAGGTTGGCCAACATTCCAGACATGGAGGTAGGAGAGGAGTACCATGTATGAGGAACCACAAGAAGGCATGTTTTGCTGGTCTCTAAATAGTTGAAGTTATGTGAATGAACCCTGTAGATTGCCAAGGGAAACTGAAGAAAGAACAGAGAGCTGAACCTTGGGCCATAGCCACATTTTGGAAGGAAGGACAGGAAATGGAGACAGTAAAGGATTCTGAGAGGAAACAGCTTGTGAGATAGGGAAAAAGCTGAGACAAGAATATACAAAAAAATCGAGAGGGGCCGGTTTCAGGGAAAGGGGTCATCAAGGGTGTTGAAAGCTCCAAAGGTCAAGGGGAAGATAAAGAAGGAGATAAGATATCGGATTTGGCAAATATGAGCTGTTTGGCACTAAGTTTTGTTAGAATGGCCATAAAACAAGCCACAATGCAAGATGTTAAGGGGTGATGGTTAGCGATGGAGGAAATTTTGAGACTCTTTGTAGTGAGAAGCAGAGGAGGGGAATTCAGGAAAGTAATAGTCAAGGGTAGAATTGTTTTTTGTAGTAAATTAACTTCTTTTACGAAATAGTAGAGTGAGAGGATCTTAGGAAATTTTTAGATGATAAGGAATTGTTACAGGGCAGGAAGCCCTGAGTTCAAATTATGACTGTTATTTGCTAAACATGTGTTGCTGGGCAAGCCTGGGCTTCAGATGCCTCATCTGTAAAATGAGGGGGATATATCAGAAGATTGCTTTTCCCCCTTCCCACTTAAAATCTTATAATCTTCCACTTCAGATATTGCCCCAGGTCCCTTCTCGATATAACATTCTATGATTCTTTCATCTTCCCATGGCTGTTTAGTGGACCCTATTGGTAGGATGCTAAAGCCTGGGATTTCAAGATGGAAAAGCAGATGGTGGGAGGTTTGATCAACTTAGGGACTGGTGTGAAGTCAGGGCAGTAGGGGAGTTGAGATGGGAAGTCCTCACACCCTGATGGGGGGACTCAGGGAGCAGAAGCCTCATGTATTTGGAAGGCTTGGCAATTAACCTTCCTTAACTAATTCTAAATAAACAAAGCTAGGTTTCTATTTGGGAGCATATAGTCAAATAAACGATTTTGTAGTGTCTGTTGGAGGAACTTCCAGTCACTGTTAATCAGTAGCCATATAATTACCCATGTGTATTTCTTTTAGAATGCATCGTCAACATCTTTCAGATTTTGGTTGTCTTGAAGGAATATCATTCTTGCACAAAATTTTTAAACTGTCACCTAATTCAGCATTTGGGGGGTGGGGTATAGGGATGAGGCAAATGCTTCCTTTTGGATGTCAGTAAAAAGAAAATGTTTTTTTTTCTTTTGAAAAGGCCTATTTCCAGCCATAAGCACAGCTGTGAAATATCAAGTAAAAGGGTGACCTCGATAGAGGCCCAGCAGACAAATCCTGCCAAAATGAGCCTGCCACAGCTGCTGCTCTGCTTCCCCACAGGGAGGAAATTCTGAACTAGTTGGACTGATAGAAGACAGCCATCTCAGGGATGAGGGGCTGAGAGTTCGAAACCTAACTCTTCCATGAAATATGGTGGGAGCAGCTGGACCTACAGAGGTTTTCAATGGTAAAATGAATGTAAGAAAATCAGGGTGGGGCCTCCCACTTGGAAGCCAGATCAGTGGTAAGACTCATGAAGAAAGGGATTGTTCCATGCTTTGAGCTACAGTATTGCAGTCAGAGAATCACTAAAGGGTGGAGCTACAAGAGACCTGAGAATAAGGAAAACAAAAGATGTTAGAGCCAGACTGGACCTGGGAATGATGGAGGCAGAGCAAAGGAAAGTATCCTATTGAAGAAAGTCCAAGCTGGAAGGACCTTAAAACCTAGAATGCCTTAATTGGGAAGGACCTTGGAACCCTGAATGTTAGAACATAGAACATGGAATGTTAGTGAAGAAGCAGATCTGAGAACCTAAGAAAGAGCCAGAAACAACCTTAGAACATGGAACAGGAGAACTAGAAAGATATTTTTCAGACAGCATAGCCCAACTTAAATGATTAAGGTGTAAGGCTGTGATCCAGGACTGAGAAGCAGTTATGGTCAGATAGAAGACAAGTTCCACTTTTTATGCCTTATAGGTAAGTTCTGTTTAGAATGACCAGGACCGGTCCCAGCTGGAGCTGACCTCAGTGAACACCCATGGGGTGTGATAGAGGATTTCAGAAGACCCAAACCTCTTGACCAAAAACATACTCTCATTTGACCTGCCTCACTGATTAAGGTTCCTTGAGGGACTTGGTACTAATAGAAAAGCAATCTGAGATGTTATTATTAAGTGATAAGGCCAATGCTTTAGCAGAGATTCTGATTTACCCTTTCAGATGATTTTGAGTACCTCAAAATAGTTCATTTGATGGGGGGACATAGGAAGCTACATTTATTCCCATCATCCTTCCATTCATCAAAACTTTTAAAATGTCTTTTGGGAAGTGGTCATCTGAGCTCAGTTAACAACCACACCAGGAAATACATCTTGACATTTTATAGCCACACCCAAAATAAAATTCACCGGTTATGTTATTCATCAGACCGGCCCTTTTGGCAGCTTTCAAAAGGCAAATCTTTCACCTCAGAGAAAAGTGAAGAGATCATTGCCTTCCTTGCACATAGCATAGGGATAGGGACTATAATTTCATTGGTCCAGGAAAATATGAGTGAGGGAATTCCCTTTACCAAGGCAGGGTTTGCTTATAATAGGTATTTAATAGAGATTTATTGAATTTATTTGAATTCGGTTCATTCTCTCAGTTAGCATTTATTAAGTGACTGCTGTGTACCAGGCACTGTGCTAAGCCCTGAGGATATAAAGAAAAGCCATTGAAAATACCATTCAACAGGTTTGTGAGGTCAGTGTCCATCGTCCTAGGGGTGCTCTAAAGGAAACAGCCATCCCATGAAGGTGAGAGATGTAACTACAGAGAAGCAATATATTCTCTCTCTCTCTCGCTTTTTTTTTGCTTTTTGGAGGGGCATTTGGGGTTAAGTGACTTGCTCAAGATCACACGGATAGGAAGTGTTAAGTGTCGTGAGGCCGGATTTGAACTCAGGTCCTCCTGACTCCAGGGCCGGTGCTCTATTTACTGTGCCACCTAGCTGCCCCGAAGCAATATATTCTTAGGGTCATAGCCTACCTCTGACACTTCCCTGTGGGACTACGGGCAACTTGTTTACTTTCTTGAGCCCCATTTTCCTCATCTGTAAATGGGAGATAAAAATACCTGTCCTCTTGGGATTGTGGTGAGGATTAAATTAGATAATATATCCATGAGAAGCAGCTTGGCTTGAGTATATACTTGTATTCCCAATGGTGAGCATAGTGCCTGGCTTAATAAATGATTGTTGATGAATTGAGGTGTAAGAGGTAGTGTGGTGAGAGGGCAAGAACTGGCCTCACATGGAATATCTCAGTTCAAGTCTTACCTGATACCTGTTGTCTGAATGACCCTTAGCAAATTGCTTAGTCACCCTCTTAGACTGTAACATGGGGTGTGAACATTATGTACCATTCAGACACATCTAGACTTTTGTATTTTATTGGGGACACCCCATTTTAGGAAAGTTGTTAATAAAATGTGGAGTATGTCTAGTTTAGGGTCCTTAGTGTGATGAACCACCAGTGTGGCACAGTGGCTAGAGTGTTGGGTCTGGAGTCAGGAACACCTGAATTCAAATCCAGCCTCAGAGACATACTAGCTGTGTGACCCTGGGCAAGTCATTTTAGATTTTTGCCTGTTTCTTCATCTGTAAAATGAGCTGGAGAAGGAAATGGCAAACCATTCCAGTTCCTTTGCTAAGAAAATTTCAAATGGGGTCATGAAGAGTCAGACATGAAAAGATGGAATAACAATAGATGTGATGAGGGGACCGGAGGGATTTAATCCCACCTGAGGATTGTCTGTAGGAACTGGGGATATTCAACATGGAGAAGAAAAGACTTGGGGAAGCTAGGAAGGAGGAAAAGGACCAGTTGATTGAATCAATGATCCTTGTCCCCAGAAACACAAAAAGCTGTCATTTGGAAGAAGGATTAGTGTTATTTTACTTGGTCCCAGAGGGTACAATCAGGACTAAAAGAGAGGAAATTACAGGGCAGGAAGTTTCTTCTCAGGGAAATATAAAAGCTTCTCACAACTGAAGCAATCTAAAAATGTCCTGGCCGAGCTCATCAGATAATGAGCTCCTTGTCTCTGGAAATATTCCGGCAGAGGCTGGCTATGCAATCATCTAGGATGTTAAGCAGGACGTTTATTTATTGGATAGAGTTTATCATAAAGTATCAGCAAAAGTTAGCTTATCATGTCCCATCCAGTCATTTTACATATGAGGAAACTGAGGCATTCATCCAGAGTTACAGTTAGTAAGGAGCTGACAGACATGGTATGAGGTAGAGATGTTAGACTATAGCCTTCAACATTCCTGGGTTGATGGGTCCAACCCAGATTAAAATGTAATGGGGAAATCTTTAGCAAAATAAACAGAAATGCAATAAGACAGATATAGTGGTGATTTGTGGTTTTCTAAATCAAGATGTGCCCCAAAGGGATCATTACGTCCTTTTTAGTGCCTGTTTCTATTTGTGTTTAAAACCAATAGTATAGTGGACTTGGAGACAGAGAGACCAAGGTTCAGATTCTGCCTCAGACATTAGCTGTGTGATTTGGGGCAAGTCACTTAATCCTCTCTCTGCCCTATAAAATTAGTGTGTTGGACTTGATGACCTCTGAGTTCCTTCAGTTCTGAATTTGTCATTCTATGTGTGATATAGAGCTCAGGCCATCTGAAGATGTCTTTTTGGGAAAGACAATGTGACTTCTCAGGTTGTCTTCAGTTCTAAAATAGCGGGATTCTAAGCCTTGCCCAAGCATCAGTAGATAGAACCAATAGATCCAGCTGAGGCAAATGTTGATGCCCTTTCTGGGATATTTGACTTTTCAAGGAAAAATTTTAAAGTAAAAAAAAAGTCACATATTTCATTCAATATGGCTTCCAGGACAACTACAATATCTTCCCTTTCCCCTATTAGGAAATTAAAAGCACTGACCTGGCATTTCCATTGGGAAAATTGCCAGCCCTTTCTTTGGCTCATCTTTTGGGAGATTTCCAAAGAGGTGAAAGATTTGAACAAGTAGAGATACTTGAGGTGTGAGAGACTCCATGTCTGTCCCTAGGAATCATAGAACATTAGAACTGGACAGAACTTTACCAATGATCTAATCCAACCCCCTCATTTTACAGATAAAGGAACTGACACCTAGACTATGACTTTGCCCCGGGCACACGGGTTGTTCCAAGAGGTTAAGCTGTGTTTCATGTCCAAGTCTCCTTTCTACAAATCCCTTTCCCTTCTCTTGATGGTGCTTCACACTTTTGAATTTTCCTCTTTGAGGAACCTGTGAGGTCCTCAGGATCCCTGTTCTATGATTTTGGTTCAAGCTGTAAAGTTATGTCTCTAGAATCAGAGGTAATATCCAGAAAACTTAAACAACAAATCACAATGTTGTTCAAAAACACATAAATAACTGGGGCTGTTGACCGGTGTGACTTATTGTTTTCTCCTTTGGGGACTGAAAAGAAATCTGAGGAAGGAGATAAAAGCTTAGTCATTTCATAGAAATTCCAGTTTTAAATAAAATGTCATCCAGTCTCCTAAGTATTATTAATTCTGTTCGAAATGGAAACAGGCTAAATATAAATTGGGCATTTTCTGGAAAGCCAAAGACCAAATCCAGGAATCCTATTTTCTCTCCCCAATATACTAACAATGCCTGCTGTGTCTAGAGCATCACTTTCCAGAGGAGTCATAGTGTTTTGATGACATCTGGCCAAATGCAGCCTTTGGAATAAATTATATCTTGCATGGAAATTTATTTACTTTAGGACAAACATTAATCCTTCTGGACCAGTGGGTTAGTATCCAGGACCCTGAAACATGATGCAATTCAATTCAAGAAACATTTGTTGCAAGGGGCGGCTAGGTGGCGCAGTGAATAGAGCGCCGGCCCTGGAATCAGAAGGACCTGAGTTCGGAGCCGGCCTCCGACACCTAATCCACACAAACAAAGCCGTATAACCTTGGGCAAGTTACTTAACCCCAATTGCTTTAAAAAAAAAAAAAGAAACATTTGTTGCAGCATTTACTATATACTAGGTTTTGGGTATAGAAAAACAAAAAAATGACAACAGGATTTGTCCTCAAGAAATTGACATTCTAAGGGGATGAAGACAGAGAATACGCACCCAGTGGAGCAAAGGCAAATTGATTCATGAGTACAGAGATAATTGGCTGGTCATAAGAGGACAAATACTTGGATTGTTGCTTCACCTATCTTTGAAACCTGGTAGTGTAGGGCAGCCAGGTGAGTGCCAAGCCTGGAGTCAGGAAGGCTCGTCTTCTGAGTTTATCTGGCCTCAGACACTTCACCCAATTGAAGATGTCACTTCACCCAATTTGCCTCAGTTTCCTCATCTGTAAAATGAGTTGTAGAAGGAAATGGTGAACCACTCTAGGATCTTTGCTAAGAAAACCCCAAATGGGGTCATGAAGAGTTAGACATGACTGAAACAATTGGACAACAACAAAAAGTACCCACCAGAGCAGGAGCTCAGCTAATGAGATCAACCTTTGAGATCCTGAGGCCACAGTGAGGTACCTGAGGAGGATTTTAATAGAGGCATGATAATAATATCAATAATATGCTGCTTTCCTCTAGCAGTCCATGGTTTACAAAGCAATTTCTAACAAACTTAGACCTATGTGTTTTGTTTTTTAAATAGAAGCTCCTCATGAACAAAGACACTATATATATATATATATATACACACACACATAGATAAACACACCTATATTTGTCCTACTTGTATTAAGCACACAAATGTTCAAAGGAGTCATGATATCATCTCTGTAAGAAACACCCATAAGTGAGAACTTCCTCAACCAAAGCAAATTAGCATCTCATCTGTGCCTTAGTGGACAAGTCCTGGAATGGCCTATAGAGATGAAATGACTTGACTAGAGTAACCTGGCTGCAAAGTGTCAGAGACAGAATATGAACCCAGGTCTTCCTGACTCCAAGCTTTATCTCCTGTGCTACACTGACTCCTATATTTCCTATGTGTCTGCTGAATAGACCTGAGCATTGAGGTGATGTAGTGAGTAGGGCTCTAGGCCTGGCGTCAGGAAGACCTGAGTTCAAATATGACCTTAGTTTCCTCAACTGTAAAATGGGGATCATAATAATGCCTGCCCTCTAGGGTTGTTGTGAGGATCAAGTGAGACAAGAATAATTGTGAAGTACTTCACATAACATATAAATATTAGCAATTACTACTGCTGCTGTTGTTACGACCACTACTACCACTGCTATTACTACTACTACTAACATTTACCACTACCACCATCACTATTACTACCACTGCTACTATCACTACCACCACCCCTACTACCACCACTGCTGCTGCTGCTACTACTACTACCACCATTACCACTACCACCACCGCCATTACTACTACCACTGCTACTACTGTTACTACTACTATCATTACCACTCTACCACTGCTACTTATTAATATTACTTTTACTACTACTATCAAATACTTCTGATTGATTGATATTGCCAATCATTCCCTAGGTATTTGAGGAAGAAGCAGTCCTTGAAGTGAGAAGGACCGTGTCAGGAGAAGCAGAACGGGGAAAAGTAAGCTAGTGGTAGTTTGGCATCCAGCCCAACTTACTCAGATCCCTCTGAGAGCATTTAATGATGAAATTGAGAGGGTAACAAAAAGACCTGAGATGTAATCGGGGGAGAAAACATTGCTCCTGGAGATCAGGGACTGTCTGTCTCATGTTTGTATTTGTATCCACAGGACCTAGCCCATGACAAGTACTAAATAAATGCTGATTGATTAGTAATATTTTGGAAGGATCTGTGCAAATATCTCTTGCCTCCCAAGTCTTCTTTTGGAAATTTTTTTTGTTGGAATAGCCAGGAAACTCCCCATGTGTTCCTGAGAAAAGTAGGATGGGAAACCCTAAGCTGTACTTGTGAAGGCCAGTCTCAATGAGAAGACCATCACTTGTTATTTCATCTTTCAACTAGAAAAATAAGCCTGGCTGTGCTACAAATATGTCAGATGACCTTGGATAAGTCACTTGCATTCTTTTCTTTAGGTGTCAGTTTCTTTTTTTGTCCTTGAGCACATGGCTTTGAAAAATAGTTTAAAAGCCAACTGGAGTACAAGATCTTGTGCTTTGTGAACAGGAGAAGGCAACATAGTCTCAGACACTTGAGTAAGTCTGTTTCTGTCCTTTATTAGTATCTAAGAAAAATACTTGTGTCACAAAGTAAAGGTTTTTTAGTTCTAAGATCTTATCTCTTAAGTTGTTGTTGTTTTTCTTTTTGGAGGGCAATTGGGGCCAAGTGACTTGGCCAAGGTCACATGGCTAGTAAGTGTGTCAAGTGTCTGAGGTTGGATTTGAACTCAGGCCCTCCTGACTCCAGGGCCGGTGCTCTATTCACTGTACCACCTAGCTGACCCATATCTCTTAAGATTTAGAGTTGACAGAGATCATCTGGTTCAGCTGTTTCATTTTTACAAAGGAAGAAGCTGAAAAATAGGTAGAGTAGGTCTTACTTGTATGTGTAATTTAGAAAGCTTATAATGTTTAGCGAAATCTAATTCATATGAATTTGAAAATATTCTTCCCATGCCACAAATTGAAAAACTGTTACTATCTCTTCATTTAGTTCATTCAGATCAATCATAATAGGGTAATATTAAAAGAACTGGAATTAACATCAGAAGACCTGGGTGTGAATCCTGGCTTTATGACCTTGGACTGGGTAGAGGGTAAGGTTGGAGGAAGGCAAGGAGAAAACTAGATAATCCCCAGTCCCCGTCCAGGTCTAAAGTTTATGATTCATTAATAGCATACACATTTATTTAACACCTTCTGTGTGTTGAACAGTGTGCTCAACAGCTGACAATACTTAAAAAGTTTTGGTAGAAGATGCAACCTCTGGGGCGGGTAGGTGGCACAGTGAATAGAGCACCTCCTGGAGTCAGGAGGACCTGAGTTCAAATCTGGCCTCAGACACTTAACACTTACTAGCTGTGTGACCTTGGGCAAGTCACTTAACTCCAATTGCCCTGCCCTCCCCCTCCAAAAAGTTAAAAAAAAAAACAAACAAATGAAAAGATACAACCTCATCCATTCATGGAGCTTCTATCCAGTAATTATATTTACTGCTACATTCTCCTATTAGACTTCAAGCCTCTTGAAGTCTGGGGCTGGGCCATTTCTCATCTCTTTCCCCAACACCAGGCTCCAGGTCTGGAATATGATGCAGGTTGATCGCAGATAGAGCATTTGATTTTCATTGAACATTCAGGGAAACTGTCTAGTTTAACCCCACTATGAAATATGAACCTTCATCACAACATTCCAACAATAATAAACATAATGCACATTTATATCATACTTTTGACACCAGAGATAAAGGTTTGGGAATCCATGTTGATTAGCAATTGGAATCAGTATAATTCATCAGTTCAATTCAGTCAACATTTCTTAAGTAAATCATGTGGACAATTCCACTTCAGTCTCAACTAGAAACCTTCCCATGATGAGGAAATCGGTCCTCCTCTCTTTCTCTTTCTCTCTCTCTCTCTCTCTCTCTCTCTCTCTCTCTCTCTCTCTCTTTCTCTTTCTCTCTCTCTCTCTCTCTCTCTTTTTTGCTTTTTGGAGGGGCAGTTGGGGTTAAGTGACTTGCCCAAGATCACATGGCTAGTTTTGTGTCAAGTGTAGGAGGCCAGATTTGAACTCAGGTTCTCTTGACTCCAGGGCCAGTGCTCTATTCACAGCACCACCTCGCCGCCCCAAAACTCTTTTTTTCTTTTTCTTTGTTTTTTTGGAGGGCAATTAGGGCCAAGTGACTTGTCCCAGGTCACATAGCTAATTTTTTGTGTTAAATGTCTGAGGCTAGATTTGAACTCAGTTCCTCCTGACTCCAGGGCCTGACTCTATTCACTGCACCTAGCCACCCCTGAACTCAGTCCTTCTTAAAGCAGATAGCTTTAATTGTTAGGATGTTCTTAAATATGGGCTGAAATCTGTATCCCTCCCTTCATTTTAGAAGGGAATAATAATTGGCATATGGGAAAGAGCAATGGATTTTTTCCCCTCCCCCCATTTCAGTAGACCTTGGTAGCCCAGAGCAGCATCTGTATGAACTGGGTTGTCAAAATATCCACTTCCATTCATTTCTTCCAAATCCTCTTTGACCTACTGCTTCTTAATCTGCAGACAATTTGCTGCCTTCACAGAGCTGCTGGAATAATAATGAGCTAATCTGTAGAATCTAATCCTATTATCCTTTATGCTTAGGTTGGACTACTGCTGATTTGGTCAGTGATCAGTAGACCAGGGACTTCCCCATTTACAAAATGAAGATCATGTTGATACCTTTCCTTGGGGGAATCTCAGATGAATCAGTAAAATACCCTGAAAAATACTGTCCCATGGTATTTCGAATGGGACTAATTATTATGGATTAAGTATTATGAATGGACCAATGCTAGTTGTAGTTGGGTTAAAAAACAGTTTAGACTTTTAATTTTCTTCCAGCCCTGACATTCTGTGATTCTCAGCTTTCATTCATTCAAGAAATATTAAGCACCTACTATGTGCTAGTTCATAGAATCTTTGACTTGGAGACCTTTGATTCAGAATTTGACCTTTGTTTAATTATCTGCCCAGTACCTTTGTTTAATTACCAGCCTAGTACCCTCAAACTCATGATGGAAAAATGCTCTTCACATCCAGACAGAGACATGATGAACTCAGAGTGTAGATTGAAGCATATTTTTCCTCTTTGTTTTTCTTGTGTTTTGGGGGGTGGGAAGTAGGGGGAACATGGCTAATGCAAAAATATGTTTTGCATGACTTCATCTGTATAATGGATATCATATTTCTTGGTGTCTCAATGGGTGGGGGAGGGCTTGCAGGGAAGAAGAGAATGCGGAACTGAAAATGAAAAGATAATTGAATTTTAAAAATAGCCTCACCAAATCTCTGACAAGTAGCCATCTAGGTTGCTAATTAAATACTTTCAGTAATGGGGAACTTGCTGCCTCAAGACAGTGTATTTCATTGTTTGAGATCTTTAGTTTTAAAATGGACTTCCATTTATTAAGTTGAAGTATATCTTACTGTAATTAATACCTCCTGGGGCTCTTTGGAGGGTTTTTCTTCTGCCCTCCGCAGCCTCCATTCTTAATTCTGCTTCTGCATTTCAAGATAGCTTTTATAGCATCCATTATTTATTAATCATAACAACAGCTGACTAGTAAAATGCTTTACATCAATTATTTGTAAAAATTATTTCAATTAAAAATCCATTTTCTTTCCCTTCTACCTTCCCCCATTAGAGGGAAAAAGGAATAAAAAAGTCTTTTTTTACATATACTATTAAATTTGACTCTCACTAACAGCTCAGTAAGGTAGGCAGAGCATTTGTTATTATCATCTCCTTTTAAAATTAACTTTATTTTTTCTTTCTTTTTCCTCCCTTCCTTTTGCATCTCCCTGCATTGACTATGTCAAAAATTTGTGTCTCGTTCTGTATTTTTAGTCCGTCACTTGCCTGACAAGAGTCACCACTAGTCAGTCTAGTTTTTTCTATGATTTTTCTAATCAAAGAAAAAGGGAAGATTTAAATATACAAATGTGTGTATATATGTGTATATATATATATATATATATATATATATATATATCACATTTATTTTAAAGAAAATTTTGAACTTAACAAACATAAAACAATATGGCCATTTTCATATCTATACATATTTTCATATACATACAGTTTTCCAACAGAAAAAGAGGTTTGTTCATGAAAATACAGGTCTTAATTATTTATAGGTTGCTTTTCTTTTGAAATGTATAATACGAATCAACAGATAACTTTAAAAATTGTCTTACTTTTCTATCACTTTGACTTTCCTTCTATTCTCTTCTGTGCATTCCAGAAATTCTTCAATGGTCTAATTTTTTTAAACTATCCTCTCCACAGTCACCATTCTTTCTCACTCCTCCACACTGAAAAAAAAGTCCTTATAACAAATTTGCACAGTTATGTAAAGATAAATTTGACACTGACCATTTCTGAAAATGTATGGCTTATCTTGTATCTGGAGGCCAGACATGTGTCTTTCAGGAGGTGGATGGCATTCTCTATCATCAGTCTTATGGAATCCCATCACCCCTATTGAAAAGCTAATGAAACTGAAACTCATAAGTAAAATGACTTACCCAGGTTAAGTCAAAGTCATAACTAGGACGCAGAAGAGCCACATCTTAAACTGGCTCTACCTTCAATTTCTTTCTACTACATTGTTGTGTGACTTCTTATTTCTAAGTTAAATGTTCCCTGGGTCCTTCTACCTAATGTCCCCAACCCCCAGAAAGAAATAAAGAATGAAAGGGAGAAGAGGAAGAAGAGAAGGAGGAAAGAGAGAGAGAGAGAGAGAGAGAGAGAGAGAGAGAGAGAGAGAGAGAAAATTTGGAAACTTTTTTACATGTCTTGAGTAAAAAAACAAATGCTTTCCTATTTCCCCTTATCAATGTATGGTAGTTTAAATATTTTGTTCCAAAGCACACATTACAATTTATGTTAAACATTATATTTTCTCTCATTGTTTTGGCTACAGTATGAATGACACTCCCTAAGCCCCCAAAGCCCAGCACTGAAATTGTGGTACCAGGAACCATGATTCATTTCTAACCTGGTCTTGAGTGCAAAGAATAAATGAAACACTCTGAGTTCTTGATCCCTGATTTATTTTTCTCTCTCTGTTTATCTACATTTTTAATTTTATGGTATTTGTGGAATGGATTTATTTGACAAGTATTACTTTCCTTGAATTCCACCCCCCACATCTTTGAAAAAAGTGGATGGAAAAAGCTGCCATTGCCCCCACCAACGTCACTGTTCTCTGGGAAGGATAAAGTGTCTTAATGTTTGTTTTTACTGCAGGATATCTAAATGTCCTCTCGAATAACCGCTGGCGGGAACGTTGGTGCAGAGTGAAAGATAATAAGCTCATTTTCCACAAGGATAGGACGGACCTGAAGACCCACATTGTTTCCATCCCTCTCCGTGGCTGTGAAGTGATACCAGGCTTGGATTCCAAACACCCCTTGACATTCCGTTTGCTTCGAAATGGGCAGGAAGTCGCTGTACTAGAGGTGCGGTATGTGTGAGGGGCTGGGCTTTACAGGGCTGCACACCAGAGAGCATTTCCCTGCTGAGAGACAGGCTCAGACGCAGCTGCTGATCCAAATTCTTCACATTCTGCCCTATTCATACTTTTGTTCTGTTTTTCTGCCTTCTGACCTTGGTCTTTTCACTCTGTTCTGGTTCCTTTTCTGGATGCTGTAGTCTGTCTATCCTATACCTGGTCCACCTTTTGAAAGAGCATGACCTGAGTTCAAATCTGGCCTGAGACATTTACTAGCTATGTGACCCTGGGCAAGTCACTTAACCCCAATTTCCAAAAAAAAAAAAAAAAAAAAAAAGAGGAGAAAAGAAAGAAGAAGAAAGAAAGGAGCATGAGGAAGCATATTTAGCAACTGTTCTTTTGAATAGCCCTTATGAAACCTATTTTGTCACTGAATTGGTTCTGTGTTCAATGGGTACAGTTCTATTCTTTCTATTTAGCCTGCCGAGTGTATGTATTCATTTAGTCATTTGTCAACAAATATTTAATAAGCATTCATTTTGTTCAAAATGCTTTACTAAGAGTTGGGGGTACCATGATAATTATTTATCCAACCCTTTTTTTTAAGGATATGAAGCTAGGTGGCACAGTGGATAGAGTGTTGGGCCTGGAGCCAAGAAGATTCCTTTTGCTGTGTTAAAAAATCTGGCTGCAGACACTTACTAGCTGTGTCACCCTGGGCAAGTCACTTAATCCTATTTGCCTCAGTTTCCTCATCTGTAAATGAACTGGAGAAGAAAATGGCAAATCACTCCAGTATCTCTACCAAGAAAAGCCCAAAATAGGGTCACAAAGAGTCAGATATGACTGAAACAGCTCAATAATGACAAGCTTCAATCACACAATTGATACCTTTATTAAACCTCTCCTATGAGCAGTGCAATGTGAGAAAGAAGATACAAATAAATTCCATGTGATGGCTTTCTTCATGCAGCTTCTAGTCTGACAGGGAAAACTAGGACAGCCACAGTGACGTGGCACAATGTATGGAGCATTGATCTTGAAGTCAAGAAGACCTGAGTTCAAATCTTGTTTCAGATGTTTGCTAAGTGTATGACTTTGGACAAATCATACAACTTTTCCAGCCTCAGTTTCCTAATCTGTTAAATGTGAATAATGATATCTTCCCCACCATGTTGTGATGAGAATCATAGAGAGGAGAGAGTATATGTAAAGCATTTTCTACACCTTAAAGCCCTATATGAATGCTATCATCATCATCATCATCACCTTTGCTGTTATTATATAGATGTAGCCATTTCAATGTATCCATGATCTCCATTGCATAAGCTCTTCTTTTACCAGTACAAATAGCAATCTGCTCATTGGATCCCACAGACGCCCCGGTTTAAGCTCAATGAAAGGATTCCTGATGATGAGAGCTGTCCAGCAGTATATTGGGGGTACTTCATGTGCTACTAAGTTTCCCATCACTGAGAGTATTCAAGAGGAGGACTACTTGTCAGAGATGTTGTGGAGATTTTTCTTTAGATTTGAATTTGACTAGATTCACTCTTGATCAGAGGGAGCCCTCATGCTACTGAAATCACAGATTCTTAAGTATGGGTCTCCAAGAACTATAGAGGTAACTATTGGCGAAGGAGAAAGGACAAATTTTTTTTTTTTTACTTTTAGGTTCCTTCTAAGTCTTTTATCTTATGATCCTGAGATTTCATAGTCTTAACTAGAGGTGAGAAAAAGAAGGCATCCAAACCCATGCTTGGGTGACAGTGGATTCGGCAAGACTAAGACAGGGCCAACCTAGGAATAGAGACTGGCTCTCAGAATTAAGCAAGGACTAGACATTTGAATGTGGAAGCAAGGCTAGCAGCTGCTTAAGGAAGGCCCCACCCTTAGCTCTGAATGCTGGCTATTAATCCAGGGGAAGGAAAGAATCCACTGATCATGACTGATAATGGCCAAAGGGCTAAACATGGCCCCAGACCCAGGTGGTCTCTCCAAGGCATGCCAGGCAAGGCATTTCTTTGGCGAAGCTCTAAGTAGTGGCCAGGTGGGAAATTAAGCATCTGGGAGATCTGTCAGCAGATACAAAGATCCCCAGTCAGGAGGTGGCCTAGGTTAAGGGACAGAAATTCAGTCACTAAGTGGGGCTTGGTAGGGGAGGATGACGCAAATCCTTTCCTCTCTCTAGGTGTCCAATTTCTTTCTCTCTCTCTCTTTTTTTTTTTTTTTTGTAGTAGTGAGGTGAACTAAATAATCCTTTAAGGTCTCATTTTCCTTTAAATACAAGATTCTTAAACTTTTTGGGTATAATGAGCTCCTTCTTAGAATAATGTTTTTAAATTATTAATCATAGGATTACCAAGTAAATCAGTTATATTGAAGATATGTATGTGTGTGTGTGTGTGTGTGTGTGTGTGTGTGTGTGTATGTTTCACAGACCATAGTTAAAGAACCTCCATTCTTATTCCTATGAGTCATTAGACTCTCCAGTATAACATAGGCCCCTTGAGGACGGAATAATTTTATCATCTTTTTGCTTAGTACACAGTAGGTGTTTAATAACGGAATTGATTGAATCTGCTCAATCTTAGGTAAATAACTCTAGCAAAGACATCATGGACCACTGCAAAGTATACTGGATTCAGAGTCAGAATCTCTTTATTTGGTTTTGAGTTCTGCTATTTAACTTTTCCTGGGATTGCATACAGATTGATTTACCTCTTGAGGATTCTATCTCCTAATCTGTAAAGTGAGCCTGAGCCCAGGGTTTTGAGGCTATACTAATCCAGAAGGGAGCCAAGTCAATACTCAGTTGAGAACCTTGAAGGTGGGAATGGAAAGGAAGGCAGCAGATCTCATAGAGGTTGTTTGTGTAAAGGGGACAGGTATTGGCAATGGTCTGAATAGAAGACAGACCGAGGTGGCAGGAAAGAGTAAGAGGGACTGGTGAGCATTACCCCAAGACTTTGGTTTGGGGTGCTAGACAGGCTGGGAAAGGAATAGTCACTAAACTCATAAATAAACTGAGTAGGAGTTTAAAAAAAACTCTCGATTTCCAGTTAGCATTGTTTTAGATGAATACCAGTTTTATGATTTTCTTCACACCATGCAATTTTATATGGCAATTTCTTCAGTATGTGACAAATCCTTGAAAAGTGGCATTTTTATAACCACCTTCTAGAAATAAAGGTCCAACCTCAGAATGCTCAGATGAATGGATATGCTTCTCAGGTTCTAAGTAGTTGATCCAGCATCTTGAATGATGGCAAGAGTTTAAAATTGATCAATATCTCCCATGGTTAAAAGCAAATGTTTTTGTCAGAGATCTTCAGTAACAAAGTAAGAGGCTTTTTTGAAGCATTTTTTTCCCCTCCAGTGCTAAAAAGTACTCTAAGCCAACAACCCCCTCCCAGCCAGAGCTACTGTCTATGCAAAAGCCAGAATGGTATTTTGTAACTCTGCTCTTTAAATGTCCCCAATGGTGGTAGAAGCAAGTATCCTGGACTTGGAACTAGGAGACCTGGGTTTGGGTCCTAGCTCTAATACTTAGAAAATGGGTCTTAGTTTTCTTCACACCATGAGTGTTAGTTTCCTTACCTGTATAATGGGGATGATAGTAATATTGTTTCTTTGATTGTAGCCAATGATAGTAAACCTTTATTAAGCACTTAACTATGTACCAGGCACCTGTGCTAAGAGCTGGGATTACAAAAAGAGGCAAAACACAATCCCTTCCCTCAAAGAGCTTAGAGTCTAATGGATAGACTGTCTCTTTTTCATCAGAGGACACACTTTGCTTAATTATACAAAATTGATAGCAGGCCATTCATAGAGTGTTGAAATTTTTGATCACAGTCTTTGAATGACTCTCTCTGCTAAAGCAAAAAGGCTGCAATCTGCCTGAGTTGAAGCAAGATTTTAACCAATGAAATCACAGATCCCTGAAGCATTGAATTAAGTTTAAAGGCAGGATACTTGAATTTTGCCAGCAAAACAGAGAAATGAGATAACCACCTTGATCATAAATTTAGAGCTCTAAGGCAATGGTGCTAGACTCAAATGGAAAGTCCTGTGGAATGTGTATTGACTTGGAAAACCAGAAATTAGTATTATCTGTGTTCTGTTTTATTTTAATTGGTTTTAAATATTTCCACACTTGCATTTTAATCTAGTCTGGGGTGGACAGCATTCTTTATGCTTCTCTAAGGGACGTTGGAGGATATCAGTCCCAACCCCTGTGTTTTACAGGTGAGGAAACTGAGGTAATCAGGTACGACACCTGAAATCTCATCATCCCCCTGCCCCCTATTTTATTTTCATTTTATTGACTCAGGGAATTTCTGATGAAGGAACTCCCTCTACTGATGGAGATTTGCAAGTACTCTGTAATTTATAACTGTAGAGAATTGTTTGGTGCTGAACCTGTAGCCCAGGGTTTCATAGGCAGTATGTGTCAGAGGTTGAGCTCTTCTTGACTCTGAGATCAAGGTTGTATCCCCTATACTACAATGCTTCTCTAGATTCAAAGGGTGCTGATAAGCTCCTTGAGTACTTTAAAAAATAGTTTTGTCATTTAAAAATGTTATGTTTGGGGAGATTATTCTATGTTTGACACATAGGAACAAATGAACAGAAAAAAATATTTATCAAGCCCTTACTGTATGTAAAGTGCTGTGTTGAATGGTGTGGGTAAAAATGGAAAAGCAAGACAGTCCCTCCTTATATTCCAGTAGGGGAGCCAACATATATATGAAGGAGCAGCCGGAGGGCAGAAGGAACGACCCCATGGTCCTTATAATGCTAAAACAGATGGCAATTTACTGCTAAAACCATAACCATTTCTGATGTCAAACCATTTGACATTTCTAAGGACGAGAACCTTCTTTCTTGTGTGTGTCTTTAATAGCTGTGGCTACTGAGGCAAGGGCTGAAGGTTTGTGGAGGCAGTTGTTGGCCAAATCAACCCTCTACAAAGACTAATTCCCAGGATCATGACTGTGGGGTGAACTGGTGGCAGGGCTAGTGGTCAGGGGGTTTGGGGAGAGGGCAGTGCTATTCCTGGAGTTCTTGGTCTTAGAGATCTAGGTTGCCTCCATCTGGGTCTGTGTTAGGTGGTGTTTGGGACCACAGAAAAAGCAGATCATTTGTGAAACCATGAATCTTTATTGGATAAAGAATGCTTTTTTTTTTTAAAGAATGTAGTAAATTCAGTATAATAGTCTTGAAATTGTCCTGCTTATATCTGCCTCCTGCTGAAACTCCTTCTTAAATGAACTCTTTTGTACATTAAAAAGAAAATTCTAGAATGACCCTTTCATTTCTTCTTTTTTGGTTACTCGTTCCTAGAAAAATCTAGGAATCCCAAATTTAGAATGCTTCTCAGAAACATGAGAGTGCCTTCCAAAATATTTCTGATGAGTTGAGTGGTCATCCATTTCCATTCCATCTTGAGGTACCTCTCTTGGTTCTAAGGGCTTCCTCATATGGAGGTGAGATCTGCCCACTATAGATAATTTCCACCTTTAATCTTAGTTCTGCTCAGTTGAAGATGAAAGGAGAAGTCTCAAATCTCTTCCTGCTGTCTGAAGACAATGCTCGTGACCCTCCGAAGGCTTTTCTTCTTCAGGCTGCATGTCCTGTTTATTTTATTAATTCCTGTTTGGTATGGTTTCCAGTCCTCTTACCTTACTGATCCCCTCCCCAGTATACACCTTTGCTTGTTAGGAAGCCCAGAACAGATCACAATATTGCAGGTGGCTTCTGATCTAGGGTCAAGGACAGCACCAGAATTTGGACATCATGTATACCTTTGTTATTGTTGCCTGTTTAGTTTTAGCGGTGCTCATCATGTCTTAATTCACATTCAGCCTATGGGCACTAAAACCAGAGTCTTTTTTTCTGTACATGAGCTGTTTTTCTTTGTATTTCTATGTTTCTACATGTTATTTTTGTAAAACTCTTATGCAGGGTACTTTTCTTGATTAAATTTCATCTTTTAAAACTTCAAGATGAAATGTAATAGGAATATATTGATATCTCATAAATATCTTCACAGGAGGCCAGCTGGTATAGTTTTGCTCCAATTTCAACGGCTAGGTTATTGTGACATGTCCTTTCCAAGAATTTATAATTACATTAAAAATATTAGTAAAACATTCAAAAGAGTCAGGTTTCCCTTTATTGTTTAAGAATTACAGCCATACTCTGCAATAACACTTTTCATTCTGGAAGAAAATTTGAAATAAAGTGGATCTTGAACTTTATTGAAGTTGAGTTAGTTACTTAATTATCAAAGGGACCCCTTTATGAGGAGAAGCAAATTTGGAACAGTATTCAGATAATCCTTCACTACATTCCTAATCTGATGCATCATTGTGGTGGTGATTCAAAGGGACTTCCAGGTCCTGCCAAATGCCTAGTGACGAAGTATGTGTTTGTTGTCTGGAATGAAGAGATTCAGAGGGGCTCAACTCATCAGACTGATCTCAAGCTGGTGAATTTTTTTCTTTCTCTTTTTTTTTAAAAATTAATTTATTTACTTTTAGTGTACAACATTCAGTTCCACAATCCCTTGAGTTCCAAATATTCTTCCCCTTGCTCTCCTCCCCGCTCCCCACCATGGCAGCATGCAATCTGATATAGGATCTACAAATACCTTCACACTAAACATTAGTCAAGTTGTAAAGTAGAACTATAACCAATGGAGTGAACAGTAAGAAAGAAGGAAGGAAACAAAACAAAACACAAAAGAAAGAGAACAAGTAGTTTGCTTCCATCTGCATTCAGACTCTGTAGTTCTTTCTCTGGATGTGGATAGCCCTTTCCATCATGAGTCTTTTGGAGTTGTCTTCTAACCTTGGATTGCTGAGAGGAGCCCAGTCTATCAAAAGTTAGTCATCACAGATATGATGTGTCTGTAATTGTGTGCAAAGTCCTCCTGGTTCTGCTTTCCTCACTCAGCATCAGTTTATATAAGTCTCTCCAGGTTATTATGAAGTCCATCTGCTCCTCACTTCTTATAAGATGGTGAGTTTTTTAGTATCAACTCTTGAAGACCATATTTTAATTTATAGAAGGGTTGTAATTACTTTGATGAAGGCAGTGAAATTGAAAATCCTTTTGAGATTGAATTATTAGGGGAAACATCCTTATAATTAAATTTGTTTAGCAATGGAATAAGCTGGCACAGAAAGTGGTGAGCACCATGTGAATGGAGATGTTTGAGCAGAGCCTGGATGGGCCAGCCCCCTGAAAGGAGTGCTGCAGGACAGACATATCACATATGCTGACCCACAGGCCACATGTGGTTAGCAATCCTCTTAAGCACAGCCTGAGCTATATTAAAATGTCAATAGAAAATATTTAACAAAAAATAAAAAATACAACAAAACATAGGTAACATTATATTTTAAAACTAAGTGAATATGTGGCTTGCAGGAATCCTCATGTATGAATCAATGGCCCCTAACTTTATCTGAGTTCAATACCACTGTTGTAGAGTACCCATATGTGGAGGAAAAATTGGACAACAAGGTTTATTTAATTTCTGTAAGTCTGATTTTTAATATGCCACTAAAGGTATCTCTGTTAATTCCAATACAGCTCATTGTTGATGAGCCCAAGAGTGGGGCTCCTGTTCTAGGCTTTACATGAATGTTTACAAGTTCACTCAAGTGTTATCCACTGCTTTGGTGGCCCAGTTGGCCCTGAGCCTTGTGGTAATGGCTTTCATAGAGCATTGCTCAATCCCATCAGCCCACACAGTGGGTGTGGGTAGCTTCCTGTGGAGATGGCCTCTTGCCCTCCTTTTACCCCCTTCTAAGCCTAGATTTTTGAGGCATTAGTGCCCACTCCTTATGTCTCCAGATGTGCTAAAGATTGGAAGAGGCAGTTATTTTCTGCTGTGGACATTTCCAGTTCCATCTGTGTTTTATCAAAAATTTCAGAAGATGCATTTATAGGCCCATGTTACTGATTTTAAAATTTATTTCTCTTAGGGATGAAACAGATCTTTTTTATTTTAAGCATGCTGGGGTACATGGAAGTATAATCTTTTAAAATTAAGCAGTGTTTCTAGAGGGACATTAATGAAATAAAGCATGTCCAGATTAGGCAACCAGGGAGAAGTCATAGACTAGATCATAGGATTGAAAGCTTGAAGTGACCATGGAAAGCATTTAATTGAACTGCCTAATTTTGCAAAGAGAAAATAGGGCCAGGTCCCTCAGGAAGTCAACAGCTTTGAGAGGACTGAACCCAAGTCATCTGGCTCCAAATACAGTACTCTTTCTACTATATAAATCCAGGTGAATAGTTGAGGTAACTGGACATATTTTGGGCATGGACCATATTGGCCAACTGTCATTCTTCTTCTGGCTTTGCTTCTGACTTTCCAGACATCAATTCCTTGCTCCTGCATGGATTACTTCATCTCCTGACCCCTGTTTTCAGCTTCCTTCTTCATATTGTCTTCCCCCATTAGAGTGTAAGCTTTTTCAGGGCAGGGACTGTCATTCTTTTGTAACCTTAATTATTATTCTTAGTGCTTAGTATAGTGCCTTGTACATATTAAGTGCTTAATAAATGCATGTTGCCTGATTATTACCTATATATAGACAGGAAAAAAGAGGGCTTAGTCACAGGACCATTGTACTGGTTTCCAAGTATCTAAAAACCTGTTAACAGAAGAGAGCAGATTTGTTCAATAGGGCACCAACAGGACCTAGGATCTTTAGCACCAGTGTGTAAGCGAGTTACATAGAACAGTGTTTTGGTTCCATATTAGGAAAACCTTCCAAATCATTAGAGCCGTCCAGCATATCTTGGTGTCTAGTGATCATTTGGTGAAAGAACAAAAAGATGTTGCAAACCACTACTCTGTTTCCTCATTTCATCCCACGGCAGACTCCATAGCCCACAATTTCCATGGTTCCCACAAGGATATTACTCATGGTAGTTGGTCTGTCTTATTCACCCCTTTGATCCTGTGGTGACTTGGGAGATTAGGATGAGAATCAAATGAGATCATATATGTCAAGGATGTTGAAATCAAAAGTGCTCTAAAATGATTATATACTCTGGAGTATCTTTTCACTACATTCTCAACACTGGATTCTCTCATGTTGTTTTAATAATTCATAAGGTCTCTAATGAGTGCTGTCACTTATGAACAGGTGGAAGTTTATTATTATTGGTAATGGTAATGATAATTGATGGGAGGATCAAAAGGGCTAACTTGTATGAAGCACTTGGTAATAAATTTTAATGTTAGCTATCACCAATATCAACATCATCATCATCATCTTCATTAGGTAGGCAAGGAAAGAGGAAGTCATTATAATCAGGGAGTGGAATAATATGGCTGAAAGACTAGGAATCAGGAGTCTATAAGATTTTAGGTGACATCTAGCTGAAGTAGAGAACTTACATAAAGAGTAGTAATAATTGTTATTTTGATAGGTTTTATTAATAATTACTGAGAAATATTGCCCTCCTGGGTAAGAGTTTAGGGCACAGATTTGAGCTATTTATCCAGTATTCACATGGTAGAAGTATGGAATGTCTTTATACTTAGTAGGTGTCCCAGGTGCCCCTTGTGATGCTCCAGCAGCAATAATGCACACCCATGTCCAGTCCAGTTTCTGTTAGCTTATAGGAAACTGGGCTGTCAATTAATTAACCAGTGAAAGACTATAGTTTATAAGTTGACAAGCAAGTCAACTCCTTATCTCTGCCTCCTGGTTTCCCTGGTGGCTTTCAGGTCCAGGCTAAAATCCCATCCTCCACAAGCAGTCTTTCTCAGTCCCTCTTAATGCACATGGCTTCCTTCTGTAATCTCCATTTTATCTTGCATGTGTTTTGTTTGTTCATAGTTTTCTTCATGTCATCTCCTTTAATAGACTGAGAGATCCTTGAGAGTAGGATCTGTCTTTTGCCTTTCTTTGTATCCCCAGCACTTGGCATTGTGCTTGCTGTAGACCCTTGATCAATATTTTTTGACTGATCGGATAAGTTGCACTATAAACAGAGCCATCAGACAATTGGTTTTGTCAAGTATATCCAGTAGACCTCCTTGGTCTTCCCCTAAATCCTGTGTTATCTCCATTCCCCAACTGCTCTGTTGGGAGGGGGAATTGTAGGAAAGTTATCAGACTTCATTGCCTCTAGTGAGCAATGTGAATGTCAAAGCTTTTGGGGGAAGTTGATGTAGGAGACCAGGATATATACACCCTGAAATGACTGGTGGCTTGAGTGTAGTGCCTGCCACCTGATGGCCATATAGAGACACTTTTTAGTTTCTTAAGTGACAGCCTGCTTTTATTTATTTATTTTTTTTGGTAGAAATAGAATAAGAACTATGTGTGAACTACTGTTGCTATGGGAGCATTTATAGGGGTTCATCTGGGACTAGCTGTGGAAACAGTAAAGGGTGGGGGTGGGAAAAGCCATGGATCACATCAGCCTTAATATCACCAGCTGCTGAATATCAAGTGTCATGCCAGCTGCCAGTCCAGCTGCTTATGCTTGCTGGTCTGTCTTATTACAGTAAGGCCTTGGTCTTATCTCCACCCCAGGCTCTGGTCCAACTCTGTCTTTGCTTTTGATCCTCACAGACATTCCATGAGAGAGCTAGGAAAGGAATTATTTCCTTATTTGACAAAGAAAGAAATTGAGACTCAGTTTCTTTTGGTGACTCCCACAGGGTACTGTAAACACTAAATGTCAGAGTTGGGACTCACATCCATGTTAGTCCATGGTTCTTTCCATGATGATTCAATACAAATTGAAACTTATTCCCAAATGAATATGGAGCCAGAGATCAAGGAAAACCAATAGGGTTTAAAGAAAATTGCTTCAAACATTACCCAAGATTAATGGGTACTTTCCACATTGCTTTTACAAGGCACACCTGATTACTTTGCTGAACCCTGAATAATTTTGTTGTCTGTAGGGGTATTTGTGGCATGAATTTAGTTTTGATTATTGGTAATAATGATGATTCATACCTTCTTATAGTGCATTAAGGTTGACAGGATACATTCCTCATGAGAACCTTATAAGGAAGACAGCATACGTATTGTTACTCTCATTTTACAAATAGGGACAATGAGGCTTAGAAAGATTAAATGACTTGTTCATAATCACACCACTCATATTCTACCTGTGATACTTTATAGTAAGTTTTAGGAGTGACCTAAAGGGCAATGCATGGTGGGTATCAGTGAACTGGCCTTTATTTTTACAAAATATTTATTAATTATGACACATAGATAGATAGATGATGGATAAACATAGATAGATAGATAGATAGATAGATAGATAGATACTCAAAGAGAAAAGGAAGAGGACTGGTCCTGTAGTGAAAGTGGAGAATAATGGATAGATAGCTTGAATGTTACATTGCTACCCTCAGGATGCTAAAAGCTATTGAGAAGGACTTTCATTGCTTGGGTAGATCCTGTATGGAAGACTTATGGAATAACACAAGCAAAAATCATGCAGGATAAGAAGGTGTAAGTGAGTTATGACCTGTGTCAGGGGAGAAAGTATTGATTGCAGGGACAACAGGGATCCATCAAATTGTGGCGAATGAGGGACTGCCTATAGAACATCTCTATTATCCTCAAGGAAGTTAGATGGTGCAGAAGTTAGAGACCTGGGCCCAGAGTCAGGAAGACTTTGATTCAAATCTAGCTTCAGATACTGACTAGCATAATCCTGGACAAGTTACTTAACTTCTGTTTGCCTCTCTAAAATGGGGATGATAACAGCATCTACCTCCCAGAGTTGTTATGAAGATCAAAGGAAATAATATTGGTAAAGTATTTAGCACAGTCCTTGGTACTTAGAAGATGCTATATAAATGCTTATTTCTCCTCCTTCATCTTCTTTGCTTCAGCATCCTCTATTGGCAAATTCCAAATGAAACATTCCAGCATAGCTTCATAAGACAGTTCTCTCAACTGACAATGTCCCCCTTAGAGTCTAGCCCATAGTAGGTGCTTATTAATATTTATTGTTTTATCATCGATTGTATTCCCAGTACTCACAGAAGCTATGCTTTGTAGGATGATCTTGTAGAGCAGAAGAGAAATGTTCAGATGATCCTGGAGCCAAATTGATATTTGTTCTTTGCCTCTTCCCCAACAGGCTTCATCCTCTGAAGACATGGGCCGATGGATTGGAATCTTACTGGCTGAAACAGGGTCATCCACTGACCCTGGGGCGCTCCATTATGATTATATCGATGTGGAAATGACTGCAAATGTCATCCAAACGGCCAAACAGACATTCTGGTAAGATGCCAGAGTACAACTGAGTAATTTACACTTGTACATTTAAACAAGAGTTATCTCTTAAACAGGACAAAAAAGTAGCTCAAAGCATCTGTAGGTTTATTTTAACGTACCTAATATGTATTCCACATATGTTCACCCTCAAAATATGTGTCTTGGGAGAATCTATATTCTATCCTAAGTAACAAAATTTGGGAAAAAGCTGAACAAGTTAGAGTGGTGGCCAGAGAAAGGTGACCAAGCTTCCAAAAATATTGGCATTCGATGATCTCTATGTACCCGTCCAGCCAGATGATTCTGTTATTAACTTTGGTCTGCAGGAACCTTATCAACTTTCACTCCTTTTCAGAGAGTGCTGCTACAGAGAAAGCTAAAGATGGGCAGTCTTGGGCTATATTAATCCCAACTATATTAAAATATTTTTGGCATTTCAATCCTGCCTGCCTTTTCTACTAGACAAGTAGTTTGATGAAGTTGACTCTGACTCTTGTTGAGATAAAGCCTGAATTTTTAGCGCCCTTATTGAACACACTTATTGAATTTATATGTGAAATTGCTTTTTAAAAAATTATCAAAAAAATAAGTCTTTGCACCCAGGAACATTTCTTTGACAAAAATAGCTGCAAAGATGCTTTAGAGTCTTGAAATGATGAAAAGAAGGGGGAATAGCCAGAGGAAAAGAAGTATAGAAGGGAAAGAGGAATTAGGAATAATAACTGTTCATATTTATTTTGCTCAGTACAGGTTACCAAATGCTTTTTGCCTCACTGTCATAACCCTGTGAGGTAACTAGTTTGAACAGAACCATCCTGATTTTACAGATGAGGAAATTGTAGCTCAGAAAGGATTAGGAAGCTTCTTTTAAGTCAAATAGCACTAAAACAGCATTTCTGGAACACATTACATAGGTTATGTTATGTGATTCTCACAATAACCCTAAGAGGTCATGTGATCAGCCACATTTTATAGATCTAAAAATTAGGACTCAGGTATACCACTAGTCTGTAGATCCTTTGCTTTTTTTTTTTTTAATCTCATGCTGTTTTCCATCACACAAAAGATGGAAACCTCATGCTCTGAGGACTTTTCTGTGTAGACCCTGCAGTGTGGCATAGCTAAAGCAGTCATCAGTAAATATTTATTAAATGCCTCCCATTAGCCAGGCCTGGTGCCAAGTGCTGGGGTTAACAAAGAAAGGCAAAAAGTAGCTCCTGCTTTCAAGGAACTCACATGTAGCTATGTGCAAACAATCTATATAAAGGAATAATTGTGATCAACAGAGGGAAGGCACTAGAATGAAGGGCAGCAGAAGGCTGTGTGTGTGTAAGTGAGAGAGAGAAATGGGTGATTGAGAAGTTTGAGGCAGAGAGATCATCCAACAAGCTCTTCCAGTAGTCTAGGCGTGAGGAAATGCATGAGGTCCTACACCAGGGTTGTGACAGCATCCTAGGAGGAGGGGACTTGATCTCTGATTGGATATAGTAGGTGAGAGAGAATGAAGAAATATGAATGACACCGGAATTGTTACCTGGATAATGGGGGGTGGGGGATGGTGCTTCCCTCAACAATGATAACTAATGTAGGAAGAGAAAAAAGTTTTAGGAGAAACATAGTAAGTTCAGTTTAGGAGAGGCTGAGTTTGAGATGCACTGGTCTGGGCTCAGTTTTGCCGTACACTTTTTCCTATGTATTTTCTGTAATTTTCTTTCCTTCTTAGATATCATTTTCCTTAGGTGGGAAGCCATAATAATCCCTAAGGGCCAGTTCTAATATTCTGTGATTCTATAGGCTATCAGATCTTCCTTTGGCTTTTGTCTTGTATTTATCCCCTCCCGAGGGGGTCTGTTAGTGGTGCTGCAGAAAGGCGGGTGGATGGAGAAAACAGATATGAAGTTGGAGAATCCTGAAATCAGCAAATGACAATAGATTATATTAATAGCTTGTTGTAAACTCACCAATACAGTATCTGAGAAAGAGCACTCTTTGGAATATAAAGACAATCAATTCAAACCCTTTGTGAGTTGCCTTACTCTATTTAATATGCATGCTACCCACTTTACCTTAAAAAAGGTGGGGGGAGCTTGGAGAGAGTTCGAGTATCCCCCTTTGTCTTGGCTAGCATTAGACAATTAAGTACTTGCTGAAAACTTGACCAGTGAAGTCTGTTGTTGGGAAGTGGTTTTTCTTAAATCACAGTTAACTGGCCTTAAGGGAGAACTGAAACCACAACCTAGACCTCATCATTACCATGTTTCACCAACTAAACAACATATACCTAGAATGTTAGCATTACAAGGAACTTTAGCATATAGAAAACATCAGAACTGGGAGGCACCTTAGAACTTGGGGATAATATTCAGAAGAGGCTTTAGAACAAAGAATATTAGAGATGGAAGGAACCTTAGAACTTGGAATGTTAACATTGGAAGGAATTTTAGGAAAATCAGTGTTTCATCCAGAAAAAACCTATGAACATAGGTCAGGCCTGCAAAGAACTTTAATAATCATGTAGTTCAGAAGTTCTTAACTTTATTTTTGGTACCATGGACTCTAGGAAGTTCAGGCAAGCCTGTGAAATCTTTAATAAAAGCCAGCATTTATATACATCCTTTTAAGGTTTGCAAAACATTTTACATATATTAGCTCATGTTATTCTCATGACAACCCTGGGAGTAAGACGCTATTGTTATCCTCATTTTACAGGTGAGGAAACTGAGGCAGACAAAGGTTAAATGACTTGCCCAGGGTCAAGCAGCTAGTAAATGTCTAAGGCCAGATTTCAGCTTAAGTTTACCTGACTCCAAGGCCAGCCTCATGTGCAATCTCAAAATAATGTTTTAAATGCATAAAATAAGATACATAGGTTTTACAAAAGAAACCAATTATATTGAAATAGTTATCAAAATATTTTTCTCATTCAAAGTCATAAACTTGAAATTTTTTCATAGATCTCAGCTTAAGAAAACCTGATGTGGTCTAACTGACTCATTTTTTACAGATGAGGCTACTGAAGCCTAGAAACACAAGGTGGCTTACCCAAAGCCAGAGTAGTAATGAATAGCCAAGCCTGAATAGGAAAGAGTTGACTGAGTGACCCAGACACAGAAAAAAACCATTACCAGGAAATTCCCAGTACCAGTTTGGGGTTTTCCTAAGCACAAGTGAGACATTCTTTCTGCTGCTTTTCTATGTGAACCACAGTAGAGGCTTATTAAGTGCTTACAATTTTATTTATGACATTATTGAATAATAACATTCATTTTCTTTGGTATTATGGCTTTCCTGTTGTTAATGATGTGCAAAAATTAAATAAGTTCCAGTGGGATTCCCGGTCATTAGTTATTCTTAACTTCAGTTGACCTTGAACAAGTCAGTTTCCTTATCTGCAGAATGAGATGTTTGGAGTAGATAATTAAGTCTCTTTCCCAGTTAGGTGGTGTAGAGAACAGAGTGTTGGCCAACCCTGGAGTCAGAACCTGAGTTCAAATTTGGCCACAAGACATTTACTAGCTGTGTTACCCTGGGCAAGTCATTTAACTCAGTTTGCCTCAGTTTTCTCATCTGTAAAATGATCTGGAGAAGGAAATGGCAAACTACTTCAGTATCTCTGCCAAGAAAACCCCAAATGGAGTCATGAAGAGTTGGATTAATTGACAAAAACAAAGCGTCCTTCAGTTCTATTGATCAATAATTCCTTACAAATTAAGATTAGTAATAGAAGTAGAAAGATACAGTGGAAAAGCTTAGAAATAAGACACTAAGTTTCTTGTCCTTACCTAGTTAGGAAATTTGAGAGCAAATTATTTAATCTCTGAACCTCAATTTCCTTCTCTGCAAAATTGGATCAATATTAATTTACCCTCCCTACATTATAGAAAAATGCCTGGTAAACAACAAGGGATCCGTAGGAAGTGACAAATTGCTATTATGATGAGAGGGAAAATGGTAACAGTTTACAAAATGGTTTCTTCCAATGTGAGAAGATTTTATGTGAAGACCATCATTCCAAACTTGCCAGATCTACACCACTTGGGTTGAATTATAAGAAAGTGAATTTAGAGTTGTTTAACTATATTTATCTGGAAGCACAAGGCCTGCAAAAAGCTTTCTTGAGGTCCAGAATCATCTTATACCTCAGTCAGCAAACAGTGATCACCACATGTAAGAGAATCACTGAATAAAAACATTCTCCTCAGAATATTATTTGGCTTTCACTTTACAAACAAATGGAATATTAATCCAAACCAAATGTAGCTGGGCCACATATCAGGCAAAAGGAATGTGAAACCCAGTTTTCAATTTTTTTTAAAAGGAAAAGAGAAAAAACCATATCACTTTGTGACCAGGGGCATCTTTTAAGTATTAAAGTGCTTCTAGCAAAGGGCAGTGAGTGATGTAGTTGAATTGGCATTTCTTGGGTTTTTAATATTCTGAATATGCATGACATTATGGAATAAGCAATGGACAGCTAGATTCTAGAATTGGTTTGTCTCTAGATCTCCCAGAGTGCCTCAGTCTTTTCATTTTTCAAATGAGATTGGGTGATCTTTTATATACTTTCTAATATTTTGTATTCCAATATAATTTCCAAAAATGATATTCTGTGTTCCATATTATTGTTGGCATTATTGTTTTTAATTAAAAACCTAATATTACTAAACCCAATTATAATAGCTAAGATTTATATAGCACTTTAAGGTTTTCAAAGTGCTTTCTGTACATTTTCTCATTTGATCCTTTACAACAAACCTTTTAAGATTGGTTCTGCTATTATTCTAATTTTATAGATCAGGAAAATGGAGTTGAGAGGTTATATGATTTACCAAGGATCTTATTGCAAGTGTCTGGGGTAGGATTTGAACACATATCTTCTTGATTAATTCTAAGTCTAGAATTCTACCCACTGAGGCACTTTTATATTTCTTAAGTCACTTCCACCTGTGACACTCAGTGTGCTATTCTGTCCCCTCTAGCTCTGACATTTAGTATTCTTCCTTTAGCCAAGATTCTTGATCCTTGTAGAAACCTAAGAAACGAAGGGATTTGGGTGAAGAATTTCAGAATAGGAGAGCTCTGAAATAAAATTTCCTTCTTCTATACTAATTGGGAACTTACTAAAATGATGGTATGATGGAGTTCCATGTGTACCATTAAATGTGCCTGATAATGGGGGAAATGTCAACAATAAATTTTAGCAGAGAGACTGAATGATGATGATGGTGATGATGATGATGTAGTAGTAGTAGTAGTAGTAGTAGTAGTAGTAGTAGTAGTAGTAGTAGTAGTAGTAGTAGTAGTAGTATCATCTCCTGGGCAAAGCAGTATATTTAAGAATATTAATAATGAGAAAACCCACCAAAACTCCCATCTTCAGAGAGTTTATTTTTCATGAGAAGTGTTGGTTTTTCTATGTATCAGAAGTGTTGTTCTGAAAGTCTTCTCCCCCAATTCTTGGCTCCACCACACTCAGCTGGACTCTCCAACCCTCTTCCCCTCCCTACCATCACCATGTTAGGGAAGTTGTAATGAAACAATAAATAAGACTCATGCAGAAAGAAGGTTGAGAAGTAGTCGGTATTGACAGGGAAACATTTTATCATTAGTCCATCTGTCATTTGGCATTTGGATGTTGGGATTCTGCCAATATTTTATTTTCTTCTCTCATCTATTAGATCGTCAAATATTGCAATCGTTTACCAACATTTGGGGCTGCCAGCTGAAGTGCTGCCTGTTTCTGCTTGAAGTGTCTGGCTGGATCATCTCAATTTGTGAGAGGCAGTGTAGTATACTAGGAAGCACAGTATGGGACCTTTAGGTTGTAATCTAAGCTCTGTGAGTGCCCTTGGACATGTCACCAGTCATTTCCCATCTGTGGGATTCACTTTTACAGTCTGTAAAATGAAAATGTTTGACTAGTTGAATTTATGATTCTGTAATGTCCCATGTGCAGCATTTCTTGATTATTTCCCAGAGAATACAAGTGGAAATTCCTTTTCTGGGTTAGCCACCACTTTCAAATAAGCTAAGGTGCCTAAAGTGAGCTTATATCTTTTTCCTTTTGATTTCTCTCAATTTCAAAATGGGGGTGGGGGGTGAAGAGGAGGTCTGAGCTCGAAGGGACCTCATCCACATTCATACTGTGCTTCAAGATTTGCAAAGTGCGCTACACATTATCTCAATTTGATCCTCAACCTTCTGACATTGGTGCTCTTATTATTCTTATTTGGAAGATGAGGAAACTGAGGTTGAATAGAGATTTGGTGTCTTGCTCAGGGTCACATAGCCAATAAAAGTCTGAGATGGGATTGGACCTCGAGGTTTTTTGACCCCAAGTCAAAGGGTCACTTTGCTCAGTATGGCACCTGAGTGTCTGAAGAGGGAACTAGTTTACCCAAGGTCATGTTTGGAATGTGGCAAAGCCTAGAGCTAAACCACCAGTCTCTGATTCCCAAGTCCATTGCGTGTTTCATTAAGCAATGCTCTCTCTTGTTCAACAGAGTTTCCTCTCATTCATTCAAGGACTGAGTCTTGCCACATAAGAAGTGCATATCGGAAGCCTTGAGATATCTTGTACCAAGATGAGCAATTTAAATCCAAATACCTCCAATATTATAGTTACACTTAAGATAGGGAGAAGAGAATGCATGTGCAATGACTTGCTTTCCAGTAGAGGGAGGCATAACCTTTCTTTGAATTCATTTCTTTTGTTCGGTGATGCTGAAAAAGGGAGCCTGCAAATCTAATGCTGATCTTAATCCTTAAATACTATTTCTGCTCACTTCTCAAAGGCTGGAATTACATTTCTATCTTTGTTGCAGAACTTCCCCTCTCATGGCTTGTCTAATAGAAGACCTCATTCCTCCTCTTTGCATTTCTTTTTTTTCTGTCCTTTTTTTTTTTAACGACTTGGCACAATAGAGAATATCAGGACCTAGAGTGAAAGTGTAAAGAAAATTAAAATATCAACCCGCTCATTACACCCCCACCTTCCATTTTTAGGGGTTGCTTAACATAGTGACTGGTATACAGCAGGAACTTAATAAATGTTTATTGAATTGATATAGGATAGAGCAGGAGATATGGAATCAGGAAGACCTGCTTTCAAATTCAGACTCAGACCCTGGCAAGTCATTGAACCTCTGTTGCTTCAGTTGATTCATCTTCAAAATGGAGATAATAATAGCACCTACCTCCAAAGTGAACTTAAACTGAGAACATATTTCTAAAGCACTTTGTAAACCTTAGTTCACCATATAAATGTTAGCTATTAGCTGTTAAATGGTTCATTCCTCCAATTTTGCCCTCTGTAGTTCTCTTCCCATGAGCCCTCACACACACACACACACACACACACACACACACACACACACACACATTTTTATCTGTAGCAAACATGAGAGACGTTGTTTAGAGAGAAGAGCAAGGAATTTGGAGTCAGAGGAAGTGGGTTTGAAATCTGGCTTTTTTCCTGCCTACCAATGGGATCTTAAACAAGTTAGTTCCTAGTCAGTTTCTCCCATATATAAAATGAGAGTTTACAATGAAGGGATCTTTAAGTAATTTAAAAATCTAAAACCCATGACATGAAGAACAACAAGAAAAAGATGTGTGTGATTCTGGTCTTAAATAATTAAGTGATTTTTTTTAAACCACCATTTGGAAATCTAAAATTACTTCATTGTTTTCCAAATGATGGTTAAAAAATTCATTTGGAATAGTATAATTATAGGATCTTTGAGTTGAAATGCACCTTAGACATTATTTGTCCACGTTATCACTCAATGCTGTAGAAATCCTCTTCCCCAAATGAGATGCAATGAGATAATATTAGTAAAGACCTTAAGGTAAAGTACCTGGTACATAGTAGTCACTTAATAAATGCTTGTATCCTCTCCACCTCCTTTGAAAGCATCCTTTACAGTCACTTGTTTATTCAACATTCATCTACTATATTCAAGATCTTGTACTTGGTACCAGAAAAGCAAAAGCATTTAAAGACATAGGACATAAAAGTACTCCTATCAAGGAGCTTACCATCTAATAGGGAAAAGGATAAGGATACCGATATTTATAATATGAAGAAATGGGTCATAGGTATATGAGAAGAGGCCCCACTTAAGATAATGAGAAACGTGAGCAAGTAGGAATATTTTCAACCTATGTGGGACAGGAGTCAGGGAAAGCTTCTGTGGAGGAGGTAACCACTGAGTTAGTCATTGAAGGAGAGGGTGGGTACAGGATAGGGAGATGGACCATTGGAGGCATGGTGTTCAACAGATACAAGGCAGGGAAATAGGTCACTGGAGGCATGGAGTTCAGCTAGAACAAAGGACAGGTAGGAGAAAGCTAGAGGAGCAGTTCAGTTTAGTGCTAACATAAAGTTCATGGCAGGGAAGAGTGGGAAGAGCAGGAAAAGATAAAGCTGGAATGGTAGGATAGAGCCAGATTGCAGAAGCCCTTAAGTGATAACACCAGGGTTTTATATTTTATTTAGTAGGCAGTGAGGTCCACTGAAGATTTTTGAATAGAGAAGTTTCATGATCGGACTTCAAGTTAGGACAACTCTGTTCCTAGAAAACGTCTTATTCTATGTAGCTCTTTCTTCATTAAAGCAAATCCCTCCCTTTGTATTTCACAGGCAAACTAGTTGTCTTGAAACTCAGCAAGTCCAAATAAACTTATCTTTCTCACCAAACCATCCCCTTTCCCAACTTTCTTATTACTGTGGAAGGCACTGCTATTGTCCCAGTCACCCAGATTCACAACCTTGACATAGCAACTTTATAACTCCGCTCTTACATTTAACTCCTTGTCCAAATCATTGCCAAACTTACCCATTTTCTACTTTCACAACCTCTTTTGCTTATGTCCCATTGTCTCCAATCACAAAGTTACCAGCATGGTACAGAAACTCATCCCCCCCCATGCCTGGACTTTGCAGTAACCTGCTAGTTGAATCTTTCAGTCTCAAGTACCTCCCTGTTCCAATCTATCCACATTCAGCTGCCACAAAGATATTCCTAAAGCCCAGGTCTAACCCTGTTGCCCAATCCTACTCAGATCCAGTGATTTCTTGTTACCTCCAGGGTAAATTATAAAATACTGTCTGACATTTAAGCCCTTCACAACCTTACCCCTTCCCGTTGTTCTCGTCTCTTTATACCATATTCCTCTCCACATATTTTATGATCCAACGACACCTGCCTTCATACTGTTCTTTGTATGTGAATATTCCATTGCCCAACTCTCTTCCTTTTCTGCAGTAGCTAGGTGATACAGTGGTTAGCACTGGGCTAGGAGTCAGAAAGAGCTGAGTTCAAATGTGGCCTTGGACACTTATTAGCTGTGTGACCCTTGGGAGGTCACTTAACCTCTGTTTACCTCAGTTTCCTCAACTTTAAAATGGGGATAATAACAACACCTACCTCGAAGGGTTATTGTGAGAATCAAATGAGACAATATTTGCAAAAGCAAGTGCCTGGAACACAGTAGGCACTATATGAGTTATTACTCCCTTCCCATTCACTGACCTGGAATATTGTCTCTCTTCCCCTCCTATCCCTTGCTTCCTTCAGGTCCCAAGTCAGATCCCACCTTCTACAGGAGCCTTTTCTCTGCTCCCCCTCCCCCCACTCCATCTCCTCTACTTCCCTCTGAGACTGTCCTCAATTAGTTCTGTCCATGTCCTGATTGTATGTAATGGTTTTCATGTTGTCCTCCCCATCAATTGTACATTCCTTGAGGTCAAGAATTGTGCTTTTGCCTTTCTTTTAATGCCCAGTGCCTAGCACAGTGCTTTGTACATAGTAAGTGCTTAATAAATGCTCATTGACCAGCTTGGATGACTATTACAAAAATGAGGTTGTAATAATAATGATGTACATGAGGCCTTCCCTTTTGTCATTGACCTCCTTTGGGTATTTACTGGGAGTCTTTAGGTCAAAGGATATGGATATTTTAGTCACTTTATATAATTCCAAATGTTTCCAGAATGCTCGAACCAATTCACAACTCCATCAACAATACACTAGTGTACCTGTCTTTCCTTGACTGGTCCAATACTGACCAAGGCCATCTTTTATCACCTTGTCCAACGTTCTAGGAATGAGGGGAAACTCAGATTTGTTTTGATTTGTATTTCCCCTCTTAGTAGTGATTTGGAGTACATATGGCCCTCCTGCTTCTAACAGACTTAGAATCTTCTTAGTTCTAATGTATGCTAGTCTTATTTCCAGGCACTGTATTTTTCTAGGTCATTTGCTTCCTTCATAGTACCCAGGAGAGAATCAATGGTGCTCAAAAATAAATAAATAAACAAACAAACAAACAAATAAAGAAAGAAAGAAGGATGGTACTCTGGGAAAAGAACCAGACTTGGCAATCAGGAGAAACCTGAGGCTGAAAGTGCTTTCTATCTCATTTAACTGATCTGAGCCTTAATTTCCTAATCTATAAAATGAGACTCATAATCCCTTTATTACTTAATTCATAGGTGTGGATCCAGTAAGATAATGTATGTAAAGCACTTTGTAATCATTATAAAACTATATAAATTCAATTATAATTATCATTACAATCAGACATTTATTCTTACTTTCATTCAGTTTATTTATTCAATAAACTTTTATTAAGTACCTTCTGTATGTAGGGGAATAGGCCATAAGGGGATCACGAAGATATTTAAGATGTGATCTTTGTCCCCAAGGAATTTAAAATATTGTAGGAGATTGTTAAAAAAAAAAAAGTACAGTAATATATTTGGGAGCGATTATGCTATATAACAAATGCTCCTTAATAGATTGATTTTTTTTTAGTGGGGAAATGGATTGTTTTGTATATCTGAAACCAAATTTTCTCTCTTTTAGCTTTATGAACAGACGTGGTATCTCTACAAATCCCTATCTCGGCAGTGCCTCCAATGGATATGCTCACCCCAGTGGGATGGCACTTCATTATGATGATGTCCCTTGCATAAATGGATCGGTGAGAGTGTCATTTTTATAGAGTAAATGGTTTATCTTTGCTGGGAGGCAGGACTGTCTGAAAAATTCCCTAATTTAACATCCCTGGGTTCCTTCCAAAGAAGCATGGGCTTTTTATGTGCAGGATGAAGCTGCTGTCTCATCTCTCATCCCTTATGTTTTGGCTTATTGTTCATCTTAATCTACATCAGATGGAGGATAGATTTGGACGTGTCAGGGGGTAGCTTGTCAGTTAATGCTAACTCCATTAATTAAATATCTGAGCGTGCCTGGAAATATTATGTAATTACTGTCCCACAGATGTCCATGCTCATTTCTAACCTCCAGGTGTTTATTCATTTTGTTTCCCTTTCCTTCCTTTGCACTTGTTCACATCCAAAAATTGCCCCAAGGAAGGACTCCAAACCCCTTCTCCTCCATGATGCCTTCTTCCTCACTTATCCTGCCCTCATTCATTCATTTATCCATTCTACAGACATTTACTAAATGTTTACAACATAATGGTGTTACCTCTTTCCTGAACCATTTATAACAACCTCTTAACTGGTCTTCCTACCTCCAATCTCTCCCTTATAATTTATACTTCACACAAATGCCAAAATATTCCTCCTACCTACCATTCTGCTTTCCTAATATGCATGCCATCTACTGCTCAAAAACTTTCAATTATTCCCTCTTGCCCATAAAAACTCCTTTGCCTGGCATTTAAGACCCTCCTGAGACTGGATTCAATGAATCTTTCAAGCTTTGTTTCACAATACTCTTCCTGGGTTTTATATTCCAGTTAAACTGAACTTTTTGGTCCTTTCCTACCCTCTCCTATATCCTTTCAGAGGCTATTCCACCTTCTATAGTGCCGTGTTATCATATTCTAATAGAAATGGAGGGGTGGGTGCTAAACCATAGATGAGAATCCCTGCCAGTGACATCTTGATTCAGAAAACCACAAATTAATATAATCTCTTTTATATTGTGTTTTTTTTGTTGCTATTAACTATTTCCCAATCATATTTTAAGTCTGGTACAGGCAGCCCTGCAGTGCTGCCAGCTGACCTCTGCTGCAGAAGACTCCTCTCATCTCTGACCATTAAATTTGTCATAGGATCACAAAGATCCATGTCATACAGCCCCATTACATTACAGTCAATGAAGCTAAGCCCCAGGGGATTTAAATGAAATACTCAAAGTCACAGAGGCAATAAGAGTCAGAGGAAGGATTTCAACCTGGGTCTTCTGATTCCCAAAGGCCCCCCCCCCCCACCCGCCTCTTTTTCACAAGGTCCAAGTCAACTTCCCATTCCCCCATGAAGTCTTCCTCAAATTTTCTTAGAGCATTTTTGTCTGGATCTATAGCACATTCTGTCCTGAATCACCTTCCCATTATTGTAGGTCCATGTGGATAACAAAACCTGTTCTCCTAGTTAGATGCACAGTCTGTTTTTCCATATAACTTTCAGAGCTTTTTTTGACTATTGCTTTTTTTGTGTGTGAACACCTCCCCTTCCCTTACACATTTGCAGTGATTGACCCTATTGTCTTGAATTTCTTTTATGACTGATGGCTGGTATCAAGTAGTTATTGCCTTCAGGTGTGTTCATTCAAGTTGTTTTCAACAACACCAAAGATCAGAACAGAGACCACTGGAAGGAAGATACAGGGAAGGTGATTTCACTCAATATAGAAAAGAATTCCTTATGATGAGATCTCTCAGGAAGAAATAGCATGAACTAGCTGGGGAAAGAGAAACCCCTTTGCTAGAGGTTCTTAAGACCGGATGGGTCTCTTCTTATCAGTTTCTACAGGAGATTCGTGTTAGGGTTTGTTCAGAAGATAGCTCAGGTCCCCTGCCATCACCAAGATTCTATGATTCCATGCCTAGGCACTTCTTTGACAGAAATGAAACTGGCAAGTTTTTCCAGACCTTAAAGGGCACAATCAAACTATTGATGAGATTCATTCAGTCTAGATCACAGGACTTCAACCTCATGATTCAGTGGTAGATTATATGTCAAGAGGTTTAGTATGCAAGTAACTGGACCTTTCTGGGCCTTGGTTTTCTCATCTGTTAAATAAGGCATTTGAAGGGTGGCTAGGTGACACAGTGAATAGAGAGAGCACTGGCCCTGGAGTCAGGAGGACCTGAGTTCAAATCCTGCCTAAACTAGCCGTGTGACCTTGGGCAAGTCACTTAACCCCAATTGCCCTCCAAAAAGCAAAAATAAAAATAAAATAAAGAAGGCATTTGCACTAGATGGCCCTTCCAGTGTATGATGCTAGTATTCTGTGGTCCTTTTAAAGGTTTTTCTGCTATTCCTTACTCATATCATTTCCCCTCCCATCTCCATTCCTTTGACTAGACTGTCTATTTCAGTGATATTCTCCATCTTCATCTCTGCCTCTAAGGATCCCCAGCTTCCTGCAATAATTAACTGAGGCACTGCCTCTTACAGTAGAACTTTCCTGAGGGCCCCTCCCCCCACAGCTGCTAGTTTCTCTATCCTTACCATAAAACTTACTTCTCCCACCTCCTCTCTCTCTCATATACATGTTGTTTCCCTTTATAATATATAATCTCCTTGAAGGCAGGAATTGCTTTTGTCTTTGCTTTTCTATGCCCAATGCTTTGCAAAGGCCCTTGAGTAAATGTAGATGAATCAACTACCTGAAGTATCTTGGGTAAACATAGGTCAAGCCCTTTTATTGAAAATCTCACATGCCTTAGATATTTCTGTGAATAGCTTTATTTTTAGATTAGAACTGGATAGCTGACGTCACAGAAATAGACACATTGAAGTTAATGCAAAGGAATGAAAACACTCCTACAATGTAATTTTTAGACTGTGCTATTTTTATGACAAAGGCACCTAATTATGGTCTGACAGAGAGGAGCTGCATATGAAGTGGCTAAAAATGGGATAAAATTCACACAATATAAACTAAATATTGCTTCTTTTAAATGTAAGAGCCATTTGTCAAGAGACTTTAAAAAAATCTGCCTGTTATAGAGAGAGCCTTTGATTTTAATTTAGACTTTAGCCAGATGTGGTGTTAATGTTTTCTGGTTTTCTGTGTTTGTGAAATGATGTCTAGCTATTTCAGTCTCTGGTTTAAAAAAAGCCCTCCCCACCAAAATAAGTCAGAATTCACTTATCAGCTAGTTATTAAAGCATCATGTTTGGGGTCAGATGGCCAAGTGGGAACTCTCCCTTTGAACACACTATTAGCTCTCAGTTATGTCACATGTATGGTTTACAAAATGCCTTCCCTGCAATCTCCTTGGGAAAGATAGGGTCCAAGTATCAGAACCATCTGTAGGAATGCTTGAGCCAGGACATGTATTGTAAAACACCCCAGAGCAAGAAGAATGTTAAGTCTGTACCCTTAAGACCGCTTTTAAAGACAATTTTTTTTAAGTTGAGGTATATGGATGGGAGACTTCGAGGAGAAAGCTTGGACTTGACTTTACATAAGAACCTGTGCAAGGGAAACCCAGTGATGGTATCCATTCTCTTGAGGAAGACAGAAACTCCCATGAGTGAGTGAGGCCATGACTAGGGAAGAGAAGCAGTTTTGGGGTGTGGTGGCTAGGCTTGGCTTAGGTTTCTTTTGCCCTCTACATATCAGCAGCTTGGGGTAAAGCCCCATTTTCACACTCAGTTAAATATCTCTAACAAGCATTATTAGACCCATTGCACATATTAGGAGCCCGAGACTGAAAAAGGTTAATTTACTTGGCTGTAGTTGCATAGCTAGTATATTGTAGAGCTGGGGCTTAGACCTTTTTGTCCCAACTTTATGTTCAGTGCTTCTTTCAATTTGCCAAAGCTCTAGCTAGTTTACAAAGTTTTTTTTAATCAAGTGTAGCAAAGTATGCATTAAGAAGGGCAGCTGGGTCGTGTGGAGAAGAGAGTGCTGGGACTGGAGTCAGGAAGAACCATCTTCCTGGGTTCAAATCTGCCTTAGAACTTACTAGCTGTGTGACCCTGGGCAAGTCACTTCTCTTTACCCCATTTTCCTCATATGTAAAATGAGCTGGAGAAGGAAATGGCAACCCACTCTAGTATCTCTGCCAAGAAAACCCCAAATGGGGTCACAGAGAATCAGACATGACTGAAACAACCAAACAACAACATGCAGTAGGGAACAGCATTGGAGGCAGATTTCCCTAAGTTATCTGCTCACTAGACCCTAGGAAATCACACAGAGGAAGTGGCTGCAACACCTGTCTTGCAGTGGTAAGAGACCTTAGTCTAACAGTCTGGTGATTCCAGGTTTAGGTACCCAGCTGTGTGACTGTACATATATCACTCAAAGTCTCTGAACCTGGTTATCCGTATCTACAAAATGAGAAAAAAGATTCTTGGGGTGAGGCCCAAGAGAGTTATTGTGAGGAAAGTATTTTGTAAACCATAAAGGCAGGGAATGGAGAAAGGTGAGTTCTTAATCTCTCTCTTTTTTTTTTTAAGCAATTGGGGTTAAGTAACTTGCTCAAGGTTACACGGCTAGTCATTATTTATGCGTGGGTGCTCATTTTCTGAGGCCGGATCTGATCTTGGGTCATCCAAACTCCGAGGCCGGCGCTCTTACTCTGCTCCACCTAGTCGCCCCTTTAGGGCAATTGGGGTTAAGTAACTTGTCCAAGGTTATACGGCTAGGTTTTTTGTTTGTGCGGATTAAGTGTTGGAGGCCGGCTCCGAACTCAGGTCCTTCTGATTCCAGGGCCGGTGCTCTATTCACTGCGCCACCTAGCCGCCCCTTAATTTCTTTCTCTAAAGAGGTAAAAGTTTAAAGTTTTGGTGGACAGATTCTCTTATTTAGTGAAGACTATCAACCATTGGCTGTAGGGAAAAAAAACAACAACACCTTCCTTTCTTCAGGGGTGGTAAGATGGAAAAGCTCTGGGAAGAATTCCTATGGCAACCAAACCTACATGCTTGAGAGGGGACGTCATGCTGATTAACCTCCAGGGGTGAGGAGGAGAGGGTTATGACTTTCTGACTTGCTGATGGTTTCATTCTGCTTTGCTTTCTATCACGATTGTATGACTAACAGCTGAGATGTGTGTATGTGTGTGTTACAGTGGGAACAAGAAGACGGCTTTCTGCCTTCCCGTAGCAGAATCTTGGGAGAAGAAGTGCTTTATGATAATGCGGGGCTATACGATAACTTGCCATCTCCAAAAATCTTTGCCCGCTACCCACCTGCCGAAAGAAAGACTTCTAGATTATCTACTGACAAACTGTCTTCTAACCATTACAAACATCCTGTCTCCTCCAATCTGTCTTCTGCTCAGTCTGTCACTAATACCTCATCAGTGGGGAGGGGATCTGTCGGGCTGAACTCCCAGGTACTGCATGGACTTCTGTAAAGGAGATTTGGCTTGGATTTCATGTTTCTCTTATGCTTTTATGACAGTCTTGTGATTTCTGTTGCTAAATGAGAATAAATAGTACCTGTAGAAAGAAAGGCATAATCTTTTCCTAACTAGAATATTATTCACCTACCAACTTATATTTCCAGTCAGTATTTGCTTATTAATTAAGCTGATTAAGTAATAGTAGAGTATAGAGTTGGGTTTGGGATCGGTAAAGGACACTGGTTTGAAGTTACTATCACTTGGCTATTGGCCACCTATGGGACTCTGCTCTGGGCCATAGGTTGCTCATCTGGAAGATGCGAGGCTGGGGTTAGATAACCTTTGAGGGCCAGCCCAGCTCAAATATCTTTAGTCCTTTAATGTGAACCCCACCTTGGACCATTACTAGCTTATTGACCTTGACCTTGGGCAACTGAAGTAACCTCTATGTTTCTCAAGGAAATCCTTAGGACTTACCTGTTCACTTGGCACCAGTGGAAAGAGTTGCCACACCAGGAATTACCCCCAATAAGGATGACCTATGTCCTTGGCACATTCACTAATTATTTGATGATAGGTGATCAGTTATATGGACCTTATATTGATTAACAATTCACAATCTTGTATACCTTTACTTTTTTGATCCTTACAGCAACCATGAGAAGTAAACAGTGTAGAAATTGATAAACTGATTTTACACATGAGGAAACTGAGGCCCAGAAAATTGATTTATATCCCCCAAATCACAAAGCTAATGTTACAGTGAAACCTTGAGCCTAGAGCTTTGTATTCAAAGTTCAGTATTTTTTCCCCCATCACTATAGCACACCTGTGTCTTCTCTCTCCACTGGCCTTGGCTCCTTCATTCAGTCCTGATAGCTTCAGCTGGACTGCTGGCACATTAGAGTTCTATCAAGGTATTTGGGGGGAAAAATTAAGTGTATCACAGGCTTAGATATATGTTCAGTAGAAAAGCCCTACTGCTGCCTAGAGTCACTAGTTGGCTGCATGTTCATTCAGCCTAAAATATCCAAGTAATAGTTTACGTTTCTCAAGTCCTTTGTGTATTTTTCTCGCAAGAAGTATTTCAAGTATACACATTTAACAGATGGGAAATAAACAAATCAGTCAACAAATATTTAATAAGTAACTAGCATGTTCCAGGCACTACTAGGCATAGAGGTAAAACTCCAATGGATGAAACAACCCCTCTTTTTAAGGAGCTTACATTCTAATTGGGAACACAACACATATACATATACACACAGAAAGAATAGAATAGTTCATCAGGGAGGGCAGTGGCAGTTGAAAGGAATCAGAGTGACTGTCCCACATTGAAGAAGCAGCTGAGCCAAGACCTGAAACTAAGACTTCTGACCTCAAGTTCCATGCTTTTCCCAAGGGAAGGGACTGCTCCAAAGGTGCTAACTCATGTACATATTGTAAGAGAGAAGAATGCTCTCTAAAGACCAATTTTATTTGTGCTTCTTTTTTTGAATTGTAAGAAATTTTGATATGGAATAGGTAACTTTAATTTTCCCCAGATATGTGTCAAAAGTTAATATTTCAGTTCAAATGCCTTTTCTGAATTCTGCAGAATCATTTTTCACACAGCTATTTCCCCTGATGCTTTTCTTATCCTACATTTCTATGTTTTCCAGCACAGACCTGTGAAATCATCTTTGTTGGTGGGCATATGGTTTTAAACAGAAAGATAGTTTTGCCTTTTTCTCTCAATCTCAGTAATATTTAGGTGTGATGACTAGTAACAGATAAGATTGCAGAAATGTACAGAAAGAGTGGGCAGCTTATATACTTGTTTCATGCCTGCCTACCTCCAAAATCTGTAAAGCTGTATGTTTATTCCCTGAGAGAATAGACTTTCTTGGTAGTGTGTTCAGAGAGGTAGGCATTTGATAGCAGCCCAACATGGTTAGGTTGAGGTAAAATGCAATGTAACTTATTCAGAATAATAGCAATCCATCACATTCCAAGATCATTTGTGAGGAAAGCAGGATTATGGTGGAGAAAGCTGCCTTGTTGATCTTTAAAGCACTAGAGAAAGGAGAATTGTCTTGGCTGATTTGCAATTCACAAGATGCTCTCCTCATGACAAATCTGTGACATAGGCAGTACAAGCACCATTGTCCCTATTTCATGGAGGAGGAAATGGTGTCAGAGATAAAAAGGGGCTTCCTCATGGACACATGGGGTAGTTGGGACTCGAGTTCCAGTCCCACCCAATTCTCGTTCCAAGTCCAGTGCCCCTCCCTCAGAACCATAGTGACCTCCTGAGTGTGGATCATGCTGTATGTATTTCTGGATGGTCTGCAAATTTGTTTGGTGTGTGTACACTCAGGAAAAAAAATAGGATCCTAGATTCATTGTTGGAAGGCATCACATGAATTATCTAGTCTATTTTACTTTATAGTGAAAACTGAAGCCTTTAGAAATAAAGCCACTTGCCTAAGGTCACGTAGATAAGTAGCAAAGCTGAGATTCAAACCAAGGTTCTTTTCTGATTCCAAATCTGGCATTTCCACTAAACTTTCAGGCTGCTTTTTCTGTTGTTTATTTTGGTTTAGTTGCTTTCCTTTTAGACACTATAATAACTTTGGCTTTGGTGATTAAGAAAACAAATGTAATTTCACACATACTGCCCATCTTGCTACTACTCATATCTTTCAAACTTTACGCTTTACTGTTTACACACATTTCACATACATATTCTCATGGATCATCAAAATTTCCCTGCTTGCCATAATAGCTCCTATTTATTTAGTAATAATAATAATAACAACTAAGCATTTAAACAGGGTTTTCCCATAAGTCTTAGTGCAGTTTTAAGGCTTAAAATTGCACTAAAACTTCATCAGTGAAAGTGACATTAAAGCAGATGTATTACCCTCTGCTTTGCCCTTATTTCTAAGCCTTAAATGCTTATGGTTTATAAAGCATTTTACATATATTATCTCTTTTTAAAAATTTACACAATGCTTTCCATGTAAGAACCCTGTGATGTAGATGTTAAGATGTTACTATGCTTACTTTACAAGTAAGAAAAATGAGGCATCTTAGAAGTCAATGGACTTACCTCTGGGTGTAAAAATAGCTAGTAAATATTAAGGCAAGGAAAACCTGAGGCCTATCTCTGAGGTTGTCTCTCAGTACACTTTGCCATGCTCCCTCCCATGTTGCTGATTTCTGATTTATACCACTCATTTTCCCCCTAACAACCTTGTGATCCTAATGGTTTTAGTATTACTGTCCTTATTTTATAGGTTGATTGACTTGCCCAGGGTCACTCAGATAATCAGTGGCAGAACTGGGAACTGGATCAGGTCACTACCTTCCAAGCCCTTGGTACTTTTTTTATGCTGCCTAACTTCTAATTAATTCATAGTTTTTAAAAGGTAAAGGTCATAGGCATTCTCATCTCATTTGAACTATGGCGTTCCTTGAATTATCAGGGAGGATGAGCCCCATAAGGAATTTAGGAGCCAAAGTGGCTTTTAGCCATGTAGGCTTTGTCATCAGTCTTAGGACAGGTGAGAAAGAAGAGGTACTATGGTTTAAAAAAAAGTGAAGGTTTTAACTTTTCTTATCTAATTTGTTTCTAATAGTTCAAGAGCAAGAAGCCTCCTGTAGCATCTAATGGGATCTCAGGGAAAGGGAGAAATGTTAACAGTCCACAAAAGAAAATGGACTCATCAGCCACGGTCAAACGGACATCATCAAGTAAGTTTTCCAAGGTGTCGCTCCTTCCATTTGGGGAATCAATGGTAAGACTGGTAGAGGCCTTCTGTTAAGGATGATTGATGCTTACTAGAGCCATAAACATCACTCTGGAAGGCACTTCAAGGTCATCTTAGCCAACTTCTTTCATTTTGTACGGGAGGAAACAGGCCCAGAGACCCTGACTTCCTCAAGGTCATAAAACAAGTTAGTAGCAGAGCCAAGATTAGACTGTGGGTCTCCTACCTCCTGGTCAAGGGTTCTTTCCAGCTCTAGCTTAAACAACGCCTAAAAAGGAAGAAACCCAACATAACTTTCCAACTTATGTTGAATAACAATCAAATGACCTAAGTACATTCGCAACTCAAGATCAATTCATTGCACTTTAGCAGACAAACTATGGTACACTGAGTACACAAAAATAAAAACTCACATACTTCCTGCCTTCAAGGAGCAGAAAACTAGAACATATGTACAAAGATAAATATAATATTCAACAGGGTCAAAGAGATCAAAAGAGCAATCCAAGAAGAGGGCTTAAGTAAATTTTAGAAGTAATCATGGAAGATGGGGTGCTTGGGTTGAACCTTGAAGAAATTGAAGAATTTTGCTTGACAGATATGTGCATTCTGGTCATGGAGAAAGCCTGTGCTAATGCAGGAAAGCAGAGACAGTCAAGATAAAGTCAAGGCACAGTTAATAGCACTGTTTGCATGGGAGGGTATAATGTAAATAAGTCTTGGAGGCTAAGTTGGACCTGAACTGCCCTCAATGCCACTCTTTTTTATGGCAAAGTCAATGGAAAACCTTTTGAATCTTTAAAAAAAAATAAACCAAGATACTGACTTATACTTGTACCTTAACAAGATAACCAGTAGGTGTTTAAAGGATGGAAAGAACTATGGACTTGAAGTCTAGAATATATGAATTCAAATATACCTTCAGAATCTTAATACTCTAGGTAAGTCATTCAAACTTTCAGCCTCAGATTTATCATCTGTAAAATCAAAATAATGATTGTAACTATAATAATCATAAGAGGAAGAACCTTATCTCATAGTATTCTTCTGAGGATCACAATGTTAATCACTTCACAAACCTTGAAATGCTACATAAATGCTAGGTGTTATTTTGACTCTTCTTGTAGAGAAGAGGAACTGAAGGTAGTGAGACAGGGTAGGGGGCTATTGCCGCAGTCTGGGGGAAAGATGAAGTGGATCTGATATAGGTTGGTAGCGATGAGTATGAACAAGTTAGATACAAGTGACATTATGGAGGTAGAACTGGAAAAAGCTTGAAAACATGTGAATTTTATGGTTGAGGGATCCTAGAATCATAGATTTAGAGCTGGAAGAGGCATCCATAGGTGGGGTGAAGTGTTTGCCTAAGATTACACAAATTAGATAGTGTATATTGGAAACAGGATTTGAACACAGTTCCTCTGACTCCAGAGAAGAGCCAAAGATCATTCCAAGATTCTGAGTCTGGGGGCAGCTAGGTGGCACAACAGATAGAGTACTGGTACTCAGGAGGACCTGAGTTCAAATCTAACCTCAGACACTGTGTGACCCTGGACAAGTTGATTAATCTTGGTTTACTCCCTTACCTCCCCCAACCCTCTTCCTCAGAAAAAAAGATTCTGAGTTTGGGAAACTAGGAAGAATAACGGTTCCATAAACAGAGATAAGAAAGTTGGGAGGAGGTAGAGGTGTTTAAGGGAAAAGATGAAGACTTCAGCTTTGGTATGTTGAGTTTGAGGTTTTGGCCAAAGGATGAGATACCCAGGATGCTGTTCAGGATGCTGAACTAGAGCCCATGGGAGAGATTCAGTTAGATGCATAGATTTGGTAGTCATTTGTATGAAAGCAATAATTGAACTAATGATGATGAAATCACCAATGAATGAATGAAAAAGAATTTATTAAGCACTTAAGAAGTGCAAAGGACTATGCTGTTGTTGTTCAGTCTGTCTATTTGTGACCCCATTTGGCATATTCTTGGCAAAGATATTGGAATGGTTTGCTATTTCCTTCTCCAGCTCATTTTACAGATGAAGAAATTGAGGCAAACAGGGTTAAGTGACTTTTCTAGGGCTACCCAGCTAGCAAGTTTCTGAGATCAGATTTGAACTCAGGAAGTTGAGTCTTCCTGACTTCAAGCCCCAACCTCTATCCACTGTGCCATCTAGCTGCCCCTATTATGCTGAGTACTGGGGATATAAGCAGAACTGTAAGCGAGTTAGTCCCCTACTCTCAAAACTCACATTCTAAAAGGGGGAGACAATATAGGATATTCCTACTGTGAGTCAATTGCAAAGGTCCAGAGTTCTTAGAGTATAAAGCAGATGCTAATATATCTTCTTTAATGTAATTTTAATTAATAAAGCCATGTCTGGTTTTGATGTTGAACCATTTGATAGTGACGATGACTTTGGTGGTATCAACTTTTTCTGGGTCTTCAGTAGTTATGGTTGTTCATATGAGCGGGGGGGAAAGAATGTCTAAGACAAAATACTGGGGAGCCTGCATCCTTAATGGGTCAAAGTAGAATGAGGAACCACTTAGTTATGCAAACCAGACATGTGACCAATAAGTTTGTCAGACATCTGATTGGGCTAAATTATTTTTGTCCTTTTTTTTTTTTTAAGGTGATAGCCTGTTTTGTAATTTCATTCTTATAATACTGGTTCCACTAAAGAGAGCGTGTTCTTATACAAACCAGGAAACTTATATTGTACCCACTGCCTACTTTTAATTTTGTGTTCATCATTCATTGTGGGAGAGAGGAGAAAGGAAATAATGAGGACTAATGGGTTCCTTAAAAAGCTGTGTTACACAAGATCTATATCATTTGAAATTGTTGCCTTTGTCTCTTTTCCCACAGTGCCTTGGTTTTGATACTTATATTTCTTTTATGGCCAGATGATTTATCCCTTTATTTTATGATGCCTTCTGTGGGGAATTTTTATTAACTTTGGTGACATCTAATGGTGACAAAAGAGAAAAATAATTGCATTCAACATTTTCGCTGAACTCAGCCCGTTGCATTACCAACATCGTGGGTTTATTGCACAGAGAGCCAAAAGGAGAGCTGGAAATTTACACTTCCTTCTGTTGGCTTTTGCTATGAAAACATCTTGCTTTAGAAAGAAGTGAAGCCAGGCAAAATCTTTCTCTTTCTCAAGATATCCTTATGCTGGACCGCAAGCAACAATGTAGTCCTTTAATTGTATTAGCTTAAATGTTTGATTCTAACTCTCAGTGTTTTATGGAAGCTTTCTTGCATGTTGTCTCCATTAGAATGGGAGCTCCTCAAGATGAGGGCTGTCTATACTTTTCTATCTGTATCTCTAGTGCTTAGCACATGGTTGTTTATAAATTGTCTCCCCATTAGATTATAATTTCCCTTTAGGCTAAGATGAAATTTTTTGTTGTTTTTGTATCCCAGTGCAAAGGCAGCACAATTACAGAGTGCTGGGCCAGGAGTCAGGAAAACTTGAGTTAAAATACAGCCTCAGACACTTGCTAACTGTGTGACCTTGAACAAGTCACTTAACCCCATTTGCCTCACTTTTCTCATCTGTGAAATGAACTGGAGAAGGAAATAGCAAACCATTCCAGTATCTTTGCCAAAAATGGGGTCACAAAGAGTCCAACAAGACTTAAACAACTGAACAACAACAAAGCTTAATATAATGCCTGGGACATAATATAGTAGGTACTTAATAGATGTTTGTTGACTTGCTTTGTACACATAGCAAACACTTAATAAATCCTTTCTCATTCATTCACAGACCGCCAAAGGTGAAAGGCTCTTAGAATATAATAGAATGTCAGAAGTAGAGTGGACCTAAGAACATAAACTATTAGTGTGGAAAGGTGTCATAGAGATCACCCAGAACAGCCATGTTATTTTACAGATGGGGAAACAGAGTTGAAGCAAATTTCCCAAGTTCATACAGCTAGTTAATATCAAGACAAGCGCTAAAAACTAGGTTTTTTGGTTGTCAGGCCATCCCTCATATCCATAAAAGTTTCCTGAGTTTGTCAGTCATTAACGTTTCCTGCAGTCATCTTTACAATTATCTGTGGCTACTAGAAAGAATATTGAATTGGAAATCAAAAGACCTTGGTTCAAAAGCTGGCTCAGCCCACTCCCTGGATATGTGACCTTGAATAAGTTATTTAACATCTCTGTACCTCCTCTATAAAAATGGTGACAATAACCTCTGCCTACCTCTTTGGGTTAGGAACAAAGGAGAGAAGCCAAGGGAAGTGTTTGGTGGTGGCTGTTTTTGTTTTGTACACAGTAAAGCACTCGATGATGATCTTTTTCTTGAAGTTTCACAGAATGTTTGAGTCAATGCCTTAGACTGAAGTTCAAGCACAGATAGTTCTTGTCTCCTAGATCAGCCTAGGAGGCCTGGTGCAAATCAGAAAGTCCTTCAGGGGTCACTATGATAAAGAGGAGGATAAGGACAATCCCCTCATCTGTGCTCTCAGTTAGACTTCTTGGCAACCCTGTGCAGTGATTATTATCCCCATTTCTAGATGAGGAGGGTGTATTTTAAAGGCAACTGAGGAGGGAGTAAGGAATCGGTGCCTTTGATAACTGAGCTTTGGGAGATTGGAGGCTCCCTTTCATTGTGACTTCACTTTGAAGGCAGGGATTATTTATTTCTGCTGTATCTGTATCCCCGTGCTTAGCAGAGTCTGGTACACAGCAAACACTTAATAAGTGCTTCTTGACTTGATTTGTCAAAGAAAAGTCTGCAGGAATATTGCATCTGTTACTTGTTACCCATGTGACTTTGGACAAAAAGCTCATGTATTCATTGAAAATCTGTGTGGTCAGGGGCAGGTAGGTGACGTAGTAAATAGAGCACCGATCTTGGAGTCAGGAGGACCTGAATTCAAATCCGGCCTCAGACACTTAACACTTGCTAGTTGTGTGACCTTGGGCAAGTCACTTAACCCCAATTGCCTTGTCTTCCCCCCTCCAAAAAGAAAAAAAAAATCCTCATGGTCTTTACTACAGAAAGTGAGAGATTCACTTTGCTATTTAATCATTCCACCCATCTGAGCAGTCTGTGTGTAGACCAGGCATTGGACACATAATAGAACATCTAGCATTAAACCCTCTTTTTTAAATTTAAATTTATTTTGTATCCCTGAGGATTAACACAGTGCCTGGTATGAAGCAAGCATTTAACAAATGCTTATTCACTCACTGATTTTTCATTTACCAAGCTTTATTTTCTCTCCTGCCCTCCCGTCTCTGAATTTAAAGAAAAAGAAAAACATCCCCTCCCCAGGAAATATGCATAGAATCTTGTTATTGCAGTTTTTCATGGGGTTTTCTCAAAATGGCTAGAACCAATTATTGTGGTTTCCCTCCCTCAAGTCTGTCACCCCACTCCAGCCCATCTTCTACAGTGCTGCCAGAGTAATTTACCTTAATTGCAGATCTAACCATGTGACTGCCTTACTCATTTCAGCCCCAGTGGTTTCCTATTGCCTCTAGGATAAAATGTAAACTCCTACATTTAGGTTTTAAAGCCCAGTACAACCTGGTCCCTACCTCTCTCTCCAGCTTCCTTGGACATTACTATATGTCCTGTACTTTGTGATCCAGCCAAACTGCCTTTCTTTGTGCTCCTTGCATATGACACAGCGTCTTTCATCTGACTACTATTACATTGTCCATCCCCCATACCCAGAATGCACTTCTTCCTTCCCCCTGCATCCCAGGCTTTCTTTAAGACTTGGATGAGGTTCTATCTTCTGCATGAAGCCTTTCATGAACTTTCCAAAAACTAGTGCCTTTCCTCTAAAAACAACTATCTTGTATTTAACTACTTTGTATATGTTTCTCTTTATTCACTTTATGCTATAAAATTCATATATTTAGCTATTTCCCGGTTAGAATGATAAGCTTCTTATAGAGATTATTTCTTTATACTTAATTCCTATGAGTGGTTCATACATTTTATTGTTCAGTCATTCATCATGTCTGAATCTTTGTGACCCCATGTCCATAGGGTTTTCTTGGCAAAGATTTTAAAGCAGTTTGCCATTTCCTTCCAGTGGATTAAGGCAAACTTGACCAGGGTCACACAGCTAGTAAATGTCTGAGGTCTGATTCAAACTCCGGTGTTTCTTATTCCAGACCCAGAACTCTATCTACTAAGCCACCTAGATGCCTAGGCAAATAGTGGTTAAATGACTTGCCCATGGTCACATAGCTAGTACATGTCTTAGCCCATATTTGAACTCAAGGCTTCTTGACTCCAGGCCCAGCACTCTACCTGCTGACCCCTCTAGCTTGTTGATTGGTTGATAATTAGGCCATATGTTACAGTATTAAAAGTGAAAGATTAAAAGTCAAAAGAATTGGGTTTATTTCCCAACTCCATTACTGAACCACCTGGGTGAACCTGGGGAACCCACAGAATTCAGAACATGGGATTGAAGTCAGAAGGTTTCGTTTCACCTCTTGGCTTAGCCCACCATGCTGACTTGCATAATGTATCTTCCATTTTCTCCATTTGTAAGATATAACAGTTGGAGTAAAGGTGTAACCTTTTAATTCCCTACCATCTTTGAACTCCTAAATCCTAGGTCCTAAATTATTTCACCATGGGCCCTTCCATCTTTGACTTGCTTGGCGTATATACTTACTACTGAGATTACTGGATCTAGGGGTATATACATTTTAGTTCCTTTTCTTACATAATTCTAGATTTTTCCAGAAATCTAATGCCCTTGTTTTATAGTTAAGGGAATGCAAACTAAGAAAAGAGAAGTGACTTTACCAAGGTCACACAGCTTAGACATCGTAGAGTTATGACTTCAATTAATATCTTCTGAGTACAAATCCATGCTGCCTTCTGGCCTTTGTAGCCCAAGGGTTTCTCTCTCTTTCTAGAGAGCAGCATGCTTATTGTCTGGTTTGAGTACATTGTAACGGAGATAGAACTTAGAGACCTTTTCTCCGGTGTAGATTATTCTAAATCTTAGTTTAGATTTGATTTAAAGAATTTTGGAGCATGTGAGGCACTCACCTCCCACCCTCAGTATAAATTCATCCTTTTGTGTATATTTGGCTTATGCAGAGTCTATAAAAAAGGAAAAGGTCCATCACCTCAAATTGCCTGCCCAAGCAAGTTTCAAGCTGCCCTGACATCCACTGAATTAAGTGTAATTGACCAGTTTCATTTTTGCCCTGACATCTACTGAATTAAGTGTAATTAACCATTTTCATTTTTTCCCTAAGATGCTGACCAATACAAATATGGGAAGAACCGTGTAGAAGCAGATGCCAAGAGGTTGCAGACCAAAGAAGAGGACTTGCTAAGGAAGAAAGAAACGCTGCGTAACCGTCTGGCTCAACTCCGAAAAGAAAGGAAAGATCTTAGAGCGGCCATTGAAGTGAATGCTGGTATGAAAAAATTCAGGTTGATTGGACTTAGAATGCCATTAGAATTCCTGACACCATTATCCCTACTCTTCGCCCTGGTTCATTTTCTCTTAGTTTAAAATATCTAAACCCAACAAGGCATGCTTCTTATAAATATGGCGGATGACCATTCAGTGATTTAGACTGCATGGTTGTTCAGCAAAGGATAAAGACCAGTGCAGTGACATGTTATCTACTAGTTTAATCTATAAGAACAATGATATTGATTCATAGTTATGTATTTGTAGAAATAAGATTTAGACATTGTAAACTGTGAAGTTTAGTACCTCTTGCCTCCTTGTCCCAGATAATGGTTTATATCATCTTAACATCTTTGATACCAAAATGATTGATACAAAAACTTAATATCAGAAGACATCAGAGGAAGGAGAGATCAGTACAAGATTGAGCAGCCAGGGAAGGCTTTATAAGGAGGGTGAGGGTGGGAATTTGAGGACAAGTATTTGAACTTCAGACTTGATTTAGCTGTTATTGGACTGGAGTTACTGGTAGTAATTACAATATCAAAGAAATTGGTCAGGGTTCCAGGCTTAATAAGGAAGGTATAGAATTTTTTCTCTGCTTTTAGATATGATAGTAGGAATGATAGAAAGCCTTAAGTGATTCATTCAACAAACATGTATTTTATGCTTAGTTTGTATAAGACACTGAAATAGGTGCTAAGTGTCCAACAATATGGCAGTTAAGTGGAGTAGTGGATAGAGAGTGTCTGGAGTCAGGAAGACTTACACTTAATTCAGGTCTCAGACACTTCCTAGCTGGGTGACCCCGGGCAAGGCACTAAACCTCTCTTAGCCTCAGTTTCCTCATCTGTAAAATGAGGATGGTAATGAAAACACCTACTTTGCAAAGTTGTTGTGCAGATCAAATGAGATAATAATTGTTAAGGGCATAGTGTAATGTCTGGCATGTAGTAGACGTCCAATAAATGCTGTTTTTAAATTTTTGATGACCCTGTTCTCAGGTAGCTTATAATCTAAGGGGAGACGACATATATACAAACAACTGATGCAAGGAGAGTAAGATAAGTACGAGGGGAAATCTGAACAAGGTTCTCTGAGATATTTGAGGGCAAAGGAATGGCTCCCATGGGATGAATGAGGGGGAGAAGTGGGGAAGATGCTCCCATTTTAGGATTCTTCTCTGTAAAATGGGGATGATGTTTGTTTCACCTACCTCATAGGGTTTTATGTGAAACAAGAGAGAGCAATTACTTAGTCTGATACAAGTGCTAGAGTTTGTTGATTCTTAAGTCAAGTATGGTGACTCCTGGAGGGTCTGATTGAGGAAGAAAAGCAGAGAAGTAGAATGTCTACAATTAATAGAAAGTCATTGAGAGGGAACTGGGCAAATGAAGGAAAATACCAGTCACACCTAAATATGTAATTAGGGATTAGAATGGATTAGAATCTAGAAATGGAAAGAATCCATATTTCCTTCTGGAAAACTACACCCCACTATAGTTTGAGGTCTAACGTCTGTAGTCATTTTCCATAAGAGGAAACTAGAGAGAAGGAATGACCTGGCCTAAGGTTTGATGTTGTTATTGTTCAGTTGTATCAGTCATGTATGACTCTTGGTGACCCCATTTTGAGTTTTCTTGGCAAAGATACTTGAGTGGTTTGCCGTTTCCTTCTCCAGCTCATTTTACAGATGAGGAAGCTGAGGCAAATAGGGTTAGGTGATTTGGCCTGGGTCATATAGCTAATAAGTGTCTGAATTTAGGTTTTCCTGACTCTGGGCCTGCCACTCTAACCGCTGAACCATCTAACTGTCCTTGTCTAAGATTAGACTCCAAGTTAATTACAGGTTAAGAGCTAAAGCCCCTTCCTTTTTTTCTTCTAATCCAGTGATCTTTTCACTACATCAAGCTCACCATATTCTAGAAAACTGGATTTTGTTCCACAACTTAAGAAATGTGAAGATGAAACATACCTGGTCACTGACTTGCACAGAGAAGCTTTTTTTTCCTTAATCTGCCTTTGGACCTAGTTTAGGGAGATCATTTTCCTTCTGATTTTGAAAACCTTTGCCTGATATTGAAGTAATACTGTTTTCTTTGTATTCGTAGGCAGGAAGACCCAAGTTATTCTGGAAGATAAGCTGAAGAAGCTGGAGGAGGAGTGTAAACAAAAGGAAACAGAGCGTGTCAATCTGGAATTGGAACTCACAGAGGTTAAAGAGAGCCTCAAGAAAGCCTTGGCAGGGGGGATCACACTAGGCCTAGCAATTGAACCCAAATCTGGAACCTCAAGTCCCCAGGTAATCTCTCATGTCCCTTACAGACAGCAGCTGTTGAGGTCATGGTTAGAAAGCTGCCTTGTCAAGGACAATTATTTTTATCACTGTTATTAATATTAATTATACTGACCAATATATATCATCATAGGTTTGGAGCTGGAGGAGACCTTAGTGGCCATCTCATCCAACCTCCTAGTTTTGAGGAAACTGAGACTCAGAAAGATAGTGTAACTTGACCAGGGTCATCCATGTATTTGAGTGCCAGAGGCAGGATTTGAACTCAGATCTTCTGACTCCAAAGCTCTTTCCACTGTAATCATATTATCTCAGTGAAATAATATTTATTGATTTTGCTATTTGAATAATAAATCACATTTCTATAACATTTTAAGGTTTATAAAGCTCTTTCAAACTTTTGAAGGAGTTAATAGAAATATTGTTATTCCTAATAATTTTATATATGAGGAAGTGAGTCACCTTGTCTAAGATGTGAGTCCAAGTTATTTCTTCTAGTCCAGTGACCTTTTCATTGCATCAAGTTCACTATAGTCTAGAAAATATAGATGATAAAAAGAGCTGTGTCTCAGAGGCTTAAAATGAGTTATCTGGGGTCAGAGAACTGGTATTGGAGCCAAAACTGGAAGCCAAATGTTTTTTTTTTTCTAAGACCATGGCTCCTTTCACTAACCCTGTTTCTCTTTGATGACTTTCAGACACTTTCCTCAATTGCATTTAGATTAATTTATTTACTTCACTTTGGGAAGGGTTTGGGACAGACTGAGGAAAATAAGGAGAGGAGCTGATAAGGAGGATAGGACATTATTTGTAATATACATGCCATGTACCATAGGCTGAGCCTTGGATTTTTGCTTCTTTGTGCATAGATAGTTATTTTATTTTTAACCTCTTAGGAGACTGGTCCTAGAATTAGACCTTAAATAAACCTTAATGAGTTAATAAGAGAAAATGTCAAGAGTAATTAATGAAAGCTAAAAGAAACCCAACTCATTCTTTTTCATAGCCTACATGGGTCCAGGGGCATCTTCTAGTGGTCTTTCATGTTGGGTTTCCATATGGGTCATTTAAAGAAAGCTGCCTCTCAATCTTCCTGAGTTTCTCCTCTATCATTTTTTTCTTCCTCTAGCAGAGGAAATGAAAGTCAGGTTGTCATTTGGAAGGATGGTGTTAAGATATGTTCTCCTCACTCACTCATATTTCATTAATTCCTCTTCTTTTTGGATTTCCTATCCTTTTTTTTTTCTTTGACTATTGGTCTCTATCACGGCTCTGGCCTCTGCTGCAATCAGTCCCTGTGGACAAGGGGCTTCTGGAGAACAGATGCAAATAAAATTAATGTAGAACTAAATGAATCCCCTGGGGCTCAGTGTGGCTAGAACAGAGCAGTTCTAAAGCATTGGAGACTCTGTCTGTTTGCACCTTCTTTCTCTTATCTTTTCTTAACCTTATAATCATTGTGATTAGTGAGATGTCATGGATAAAAATAATGGATTTGGATTCAGAAGATCTGGTTTTGAATCCCAGCTGTCTTGCTTCTTATCTAACCATTTCCAAGTCATTTCAACCCCCTGGGCCTCAGTTTCCTTATTTGTATAATGAAGGGTTGGTCTAAATGATCTCTCTAATCTCTTTGCTAGTTCTGGACCTTGTGCATTGGCAATAGCTTATTGGCTTACTCAGCTGACATCTTTGGCTGGGAAATGTATAGAGGGAGGAGAGGGTTTGAGGGGAGTACGCTTTCACCACCTGGATACAACTTTAATCATGATTTGAAGAAACTTTGGGAGGTAAATGAAAATAACCACATCCATGGTATTAATGAATTCTTGGGGAGCTTTGAGCCACCTGGTTTAATGATGATTAGAATACTTTTCTGCCAAAAAACATTTTGGAGTCCCAGGCCCACATTTAAATCAATTAAAGATTGTCTTGGGAATAAGAAGAAGAAGAAGAAAGATTTGTAGAGTTCAAACCTTTGATTCTTAGGAGATCACATTTGGGAAAACTTAAAATCATGGCTACATCCTACAGAGGGATTAATTACTTACTGGTGTTGGGTAGGGAAGAGAGGATTGGAAATAGGGAATCATGATGGTCATTGCAGTAATGGCTCATTTTTTAATTCATCACCCATAAAATACCTTTGAGTATAGGTGGCATTTCTGTTAATTATGGGTAGACAGATGAATGGACAGATACCAGATCCTAAATCCATCCTTAGTAGATGCAGGGCCACCCATAAATTCCGTGAAAAGTATCCAAGTGTGGTATAATTAAAAGATGCCTGGATTGGTGCTGTCCAGGTTACCTTGGGCGAGTCACTGTTCAGATTTCTATTTACCTATCTGTAAAGTAAGGGTATTGAATTAAGTGCTCCACAAGGTCCCATCTAGCTCAAGATTCTATGCTCTATGATTGAATTCTTCAAAATTGTTGCTAGGCATCATTGTCCTTAGTCTCTCACTCAATTTGAGGTTCCTTCTTATATTATATAGACAATGAGAGAGAAACGTATATATGAAAGTAGAAAGACTCTAGGAATAGTGTGGCATTTTTTTCCCGTAGGGCCATAAAATTTTGAACTAAGAATGTCTTTAGGGAACATTTAGTCCAACTCTCTCATTTTTACAATGAGTAGATTGAGGCCAAGAGAGGAGGTGACATGCCCAAGGTCTTGCGTAAGTGAAGCCCGGTTTCAAACTCAGTTCTTCTGATTCTAAACCCAGTTCTCTTTCCATTGGATCATACTGCCTCCCAAGAGCCAGTTTCTACTTTGAAATAAAACTTGCTCTCGTAAAAATATAGACCATCAGAAAATCATGCCTCATTTTGGATTTTCATTCTCTGTGCTGTCAGTCTCCAATTTTTAGGCACCGAACCCTGGAAAACTCTCCCATCTCAAGTTGTGACACCAGCGACACTGAATGTTCAATGCCAGTGAACAGTGCAGCAGTTCTGAAGCGACACCCACCGACATCTGGCAACTCTCCTTGCCGGGGTCATGTCCTTAGGAAGGCAAAGGTGAGAGACCTCTGGCTTTATCAGAATCATCAAAATTGACAAGAATAGAGCCTTCCAGCTCCCCAAAGAACCTGTAAGAGGTCATGAGGGTTTGTCCCCAGTTACTATCTTTGAGTTAGCTTCAGTCCTCTAATTGAGTCAGGATAGTAAGAGACTTTGCACTCGAAGAATGACATGGGTCTAGACTGTGTATAAAATATATTTCTTTTTATGTCTGTTAAGCTGGTAATGTGAAAATAATGATCCAAAATGGCACAGTGAGAGGAGGAATAGGAGTCAGGAAACTTGGGTTCTAGGCTTAGCTCTTTCTCCAGTTAACTCAATGGCTTTGGGCAGGTTGATCACTTCCTCTCTGGTCTCAGTTTCTAAAACTCTAAAACATTATTACTGGACTAGGGGAGACGCTCTAAACTCAACCATTTTTGTCTTAAATTTTTTTTCAATTAATAAAAATTTATTTTCTCTTCCACTTAACCTCCACTCTTCTCCCCATCAAGAAAAAACAAAACAAAACAAACAAAGAAACAAACAAACAAAAAAAAAAAAACACTTGCAAGAAGTATACATAGTCAAGCAAAAGAAATTCCCACATTGGCCTTGTACAAAAATGTCTCATTCTCCACCTTGAGTCTCATCATCATCTCTCTCTCAGGAGGTTTATGGCATGTTTCATCACTGGTCCTCTGGTCATTTTATTTATCTGAGTTCTTACATCTTTCAAAGTTATTTGTCTTCACTGTGTGGTTTTTATCATATGACTTGTTCTGATGCTTCTCACTTTATCCTACATCAGTTTAGCCTATATTCCTAGGCTTCTCTGAAATGGAGTTCAATGCATTCATATGCCATAATTTTTTTCAACCATCCCCCAATTGATGGGCACTCTGTTAATTTTTAGTTCTTTGTCCTTATAAAAAGTGCTGCCATAAATATTGTTGTATATATGGGTCCTTCTTTTGCTGTTCCCTTTGGGATATGGACCTAATAGAATTATTTTGGGGTCAAAGGGTATAAACAGCTTAGAGATATTTTGGGAATAATTTCAAATTGTTTTCCAGAATGACAGGTCTAATAAACAGCAACACCAACAGCACAATAATGGACCAAGCCCTCCAACCTTTGTTGTTTTTCTTTTTTATCAACTTTATCAATGTGATAATATGAGATGAAACTTTAGAGTTGCATTAATTTGCATTTCTCTAATTATTAATCATTTGGAGCATTTTTTCCTATGCCTATTGAATGCTTGGATATCTTTTTTGAGAACTGCCTATTCATATCCTTTTGACCATTTGTCAATGGGAAAATTGCTCTTATTCTTAAAAATTTGAATCACTCCCTAATTCTTTTCAAATCTTTTATTTGTACAAAAACTTTAAAAAAATTATGTACCCAAGTTATCCAGTATATTTTCTGTGCTCCTTTCTGATCTTTATTTGGTTCTGAACTTCTCTGCAGTACATGGACATGAAAGGTAATTTCTACCTTCCTTCTCTACTTTGTTTATGATGTGACCTTTTACATCTAAGCCATATATCCATTTGGAACTTGTATGGTTTTAGATGTTCTAAACCTAGTTTCTGCCAGACTGCTTTCCATAGATACCTAGTCACCTAGTGGTTGTACTTAATGAGCTCTTTTCCAGCAAAAAGCTTCTATAATGTAGTTGTGGTGTCTTCTTTATCCCTATCCTTCTCTGGGGTGGTCTTTGGGAACCATTTTAGATCATCTTCTCTTTTTACTCTACTAGATCTCCCTAAACAATCTTACTTGCTCGTTCTAACATCATCTAACAAGACCTTGCATTTGTAAATAGTTTAGTGCATTTTTTTTGCTTTTTTCTTTTTTTTGGAGGAAAGGAAGGACAATTGGGGTTAAGTGGCTTGCCCAAGGCCACATGGCTAGTTTTTTGTGTTAAGTGTCTGAGGTCGAGTTTGAACTCGGGTCCTCCTGACCCCAGGGCCTTTGCTCTATTCACTGTGCCACCTAGCCTCCCTAGTGCATTTTTTTAAGACCAGTCATGTTAAACTCAAATTGAAATGATTCTCTGTAGGCAACATGATGACTTAGAAAACCACAAATTAACATTATCTACATTGTGTTGTATTTTTATTTAATTTGTTAAACATTTCCCAATTACATTTTAATCTGGTTCTGTTCATACTTGTTGCAGATCAAGCAAGACACTTTGGTTTAAGTGCTTTTCATGTGCATTCTTATAAATGAATAATATGTTTGGTCTAGGTGAATGATACCTTGTTTTTAAAAATGCTTTCCTGTTCACAGTACCTAGGAGAGTAGGGCAAGAAGAGGAGAGGAGGAAAGGAGGGAGGTACTGTGTGGGACATTAGAAAAAGCACTGGTGAGGTGGCTAGATGGCACAGTGAATAGAGCACAGGCCCTGGAGTCAGGAGGATCTGAGTTCAAATCTGGCTTCAGACATGTAACACAAAACTAGCAGTGTGACCTTGGACAAGTCACTTAATTCCAATTGCCCTACCTGCCCCCTTCCAAAAAGCAAAAAGAAAAATCTAAAAAAAAAAAAGAAAAAGAAAAAGCACTGGCTCCTGAGATATGGGGTCTGGGTTCCCATCCCCTCTCTGACCTTTCTCCCTGGATGATTTGGGGCAAATCACTTAACCTCTGCAACCTTTAGATTCCTCATCTAAAATATGAAGTGTTGGCCTCTATGGCCTGTCCATGGAGTGTCCCTCCATTTCTAGATCCATGGTCCTATGATTATCATCCCCATTTCATAAATGGGAAAACTAATTCTTTTTTTTTTATTTTGTTTTGTTTTTGCTTTTTGGAGGGCGATTGGGGTTAAATGACTTGCCCAAGGTCACACGGCAGTTTTTGTGTCAAGTGTCTGGGGCTGGATCTGAACTCAGGTCCTCCTGACTCCAGGGCCGATGTTCTATTCACTGTGCCACCTAGCCGCCCTGGGAAAACTAATTCTTAAAAAGATTAAGTGAACAGTGTGAGGAAGGGATGATATTCTAACTCTGAATCGATTGTTCACTTTCTCTGCATCATCCCAGAGACCTAAAAAGCCCCTGCCACTCTAAGTTGAGTCGAACTATAAATCTCTGTGGCTCTTCATTAATATAGTATCATTTCTTAGGGAAAAAATGTATTTTCAGCTATAAGACTTTCTGCCTTAAGGAGTTCTTTGGTTTTCTATGGGAGAGTGAGGAAAATACCTAGAAAAGAGAAGCAAAGTAAATGTGAGGGTGCTGTCCATGCCTGCTCTACCCCAGCCCTCCCTTCCCCCCATCCCACATCTCTTTTACTTTGTGACTATGGGTAAAAACATTCATGGAGTTAGGTGGAGGTAACTCATTCAGGTGTGTGTGTGTGTGTGTGTGAGAGAGAGAGAGAGACAGACAGACAGACAGACAGACAGACAGACAGACAAAAACAAAGAGACAAAGATAGGAAATTGGATGTCCATAACTTGTCTAGGCTAAAAGTATGGTAGCCACTTACAGACCTAATCCCAACACTGATTGGCATGAGAGTTTTGAACTACTCCATTTATGATCTGGGAGACTCTGTCCCTCCTTAGGCAGCCTATTGATGCCCCATTCTTGGAGGCTTACCATATTGGTACAGGACTTAGTGTGGATAACCACACTTCTGAGTTGAACTCCCGAGTTCAAGCAGTCCACCAACTTTAATTTAGCCTTTCCCATATCAGGGAGGGATCACAGGCCTAGTGAATAGTAGAAGAGTAGAATTCTAACAGGGATATCCACTAATTATGTTAACAGCTTTCTTGGACAGAAAAAATCTGGGGAAAAAAAGAAAGGAAAGGAAAAGGACAAAAAATAGCCTCCCAACTTAACCGTTTCCAGTTAATGTCAAAGCAAATAGTACAGAATGATAGTCATTGAAAACATACTTGTCCATGTAAACCATGATACATATGATTACATTAGTGGTGAAATCAGATTAATTTAATTTGTTCCAATGAATGCCAGCCTTGGAGTTTTCACATCACTAACCCTATTAAACTCTCTAATTGATGTCATTATTTTTACTGTAGAACAGGCGTAATTCACATGACAGCCATTGGGTCCCATTCTGAATTGGCTGAATCTATGTATTTTCCTGAACAATAGAGTTGTTATTGGATAGAAATATGGGTGTTAACCACTGGCAAAATTCCTAGATTCTAATGTATTTCCTTGGAAAATTCCCTGATCATTTTAGATATAAACAGTCTCTGGAACATCTGGCCTTCATAATTCCCTGCAGCTCTTCCCTCTAGATTGGGTGTACTATGAGATATTAAAGAAACCAGGACTGATACTCTTACTTCAACTGCTTTGTCCTGAAACCCTCACCTGCTCTAATTTGGGGGTCCTCTAACATTTACCAAGGCATATATCCTTCCAGTGGATTGTAGCATTTGTCTGGGATAAATATTTAGAATTAGACTATGCTATGACACAATCTGTGTTATCAAGCAAATGATAAATGCTTTCATGATATTCCCTTTGAATTGGGTTCTTTTCAAGACTGTTTCAGACTCAGAGATAACTACAGAAACTGAGGGGGGCATCACTGTCATGACTGATTCATGAAAGACTAACTTCTGCTGCCAGTAAACCAAAGCACTCTCAAAGGTTTCCATTTCCTTGGTTACCATCACAGTAGAGCTAAGAGGTTGTCACATTTCTTATGTGTGTATGTCCTAGCCCTGTGATAGGCGAGTCATTCTCTGTCACCTCCCTTGGGAGGAGGGACTCTTACTTTTCATATTTGTAGTGCCCATACCTCTCACCCTATCTTAAACATAACTTGAATCATACTCTATGAAATAGAGTCTATGTTGAAAGAATTGGATGAGGATTTAGAATGCCAGAGCTGGAAGGAAACTTAGATGAGGTCATCTAATCCAACACCGCCATTTTGCAGTTCAGAGAGGAGAAATAACTTGTCCAAAGTCCAAATGACTAGTCTATGTCTTTCGCCCGTATAAAATTCCCACTGAAACTCTCACAGAAAAGGCTATGTCTAGGTATCACAGAACCATACATGCTCACAGCTATAAGGGACTGAAGCCCTGCAATAATGCTTAGGCTTTATGGTATCATGGAAGGCACCCTGGGTTTAGAATAGGAAGATCTGGGTTAGTCTTGGCTCTATCATTTTGTGCCTTTGTGGCCTTGGGCAAGTCACTAATTCTTTTTGGGCCTCAGTTTTTTTTTTTTAATATAAAATGGAGCTACTAATACTTGCTCTATATAATTCACAGGATTATTATGAGGATCAAATGAGATAATGTATATAAAATGTAATATATGCATGTGTATATTATATATACTATATAACGTATATTGATAACTATACAGAACCATTGCAGAATCACAGTGTCAGAATTGGAGGGGACCTGATCCAATCAACTCATTCTAGAGATGGGGAAACTGAGGCCATGAAGCAAAATCATATAATTTAAAGCTGGAACTTTAAAGAACATTAATCTCCCCCTAACCCACCACCATCATCCCCTTACCCATTTCAAGGACCTGCCCACCCATTAAGTAGAAAAGTTGGTTCTGAACCAGGTCCTTTGACATTACTAAGTTCACTGCTCTTTCTATCACACAATATTGTGTGATACTAGTACTATCTATTACTACTACTAGTAGCTGAATAAGACCCTGGGATATAGAAAGGACCTTAGATAAGGATGTCTATGGTATTAAATGGTCCATAATTCTCATGCTTATGGTGGTTAAAGTTAGGAGTGGAGGTTGTTTTTTGGTTTGGTTGGTTTTTTGGGTGGGGGGAATCTAAACTTTTTCAGTTTTTGCCTTTTGGTTAATATAATACTAGAAATGCTGGCCTATATCCTAGGAAAGGTGAGTCATTCTCTGTCACCAGTGACAAACCCAACAGAAACCAGATAAGTCATAGTGAAAAGAGTGCTTGATTTGGGATCAGGAGACCTGTGTTTGCATTTCAGCTTTGCTACTTTCTAGCTAGATGATCATAGACAAGTCCCTTAATCTCTTTGGACCTGTTTTCTTCCTCTGTAGAACAAAGGGACTGGACTAGACTAGATCTTCTTTCCAGTTAACTTCCATGTCTGAATCCTGTGGTCCTTTCAAGCTAATTCTTAACCAAGGTCATATATGATGTTCCGCTGAGATGCCCAACAATCCTCCATGAAGTCTTGCCTCATCTCTCCAATTATAAGTGATCTCTGTCCCATGTCATGATTTCCTGGAGAGATTTGTTTACCTATTTGCTCCTACCACATTTTACCTTTGTAAAAGCAGTCCTCTCATACCTTATGTGTCCTGTGATCCAGTGATGCTGGTGTCCTTGATCCTCACAGAAAACACTCCATTTCTGAGCTTTTTCCACTGACTCTCTGCCATGTCTGGAGCTGTCTCCCTCCTCGACTTCCCTAGCTTCCTTCAAATCTCAGCTAAAATCCCACCTTCTTCAAGAAACCTTTCCCATATCTCCTTAATCTTGATGCTATCTCCCTGAGATTATTGCCCAATTTTATCCTACATGTATTAGGTTTATCCATAGTGTTTGCCTGTTGTCTACCCCATTGGACCATGGGCTTCTTGAGGACAGAGACTGATTCTTCATTTTGTTTTGTTTTGCTTTTCTTTGTATGTATAGAGCTTAATGCCAGTGTCTGGCACTTAGTAGGTACTTAACAAATGTTAGTAGATAGAATGATTGTCTCTGTTACATCTCCCACTCTCAGATTAGAATATAAACTTCTATATTCTGGGAATTCCTACGTATCCCCAGAGCTTAGCACATAGTCTCAAACACAGTAGATGCTTAATAAATGCCATGGATGTAATTGAATTACCATAGGGCCATGTATATAGGCACTTGCTAAGTATTAATTGAATAGTTGAATTTTATGACATTGCATCAGAATTCTGATCAAGACAGTGTATGATTTCCACTCCAGAGGATTGATGATGAACCAAGGAATGATTGAACAAGTTGTGGTATATGATTGTGAGAGAATTCTATTGTAATGTAGGAAATACTGAGCAGGGTGGTTTCAGAAACACCTGGAAAGACTTACATGAGCTGATGCAAAGTGAAGTGAGCAGAACCAGGAGAACATTGTACACAGTAGCAGCAACACTGTTCAATGATCAACTATGAATGCCTTAGCTATTCTCAGCAATAAAATGATCTACTAAGGTATTTCTAAAGGACCTATAATGAAAAATATATCTACTTTCAGAAAAAGAACTGATGGAATCTGAATATAGATCAAAGCATATTGTTATTTTGCTTTCTTTTTTTTTTTAAAGCAATTGGGGTTAAGTAACTTGCTCAAGGTTACACGGCTAGTCATTATTTATGTGTGGGTGCTCATTTTCTGAGGCCGGATTTGATCTCGGGTCATCCCAACTCCAAGGCCGGTGCTCTTACTCACTGCGCCACCTAGCCGCCCCATTATTTTGCTTTCTTTTTCTTGATTTTTTTGTCTTTGTTTTCTTTCAAAACAAAACTCATGTTTTGCATGAGTACACATGTTCATCAATTTGAACATCGCTTGCTATTATCAAATTGCTTGCCTTCTAAGCAATTTGGTAGGGAAAAGACAGTGGGAGAGAATTTAAAACTCAAAAATGTAAAAAAAAAAGTTAAAAGATGTTTTTGCAGGTTATTGGGAAAAATAAAATATTAAATTTTAAATGCAGTAATAAAAAATTAAAATAATTTAGGCTATGGCTTACACGGGGTCTTGCAAAGAGTAGTCACTTAATAAATACAAGCTGAATTAAATTAGTTAAACTATTCCTCCTAGTTCTTGGAATGAAGATCTCTGACCATATATTTTTATTTATTTTGCTCTTTCTGTTTCTTTTTCTAGGAATGGGAATTGAAAAATGGGACATAAAGAGAAAGGTGAAAAAATGCACACACCTTCTAGAAGGCCTTATATCCTCTCATTGAAGACTCAGATGACAGGAGACTCAACTCTAAACATGACGTCAAGCAAGACAGCACCTGAGGTTTTCTAATTCTGCTCAGGTGCCAGTAGCTTGGCTCTCACTCCACTTGTACACTCTTTCTACTGTATATGGTGCCCTTTTTAAATGATTATTATTACTTGTGCCATTCTCATTTCCAACTTTGTTTAATGAAGAAGGCAAAAATAAATCACACACACACAAAATACCCTAAAAATGGAACAAAGATAAATGATAGAAAAGGAGCAAAAGATGGGAAGGGTTATGTCTTTTTTAACTAATTAAGTAATGACTTTGAATTGCCTTGGCTCAAATCAAACCTGTTCACAGGAGTGTGAAGCTGGATGAGCCCCAGGCAAAATTCTTGGATTGGCATCCGGGGGAGTTTTATAGTAGGACTCCCACAGGTGAGGATGGCTCTAGGTGTGGGCAGAGCCAGGATCTGATCCCTCGTGGACGATCTTATTTGAAAAAGAGTGTCAGGAAGCATGTTGATCAATGTGATAGGACTGCTGGCATGAGCTGAATGTCTGGTCCAGGAGATTCCTCTCCTCCCTCTCCTCTCCCCCAAACCCCTATGCACCCCAACTCGTGCCCTTTCCCCCTAGTCATTAGAAATTTTGGAATGAAATAACTTGTAATGTGAAACAATTCTTACTCTCCTCCTTCCTCCCCACCTTTGGACAGATGCTTTTCTCACTGGGACATGAAAAGCTGCCATTTTTTAGCTGCATTTTTTAAAATAATGTTTCTCTTTATTGTGTATTGTGTATGTGTGTGGTTTTTCTAAAAGCACCTGGCATCTTCAGAGATCTTTTGTATCATAGTTTGTATTTTGTACTGCTTTTGAAAGGCAGCAAAGTGCTATTAATACTTTGATTCATTAGTTTGACCTCTCCTCCCCACCCTATATTCTTTCTCCTGCTTCTTCCTGCCTCTCAAATCCCCATAGTTCCGATCCTTCCCTTCCCTAAGAGCTGTCACTACAAGTGATTCTGACAGAAAAGAAGCAAGTTTGATTTACTACCTGATGAAGTTGCAAATGTCACAGCTTATCAGCCCTGATGGATTTGGTTGGATCAATCTTTTGATGAGTTCTGACCCTGGGAAGAAAGTGGGTTTGGGACACTTCCAGGCCCTTCTCTTTGATTTATTGATCTGGAGCCTGAATATGCTACCAGACTTGACTGCATTTTTTATTTTTTTCTTCTTCCCAGCAGCAGGCCTATAAGGAATGGTGTCTTCATAGGTCTTTAAGATGATATATTCCACACTTAAATTTTTAATTTTATTTTATTTTTGTGGAGAGGGGTGTGGGTTCAGTGCATCAAGAAGAGAAAAGTACTAACAGTGGTACAAAAGATGGCGGGTCTGAGAACTGGATTTCTCCTAATATAGCAGCAAGAAGATTGCTCAGAAAATAGACTGTCAGAGCTGGAAGGCACACCCCGCATTTTACAGTGATGAAAATTGAGACCTAGAAAGTAGCATTGATTAAGATCACATAGGCCTTCCACCTCCTAAGCCATTGTTTTCTTTCCCAAATCTTGTTGCCTCCTTTTCTCCCCTAGCCCCAAGAGTGTTACTGTCCAGAATTATCTGCCTTGGGAAAAGGATAGTACACTGACCAGGTGACAGTTATTATTCAAAGAACCAAACGTTTTCCTTCATTACCTAAAGAGTCAGCTCATCGAAATATTCCCCACTAAGAACAGCTCAGCTCTTTCTCTCAAATAAATGTATTGGGGCACCTCAGTGAGCTGAGAGTTTGATGAGAATTAATCGAACAAGAAAACACTAGAGACCTGAGTGTTTTATTCCTCTTCCTCACACAGTTTTTTTTTTTTTGCTTTTTGGAGGGCAATTGGGGTTAAGTAACCTGCCCAAGGTCACACGGCTAGGTTTTTTTGTGTGTGTGCGTTAAGTGTCTGAGGCCGGATCCGAACTCAGGTCCTTCTGACTCCAGGGCCGACGCTCTACTCACTGCGCCACCTAGCCGCCCCCTCACACAGTTCTTAATCACATCTAGAAAGTACTCAATAAATATTTCTTGAATGAAAGAAAGTGAAGGAAACAAGCTGATATCACATATTTATTCAAAGAATGCTACAAGGTCAGCATACATTTGTCTCAGTTTTATACTGTCTAAACAAGGAGAATTAATATTAAAAGCATGATTGTGGTTGGGATCATGGGGGGGTGGTGGCATGAATCACTTTGAGAATCATAGAACATTGGATGTGGAGTCAAAGGGCATGTGTTCATTTATCAACCATGTTCCTAACCTGTGATCTTGGCCAAATCTCTGGAATTCAAATCTTCTCATCTGTACAATGAAAAGGTTGGATGATTTTTTTTTTCCTTCTGTGATACTGATTCTATGATACTATGAGAAATCATCTCACCCAAACCTCCTTATTTTACAAAGGACAGACATTTGCAAGGCCTCTCTATACTGAAATGAGAAAGTAGATGCTGAAGTTTTAGAAAGATTTTAAACAGCAAAGGTCAAACTCCAAGGCAGTTCTTGGCCTAATTACTCAGAAGACCTCCTAGTACCTTTAATATTCTGGTTTATCAAGGTTTAGCTCAAGCAAATGCTGAGAAATTCAAGAAATTGGCATTAATGTTTATTACTCTTGATCCCCTAAAAAAATCCCATAAAATGGTGGAGCTAAGTGAGAGGATCCACAGCCTTACTACAGGGCTTTGAAGAGCAATTTCTCTAAAGGGGAAGAAGATCCTGCAAGTGTTTGGGCATGTGAACTAGAAGCTTTAACTCCCCAAGGAAGGTACTGGTGGAAATTTTTTTTTTGGATGTCCTGGGGGATTGGGTGAGGGAGCTGGTCGGAAATTTGTCCATTGTCAATTAATCAAAACCATGCCCATTTTGTATCCCTGAAAAAATGTGAAAATTCTCCCTAAAGATTAACAGTTCAGTCTACAACAATTTTCCATCTTTCAAGGATTGGCCGATAGTATATCTTGTTCAACAGGAATAAATGTTTCCCTTTATTTTTTTAAAGTACAAAATTGGCATGCTGAGATTTTGTCATCTTTAGGCCAAGTCACAAAATAGTAGACTTTGGGTTTGCAGGGAGACCTCAGAGTCCATATAGCTCAAGGACTCCTGAAGCAGGCCTCCCTTCCTTAGGGGATGACCAGCCTATCAGAATACTTTAAAGAGCAGTTTGAAGTCAGAGAACCTGAGTTCAAATCCCAGCTTTCCTACTTTGTAACTATGTGACCTTATGCAAATCACTTCCCTCCTCTGGATCTCAGCCTCTTGCTCTGTAAAAAGGCCCCTTCCAGCTCTATAACCTGTGATCTTCTGTTTGAAGACATCTAGTGATGGAAGGTAGAGTCTTGAAGGGCACTGGATCATTTTCCCCTCTGCTCTCTTGATTGGCAGCTTTCTCTTTGTCCAGAAATACAATACAGAGCTCTGATTTTTTTAATCTAGTATCTCTCCTTACAAAGAAAGGTAAAATAATAAACCTCTACACTTAATCCTAATCCTTTTAATATTATGGTGCTGATAACCCTAGCATGCAACAGTCTTGATGACGTGGTGGCAAAATGCCAACATGGCATCCTAGAATGTTGGAGCTAGAGGGGCCTCAAAGATCCTGTAATCCAACAGTTCTTAACTTAGAGTCCGTGACCTTCTTTGTGTGTGTCATTTTAAAACTGATAACTGTGTTTCCATGTAATTGTTTTCCTTTTGAATCCTATGTATTTTACTTTATGTATTTAAAAATATTATTCTGAGGAGGAGTCCAAAGGCTTCACCAGTCTGTCAAAACAGTCTGTGACAGAAAACATTAAGAACTACTGCTCTAATCCAATCCTCTCATTTTATTGTTAAGGAAACTGAGGCTCAGAAGAGTCACACAGCTGGTTATTGGCAGAGCCAGGAATACCCTCAAGTCTGTTGACTCCCATCCTATTTTTTTTTCCTTTGTAATCCATTTTCAGTTGTGAACACTTTAAACTGGGTGGCCCACTTAAAAGCAAACCCACTCAAAAACTATGTGACGTTCAATGGAGCCCACTTTAAATGAGCCACCCCATAGAAGAAGCACATAACTTGGGAATATCACATGATAAGTGATACCCAGTGTTCCCCTTAATATTTAAGAATAAAAAAAAGTTTGATTAGAAAGTGAGTTTAGGCATTTTGCTTCAAAGTAAGTTATTTATTTGTATATTTTCAATAAATATTGTTTTTAATTTATATCTGTACATATTTAAGATGCAAATTAGGCTTCTTGTCAGAATTTAAGAGGGTGATATCACTTCCCTTGGCACACACCCTCCCAAATGTGCTCCACACACATCCTGTTCACTAGCCATCTTGGCGTCTTAAGGGCAGATGTGAGCCCAGTGGGGTTTTTGGAGCCCTTATGGAGGATGGTCTAGGAAGAGTAAACTGCCTCCTCCTAGGTCTTTACCTTACACCGGCATTGTCCTTCCCAATTATGTTAAAGATGTTTCTTCATATCACAGACAGGATCCATATTCATGGTTGAGGAGTAGAGCCAACACCTGACTGGTAATACCAGCATTTGAAGATTCTATCTTGGGAAAGGAGTCAGGTGGCCAACCTTAACTGGCTGGTGACAGTGCCCTGCTCAAACAGCATGCTTGTTCTTTGAAACTGTGTACTGGAAAGACCCATTTTCCTTCCTTTAACTCTATATTGATGGGGCACCATCTTCTCTCAAGATTTACCCTCTATATTATTTTTGGGTGTCATGCCATCAAGAATTCAAACATACCTATGGTATGGAGTGTTCAGTAGAATATCCAAAGGGTTTCCTTTCATCACCACCTTTGTGGAGGGTTTAAATCTATCCAGACACAGGTAACCTTATGGCCAAAGCTGAGAGTTTTCCCTACCCCTGGAAGGCCAAGGATATGTCCTTGTAGCTTAGAGTAGGAGGTATGATTGTCAAGTTAAGAGAAATGAAATACAAAGAGAGGGCTAACCCCCTTAGTATAACTACCTTGGGAGACCAGAGGCTTAATCAGTTAATCAACAAGCATTTATTAATCATCTACTCTGTACCAGGCACTGGGGATGCAAAAACAAAAAATCAAATAGCCCTGAGAAGTTTACGTTATGTCAGATCAAGAAACATTTCTTAAGGACCTAGTGCTCAAAATCCATCTGAAATGCCTCTGTGGGAAAGTCCTTCAGGAATGACGTGGGAGCCATGGAATAAACTCAGTCTTAATATTTAAAATAGCAGCTCCTCTTCAACTAGAAAATCCTTATTTAATCTGTAGTGTATGAAGTGACTTCTGGGGCTTTGCCAAAATAAAATCCATCCATTAAGAATGATAGTCTTCATTCTTACAGTTTACAAAGAACATTCCTTATGATAGCCCTCTGAGTACAACTAGGCCAAATATTAATGCCTCTCTCTATTGATGAGGAATTTGAAGCTGAGGAGGGCTTGCCCAAGAGTAGAGCTATTCAGAGCTGGAACTTAAACATAGATCTTCTGGCCCTGTTCCAGTTGACTGGGGAAAGTTGTTTTGGAGAAGGAAAAAAATGGGTTGCTGAATTCCAAAAGAGGAGTTGAGAAAGGTTCTTACGTTAACAAAATGGTTGAAATTAGTGTAAGATCTTCCCAGGGGACCACTTGGAGGATGTTAGAGGGAGGTAGCACTCATTTTTTTTCCAGTCCATCTCCAATTAGCAGAAAACAATCTCCTGCCTTTGTGATAAAAGTTGTAGATGGGATCTGCTGGATGTTGATTACCTGGCAGTATTTTAGGCCAACCCACCTACTCATGGTCATGATGGGAAACTCCAAATTAAGGTATTGACATCATCAGAGCACAGGGATGGATGTCTGTTAGCAACTCGAGAAAAATGAGGTCATGGTCCCAGAAAATTGATCACGTGGTTAATTTAGGTCCATTTGGGAGCTAATGATATAACAAGAACATGCACATAATAGCCGTTAATTGCAATAAGACACAGCTAGGAGGAATATTCCTATTAAAACTTCTATCATTCTCATATCAAACATGATAACTCACCACTAACAGACAGAAATTGTGATAGCTTTTAAATAGCATTTTCCTACATTTCCAGACATTTTACGATGGGTCTGTCATCGTGTATACTATTTTCTAACGCCATTTTTTTTTCTAACGTCAAATTTTTGATGAAAGCATTAGGTATTTCCAATTCATGGCACAGTTTGGAAGGAACAATTTGAGTTTTGTTTCAGAGCCTCTTGAAAGACTGTGTCCATCCAGACTGTGAAATAAACTTGTTGATCTATGTTGGGCAGAATTCTTATCTCCCATCAATACAACCTGCCTGATTATAAATCCATGCAATAAAGAGGAAATCTTTTCTTTGACCAGAAAAGCTACCTTTTTAAAACAGGAAATTGTCCTTGAGTATATCACTGTACACCTTTGCCTGAAATAGTTACAGATCTGTACTTCCAAAACTCTTTACATTTTTAAACACAGATGCTATGATGCTATCAGGTATGTTTTGGTCATGGAAAGTATTTTTAAACAGGGATCATCAGATTATAAATTTGAGGGACCAAAGCTGGTGGGTATTTTTATTTTCAATAGGATAATTGTGTGTCAATTTTTCTAACCAAGAGATCATTAACGTTTCATTCAGCACCAATTTTTTTCATTTCTAGACACTTTCAGAATTAATTGACCATGGTTATATGTTGTAAAATAATGTTCTCATATTAAGAATGTAATTATTTCCTTATTGTATTTTCTAAAAACAAAATCGTATTTAAAATTCTCTGTAAAAGAAACAAGCAAGGGACATGAAAAGAATTTTTTGGTTTATTGTTTTTTTATTGACTATGTTGGCAGTGCCCATGATAATTGACTGTAAATATATTCTTTTAACTGTTTCTCAGTGTATTTAATTCATGGAAAACATGTAAAAAAAAAGTTTTGTTTTTTTTAAGTTTGAAATGGAGGCCCCATTGATATCATTTCCTAGTTGCTTCATTTGAACTTTCTGCCTTTCTATTTAATTCTCCTACTGTCTTATGTGGTGTAGATACCGACTGGCGCCCCATGGCGTGACACACCCATGTGTATTATTAATAAAATTACCCTATTTGAATAATGTTGTCAGAGCTTCTTTCTTTGGCTTATCATACATCAGAAGTTCCTAATGTTTTATAGGGATGGGGTGGGTGAGATTCTCTTAGTTTCCATGATTTCTTGAGATCTAATCCAAGGTAATTCAAAAAACATTTATTTGGGGAGGCTAGGTGGCGCAGTGAGTAGAGTGTCAGCCCTGGAGTCAGAAGGACCTGAGTTCAGATCTGGCCTCAGACACTTAACGCACACACAAACAAAAACCTAGCCCTGTGACCTTGGGCAAGTTACTTAACCCCTACTGCCCTCCAAAAAAGCAAAAAAACAAACAAACAAAAACATTTATTCAGCATTTACTGTAAAATAAAGTATTGTTTCAGGTTCTGGGGATTTGATGTCAAAATGAAAAAACTATTTCTGTCCCCAAGGGGTTTACATTCTTCTGGGGAAAGGACAGAGATACAATATATAAACAGTCGAGCATATACATGATAATTTGAGATCTCTGGACATCAGGATTGCTAACAGTAGAGACCCAGTGAGTTGGTGAAGTGGATAGAGCACTTGATCTAGAGTCAGGAAGCCCTGAGTTCCAATGTAACCTCACATGCTTAATAGCAGTGACCCCTGGGCAAGTTATTTATCCACTCAGCCTCATCTATAAAATGAAGATAATAAATAATAGCTCTTGACTGCTTAGGGTTGTTGTGAAGATTAAATATGATAATATTTGTAAAGCATTTTTCAAACCTTAAAGCACTATATAAATATTTATATTTAAGAATGATCTCATCCAGGGCAAGAATCTCCTCTTTACCATCACTAATAAGCTTTTGCCTTCACACCTCTAATGGTAACTCACAAGGCCACCTAATCCACTTTCTGTCTTAGCTAGGTTAGGAAAATCTTCCTAAATATATACAACGAGCATTTATTAAGCAGCCACTGTATGTAATTCAATTGAACTAATTTCCTAGAACTAGAAGGGAGGTTCTTTAGTCCCCCAACGTCCTCATTTCACAGAGACCCAGAGAAATTGACTCACCCATGCTTGTATATATGTCTGAGGCAGGATTTGAAGCTAAAATTTTGAGTCAGTGTGGTATAGTGGCTAGAGACCTGGCCTTCCTAGAGTCAGGAATACCTGGATTTAAGTACATACTGAACTTTGTAACCTTGGGAAGCTACTTAACTTCTCAGTTCCCTAGGCGATGAACTAGGAGAAGGGACTGATTCTTGTTGGCAGAGGCAATTTTTTCCCTGGGAGCTCCCTTTACCAATGAAATAACAGGTTCACTTTAAAAACGAAATAAAAATGCCTCCCCACCTCCTTCCTAAGCTTTAGGAGGATCAAGTGAAACCATGGCTATGAAATGACTTTAAGACTACAATAGTAACTTTCATAATTCCCACCTTTATTTTTTTTTTCAATTAGCAAGCATTTATTTTCTTTCCTTCTCACCACTACACATCCTCACCTTCCTCCCACCTCCTTTGGAAAAAGAAAAAACGAAGCCCTTGTTACAAATTTGAATAATCAAGCAAAACAAATTCTTGCATTGCTTACATTCAATAGCACTTTGAGGTTTATGAGCATGGTTTTTGTAGGACTTTTAAGGACCCACATTTATAGCTGAGGAAATTATGCCCCAGTTCTGTGAAGCAATTGCTGCTCAGCCCACCAGGCTCTGCTAGTGAATGATGGGGCCAAGTTGGGGGCTCCGCTTTCCAAATCCTACTCCAGAATTCTGCCTGGTATCTTAAGGTGTTTTTAGATGTCACTGTGTCAAATGTTGAACTATATGCTGCTGTTATTGTTATCCTAAATTCATATCCATGATATTACTTTGGTCTTCACAGGCCAAAATTTCCTCCTGTGCTTCCCACTTCTCTATATATTATATCCCCTTATTATAGTCTAAAAATTTATAGTTTATATTCTATAGTTATGATTTATAATAGTTTATATTCTAAACTTTTTTGAGGATAGGGCTTGTTTCACTTTTGCCTATTTGGTAGACACTTAATAAATGCCCATATATTCACCTTGTCCTAAATTAGGGTCTCCTGTAAACTTTCCTGTATCTCAATGCTCCCTGCCTTCCTTGTGGGTCTGGTTTAGGCCCTCTGCATGTCCCACTACAGATGACAAACCCATCACCTTTCATATTAGCAGCGACCATTCCACTCAGAAGCTGAGTTATCTCCCTGATGACAAGGCAATCACTTAGGGTTAGGGTTAGGGTTAGGGTTAGGGTTAGTGCTGGAATTAGGGTTAGGGTTAGTGCCAGTTTTCTTTGTTCCAGTTAGAGCAGACTTTTCCTGTGCAAAGACTGAGCAGGGGCTTCCCTTGGTCTATTATTAATTGCCAAATGAGTAGGTAATTGCTTTCCCATAAAGATGCCTTCAGGTTATTGTTGGATTAACTTTTTTTCAGCTTGTATCCCTTCCCAGTGCTCTTAATCATGGGTCATGGCAAAAAGAGGAAGAAGCAGCTCCTTAATTTCATTTACAACTTAATGGGAGGTCTGGAGCTCTGGGCCTTACGTTTGCTAAGCCACCAGCACCAACCAAAAGTATTCATCATTGGATATGTGACTTCAGGCCACACTAAGGCCATCTCTGTCACATTAATCAAGGAACCCGGGTTATAATGAGAAGCTGGGACAATATTGACCAATATATAGTGCCCAGAAATATTTGAAACAAACTTTATTGATTTTACTGTTTTGTTCAAAAAGGGTCATAATTTCTAGCAAAGAGACTAATTAATCAATAAATGTGTACATAACTCCATAAGGAAATCTGATGGCAATATAGTGGAAAGATCTGGACGTGGTGAGGGGAGACCTGGGCCCTAGGACTATCTTGGCCAATCACTCATTCATTGTATAACTTGGATCAATTTCCTTTCCATCTTTGGGTCTAAGTTTTCTCAGACTAAACTACTGCAGAATCAATAAAGTCCAATGGTTCCCTTTTACATTCAGGATCAAATATAATACCCTGTTTGGCATGACAGCTCTTCACAACCTTGTCCCTTTCTACCTTTTCCAGTTTTCTTACATTTTTCTCTTTTTGTATTCTGTGATCTGGCTTCAGTGACCTTGCTGTTCCTCAAACTACTTCTATTATCCTGAACAAGTTACATCAACTCAATGGACCTCAGTTTCCTCATCTATAAAATAAGGAAGTTGGAGCAGATGAAAGGTCTCTTTCCTTTCTAATATTCTGTGATTCTTAAAAAACATGACAAAAGGCAAGGAAGCCCAGGAGGAGAATTTATTTCTCACCCCCAAGCCTTAGAACCTTTGAATAAGACTGACCTTGTCTTTAGGAAAGAGAATGGTTGGCTTTATTTATGGAGATGGAGTGCTTACCTCTATGTCCGTAGGTCCTGGGCTAAATAAATGACAGCTGTTTACATGAATCAATAGGATTATAGGGTTTTATGGAGTTTGGAAGTTTGGAAGGGGTCTTGGACAGTGTTTTGTACATAGTGAGACCTGAACACTTGTTGGTGAATTAAATTAAAATGACAGGCTCAAAGTTGTGCATAAGGCAGAATGTGTGGGAAAAACAGAAGCAAGGAGGGCCTAGTAAAAGTAGAATGACAAGGACAGAAATAAGAAGTGATAGAGTTCTGAACTTAGGTGATTTGTGAATGGAGAAAAGATGATCTGAAGGTAGTACTGACAATTTACTTAACTATTTTCTTTTGGGAGCCAACCTTTTTATTTCCCCTGGAATGGAATAAAAGGCCTTGCATACAGTAGGAGCTTAATAAATGTTACTGGCCTCTTCATACCAGGGATTTCCCAGAGAGTCTGGTATCAGCCTTGGGTCCAGGCCATCTGCAGTGACCCCGTGACTCTGAGACTTCCCAAGACTTCCCCAATATCTCCAGGATCTGTTTCCCACTTCCGATCTTGGCCTTTGCCCCTGGGCCTTCTTCATTTTTCTGGGGGCCTTTTTCCAATTGGACTCAAGCTGAAATGCTCCCTAATAGCAGAAATTAGACCATAAAGGGTCTTGAGACCCTTTTTATAAATTGGGCCCAGAGATTGAATGTGATTTGCCCAAGGTCACACAGAGGCAACTTTGGAACTCAGAAGGCCCATCTTACTATTTTCACATAGGCTAGTATTTTCAGTAGTATTTGGGCAGCTAGGTAGCATGGTGGATTGAGTGCTGGGCCTGGAGTCAGGAAGACTCATTTTCTTGAGTTCAGATCTGGCCTCAGACACTTCCTAACTGTGTGACTGTGGGCAAGTCACCAAACCCTGTTTGCCTCAGTTTCCTCATCTTAAAAAATGAGCTGGAGAAGTAAGTGGCAGACCATGCCAGATCTCTGCCAAGAAGCCCAAATGGCATCAGGAAGGCAGCAAAAGTATTTTCAAAGATAACCATCAATATTGGATAATTTTCACAAACATTAGGAGAAGGGTCATTTTACCATTCATTTATTTATCTAGAAATAAGCATTAAACCCTTATTTGTATGCTAAGCACTGGGCTAAATTCTTGGGATACAAGGAAAAGAAAAAACATAATCCCCCCCACCCCCTTCAAGGAACTTACATTCTAAAAGAGAGAGGGCAAGCTAACTACCAGGGACATAGAACCTACATCCCATGCAATTGGAGGCGATCTCAGAGGAAAGGCTTCAGCCTGGGGATGGGGGATAGGAGCAGTGGAGGGGAGACACCAGTAAAGGTGGGATAAACTGGAAGAGGTGATTTGAGGAGAGTCTTAAAGGATGCTATGGAAGCCGGGTCATGAGGTGAAGAGGAAGAGCATTTACAACATGAAGAAGCTCATCTGGGTCTGCCCACATTGGCCAAGATAGAAGCACCAACATCCCCTACCAAGGGGGTTGCAGCCTCCTGGCCTCCTTTGATTAGCAGCTTATCCAGAAAGGCTGTATCTTTAAAACTGGCCAGATTGAGACTTGCTAGACTTCTGGTTTACTCTTTTCAATCGTGTCCAGAAGGTTCATCTAAAACTTGGGCACCATGAACTACACCAGGGAGAGAACACTTTCCTTTCCTTATTTTTCCACTCTCTTTTACCCTGACTCCCAGAAATTGGCCTGGGGATGTTTGTCTTATTCTATCATTTCTGGTTTTGGGGGGGAAGATGCTGGAGTGGTTTGCTGTTTCCTTCTCCAACTCATTTTATAGATGAAAATACTGAGGCAAATGGGGTTAAATGACTTGCCTAGGGTCACACAAATATCTGAGGTAAGATTTGACTCAGATCCTCCTGACGCTAAGTCCAGAGGTCTAACCTCTGTACAACCTAGCTGCCCCAGGTGTTCTTATTATCCTCATTTTAAGGATGTGCTCGGGGTTACATAGCTGGTGTCTGAGGCTGAATTCAAACTGAGGTCTTCTTAACTCTAGGCCCAAAGTTCTAATCTCTTCACAACCCATCTCCCCCTGTTCTAGGTTTAAGACTCTACTCCACACTCCATGTGGACACTCTCTGTGCTAATGTATCTATACCTTTTCTTTCACTTATAGCATTTAAGCCTTTCCTGGGGGTGCTAAGACAGAAGTCTTAACTGGGGTCATACACACAGTATATATAGAAGGTAGGACTTGAATCCAGGTCTTATCTGGACCTGGGCCTGGTCACTGCCTGCAATTACCCCATGGGACCTCTGGTTTGATGGCCCTAGATTCCCCAAGGCAACTCCTCCATTCATGCCTCCTGATTGGGGGATTAATGGTTAATGCACAGACATGCTTTCCATGGGTTAAGAGGGTATAGTGGACTGGGAAGGACATTGCTGGAGGGAGGACCTGTACCAGTGAGATTGTGAATTCCCCCCTTCCCCCACTGCAGTTTAAGGAGAGCCTGGGTTTTTAAATTTTTTTTTAAACAGGTAGAGACTTAGGAAACCATTTCCATCCAGTATTTATGAGACAGCATCTTTCTCTAGCTCCTCTTGACAGAGCTATTGATATCACATCCAAACTCAATTTAAGAGAATCTGAAGGGTTTCCTGTTGGGTGTCATTAGACAACTTCTATTTGATATGATTTAAAATTTCCCCTATTTCATCATTGTGATGGACAAGTCAATTTTCTCTTTATCTGTAGGCTGGGCTTTTTTTCTTTTTCTTTCTGAAGTCCTCAAGGCTCTTCTCAAATCTAATAAGGTGAGGTTTTCATCCTCCCAATGAGACTTGACTTAGTTGGAAGGGAAAAAAATCAACAGCTGAATTCAGTGAAAGTTCTTGGCAAATTTTAAAACCCTTAGACATATCTGGTCAAGCAAATGGTTTCTATGTGGTGCAAGGGCACACTCCAGCTCTGGCAATGCATGATGATGGGTTTTGCTGTTTGTGTCTATTTATTGTTTTTTTTTTTACCAGATTTAATTTTCCTTCAGGCCAAGAATTGCCTTTTTTGTTGTGTTTTTTTTATCACTTTATAGCATAGTGTCTGATATACAGCAGGTGTTTAATAAAATTGCTCAATGCATGAATGAAAGTATATGTGAACACAGCATGATGGGGGGAAGAGAAACAGAGTATAAGTTTACACTATGTAAATACAATATAAGATTCAAAGTAAAGTAAGCAAAAATTCTGCATGTTTATAAAACATGATAAAATAGTATTTCAAACTATTAATCAATTCAAACTCTTAATGAAATAAGAACAAACTGTTCTTAATGAAAGCAGTAAGATATGGGGGAGGGGAGAGCATTGACTCAGGACTTGGGGACTAGAGTTCAAACTCCAGTTCATTAGTGGGAGCTTGGGTAAGTCAGCCTCTCAGGCTCTCATTTTCTCCAGCAGGTTTTGACCATGGGTCAATATTAAGATAACAAGCAACATTGATTCAGGCATCATGGTATGGCTAGGTAGGGAGCGGACCTATGATGTTATTGGTATGGGGAACTCTCCTGGGTGAGGAAATTCCCTCTGCTGATGGGTCACATTCATCTTCTCTACAGTTTCTGGTTTTAGAGAGTAACCCTGAGTCACTGACATTGAGACTTCAATCCCCACTCCCCCAAGTGACTTGCTAGGGGTACGGTACTTATAAGAGATGACAAGACCTTTTCGACACTTGCTAGCATCATGGTGGGCTATCTATTCCACTTTGCAAGACAGGCCGTACTCCAAAGTTAGCAAATCTCCCTATCTCTCTGTCCTTCTATTCATGCATTATCCAATCATCTATCTATCCATCTATCTTCCGTCCAGTCATCCATCCATTCATCCATCTATCCATATTTCTCTCTCTTTCTCTCTCTCTCTCTCTTTCTAGCAGTTTTTGATTACCATAGGAATCATCTCTGTACATATATACACACATGAATGCACACACATGAACATGTACATTTATGCATGTTCGTACATATGTACACATACATACATACATACACACATATGTGTATCTATATATAAAAGCTAACTAAATAAGCACCCTTCAAACTTCTGGTCAAGTCTAATTGTCTCAGAATGCCACAGTTATGAGCCTGATACAGCAGACAGGACATTACTAACTTGGCTTAAATCCGAAGTTCAAAAAGAAACCCTCTACCTTTTTATCCCAATGGCAGCCATGTTTTCTGGATGTTTCCTATGAGAATCAAATGCTACTATTCTAGGCTCTAGGGCTGGGTGATTTCCTTCACCCTATGCTACACTGAATCCCCTTTGAGCCAAAATGACAGGCAGCCATGAGTGGAAGGCCCAACTTCCCTTCAATGTTCCTCCTTGGTCTGCTCAGACTTCTTTTTGTACCTGGTGGATTCTGAGCCTTGAATGGCGATGACTGCTGGGAAGATGCCGTTTCTATTAGTGCTCCCCATACCTCTTTACCTGTAGATTCCTAGTCCTTGCTTCTCTAGGGCAGGGACTGTCATTTTTCATCTTTGGCTCCCCAGCTTTGAGCACATGGTAGATGGTAATTAATTCCTATTGAATTGAAAATGTAACTGAAGGGGGATATTCTCTGGAGAGGAAATTCATCAATGATTTAAGAGGGAGGGGGTGCTTATTATTGGCATCTCTTCATTCATTTTACCTCCTTAATTGGATGTGTTTGAAAGATTAATGCCAGGCCCGACACTGATACATTCAAGTAGAAAGGGCAACCAATATTTAGCCAATTGTCTGTGTGACATCGAGACTTTAATCCCCACTTCCCCTCCCCCCTCCCCAGTGTCCAGCAGCCAAGGCATCCAGCTGATGGAATGCCTCATCCCCTGGGGAGTCTGTAGACTTCACTGAAGACTGATACTTTGCTAATAAGTTTTGTCTTCAGGTTCATTTCTAATACTTCTCCAACTAGCTTACTCAGTGGATAGATTGCTGGACCTTGAGTCAGATAAACTGGAGTTCAAAACTGCCTCCAGATGCTTACCTGCTGTGTGGTCTTGGCTAAATCACTTACTCTCTGCCTTAGTTTCCTTTGTCTATAAAATGGGGATAAAAATATCACCTACTTCCCAGGGTTGCTGTGAGGATAAAATAATATTTCTAAAGCACTTTGAAAACCTGAAATCATAGTAATAAACCTTAAATAAGTAAATCAAACTAAAGAAAAATAAAAATAATAATTAAAAATAAATTAAAATTAATAAGAACCTTAAAGCAGAATAACAGATGCCAATTTTTGTGATTATCTAGACTAAGGGTGGGGAACCTGCAGTCTTGAGGCCACATATGGCCTTTTAGGTCCTTGGGTACAGCATTTTGACTGAGTCCAAGTTTTATAGAATAAATCCTTTTATTAAGGGGATTTATTCTGTGAAGTTTGGATTCAATCAAAGGGTCACACTTGAGGACTTAGAGGGCTACATGTGTCCTCGAGGCTGAAGGATCTCCACCCCGATATACAAAAATATTCTCTTCTCCCTTACTTTAACGAAAAACTTCCAAAGGAGTTCTTTGGTATTATTATTATAATAACATAGTATAATAGAATAGAAGTATAGCACAATAGTAATAATAGTATAGTAAGTAAAATAATAATAAAAGTCGTAACTTATGGAATTCTTGTTGTTGTTTAGTTGTATCTGACTCTTCATGACCCTATGGACCATAGTAGGCCAATACCATCCATGGGGTTTTCTTGGCAATGATGCTGAAGTGGTTTGCTATTTCCTTCTCCAATGGATTGAGGCACATAAAGGTTAAGTGACTTGCCCAGGGTCACACAGCTAGTAAGTGTCTGAAGCCAGATTTGAACTCAGGTCTTCCTGACTCCAGGCCCAATGTGCTATCCACTGAGCCACCTATGACTCTTCTAAAGTGCTTAGCAGTTTACAAAGTCCTGTATGTTCATTGGCTCATCTCATTCTCAATAATAACTCCCTACTCTCAGTTTTGTCACTGCAGATGAGCCGCTAAGTGACTTGTTTGCATCACACAGCTAGTAAATGCCTAAAAATTCATTTGAAGTCGATTTTCCTAGCTCCAAGGGAAGTGCTTTACCTATGCATATTTTCAAGAAATGAAATGAATGAAATTTTCAACAACATTTCATTTAATTAGCATAAATGAGATTTCATAGGAAGACATAGGAGACACAAAAGAAATCTCATTAATTAATTAAATTAAATTAATCTTATTAATATGGAAAAATAGTCCCTAAAAGCTAATGAAATTGTCATGGTTAAAATTTATGCTAATTAGGGGGCAGAGCCAAGATGGCAGAGTAGTAACAGCACTTCCAGCCCACACCACTTCCAATCTATGTAAAAGGGGACTCTGAACAGCCTCTGGAGTACCTGAACCCACAAAATGACACAGAGAAACTAACCTCCCACAGAGGACAGCCTGGCAGCCTGGCAGGAAGCAGCTAGCACAGTGCTCTGGGAGCTGAGCCCAGGCCCACGTGAGTCAGTCAGAAGTTTTAACCCCAGGGCAGCCCGACCAGCAGCCTGCTGGAGGGACCCCAGAACACCAGCAGCTGTGGTATTTCCAGAATTATCAACACATAGATACCATGGACAAAGTGAGAGGTTAGTTCAGTATGGACTTTGGGACTCATTAGTGGGGAGAGTGCATTGGCCTCTTTCCTTGGGGTTGAGAAGATGTTGAGTAGCCATGGTTCAGCCGCCATGTTGCCACATTGCAGCTTCACCTCCTGGCCTGCGGTCTGTAGGGGATCTGGGGATCACTTGGTGGGGGGGTAATCACTCTTGCTTTAACCTCCCTGGATCTGGGTTGTGATCTAGGGGTGGAGGTCTTGGGGTGTATGACCAGCATGCCAAGGTGTGTGGAGGCTTCAGAGAGGCCACCCAAATAATACCTCCAGGAGCTGAGAAAACCCCAGCATTTGGTACAAAGCTCCCCTGACTGGTGTCAGAGTCCTACTGTGGTAACAAGCCCAAAAGTCAAATAATTGAGTGGCAATATGCCTAGCCAAAGGAAACAAAATAAACAGAAAAATTCAATATTAGACTCCTATTTTGGGGGCAAAGAACAGGAGGAAGACTGAGAGGTCAGAACTCCTGCACCAAAAGCCCCAAATGAAAGAAGCAGATAAGAGAAGTGGGGAAAAAATTGGGAAGAGAAATGAGAAAGATGCAAGAAAAGTATGAAATGAGAGTCAACAGCCTGACTGAGGAAAATAACACCCTAAAAATAGACTAACTCAAATGGCAAAAGAAGCTCAAAAAGGCAATGAATGCCTTAAGAAGCAGAATTTGCCAGATGGTAAAAGAATCTCAAAAGCTCACTGAGGAGAATCATTCCTTCAGAATTAGACTGGGACAAATGGAAGCTAGTGACTTTATGAGAAATCAAGATGCTGTTAAGCACATCCAAACAAATGAAAGAATAGAAGGCAATGTGAAACATCTCATGGGAAAAACCACTGACCTGGAAAATAGATCCAGGAGAGATAATCTAAAAATTATTGGACTACCTGAAAACCACGATCAAAGAAAGAACCTAGAAATCATCCTTCAGGAAATTCTCAAGGAAAATTGCCCTGATGTTTTAGACCCAGAGGGGGAAATAGAGGTTGAAAGAATCCACAGATCACCTCCTGCAAAAGATCCCAAAAAGAAAACTTCTAGGAATATTGTAGCCAGGTTCCAGAATTCCCAGATTAAGGAGAAAATATTACAAGCAGCAAGGAAGAAACAATTTCAATATTGTGGAAACACAATCAGGACAGTGAAGGATTTGGCAGCTTCTACACTGAGGGATTGAAGGGCATGTAATATGATATTCTGGAGGGCAAAGGAGCTGGGATTAAAACCAAGAATCACCTACCCAGAAAAACTCAGTATGATGTTTCAAGTGAAAATATGATCATTCAGTGGAATAGAGGACTTTCAAGCATTCTTGAGGAAAAAATCAGAGTTGAATAGAAAATTTGACATTCAGACACAAGAAGCAAGAGATGCTTGAGAAAGTAAACAGGGAAAATAAATCATAAGGAACTTATCAAAGTTGAACTATTTACATTCCTACATGGAAAAATGATAACTGTAACTGATGAAACCTTTCTCAGTATGAAAATAGCTGAAGAAGGGTATGTGGGCATATAAATACATATATGAATGTGTGTATATATGTTTACAGGTATGCATAGATAGAGAGCACAGGTCGAATTTAAGGGGAAGGGATGATACTTAAGGGGTGAAATTGAGAGGTGAGAGAGGAATATATGGAGAGGAGATGGGGAGAGACAGAATAGGGTAAACTATCTCATGTAGAAGGGGCAAGGGCAAGTGGTTGCAGGGGAGGGGAAGAACAGGAAGGCAAAAAGGCAAAACCTTATTCTCATTGAATTTGGCTCAGGGAGAGAATGCCATACATACTAAATGGGATATCTCACACTTCAGGAGAGTGGGGGGGAGGGGCATGGGGGGATGATGGAAGGGAGGGCAGGCTGGGGGGGGAGGGAAGTTGGATGCACCCATTTTTGAAAGGGGATAGGATCAAAGTGGGGAATGGACCAGGTGGGAGGTGGGATAGGAGGGAGGGAAATGTAGTCAGTCTTTTACAATATATCTACTATGGAAATGTTTTACATAGCTATACATGTACAGCATATACTGAGTTGCTTATCTTCCCAGTAGGAGTGGGTGGCAGAGGAGGAGGGGAATGGGTCTAGAATTCAAAGTTTTAAAATCAAATGTTTTAAATATATATATAAATACTATGATTAATACTATTTTGCATATAATTGGGAGATAAGATGTTCAGGCATTGGGGTACAGGGATTCACCTTGCCCTACTGGAAAAGTCGAAAGGGGTATGGGAGAAGATATAGGAGAGAGCAGATTGGATGAGAGGATATCCTTTGGGACAGCTATTCTGGGGTGGTAGGTAGGGGAAAAATGGGGAGAAAATTATAACTCAATATCTGATGGAAATGAATAATATAAACCAGAAGTTAATAAAGCATTTGAACAAATTATGCTAATTAAGTGAATGTTGAAAATTTCCTTCATTTTATTTCTTGAAAATATGCATAGTTAATGAGATTTTCTATGTGTCCAGACTTTAGGAACATCCTGTAGAAAGAACAGCCACCATGAAGTCAAGGTAATGGGCTCTTCCACTTTCTGACTCTGTGCTTCAGGGTAGCCAATTTACCTCTACCATAAACTCCTGTTGTTTACTTAAATACTTGCTCATTTTTTTCCATTTCTGACCTTTTCTCTAAAATAGGGTTGTTATGAGGAAAGTGGGCAGCTAGGTGGCGCAGTGGATGCAGTGCTAGATGAGGAGTCAGGAAGACTCCTCTGCTTGAGTTCAAATTCAGTCTCAGACACCCTGGACAAGTCACTTAATGCTGTTTGTCTCAGTTTCCTCATCTGTAAAATGAGCTGGAGAAGGAAATGAAAACCCACTCTAGAATCTTTGCCAAAAAACCCCAAATGGGGTCACAAAGAATCTTACCCCCATTTTACAGGATTGTACAACAATAACAAAATGAGAAAAGTTATTATAACTTGTAGAGAATTTTGTAAATATGAATTGTTTACTAGGATTAGATTGTTAAGGAAGTACATTCTGCCCCATTGTACTTATATAAAAGACTTATCAAGAGAAGAGTGAGGAGAGACATACTAAATACGAAAGTAGCAGCAACCTCCAAGAAGCTTTGAGAATGAGAATGAGTGAAGCATCCGCTGTTCTATGGCTTCCCTGGTGATTAACAGTCTAATGATAACATTATGCAAATGCAAGGGAATTAAGAATGTATATTACCAAAATGACTTTTTTTACCTACTGTACATATTATTTCAAATTGGTGAGATTCTTCAAAGCACACAAGCTTTACAAGAATGAGCAGTGGATTAAAACATTTAAAGATGCTGGGATCCAACCAATCAAGATGCGGGAGGCACTGTGCCAAGCCCTATAATACAAGCAAAAAAGTCATTGCTGAGATGTCTTATTAGGAGGGGACATTCCACAGATTTATGTCAAAAGTCTGGGGTTTATGCTGTGTCTTTCCCCTCCTCACCAGCTAATACGGCATGCAACATCATGGGTTTGGAATTAGGAAGAGCTGGGATCCAGATCTGCCTCTGACATTATCTGGGGACCTTCCTCTGAACCTCAGTTTCCTCATTTGTGAAATGGTAGAATAGTGATTTTTATTGCTTCTCAATGGTGCTTTGAAGGCCAGACATGGCATACAGGGAGGCCATAAAGCAGTGATTTTGGGGGCAGATGCCTTGGCTCCAACCAAGAGAAATGATGATGTTCCAGTATGGTCTTCCTCAGAGGGCGTAGGGAGAAAATCTCTGTTCAGATGTGATCATACATGATTGCAGCTGGGTCTGGGCTCATGCTGTAAATTATATGTATTTTTCATGCCAGAATTTGGGTTGCTATCATTGGCATACCAGAAATGCTGCACAATGGGATGTTAGCAGTACCAAGGCTTTAGAAATAGTTAAGTTTCATTTAATAGTATATACATGTGGCACAGGTTTCACACAATAGGCTTAAATCTTGTTGATTGGTTGATATATACTAAATAGATAGACATTTTCACATGAATATGTATGCATGTATGTCTATATTGTAAGTTTATAGATTCTGGCTTTGTATCAAGAATCAATAAATGTATCCTTGCCCAAGTGGAAACTTGCTTAGTTTCATCATTAATGAGCTATGTGATTTTTGGCTAGTTAAATTTCATTGGGCCTTGATTTCTTCACCTATAAAATTAGGGAGTCAGACTAAGACACTAAGGTGTCTTCTAGTTCCAAAAGTTCAATGAACTTAACATAGACTGTGGCATCTGACTTGTCAAATCTCTCTCCATTTTTCTAATTTGTCCAAGTCACATTACCACAGTCATTTCCCAAGTGTTCACAGCATGATAGAAACAGATAGTAAGGAACTTATCTAGGACAACTCATATCACAGAATTTTCTAACTCCGTTACTATGCTCAGCCAATCCCAAATTTATGAGTTTATGCTCTGGTGGGGGTTATGGGTGTCATGGCAGTATAAATTTAAAAAAAAGATTTAAATTTTACCTCGATGTTACTTAACACCTATATAATGCAGGGCAAGTCACTTCCCTTACATATCTTGCTTATAACATAGTTGCTTGAGAGCTCTGTGAGAGCAGGGACAGTTATTTGTGCCCTCCCACCCCATTTTTTTCTTAGTACATAGTACGTGTTTAATAAATGTTAGTTAACTGACACTAGCTAGAGGTTTTAGTTTAACTATAACATTAAAAAAAATAAATATTATTGGGTGGAGTGAATTTGATTTTTCCTAGTCTCTAGTTTTGACCTATACAGCCACACCTTTGTATGTCCTTCCATGTCTCCAATGTGCTTCCTCTTTACCTCTATCTTTGAAATCATTTATTTCAAGATGGTTCAAGTTCAGACTCCTACAGAAGGCTTCTCTGGATCCCATCAACTGCTAACAGTTTTTTCTCCTCTTGAAAACGCTTTATTTTGTATAAATTTGGTCATTATTTATCTGTACATACATGTTGCCCAAGGAGTTAAACTGAGCTAAAATAATAATCCTTGTAGTTTCAATTTTTGTTCTAATGTCTAGAAATGCACCATAAATTTAATCCTTCTTCCAACACTTTAAGTATTATCCTCCTTATCTCTTCTCCCAATCATATTCTTTCTATGTCTTCTTTTACTCTAGGCTAATCATCTCCAATTCCATTACTGATGTCATAAGACACCATTCCTTGTCCTCTGTCCGTCATGGGTTCTCTCCTCTGGATTCGCCAAGCTGTGGCAAGGGATTTAGTGTAGATTTTTCCAAGTCCTTCCGAAAGGCAGTTCTCTGAATTGACTGTTCCAGATGTGATCTCATGAGGCTGGAGGCAGCAGGATTACTGTCTGCCTCCAGAGACTTTCATTCAAATAACCTAAACCCCAATTAACCTTTTTTTTTTTTGGACTGCTACTTGCCAAATGAGAATAATTTTATCGGAGAAAGTACTTAAGTGATTTGCCTAAGGTCACAGCTGTAGTGAGGATCAAGTGAGATCATAGATATGAGATAGAAGATACTCCATATGAAATTGTACTTCAGAAAGGGTGAAATGCCATGCCATTTGTAAGGTATTATTATTCTATGAATGAAAAATAGGCTTAAATGTTTTGCTTTTGTTCTAGGGCAACTACCATCAGATCAAAAGCCCATTGGGAAGCTTGCTGGTATTGTATTTGGGTCAAAATAATGGTCTTTCTGAGCTCCTTTGCTTTAAAGATTATTACTGGAGCCAGCACTGGAAGATAGCTTTGGTGAATGGTGGGAAGGAGATAAATGGGAATGAAGGGAAATTCCTTATCAAACCAATTAGTCCTTTCCTACTCCCTGGCAGAAGCCCTGCAGAGACAAGGGAAACTAGGATAGAAATTAGAGACCTCAAATGAACAGCGTATTAAGTCTTATTTTTTTTTTCTCTTTAGTTCTCAGCATTTAGAGAAGGGGAATTGATTGAATTAAAAAGTTCAGTCCTGAGATTCTCTACAATGTACTCCTGCCACACAGGAGGAGTAGATCCATCAGGGAGTTTCCTGTACTAATCTCATCCATTGATGGCCTCTAAGAGTACAATGTGCCCAACTGAGCCTCATAAAAGACAAAGGGGGGGAAGAATCTGAAGACTCTTTCAACCTCTCTGAGATGTATTTGCCGCTGCCTTTGTTTTTACCCAAGACAGAGCTTTAAAAATACTCTAGCAATCACTTCAAGAAGGAAGTTCTCATGCTGATAGTGGGTGTGGGGTGGTGGTGGTTATGACATGAAAAAGTGGTCTCTTGAAAATTACATTATCACTGAGGTAAAAAGTCAAGTTACTGTTAACCATCTATTATGTAAAAGAACTAAACACTCAATTATAAGATACTATTTTTATGCTACTAATGGTATAGCCAAGGCACACATCACTTACTAGCTTTAACTCCTCTGGGCCTCAGTTTCTATCTCTGTAAAATGAGGGATTGAACATCCTGTATTCTACTGTGTATCTTTCAGTTCTGACATTCTAAGTTGGTATAGTTGTTTTTAGCCCTGACAATCTATATTCTGAGATCCTGAGATGTTGCAAGCTCTTCTTTGGCTCTGACATACTATTTTCTATAGTTCCTTTTCAGCTCTAACATTCTAATTTTTTAAGGTCCCTTCTTAGGTATAAATTTCTATGTTTGAGGACTTCTTCCAACCCTCATATTCCCTACATTTTCTAAGATCGTTTTCAACTCTGACATTCAATTTGTAAGGTCTCTTCTGCCTCTAACATTCTGTGTTCTAAGGTCCCTTTCAGCTCTTATATTCCATGCTCTAAGGGACTTTCTAGCTCCAGAGAATTCTAGGATTCTCTGAATCTAAAATTCAAAAGTAGAGATAGGGCTTCATACCTTAGTACCACTGAAAAAGAAAAGAGAGACAAAGTTTTATTTGGCTTTATTTTAATTAAACTGCTTAAAATATTTACACATTCAAGTTCATTTGTGTTTTCATGGTGTGTTTATGGGTAATTCATCCTAGAACTCAAGGTGGAGAAATGCATCAGTGATTTTAAAGTTCTTTTTACTATTATTATAATCACAATTATCCCAGCTTTCTTCTTTCATGAGGAGGCAGACGTACAACTGTGGTGTCATTTGGCTTTGATAGTGGAGTCGAAATATCTATAGTGGATGTCTAAGCATCTAAAAAGTATAGGTATTTTTTCTAGCTCCATGTATGTAAGTATATAGAACGACAGCACAAAGAAAATAATAGAGGATTTTTTCTTTTTTTTTTAAACAAGTTATTACAGTTGAAATTCCAGAAAAATTGTTGAATCTTGAAGCTGCCAGGGATATGGAAGAAGAAATATACAATTGATGAAGAGAGAACATCAGTTAAGGAGTATGAAGATTTCATGTCTCCTCCTGTCAATCTACAGAACCCAGTGAATGTCATTCCAAGAAGAAAAAAAACAAACAAACCAATCAAAAATACCACTCTATATATTCTGCTGTCTTAGACACGGGTTCTAGCTTTCCACACTCTCACCAATTAGCTGCATGACTTTTTATAAGTCATTATGTCTCTTTCTAGGTCCTCATCTATCAAACAGAATAATAACACCTGCTCTATTTATCTTAGACCAACTTGAAGAGAAAAGAAGAGGTTGCAAGACATGCAAGAGAAGGCTTGCCATAAGAAGAGTTGGCATTCAAATCCTGGCTCTGCTACTTTGCGACCTTGAGCCAGTCATTCTCTTTTCTGGGCCTCAGTTTCCCCATCTGAAAAATCTCTGTGTATGTATAGACCTGGTTATCTCTAATATCATTCCCCATTGAGCCTCCATGATTGATCAGTAGCTGGAAATCCGATTACCATTTTCTATGTCAGTACAAACAAAGTTAGACTTTCAAAGAAGTAGGTCCAGTACAGTATAGCAAAAGAAGCCCAGGAATTGGAGTCAAAGGACATAAGGTTCAAATATTGGATATGCCACTCGTTAGCTACATGAGCTTAGTCCCTTATTCTTGGGGGCCTCAGCTTCTTCTTCCGTAAAATGGTATGGGAAGAGATTGGACTGGATGATCTCAAAGATTCCTTATAATTCTAAATCTCATGACCCTAAGATCATATAACACTACCAGTTAGGGCCTCTAGTAGCCTCTCATGGCATTGAGAATTTCAAGAAAGCTGGTGGAGATGGCCATTTTCCAGAATGACAACCATGACAGGGGCTATGGAGACTTATGCTCTACATGCTGAAAGCTTTTGGGGACTCTCTGTACTCTCCCCCCATTAGACTGTGCTTTATAAGGGTACCCATATTCTGGAATGGAGGATGCCCCACAAGTGTGGTTTACTGGATAAAGCCACACTGCTTCATGGCATGGTAGAAAGAATTATGAATTTCAAATCCTGGCTCTTTACAAGTTGTGTGATTTTGAAGGATTCATCTAAGCCTCAGTTTCTTCAGCCATGAAACTGGGCTGATCTTTGAGAGACATTTCTTGCTCTAACTTTATAGCACTTTGAACTCTATATATATGGAAGAGCTAACAGATTGAGGAGGACTTCTAAAGCATTTCAATTCGGAGAAGCATTTTTTTTTTTTTGCTTGGTGATCCCAAGGAAGACTTGCTTTTTTCCTCTGTGTTAGAGGATGGATCCCATCAGCCCTAGAATCAGAAGACTTGACTGAGTTCTCTAGATTGATCATTTTCTAACATTGCTACTTGCTTCATCTTTTGGCTAACCTTTCAGGGTCCTAGGGAACTTTCTAAGCCCACAGTCACTGATCTGTATTGGCAAAAGGAATTTCCTCACCAGGAATTACCCACAAGTCCAGACTGATCAGAAGTTCGGGGTGATTACTAAAGGAGGCCCCTTTCAGATATAGAAGTGTTATTTTGTGAAGACCTAAAATCAAATTCTCCCCCTCCTTTCAATTTCCTGGCTTATGTGGCATCCTTCAAGTCTTTGCTAACATTCTACCTTCTGCAAGGCTTTCCTGGTCCTCCTCCCTGAATGCCAATGCCCTCCCTGGGAAATTATCCACATCCACAAATTGCTTTTCATACACTTTGTTTGTACAGTTATTTGCATGGTGTCTTCATTTGATTGCAAGCTCCTTGAAGCAGGGACTGTTTTTCTTTGTGTCTTCAATGCTTAGCATGGTGGTTGGCACTCAATGCCTCTCAACTGCCCCCATTTTCTTGTTGAGCTAGTGTCTCCAGTTCTAGGCTACAGTGTTGTGTTGTCGCATGATTTGTGGCTTCTTGGCTGCCTGGGCTACTGACTACCCAGACCCCAAACCACTTCTGCATCTTTTAGAGGTGGGATCCTTTAAAAGAGCCACTGTCTTGCCTTACAGAAAAACTACTGGGAAGGGGTAGCATGGAGAAAGAGTGCCACCCTGTGGCTGCATGGAGGAAGAGCAGTCTGGATAGCATATTCTGTCCTGTGGTCTTAGTGGCCCCTGTAGGAAGGGGCTGGTCAACCTTGGCTTTTAGAGGAAGAGCTGCAACCTGGCGGGGCCCAAAGAGGGTCACCTCAGGCATTAGGAAGAACACCTCCAGAATCCGGAGAGAGAGTATGTGTGGAGGCATGGAAAGAGCGATGGACTTGTTCTCAAAAGAGACCTGTCAGCATCCCTGACCAAACATTTACTAGCTGTGTGACCCTGGGCAAGACAACTAACCCCTCAAAGCCTCAGCTTCCTCACTCGTAAAATGGGATCCTTATAAATCTATACTGACTAGCTCACTGGTCTGTTGTGCGGAAGGTGCTTTGTAAACCTTAAAGCGCTATAGAAATGTGAGTTATTGTTATGTTATTATTATTTTCATCTGCTGTTGCTTTGACAAATAAAGGGGGCTGGGGAGGAGGGCTAAGCTCAAGCTTAGGCAGCCTGTGTGGCCCTACCATAAAAATAGAAAGTTAAAAAAAATACCCCAAAAGCTACTTAAAGAAGTATTTACATTATCTGACTTTTAAAAAGAGGAAAGAGGAAAGGTGATGGGGGAGGGAGCGGCTGGGGGGAACCCTTAGTGGCCATGGCTGGTGGGGGTGGGGTGCTCTCTGGGGCTGCTTACACTGGGTACTGAGCTGCTGTGCCTGGGAAGGAAAGCATCTCCCCAACCTGGAGGGGTTCCCAGCTACACCCATCCTTTAGGACAATAGGACCTGGGGGAAAGCACTTTGTAAACTTTCATAAGAAATTGCTATAGACATGTGGTTGGTTGGTAACAGGTAGATGGGTAGGGAAGGTAGTTCTTGACCTGGAGATAGAAGACCTAGCTTGAAGTCTCACTCTGACACTTGCTAGAAAGTCACTTCCCTTCCTTGGCTTTCATTTTCCTCATCCATACCATTGGGGGCTGGACTAAGTTATGTCTTGAGGACCTAATAAATTCTAAATACTATGTTACTAGGATGGGGTTTTATTTGTTTGTTTAGTCATTTCTGTCATGTTCAACTCTTTGTGACCTCATCTGGGGTTTTCTTGGCAAAGATGTTGGAGTGGCTTGCCATTTCCTTCTGCAGCTATTTTACACATGAGGAAACTGAGGCAAACAGTGTTAAGTGACTAAGTTACTACTTAGGTAGTAAATATTGTAGTAAATATCTGAGGTCATATTTGAACTCAAGTCTTCCTGACTGCAGGGCTGACTCTGTCCATTGTGCCACCTAGCTGCCCCTTTGATACTAGGAGTGGTATAGTGGGGGAAAAAAAACCTTCACTCCAAAGACTTGGGTTCAAGTCCTGCTTCTGAATCTTACTAGTTATGAGAGTTTGAGCAAGTAACCTCTGTCTGAGCCTCAGTTTCTTCATCCATAAAATGGGGATACTCACATTCACATTTTTTATTTTATGGGATTATTAGGATAAAAGCATTTTTGAAACTTTAAAGTATAGGATAAATGGGAGTTGTTAGCATTTGGACTTTTACTAGGGTTTATTTCCCTACTTAAGAGCAAGAAATCCCGGGAGTTTAGGGAAATTCACCATTTTAGGAGAGAGTGGATGAGGAAGAAGAAGCTAGCCAAGGTGGGGGTTGTACTCTTGGGGAGCAGGAAGACTCAGGTTTTGTCTTAGGTACTCTGAGTGCCAAACTAGCAGGTAGGGATTTCACTACCCTTAGTGAGACCTCTTTCTGGTCCTTTCTTCTGCTTCTAGACAGTTCCAATTAGGCCTTGAAGACTACCTGCCAATGGTAAAGATGTGGCATAAAATGGCATAAAAGATATCAGAACAAATACACAAATACACAAATATTGGGGTGAAGTGAACACCAGGAGTGAGGAGTCTGGGGAGTGCCATGGGCTGCATGTATGGATCTTCTTGCAGAGTTTCTGTCTGAGTTGGTCCAGGCTTGAAGTCCATCCAGCGAATGGGAGGATGTGTGAGGTGTGTCCTGTTTCAAATGGGGACCATTATCAATGACAATTCTTCTGAGCATCTTTTCCAGGGACATCCCTTTCCAACATCAGTTATAGCCATGATTGCCATTCTGTGACCTCCCCAGGGTGGGGATGGAGGGAACAGGGAGGGGGAGACAGAACAAGACAGAGAAGAGTCTTCTATGTTTGTGTCCAGCTGCAAACATCAGCTGACCAGATAGCTGTGCATCTCTCGAGAGTTGATACTCAGAACCAAGCCTGAGTGGTTACCTAGGAAGACAGAAAATATGGCAGATACGTGGGTTAGCATACTTATGTCAGCAGGACCAACCCAAGGGGTGATGCATAGACACGATGGCTTCAGCAGACAAGCTTAGGTAAATGTGGAGTGGCTACATGGTTGTACCTACCGTGCACTTGGGCTTGGGGGGGAGGGATCTTAAAGATTGTAGTGAATCTGTGGTGAGTCTCTAACGTTCCTATTCCAGTGACTGTGTAAGATGGCTCTTGGTGCCGTTAAAGGTGTGATAGTCTCTCAAAGGGAACAGGTGAGGGGGAAGAGTGGGACGGGAAGCCTCCGTCCAACATGCCACTGACCTGTGACTGGGCAGTGACTGGCATCGGCAATAAGGGGATTCGGTGGCTGCTCAAGCTTCCCCCTCTCTCAGAAGAGGTCACTGCAAGGCAAGGGCGTGGAGAGGTCCCAAGGTGGGGGGTGGCGAGAAAGGAAGCAACATAACATATATAGAAGATAGAATAAATGACTGTGTGAATCTGGAAGACTGGTGCTGTGAAGAGTCCAAAGTTACAAGAGGAAAGAGAACAACAGAAATCTTGTCGAACAAGTCTGCCATTTTCTAGCTTGGGCGAGTTTTGTAAAATCAGGAAGGTCGACTAGGATCTTGACTGTCCCTCCCAGCTCTAAAATTCTATTATTTGCAGAATTTAGGTTCTTTATGATCTAAAGAATTTCAGTTCTAAAGGAAAATAACTACAGGAGGGTGGTTGTCCCCCTCTCCCACTATCTGTGTGATCTTGGACATGGCACTGAATTCGGGGCCTCACCTGCTTCATCTGTAAAATGTATAGACTTTCAGAGTTGTAAGAGACCTCAGTCCCCATTTAATCCCCCAAAGAATCTTCCCTACTCCATAGCAGAGAAGCTGAGCTCTCTTGCAGATCTTCAAGCTAACTCCCTTTTGGGGTAACACTTGTCTTCCAGCTCTAAGGTCTAGATTCTTTCTCGAATTTTTCAGTCAGTGGGAATTTTCTTGGCAGAGAGACCTGAGTTGGCTCATCACCTTAGATAGGCCAACATTATATCGGGAACTCCACCAGTTCCTTTTATCTTCCTAGCTCCAGACTTAAGAGTCTGTTTTCTCATATGTAAGAATGAAGTGTACAGAGATGCTCCATATCACAACCAAGAAAGCGAGGGAATGAAAAAAGGAGGTGAGGTTCTGGAGGTCAGGCAGACTCTGAAATAGATGTGGTGGCTACTGCAGCTCGGAATATAAAAATGACCTTTGACCCCTTCTTTGTCATGGACTGTGTCAAAATCCTTCCAGCACTAAGTATTCTGTCTCTTTAGGAAAACTCTTAGAAACAGGCTAGTGTGGGGCCTCCTTCCACAGACAAGGCTGTTACACGGGGAGGGGGTTTGGTCAATATTGGTAGGGGTCGGCAATTAATTAGGAGTAAAATCCTCTTTTTCAATTTCTTCCTGACCCAGTATGGGGAAAGATTGGACAGGGGAAGGAAACTTGCATTTCTCTGGGAGCCAGAAGTCAGAATCCTGGTCCTTGCTTGCCTACTAAGCCACTTTGTGACTTTAAACCAGTTGTTTTCCTCTGCACTGCTTCTGTTTCTTTCTCTGTAAAGTAAGGGAATTAGATTGGATCTCAAAGGTCCCTTCCAGCTTTGATACCCTGTGCCCTGGAAGGGGGCTAGCAGGACCCTCAGAGCATAAAGTTTTAGAATAAAGGCAATGGAATATGTGTTTTGTTTTGTTTTGGTTTTAACCTGGCATCCACAGACTTGGGATTAGATTTCATGGCGTCCTTGAATTTAGATGAAAACCAAATTAGATCTTTATTTTAATATAATTGGTTCCTTTGAAATTCTATGTGTAGTATGCTTCTTGCAAACCTTCTAAGAAGGGATCCATAGGCTTTATCAGACTATTAAAGGGGTCCAAGACACCAAAAATGGTTAAGAACCCCTATTATAGAAGGCTAAATATATTAGAGCAAAAAATGTTGGGACAGGGAGGCACCCTAGATCATACAGATTACTAGACTTGTAGGGCCATTAGAATATTACCTCACCTTCATATAGAATTTCAAGGCTTATGAAGTGTTTTTCTCATCACAACTCTGTGAAGTAAGTGGTACAAATATTGTATCCCCTTATTTTGGGTGAGAAATTGGAAACTCAGACAGGTTCAGTGACTTATCCAAGGTCATACAGCCAGTAAGTGGCAGAATCCATGGTGAATTCCAAACCTTCTGGCTCTCAGTCCAATGTTCTTTCCTCTACACCCCACTGCCCAGCTGCCCTTGCCAACAGCATGATCTTATCCAGTGCATGGATCCTTAAAGGGAAGAATGAATCTTTAAGGGCCAGTTGGTGGGAAAATCAACAAATGGCCTGTGGAACTAGTATCTAAATTGATTTATTTCCATATAATGAATTGGACAGAATTTAACCTGGAATTCTTTGGACATGGGTCAGCCAGAGGGGGTGGAGGAAGGGTTAGACACAGAAAAAGGACTTGAGGAAATAGCCCATCTCCCATATGTGTGGTGACTGGAGTTTTCATCAGGACTTCTGAGCATCAGTTTCTTCATCTATAAAGTAAGTGGTTCAGACTTGATGAATGTATAAAGCCTCCCCTTCCCCCCCTAAATCTTAGGATTGAGGATTTGTGATCTTTGTAGGAACTTTACCAGGAAGAGCAAGATAATTGGTATATACTCGGTTGTCCTCTGTGTTCAAGAAATGAGTTTGTTCGAGTGGAAAGAGCACTGGCCTAGGAATCAGAAACAGAAATTCTAGTTGTCATTTCCCTTGTTATTAGCTGTGTGACCTACTGGGAATGAGTCATTTAACTGGATTGAGCCTCAGTTTTCTTATCTGTTAAATGGGGCCATCAGACTAAATGTTTCATCATCTTCATTTGGGGCCTCAATTCCCTCATTGTAAATGAGAGTAATGCTTGCTCTTTCTCACAGGGATGCCACAAAACTCTCCGATGAAATTAGGCATGGAAACTGCATTTGAAAACTGAAATTGTGATTTACTGATGTTGAACTTTTAGGTCTTCTGCATGGACATTTGGCAGAAATGTAGGAAATTCAAATGTCTGTAGAAACACAAAAGATTAGAATTGCAAGGTATTTCAGATGTCTAGTTTGATTCCTCCCTGAGCAGGAAATCTGATAGAATAAAAGTTCCTTGAGGGCAAAGGCTCAGAATGGTGGATAGCAACTGTTTCACCAGCCTTCATTTGAACACTTTTCTCAACGTGATGCTGTGTAGTAGAAAGAACCCTGGATTTTGAGTGAGAAGACGTGGTTCTTCTATTTTTAATCCACAGGGCAAGACATTCTGCACTCTACAATCCTTGGTTTTATTGTCTCTAAAATGGGTAGGCTGAGCCAGCTGATTTCCAAGGTACCTTCCACGTCTAAATCCTGAGATCCTTAAAACTTGCCTATTTTCCAAAACAGCCACAAGATTCTTGCTGGCAGATATGTTTTTGTCTCCTCATAGTCATGCTATCGTCATGTAACTCTCTTTGCTTCCCACGTGTGGGGTTATCAGGTGTCTAAGGTGTTTAAGTCATGAAACTGATTCCATCTTCCTTCCCCTAGGGAACATGGTCAAGGGTCAAAATGTTCTATTGGTATCAACCTCTAACAGTTGAGTAAATAAATGAGGAAGGCTTACATGTAGGAAAGGATGCTTGTTTCCCCCCACCCCCAAGAGTGTTTTTAAAGGGAAAAGAAAATTTATTTTGTACTCAGTGAAAGGTGAATAAAGGAAGGTGAAGTTACCTCTGGTGTTACCTAGGGTTTGAGAATCCACATCATCATCTATAAACTCCTCACCCTGGATGATGTTCTGTGTGTCCTCGCTGTGGTTGACTGGGCTGGTCATCTCCTGTTCCTTTTCATTGTGCATCTGGGCATAGACAGTTCTGCCAGGTAGTTTCCTGAGGTTGAGAAAAAAAAGATCTAGGAATGTATCTCATTGACATAAGCCAAGCATTTTGTAAACCACAGAGTGCTTTGTAAACTTAAACTACACATCCATTATTATTGGTATTACTCAACTATTAAGAACATCAGTGATTTAGCATTAGCAGGGGGCCTTCCCATCCCAAACTCATTCATCGGTTAATAGACAAGGCAGTTGCTATGTCACATTGCCTCCCTCTCAATGGTGGTGATGAGGGGTAGGTAGGGATGGTGGTGGTGATAGCAACAGCAATCTCAAGTAATGTCACCAAACTCCAATCTTAGCATGCTCTCTGACCTAAAATGAAATTGTATCCCAGATCACATGGTTCAAGAGAAGGAGAGAAAATCTTGTGAGACTTTCTCCTCTGTTGGGGTATATTAAATATAGCATGATGACCAGATGGTCCATGGGATAGAGCAGGGGCCCTAGAGTCAGGAGGACATGAGTTTAAATATGACTTCAGACATTTATTAATTGTGTGACCCTGGACCAATCACTTAATCCTGTTTGCCTCAGTTTCCTCATCTGTAAAATGAACTGGAGAAAGAAATGGCAAACCACTCCAATACCTTTGCCAAGAAAACACCAAATGGGTCACTAAGACAAGTGAAATGACTAAACAGCATACAACAATTAAATTTAGCAATATAAGAATGATACTAGTTTACATAGCAATATAGGAATGATACTAGCTCAAATTTTTATAGCATTTTAAGGTTTAGAAAGTACTTTGCTTAGAATAACCTCATGAATTGAGAAGGACAAGTATCATTATTTCCATTTAAGATGAGGGAAAGGAGTCCTGGAGAGGTGAAAATATTTGTCCACGGTTACACATCTAGTTAAATTTTAGAGCTTAAGAATGAAACGAGAGCTCTCTCCCAATACCAAGTCCTATGCCCTATTAAGCCCTCTTAAGATTGCAGATCACCCAGACTATAGCCATATGAAAACTAATCTAGAAATATGAGCAAATATTATTAGTGGGATTCATAGTAGAAATAATATTGAGTTGGATGTCAAAAGACTTGGGGTTTTCCTCACCTCCATAATGCTTTCTAACTACCTTTTGTGTTGTCTTTCCCATCAAAATGTAAGCTAGTCGAAGGCAGGGAATGTCTAGCTTTGTTATATTTATATCCTGATCAATGAGCATGGTGCTTGGCTGAAAGCCAGCCCAGATTTATATCACTGTATCTGAAGATTACTGAGCTCTAAAGGGCTGAGATTCAAAGTGTGAAAGGATAAGATAGAAAGCATTTCTTTGAACAAATCTTGTGTGTGCTTTGGGATATTGATCCCCAGATATTTTATATATTTTTGTAGTTATTTAGAATGAAATTTCCCTTTCCATTCTTGTTTTTTGTTATTGTTATATAGAAAGACTAGATTTTGGAAGATTTATTTTGCAGCTGTCAACTGTGCTGAGGCTATTAATCGTCTCAATTAGTATCTTTGCTGATTCCCTGGGATTTCCCAAGTATATCATCATATCATCAGCAAATAGAGTTAATTTTATCTCTTCTTTTCTTATCTTTATGATTTTAATTTCTTTCTTGTTGCTGTAGCTAGCATTTCTAGAACTATATCAAGTAATAGTATGGAGTTGCTTCACTCCCCCCACCCTTTTTTAGGAAAAGATTGTAGTGTGTTCCCTTTGTATATGATCCTTGCTTTTGGTTTTAGATAGAACCTTTTTATTAAAAAACAAAACAAAACAAAACAAAAAAAGAACTCTCTATGTCTATACTGTGTAGGGTTCTTATCACAAAAGCATGCCATAATCTGTTAAAGGTCTTTTTCTATATCTATTGAGATAGATATAATCATGTGGTTTTGAATGATTTGGTTTGGAATATGCTTAATTATGTTGTTTTCTTAATGCTCCACCATCCTTGCATCCCAGTATAAATAATACTAGGTTATAACGAACGATTTCTTGGATAAATTGCTGTAGTCAGACAGAATTTATTTAAAATTTTTTGAATCAATATATATCAGTGTTATTGACCTATAGTTTTCCTTCTGTATTGTATGTTTCGCTGGTCTTTATGTATTAGGACTGCATTTGTTTCAAAAGGATTCTAGTAGGGTGCTTTCTTTCTTTCTTTTTTTAGAATAATTTGTAAATTATGGGTACTAGTTGTTCTTTAAAAGTGTGATAGAATTGTCCTGTCTCTTTCTGATCTGGTAGTTTGGGAATGTTCTACTTTTGACAGTATTTTCCTATTCCTTTTGTGTTCTCAGCTTTGTTAGCATCTAACTATGCATAATAGCTTCTGATTATTCTATTTCTTCTCTTTCTTTCTTTTGTTGTGATATCATCTTTGTTCACTTGCCCTCTTACTTTTAATCAAATTAGCTAAAAGATTTGTTGATTTTATTAGTTTTTTCAAAGAACCACCTTTTAATTTTATTTATCACTTGATGGGGTTTTGTTTCCAATTGATCTATTTTTATATAATTTTTAATATCTCTCCTTTTATTTTAGGTTTATTTGTTGGCTTTCCAATATTTTAAAATGAATATTCAGTCCATTAATCCTCTCTTTTTCCATTTTGTTAATGTATGCTTATAGGGATATAATTTTTCCCCTGGAGACCGCTTTGGCTGCATCCCAGAAATTTTTATGTGCTGTTTCATCATTATCATTTTCCTTCACATAATTATAATTTGTTCTTTGAATGATTATTCAGGATTTCATTGTTAAGTCTCCATGTGGTCCCTGAACCTATGACTATTTTTATTGCATGATGATGTATAAGAGATATATTTATATTTCTGCTTTTTCACATTTGCTTAAAATCTCTATGCCCTTCTAAATTGTCATTTTTTTTGCAAAGGTTCCACATAGTGCTGAGAAATATGTTTATGTTTTTGCAGTCCCATTTTGATGTCATAAGCCTTTTACCTCTAGTTTCCCCAGCAACTTATTCAGTTCTATATTTTTTCTTTTGTTCACCTTTTTGTTAGCTATAGTCCAAATACCCAAAACTAAGTGGGATGTTGGAGTCTCCTGGTATTGTGTTACTATTTCTTCCTATGTGTCAGTTTTAAAGTTTTTTTTAGACTTGTTTTAGACTGGTTTTAGACTGGTTTCCTATCTATGGCTCCTTTCAAAATAATGTAGTTTTTTTGTTTATTCTTTTTTAAAAATATTGTTTGTTTTGCTTTTTCAGTTAGCATGATTGCAGCTACTGCTTTTTTATTCACTTGATGCATAGAAAATTATTTTTCCATCCCTCAATTTTATTTTGGGTATGTCATTGTTTTTCAAAAGAACATGGTTTTATTTTCTTATCCAATTTGTCACTTTCTCATTTTATTGGATTGTTTAATCCATTCACCTTTAAAGTTATGATTATCCCTTCCCCTGCTATAGATACAGTAGTATGTCTCTTAAATTATTCTAGCTTAATCTTTTTTAAGGTGGTCCTATTCCCACTATCTCTCTTCTCCTCATCCCTGATGGCCCCTCCTCTTTGTTACTCTTTTCCCTTTAGAGTTTTATTAATTAATTTCTTTAAGTTTTCCACTATTTTTCCTCTGTTAGTTAAGTAAATCCTACCCCACCCTCCACTTCTTCAAATTCAACTAGTCTTGTTCATTAGTTTTTTTTTTTTTTTATTTGTGTCCCTTTCCAGAGAGGATTTCTGTTACTCTCTTCATTATCTATCATCTGCTTCTGTTTCCTCTAGACCCTCATTCTCTGGCTCATGACTCTTCTAATTATCTGACCCCTCTCTAGTCTCTGTATTCCTCATGCAATCAAGACTCTGGAAGTATTCATTCTAGAATCTGCCCCCTAGTGTTAATTTGCCTTGTAGAGCTTGCCATGGGGATTCCCTTTTTCCACTGTCTCATACCTAGAACAATCTTAAAGAGGCCTATTCACTGAATGGGTGTTACTTCACTCTCAGTGAGTACCTGAAAAGGCCTTAGCCTAAAGGGGCCAAGGTCTTCCATTGCATCTTGGGTCATCTCCAGCTGTACTGATGGATATCTGGCCACTGGACGCAGATGGCTCTATAGGAGAAAGTGAGGCTGGTGCACAGCCCTCCCTCACTCAAATAAAAGTCAACTGCAAGTCATGTCATCATGTCCCTGATATCATGGTGCTCTTTGAAAAGGAAGGACAAACACAACCTATTCCTGCCAGTAATAGAGAAGAGAGTGCTATATTGTGCCCTATGTTAGGACCCTCTCCTTCAAATACCTGATTATGCAACCCACCACTTATCTATACCTTCCCCCATTACCTTCTTTCACTATTTGCCTGAACATCTCTGTGGGTCCATGTCCTCTCCTTCCTCCAATTGCCAGTTGATCCCAGGAATTCCAATTCTCCCCTTCCTGAGGGAGGATGAGTCTTTTCAAGTAAATCCTCCCAACACAAGATACCCATCTCTTTTAACAGATCTCTTTTCACCCATAGGGGCATTCATCAGTGAAACCTCTACCCACCAAAGCAAAATCTCCTTCCCTCTCCCCCTTTTCTATCTTTTTCTCCTCTTTATTTCCTTCTCTGAAGACTCTTCTCTTTCTGAGAGATGATAAAGATCACTTTTCCATCATGATAGCCTTTGATTTAACCTAGGCATGTCACATATTTTGCCCCATCCTCCTCCTCTCTTTCATGAACACTTCCATTTTGGAATGCAATCCCATGAAAAACATTAATTTGCCAGTAGGCAGGAAGTTATAAGGTTCTCTCCATAATGTCCTAGATCTGCCTCTTTACTCATGCTTCCACCTGACTTCTGTTTTCACCTATGTCTCATGCACATTTTAAAAAAGGCTCTTATGGGTCTCTCTGCATTTACTCTTTTGCAGTTGTGGTCCTTGGCTTCTGCATTTTCTCACTGTATTTCTTTTGTCTGGAAGCTTCAAGAAGCAAACAATCTCTTCAGTTTTGGGTTTCTTTCTAAGAATATCTCAAGTTACTCTTACTGAATGCCTTTTTTTTACCCCTGTTTATGTTTAAGCTCAGATTTTCAGGATAGGTCACCCTGGGATGCATCCTGAGCTCAATTGCCCTTCAGAACCCATTGCATTCTCTCTTGCATTTTATGATGGATGCAGAATAAACTTGTCTTATTCCCATTTCTGTTCCTTTGTATTTCAAAGTCTTTCCCCTTGGTGCTTGCAGAACTTGTTATTTCTGAATTAAATGTTTAAATTTAACCAGCATATGTCTCAAAGTTTGTAAGCTTGTTTTATTTTATTTTATTTTTTTTTTGCTGGAGGTAACCTATGAATTTTTTCAATTAGTATTTCATTTTCTGAGTTCAGAAGTTCTTGGAAGTTATTGGTTTTGTTTTTTTTTTTTTTGTATTATAGTGTTCTTGTGTTGTAGTTTTCTAGCATTGTTGTATTTAGGAATGTGAATTGTGTTCTTCTGGGAGATCTATAGTTCTTGGGTAGTCTCTATGCATCCTGTCATTGAAATCATTATGTTTTGTTTGTATACAGAGTATATTTTTAATGTTCCTCTTTCTTGCATTTCTTCTAGATTGTCCTTCACTTTTGTGCATTTTTATTCCCAATTCATTGTCTTTCCTCCTGTTTCTTTGGTGCAGGCTCCAGTTCTTCTGTCTTGCCTGTTATTATCATTATTGTTATTTTGCTGTGAAGGACACAAGTTCTGTTCTCATGACTCTCATTTCTCTTTCAAACCACTCAGGAACAGTGTGTTGTGGTTCCCAGTTCTCAAATTCCACAGGGTCTTTTGTCTTATCAAGTGTTAGATCATTTTCATTTGTTTGGCAGCATTTATTGGGGTTGCTAGACTGAAATTGTTTACCAGATCTGGAGGCTATATTTCCTTCTATTGTTTTATGTTTTCCCTGTTGATTTATCTGCTTATGATAAGATCTCCAGTAATTTCAACCTTTTTTTCCTCCCTGCTTTTCCCTATTGCTCATTTTCTGAGTCCCTCCCCTTTGATGGTGGTTTCCTTAGAGGGCTAGATCTCAAAGTATCTCAGTTTTCCCACATTGGGCAATTTATGGCTCACTGGTCCTAAGTGATTTTTCTCTTCTTTTTTTTTTTGCGGGGGAGGGGGAGACAGAACTGACTCCAGATTGATGCTAGGCTCTTTTACCTAGACTTAGTGGAATGCTACATAATCTCTTCCCTGTCTCTATCCCCCATTTCCTTTCCTCAGTTCTCTGGCTTAGTAGTTCAGATTACTGCCACATTGATGTTACTGCAGCAGGGGTGAGTTTTGTCATTAGAATGTGGCTTTCCAAGTCTCTGGGAGGAGAGAGAGGTGGGGTTGAGCTCTATTTTAAGCATGAATGCATGCCCTTTCTCTTTCCCTCTATTCCTCTGCTCTTTTGGAAAAAAAAATGTAGCACAGAATTCTGCCATAGCATTTACCACCAAGACCCCAGAAAAAGTGGCAGCCTGATGTCCAGATCTCCATGGTACTGCAAGGAAGGAAGGTGAGGGGAACAGGATTGAATGGATTTTATTGAAAACCAAATGGTTGGGTCAGTTAGTGCATCCTTGACACTAGTAGTGTGCTGGGCAGTGGGAGAGAGTGTGCTACGGGAGCTCCGGGTAGGCATCAATTATGTTGCTATTGTTATTTATTTATTCATTTATTTGCTTTTTGGATGGGGGAGGGAAGGGCAATTGGGGTTAAGTGACTTGCCCAAGGTCACATGGCTAGTAAGTGTTAAGTGTCTGAGGCCGGATTTGAACTCAGGTGCTCTGGACTCCAGGGCCAGTGCTCTATTCACTGTACAACCTAGTCACCCTGCTGTTGCTATTTTAACCTTATGTTGGGTTCCATATGTCCTGGACCATGAAGACAACTGCAGCTGCTTTCTCTTTGACACATAATTTCTGCTTTGAAGAAGTTTGAGAGTTCATAATGATCAAAGAAAATGTTTGATCCTTTATCTTGTTGGTCAAGTGACCCAGATGTCCCAATTTCATCTTAGAGTAAAATGTATTTCTGTAAACTCTCTCTCTCCACAGTTTTCCTTTTTATTATAACAGTTCAGATGAGATTGAGGTTCGAGTGTCAGTTACTCCTTCATCTCTCTTTTTCCTTGTCTACTTGTGCCCCTGATTATGTTACACAACTTACTCTAATTTTCCTTTCTCTTCCCACCCTCCATCTCATAGAATATTCCTCTCCCTATCTTTTTCCATTAAAATGTTTATATATGTATATGTATGTATATATGTATATGCATATATGTATATATGCATATATATGCATACATGTATATATACATATGTATAGTATGTTACACAAATGATATATAATACTCATTATATATTATACAATTATATGTACATATATACATAATTAAAATTATTATACATTATATATTATATATACAATTATATATTTAAATTTTTATATTTAAATAATTTAAATTAAGAAGTTTATTTTTATTTAATACCTTTTCATTGTTCATTCATGTTTACCTTTTTATGTCTTTCTTCACTTTTATGTTTGGTCTTAATAATTTATACACAGTTCTAGTCTTTTTATCAGGAGTACTTTGAATCCCTCTATTTTATTAAAGATCCATTTCCTTCCCTGGAGCAGTACTCAGCTTTTCTGGGTAAGTTATTTTGGGCTATAACTTCATATAATTTGAATTCTGGAATACTGTATTTTATTCTTCACATAGATGGCTGATTAATCATGTGTGATCCTGATTGAGGCTCCTCACTACTTGAATTTTTTTTCCATGGATGCCTATTGTATCTTTTTTCTTTGACCTGAAAACTGGATCTTGGCTTTGATGTTCCTGGAAGTTTTCATTTTGTGATGTCTTTCAGGAGTTATGACAATTAAAGTCTTTCTATTTCTGCTTTGCTCTCTGGTTCTAAAAGATCTGGGCAGTTTTCTTTTAAAATTTCTTGAAATAGGATATGTAGGCTCTTTTTTTTATAATAGCACTGAGATAGTCCAATAATTCTTATTTTTTACCTCCTCAATCTGTTTTCTAGGTCAGTTGTTCCTGTTATGAGATATTTTATATAATTTTTCTACTTTTTCAACCTTTGGGTTTTTGTTTTAACATTTCTCATTGCCTCAGGGAGTCATTGGTATCTATTTTACCCATTCTAATTTTCAGGGAATTTATTGCTTGGGCAAAATTTTGTGCCTCTTGTGTGAAGCTATTTATTCTCTTTCCAATTTTTTATTCTATAGATCTGAATCCCCCTCCCCATTTTCCCAAGAACTCTTATTTCATTTCTAAAAATGTATCTTTTTTAGCTTTAAAAGAAATCCTTGCCTCAACTCTTCCATTCTAGTTTAATCTTTGCCCAGGCTATGGTTTAGTCTGAGGCTTTGCTTGTAGATGTTTTGGAATCATTTTCTTCTTCTGGATTTGTGTCTTGAACTTCCCTTCTACCATAACAACTCTTTACAGTGGAATTCTTTTTATTTTGTTTAATCATTCTTCCAAACTTCTTTCTGACTTCAAACTTTGTATTAGGACTGGGCTCTGTGGCATTACTGGAGGGAAAGTCTGGGTCAATTCCTTTACTACTTTCTTAAAGTATTGAATGTTATGTTATTCCAGGGACGGGCTGGAGACCTGCCAGATTTCAGTGAGTGTTCCTAGATTGGTTTGGTCCATGGAAAATCTATTTGCATTGATCTTCCTGTCTCAAGTTTCTTGCCACTGCAGTCTCTTCCCTCCTTAACTATGAAAACGATCTTCCTAAAGTGTAGGTCTGACCATGTCACTTCCCTATTCACCAGACTCCAGTAGGATCAAATATAAAACACTCTGTTTGGCATATGAAGACCCCATCAACCTGCCCCACTCCTGCCTTTCCAGTCTTCTTCCACCTTACTCCCTCCAACATGCTGTACAATCCAGTGACATTACAGTAGTAGCAGTCATAGGCAAAGAGATATTTGGACTCTGATGAAACGCTAGCTTCATCATCAACTTACTAGTCAAATATCTAAACCTATCTGGGCCTTAGTTACCTCATTTGTAAACAGGGACCACTAATACTTCTCCTACCAACAGCCTAACAGGTGATTGCAAGGAAAGTACTTTGTAAACATTTATAATTCTATTGATACAGAAATGAACACTGTTAGAGTATTATTATTTGTTGGTTGTAGTGGAAGCTCTTGACCTACTGTCCAGGTCCGTATTTATGTAAGCTCTTTTGAATATTAATTAGGGGAATTTGTAAGAGATGAAATAGAGAACTCTTTTATTGTTTTTGTATTGTAGGAAAATCATGCAATATTAAAAAAAATAATCATTCTGCCAGCCAGATTTCATTAGACCTAAGCTTGGGCATATTTACCAGCTAATCCGCAGGTGCAGAATACAATCATCAACTTCTCAGAGAGGACCTGTTTGTCTTCTCAAATTCTCATCAGTAGCAGCTCAAAGTAAGTCCAAATGAAAATTTAAACCCCTTTGTAATTTCCAAGGGCAAAATTCTTTTTCAAACCACACTAAAATTAAGGGGTATGGGGAGTGGAAGCTTTTATGCTCTAGCCCTCACTTGTTATTTCCATCAAAGGGAGAGACGCTAACAGAATTCCAGAGTAGCAGCTGGTCCCAAGGGGAGAATTTTGTTTCTTCCTAAGGGGAAACCCCCTCAACAATTCCAAAACTTCCCTGCTCCATTGGTTTTTGGGTAACTGTGGTGGTGTCTAATTGTGCCTGATCCCAGGGCTAATGAAGGGATGTAAATCCCTAGTATCTGGTAATGGATACTCCTGGCAGCTTTACAAGACATAAGGCCAGACTTTGGCTGGGTTGCCATCGAGATAATATTATTGCACATATCAAGCATCTTTCCAGCATGTTGCAATGTGGTGGGGCACCCCAAACAGTTCAGTGAGGCTCTTAGTCCTCTGTAGATTGGCACCAAATTAGAATTCCTTACCTCCCATAAAGAGGTAGCATTTATTATAAACTAGAGGAAAAGGAAGATTTGTCACAGGGAAGATGGAGATAAATGGATGATGGGCACAAAGAGTGTCACTTTCTAAAAATGTTCCAGAAATCATGATGCTTTTTTCTCAGGGAGGGTAGAGGACTTTGAATTCTTCCTACCCTCAGAAAGTCTGGACTTTTTGCATTTGTAGCTGAAGTAAAATATAAGAATATAATTGGAAATGTGTATTCGGTCTTGTTCTGACTCTCTCTGACCCAATTTGGGGTTTTCTTGACAAAGATACTGGAGAGGTTTGCTATTACATTGGAACAGGAAAATTCATAGAATTTTAGAACTAGAGGCAGCCTTAGAGACAATATAATGTGACTTCTATATTTTATAAACCAGGAAACTGGTGCTCAGAGTAAGTTGACTTGCTGAGGGTCACTCAGGTAATATGGTCAAGGGAGGTCTCTGACTTGAAGGCTTATGTTCTTTCCACTGCACCCAATGTGATAAATCTTTTCTTAATGAGGTGTGAATGAATGATAAGTGAATTCTTAGACTTCTTTCTATCATTATGTAAATTTTAAAAGGGTACGATGCCTTCAGCTAGAGCTGTGGAGGAGCTCTAATGGTGGAATCTCAGGCTTTGATAACAACTAGATGTGGGCAATATTCTGGAGGCATGGCATACGCCTTACACCACATGGAAGATTTCCAACGTTATTTACATAGAGCAACAACTCCATTACATGGTAAATACATCTATTATTCAATGCCTGAAAGAAATGGAACTGGACTTGCCTTTTAAATTTGTAGAGGATGAATGCTCCCACTGCAAAGAGGCAGATAAGGAAAAGAACCATCAGGGCCCAATATCCACCACCTCCTCCAGTCCTCTGAGAATCTGAAAATCAATGATATGGTTAGTAGATTGTCTAGGTGAGCTCCACAACAATTCAACTGATTTTGAGGAAAGATTCACCACTTGGAATTCTAACTCTATCCTTGGGTTCCTTTAGATGAGGCTTAAACCAGAGAGGCTGCTAGGCTCACTGGAAGATTGAACAGAAGTCCAGTCACTTGGCCTCTCAGGATTTAGTATCCTCATTTGCAAAATGAAGCATTTGGCCTAGATTTCTAAGATCACTTCCAAGTCAAGAATTCTATATTCTTTATCCTGATATTCATTCCAATTCTGACATCCAGTGAGTCTCTTACTTAAATGAAAGTTTCTTAAAGTGGGGATAAAGCTCTGTGAACTTTAAAAATGTATTTGGATAAATATTTCTATATCACTGGTTTCTTTAGTAACCTAATCTATTTTATTCTATGCATTAAAACAGCATTCTGTTGTTTTTTTCATGTAATTGGGGAAAAAATAAAATATCAAATCATCAAAAAATATTATTCTGAGAAGGGGAACATAGATTTCACCAGACTTTCAAAAGTACAAAAAAGCATAAGAATTCTCGACTTATATCATAATTTGGTAGTTGTATTTCACTTGACTAATAGGATTTAGCTTTCTGTGCAAACCACTAAAAATGTGCACAGCCCCTTCCCTTAGGCAATCAGTTGTATTTTATAATGGATGTCAGCATAATTAAATTATACTCTTCTCCCCTATTTACAGAAATGGGGAGGTGGGGTGAGGTATGGATGTGGAATATTTCAAATCCTGTCAGTTGTTACTGAGGTGTTAGCTGGTTTTTCTAACTACTTTTTGAGTTTTGTCTTTGAAAAATCTGTGTTACAAGGCACAACTGAGAGAAGGAAAGGATATATTCAGAAATTAATGTGATATAAAAACAAAAGACATCAATAAAAATCAGATTAGGAAAAAAAGCAGGTATTTAAAGAGCAGAGGAAAGCTCTTCAATCCCTACTGAGGTTATCATCCAAAAAGGGAAAAAATAATAAAATCAAGAAGGAAAGAGAGAATTTGTTATCCATAGGAATTAGAGACTGAAAAGCTTAATTTCATGGGTATAGTTGAATCCTGCAAACTGTATTCATTAATTACAACTCTCCTGGTTTCATTTTTTATGCATGATTGTTCACATTTTTTATGATTCATAGAAGCATTGACTTTAGAGCTGAGAGAGAGCTGAAATCAAGTGGGAGCATTAGGAGAGACCTTCAAATGCTGCCCTTAAGATGGTAGAACTGAGCAGAGCCCAATGTCCTTATTTTGCAGATGGAGAAACTTATGAAATCCTTCAGTAGCATCGATGGGGACTGTGTTCTACTGACAGATTTTGTTTCCAATACATAACCCCCTATCTTCAAGCTAAATTATGAGTGGAACTGGATAGGCAGCTGAAGGGTTAATGATCATTAATAATGCTCCATTGGATAAAGTTTCTGAACAATCATTAAATCATATTGGTGGGCCCCAGCATCTTAATTTTTCAGCCGAGGGACTCAACTCCCAATGTCTAGAACATGAACAACACAAATTCTGTCTTTACCTGAATCTGTGTCTCGTAGTGTTACCAGTACCCAGAAGCCTCCTCTTAGGAAAAAGCTGATGTTGTGGGCATTCAAGACTTGCTTAATGGCTGTGATCCTCTGAAATAAGAAGGAAAACAAAACAAATGACAGATATTTTATTTGGGATGTCTTGTACCTTGAGAACTTGAGAGCTGCTGATCCAAAAGAATGCTAACTGGAATAGTAAAACCTCACTGTAATGCTAAATAGTTTAGGGGAAGGAGCAGTACCAGATTCATCATCTCTGTCTAATAGATAAAGAAACTGAGGCTCAGGATGAAGTGACTTGCCCACAATTCAAACCCTCATAACTTTGAGAGTCAGCAATTGAAATTAGTTCTTATGCCATGGCAAAGCCTATTCCCCACTCTTCCCATTACTAGCTGTGTTCCATTGGGTAAGTTATTTAACCAGTCTGGAAAGAGAGGTGTTCTTATTAGAATCTAGTGGACTGAGGGCTGAATTGGAAGGTTCCAAGATGTGACCTTGGATCCTACTTTGGATACTTTACTAGCCTCAGATTCCTCATGTGTAAAAGGAGGTACAGGACAAGTTCTCTTCAAATTCAAAATCCATGTTCTAAAATCTCTTTCAGCTCAAAAACTTGTACAACATTGAGCTTCCCACGAAAGCACACTGCCTCTGAACCTGCACAGTGACAATCAGGGATGTTGTCTTGCAGAAGGGGGAGTTATGCACTGGGCAGGTGGTTGGACTAGAAGACCTTTTGGGGCCCCCTCCAATTCAGAATCTTAATAAATCTATACTTCTATGATGGGAAGAAAATTTCCTTTGTGCCATGCCATAGAATCCAGGTGTCAGCAGATCAGCTTCAATGAATGGGTTGTTACCTTCAGATACTTTTAGCTGAAAAGCAGACTCTAATCCTTGCAACCCATTTGTATGGCAAATGACAAATGTTTATGGCCTCATCTTACCCCTGGATGAACCCATTAGTATCTTCTCTTCACTGTGTTTGGCAGCATTTCACTTACATGCACTATTGGGCTGATGGGTGGGGAATTGCAACCTGTTCATTGAATAGTTATTATTAAAATTTCCCCAATATGCACAGGTTCCTGATCAGAACCACAGGGCAATTATCCTAACATTTCTGATCTGCTGCACATTGGGTGTGATTGTTTGTATGATGTTTGGTGACAACAGGCATTTTGTCGTGATTTCTCAAACTCCCATTCTCTTGGCTTCTGGGGCATCTTATTAAGGAAGGGCAGTTGGCTTTATCCACCCACATAAAATTCTATAGCCATATATTTACTTTTTCCTAATGCAGATCAAATAGACTGAAATATGATTGCCTACATGGCTCCAAATCACATTATTATTAAAAATGTCTAGTGACATGGCAATAGAAGATACATGTCTTTGAGCATTTTCAGGAATGGTAATTTTCTAGGCTATCAGACCTTGATTTATTTGTCCTCCATATTAACCTGGTTCCCTTCAGCAACTGAAGCTATACTTCACCCCCATGGGGTCTAATGGAAAGAGCCCTGGGTTTGGAGTCAAGAAATTTGACTGTACTACTAACATGCTGGGTGACTTAGAAAAGTCCCTTCTCTCTGAGCCTTGGCTTTCTCACCTGTAAATGAAAAGCAACATGGCATAGAAGATAGAGAATAAGCCTCAGGCAGGAGGATCTGGATTCAAGTACTGCCTCAAATAAATCTTGACTATGTGACCCTGGGTAAATCACTTAACTACTCAGTATTCTACACAACTCTTTAAGACTATCAATCTGCATTGGTAGAGAGCTTCTTTTTTAAGAGGTATCTATACCAATGAAATCACAGTTCTATTTTTTGCTCCCTCCTCTATCTGCCCAGAAAATAGAGGCAGGACAAAGGCAAGAATTTGTGAATCCCAGGCAGGGTTTGAAAGTTAAGCCTCTTCCCAAGCAAGCCTCCAGATACAGTAGTCACATTTGTCTGTCGCTTGTGGCATATTTTGCTGCCACTGCTTTCCTTGCCTATCCTTATGTTTTGTTCTTTGTATGATAAAATTGAACTAGATGACCTCTAGGGACCCTTCTTGTTCTATGACCTTGTGATTGTTTTATCTGGAAATCTGCCTCTTTGTTCCTGCAGACCTATATTATGCAGGTTGTAACCTTAACCCTGGATGAATTCAATTTCTTTTTAGTTTTTGGCTACATATTTTAGGAAGGTCATTTGGGAAAGGATGAACAGCATGGTAAAGAAAATGGGAATGAAAGAGAAGCCAAAGAAGAAAAGGCAAAGGATCAGGATAATTGCTTCAAGTTTTGAAAATCCCTTATTTGGAAGAGGGATTAAGTTTATTCTGCTTGGCCCCAGCCTCTCTTCATTCTGCTTAAAATATGCTTGCAGTAATTGGCCTCAGTATTGCAGCCTAAGTTTAAGTTAGCTTTTTAGTTGCTATGTCACACTGCTACTAACATTGAGCTTGTATTTCATGCATTCCATTAAAACACCCAGATCTTTAACTACGTGAACTACTCAAAGTCCATGAATTCTTAATCCTGTACTTTAGAAATAGGTTCTTTAGGGGCGGCTAGGTGGCACAGTGAGTAGAGCGCTGGCCCTGGAGTCAGAAGGACCTGAGTTTGGATCTAGCCTCAGACACTTAACACACACAAACAAAAACCTAGCCGTGTAACCTTGGGCAAGTTACTTAACCCCCCAATTGCCCTCCAAAAGGCAAAGAAAAAAAAAAAGAAAGAAAGAAAGAAATACGTTCTTTGAAATCAAATATAAGACCCAACTCTTAAACTTATTCAATTTCATATTTAGGAGTGGGCCTGTGTTAAGATCTTACTGATTCTGGATGTGTGTGCATTAGCTAACTGATCTAGAAATGTGATAGGCATGTCATATATGCTTTCATCCAAGTCAAGGACAAGTGCTTGGGGGTACTCTATTAGACGTGTGCTTCCAAAATGATGCCAACCCATTAATGAGTGCTCTTTGGGTCTGATTATTTTAATTCCACATCTTGCTCCATTGGATACAGAAGGAAAGCATAAGCAGCTTTGCCAAATGCCTCACCGAAATCCAGGAATGCCATGGCCATAATGTTCCAGGCCCAATAGTCTTATCAAAAAAGGAAATGCATTTAGAGTGCATGACTTGCTCTTGAAGACATCATACAGAATCTTGGAGATTACAGTTCAGTTTTCTAAATGCTTACCAACCATTATCTTTTTTAATAATGTGATCTAAGATTTTGACATTAGCCTGCATCCCTTAAAGACAATAACAACTATCCTTTCTCCTGATTTCCCTATTTCTGTTGTTGATCCTCAATTTTCTTTCTGTAATTCAGGCATCTTTGATTCTTCCCTCTCTTTCACTTGATATCCAATCACTTGCCAGGTTTCTTTGATTCTAATTCTAAATTATCTCACAAAATCATCCCTTCTTTTCCACTCTTACTGCTACCACCCTCATTGAGAGCCCTATTCACCACATACTTGTACCAATGTAAAAACCTCTTAATTGACTTTACCATCTCAATTCTATCTACCTCCCAATAATAATAGCTCACATTTTATAGGCCTTCAACATTCATAAAATGCTTTTAAAAATAAAATCCCTTTGATGTAATAGAAGTATCTGTGGGGTGGATTGGGAATTAGATCTTGATTTCATATGAATAGGGAAGTAGGGAACTTCTTTCACTGATACTAAAGAGCATCTGCTTTGGAAGTCAATCTAATACAGTTGCTTGTGGGGGCACTGTGATGTTAAATGACTGGCCTAGGGTTATGTGACTGTATATCCCATAGATCATAGATTTAGAATTGAAAGGGACCTGGGAGGTCATTGAATACTCATTTTATAGATGAAGGAGCTAAGGCCTAAAGAGGTTAAGTCACATATCTAGTAAATATCTGACAAAGAATTTTGAACCCAGGTCCTCCTGACTACAAATTTGGTACATTATCCCCTATACCATACTACTTATTATTATCCCTATTTTATAGGGAACATACTGAGTCTCAGAAAGGCAGAGTAACTGACCTCCAGAACTTGGACTCAAGTCCAGGTTAACTGCCTCTAAGCCCAGTATTCTTTCCAAATATTTTAAAGCATCCAGATAATCTTAAGGTAGAATTCAGATCATGTCAGTTACCAGTTTGCAAATATAAAGTAGCTCCCTATTGCCTATGAAACACCTTCCAAACTCTTAGGATAACATTAAACATATAATAAGACTGCCGTCCAATTTTTAATGTTTTTTTCCCACCATTGCCTTTGAAATATTCTCTATTGTAACAAAACTGGAAGACTCACCATTTCCAGTTCTAGAGCCCTCAATCACATTTCCTTTCTTTTTCTCTCCATAACATCCTTCTTCTCTTTTAAGCACATCACACCTGCTCTAGGATTTCCCTCCTGATGTTCTTATATGTAAGGGATGTCTGTCTCCGTAAATTGGATGACACATTGTAATATAGCTAATTAATTATGCATATGCCTTATCCCCTGTACTCATTCAAAAGATCCCGAGACTGTATCTTGTTTCATCTTTGTATCTCTAGTGGCTCGTACAGTACCTTGCCTATAACAGACATTTAATTAAAGTTCAGTTGAATTAAAATGACCTTTACCAGGAGTATCTGCAATTTAAAATCATAGACATATACATTCTGGAAGGGACCTTAAAGTTCATCATGTACAATCCTCATCGAAACTGAATTTTGTCTGTGACATCTTCAATAATTTTTTAACTACAGGGAAAGCTTACTTCAAAGGCATCAAACTCTAGTGGTAGAATTTCGAGCACCTTTGGTAGTTGGAATTACTTTGGGATAGAGGATGTTCTTAGAACCTGAAAATTATCCCCTCTAGAGCATAACATTCTCTAATTTTGAGTAAGGACAATTGGGTGTGATTGTACAAACCTGTAATCCTTATTACTAAAGAGGCTGGAATATCTCAAGTTTGCAAGTTCTACACTAAAGTGAGCTAACTTGACTGAGAGTCCCCACTAAGTCTAGCACTGATATGGTGAGTCCCTGGGATCAGGGTAGCATGGACACCAAATTGCTTAAGGAGGGGGAAACTAGTGTAGGTAGCTTATGGAACAGGTCTGTGAGTAATCACTATACTTCCAGTGTGGGGGAAATATCATCTTTAAAAATGAATGTCTGGCTCTGGGTTCATATATCTAGGTAGAAAATGCCCAAGTTTAGTGTATTACCTTGTGTCTTGTTTGTTTGATCACAAACATCCAGATGTGCTTTTACTGGTATAAAGTGTTTCTCAAATGCCTAAAGCTAGCAATTTCCTATTTACATAAGCATCAAATAAAAGCAAAGTATAAGCTTTCTCATTTTTGTTTGTTTGTTGTTTCAGTTGTGTCTGATTCTTGTGACCCCATTTGGGGTTTACTTGGCAAAGATACTGGAGTAATTTACCATTTCCTTCTCCTGCTCATTTTATTTTTTATCTTTTTTATTTTTTAGGAGGGGGAAATCAAGGCAATTGGGGTTAAGTGACTTCCCCAAGGTCACACGGCTAGTAAGTGTGTCAAGTGTCTGAGGCCAGATTTGAACTCAGGTCTTCCTAACTCCAGGGCTGGTGCTCTATTTACTGCACCACCTAACTGCCCCTCCTGCTCATTTTATAGATGAGGAAACTGAGGCAAACAGGTTAAGTGACTTTCCCAGGGTCACACAGCTAGTGTCTGAGACCAGATTCTAACTCAGGAAGTCTTCCTGATTCCACCCTCAGCACTCTATCTACTCAACCACCTAGCTGCTTCAAGCTTTCTCACTACCATAATTATAATAGCACTTTCAGACAAATAAGGGATTCTTGGCAAAACAAAAACATCTAAGTCATCATATTTAGCACTCTAGAGTCCAGAACATCCCTCTTTAAAATCTTCAGAGACCCAAGTATGTCTACAGTCTGTGTGTCATGGCCTCTGATCCAAACCTGTATACAAGGTTACAGTTGGGGCGAGGGGGATATGTACCACAGATTTGTCAAGGATGAAGTCAGTATCAGCTTGCTAATCTGGCAATACTGGGCCATTACCACCTAGTTCTTTGGTGTTCTCTGTGATTCTAAAGTCCAGATCTCCAAAGAATAGGCAAAGAACCATCAGCTCCCATGCAAACCCTCAAGTTAATAATACACTGAATATAGGAAGGCTCTGTTTCACCTGACAAAAATGCAAAGTACAAAGGACTCATACTCTAGTCTATAAAAGGTCAAAACAACTTTTCTTTCCTTTCTAGAGGGTGTCAACATTTCTAGACCACATTGCCTCAGATCCTCTATTCCCAGCTGACGTAAACACTCAGGGTTTTGACAGAGTCAAGCAGCATTAAAATATTAGAAGTGGAAGAGGCCATGGGACGTAGAATATTTAAGTTGGAAAGGCCTGTAGAACACAGGATTTTAGAGTTGTGAGAGACCTTATACATCATCTTACTCTAGTCCTTTATTTTATAGTTAAGTATCATTGTTGCTGTCTAGTCATTTTCAGTTACATCCCCAACTCTTCATGAATCCCTTTTACGGTTTACTTGGCAAAGATACTAGAGTGTCATTTCCTTGTCCAGCTTATTTTATAAATGAGAAAACTGAGGCAAATAGGGTTAAGTGACTCTCTCAGGGTCACACAGCTTGTAAGTGTCTGAGACTGGATTTAAACTCAGGTCTTCCTGACTCCAGGCATACTCCAAGTAGACTAAGACCTAGAAAAGGAGAATAACTCTTCAGTATATACTTTATTAGTAACAAGTCATGACCAAAATCCATGTTTTCTGATTTCTAGCCTAGTTTTCTTTTCATTGTACTTCCTCTTTGGCCTTTTGATATTCTATATTTTGACTTGTTCTTCAGCTTGACAAGATGCCATCCTTAGATCAGTATTCACTAATGGAAAAATACCCTTCTGCACTTCCTAATTCAGGCAGGATAGACAAAATGGCAGAGGCACTAGACCCTTCTACTGGCCTCTTGTGTTGCATAGGTTAGAAACCATAGGGAGGTGTGAGACTATACTAACTTGGCACTCAGCTCTGGCTCATGATGGGCTCAGTGAGGTAGGCTTTTAGCAGATAGCTTTTATTTTAATGGAATTTTTCTTTAAAAATGAGCCATGGCACTGGGTCAGGGATGAGAGAGCTACATGTTGAGAATAGGAGGAATGACTCACAGAATAACAGAATTGGAGTTGGAAGAAACCTTGATGATTATCTAGTTGCTTTCTTCCTCCCCCATATATTGTCTAGAGGATGAGACTGAGGCCTGGAGAGGAGAGGAGAAGGGAATTTCCCAAGGTCACAGTAAGTAGTTAAATTGAAACTAAGGACAGCTAAAAATAGGAAAGTCCTATGACTGCCCAGGATCTCAGAGCTGAAGGGGATCTGAGTTTCCTTATTCTGACCTTATTCTGATCTGTCCGCTCAGGCATTCTTTGTTTCTCTGATAGTTTCTACTAGTTGATTCATGAAGCTTTGACCCAGATGGAGTAGACACAGTAGCCAAATAGATAAGTACAATAAATATACAATCAGGTACTGAAATGACCAAAATCTCACATTATTCTCATGACTGCTGTCCTCCCACACATTATTTATTCTCCTTTACTGATGAATAAGAATCTATAATAACAAATTGGAAGAGAGCTCAAGGGGCTTATATTCCAACCCTTATCTGAGTCAGAATCTGTCCTACAAAATCTCTGACAGTATACCCCCTTGATGAAGACCTCTGGTATTGGGAAAATCACTACCTACTGATTAAATCAATTCAAATTTAAAATAATCAGTCATTTGGGGGTTTGTCCAAAGATTGAACCCAAGCCAGCCTCCTTATAATTTCTCCTAATTGTTCCCTCAGGACAGTCAAAACAAGAAGCTTTCTCCTTCTTAATGACAATCTTTAAAAAAACTTGAAGACAGGGAACATGTTTCTTCTAAATCTTCTTTCATGCAGGACAAATATCTCCCTTTCTTCATTTGATCTTTGTAGGACATGGTCACCAGTTCCCTCAACAATTCTCTACATTTAAACTCACATAACACTAACATGGCTCAAAAAAGGATCCTAGTCTACCATATTTATATTTATAAGGAAAGGATGGATCTACATTCATCAGTACTAGTAGCTATGACTGGGAACAAAATATATCTAACTCACAGCAGGGATGCAGGATATGACTGCCAGGCAGTGGGGAAGAATAAGGGTCTTTGGTAGACTAGGATTCTTTGACAGAGTATTTTTTGTAGAATATATGCATGCACATTTTTCAAAGTGATCATTCTTATTTAAAAAAAAAATCCCCAACACACCTCCATTTTCTACTCTGGATGGGTTGGAGGAGGAAGGCAGGAAAAGCAAAGGTGGGCAATATCAAAGATGACCAGAAAAAGGTATTGCAAACTGTCAGGATTTTTCAGGTGACACTGGTATGAAGTGTCACCTGGATAGGAGAAGCTGTCATTCTGCTGAAGCAGTAACCACTGTTATTCAGGAACATTTGTTTATCCGCAATGTGCAGGCATCCAAGGCACTAAAATCAATTGTTTTCTACCCAGGCCCATGATTTGACTGACATCCTGACATTATAGGAAGGGTGTTATATTAGAAAGAACACTGGATTCAGATGGGGTCAAAATTCTGGCTCAGATGCTTGATATCTATTGGGATCTTGGACAAGTCACTTCCTCTAGACTTTTGTTTTCTCATCACTCAAATGAGGGAGATGTAGAGTAAATGACTTCTAAGGTTCACTTAAGGTTGAAAAATTCTAAAAGTTCTACCACTTTTAAATGCTTATATTCTTACTTACTTAATTCCCAGGTTATAGTTACTTCAGTCCCACAGCCAGGAAGCTAAGAATTCTGATAGCAGAGTTCCTTGGATTTCAGATATTTCAGCACCATGGTCAGTGATCCAGCAGTCCTGCAGATCCTGGTCTGTTTCTTATTTAAATGACTTCAATTCTAATGCATCTAATTGTTAAACTATGCTTCATAATTTGTGATTATGCATTTTGTTTTCAGTTGATTTCCTATATGTTTCTATCTGCTTTTTGCTGGTTCTGGCATTTAATCAACTTAGCAAATAAGAAAATCAGCTTAATGGGTATGAAGGGTAGTGATAGATACTATAACAGCTTTTTCGGGGGGAGGGGGAAATTTGTTCTGATTTTTTTTAATGAAAATATATAGAGATTTAGGTAGACTCTAAAGTGTAAGCAGTATGATATGGCAGTCCAAAAAAGAAAAAAAAAAGCTAATGTTATTTTGGACCCCCCCTATGCTTGAAATTCTTTGCCTCCTAACTTCTATCAAAAGCCTGACTGGTTCCCCATGCTGTGCGTATGTATGCATGTACTGTTATCTTCCCTCTTCCCTTAGAATATATAGTCCTTCAGAGGAGGGATTGTGTGGGGTTTTTGTTTTGTTTTGGTTTTTGCTTTCCTTTGCTTAGCATAATACCTGGCATATAGAAAACAGCAAATAAATGAGAAAGAAGAGACTGAAGAAAGAAAAGTCAGGAGGTAACAGAATCTTGGCAAAGAGTGAGAAGGGCCCATACTAGGGGGTTGGCTAGGAGAATGGAAAAATTGAAAAAAAAAAAGGCAGATGGGATATAAAATGAAGAGGAAACGTTAATAAGACTTGACAACTGATTTTATGTGCAGAGTGAGGAAGAGGGAAGAATCAAAGATGACTGTAAGGTTATAAATCTGGGTGAAATAGATAAGGCAAGAATTGTAGTCTTAAATAGCAACTATAATTTAGGGTCCATTGAGTTTGAGGCACAATCATGACATTCCAGTGGAGTTGTCCAGAAGCTAGTAAGAAATGTGAGATTAGGGAAGAGAAGAAGTAGGAAAGAAACCAGGGCTGTATGTATAGATTTTGGCCAAAGGCTTTAAGGTAACAATTGAATCTGTTTGAGTAGATGAGAACTGAAGAGGATCTAGGATAGAGCTTTGGGAGATACTTTCATTTAAGAGATGGGAGGAAGAAAATGAACCAATGGAGGAGATGGAGGAAGGAAATCCAGGAAAGAGGGGAAAAAAGAGATCCAGGAGAAGGAAATGATCAAAAGTTAGAGAGAACAAGGAGGATAAACACTTTGAAAAAGCTATTAGAAGAAAGGACAATGAGGAAATATGTTTCGGGACATGTCAAGACCCTAATTCCTAGGACATAGGGCCAATATGTATACCAAAAGGATCAAAGCCCCCAAATACCTACTTCAACAAGACAATAAGATAAAATAGGGATTTGTTTAGCTGAAATGGAGCTGCTCTTTACTGGTAAGAGGCTTAGGAAAATTACTTCCCTTCTGGGTCTCTGCTTCTACTGTATAAAAATAAGGGTTTGGATTAGATGATTTCTAGCTTTAAATCCAATGAGACTTTCTATAAAATATAAAAAAAACAAAGTCATTCATTTTTTTGTATTACTTTCAGAGTTCTTAGAGGATATCTTCTAATGTGATGGTTGAAGTATAAGGATTATTTCCATTTACTAGAGGAAGGTAGTGAATCCTAGAGAAGTCAAGTGACTTGCCCAAGGTCATGCATCAGGATAAATCAATTAGCAAACATTTACCAACATTGTACTCATGATAGAATTTGAACTAGAACCCAGATCTCTCAAGTTCTAGGCTTGTATATACCACACTGTTGCTCTCAAGGTAATGTAACTTCCAAGATTCTGATGGTTAACAGCCTCTATATGTGTATATCCAAATTTGAGATGGTTGACTTACCTTATCGCTTGGTATGCTCCTCTTCCTCTTTGGTTTAGGTGATGGCAGAAGCACATGCAAGTCAGCAGTTGTGGGCAGACCTGGCTTCACCACAGTTAGCAGAGACTCTTCAGGGATATTGGTTTCCTGTAGAAATAGCATCCTATTCAGTGGTCAGCTTGCTATATAGATTTTTTTTGGTGGGAGGGTACCTAGTTTAGTGATTAATGAGCTACTAAAGGAGAAAGAGAGTATTTTTATTACAAACTTCTTGTTTTAGAGATGAGGAAACTGAGATTCAGGGAAAGAAGATAACATACTCAACGTCTCACAGCAAGTGTTTGGCAGAGTTAGGACTAGAACCCATAGCATCTGACTTTCAAAGCTCTTTCCATGATTAACAGCTTACCTACCTGAAGTCAGTGAAACTAATTATCCTCCCCATCACCAACTTCCTTTCTTGGAGAAAAATCTTCAATGATTTCCTATTGCCTTTAAAATGATAATCCTACGATTGTAAATCAAATGTAAGGCCTTCTGTAATATGGCTCTTGCCAATTTTCTGCATCTGATTTTGTATTGTTCCCTTTTACCTATTCTCTCTTCCATGTCTCATATAAACTACTTCCTTAACTTCCTTGTAGAATATCTGGCTTCCTTTACATCTCAGATGAGCTTCTACCTTTTCCTGATCTCCCAGCTATTAGCATTCAAGCACTCTTAGATTTGTTGAATATAACTATCTAGATAAATAGACAAGTACACATCTGACACTTACTTATAAATGTGCTCAACTTGAAAGTCCCCAGTTAAATCTAAGTTCCTTAAGGACAGGGACTATATTGTTTTTGCCTTTTATCTCTTGTACTTAGAACATTTCCTTGAATATATTATGTTTATAAATTTTGTGTTGAATTCAACAATCGATGACTACCACCTATAGGCTTCCTGGAGGAGTTGGCACCTGAAGTGGGCCTTGAAGGAAGAATAATTTTGGAAGGGAGAGATTAGGAGGGAACATGATTTACATATAGAAATGGGCAAGAAAAAGGTAGAACATGAAAAAGCTAATAGTTGAGTTTGGTTGTAATTTCAGTATCCATGGAAATGAATATGGTGCTGGAAAAATAGGCTGGAAAAAATAGGCTGGAAAAATAGATGGCAGGCTTCTACTAGTCACCTTGCTTTTGCAGAAGATGTTGCCTATTGTTATGGGAATAATCTAGCACAATCTACTTTAAGTTCTACCTGTCCTTCTAGACTGTAGATCCTTAAGGGCACAGACAGAATCTTACTCATCATTGTATCTTGTCTCAGGGTCCTCATGATAGTTTATGGACATGTAGCACCTCTTTCAAAAGCCTCCACTATAGTTATTGCTTGTAACCTCTTATGAAGCTTGGAGAATAATGGTTTAAAAAGCATTCTATGAGTGAGTTTTCGCATGGCACTTTTTGGAGAGACTGAGAAGATTTAACTTCGAAAAACCTGAAGAAAACAAAGAGGAAGATAACGGAGGGGCCTCCACAAATTATAAACCTTGAGCTTGCAAAGAAGGCAAAGAGAATTCTTAATAAAAGATTTTGCTTGGTATATTGAGTGAACTGAATGTGGAACTATGGTTCCAGAAGTAATAGGAAGTCATCTGCAGTTACAGTGATGACTAAAGTTGACTCTGACTGTAGAGATTAAAGAATTTAAATAATTATTTATGCCTTCTATTACTGTTTGTGAATGAGTTATATAGTTATGCTACTTCTTAGGGGGGAAAGACATTTATCTGCTTTACTAAATGATATTTAATAAATGGGCATTAGGAGATCTGAGCTAAAATAATTAATGAGAGAATGTCTGAACAATACCCTTGAACTCAGGGTGATGTGAATGAATATGGCAATGAGTTCAGCAGAAGCGAAGGGGTTATATTGCTCCTTGTAAGCTCCCAGTAAGTTGTTGACCCTCTTAAATAATTACAAAATACTTTAGATCCATTTTCTTTTGTGACACCTGCCATAACTGTGAGGTTGACAACCTGTTATCTTCATAGTACAGATTAAGCAACTTGGGATCCAGTAGACTAAGTATCATCACTGGACCCCAGATCTCCTAGTGCCATGTCCTGCTTTTCTTCCACTCTACTATATTGTCTTTCTGCATGCCTTTCCTGATGAACTCTAAGTTCCTTGAGGCCAGGGACTGCTTCATTTTTCCTTTCAACTCCAGTGTTCAGCATAGCGTTTATCACAAAATAGTTCTTCAATGCTCAATGAAGAATAGATTGTTAATGGCAAAGACAATGAATTCTGAATCAGAAGACTTGGTGGTAAGTCCATGCTCTCTTAGTTAAGATCTGTATGACCTCAGGCAAGTCATTTCCACTACTTTCCTCAGATACAAACAAGAGGGTTAAAGAAGATGACCCTCATAGCATTAATTCCTATAATAATTATGGTTACCATTGTCTAATGATAGTGTGGTAACCTTGGTATTTTATCAATGCCATTTTGATAACCTAATTATAATTATTACCACTGACTATAACTTTCATAAAAAGGTAAAAATCAGCACACTGGACAGATATTAATTTTTATTTTCTGGAGATTATGCTGTGGCTTTACAGTCAGAGATAATTCTATCATCATTCCTCCAACCATTTCTTCATACACACACACACACACACACACACACACACACACACACACCCCTCATCCCCACCCCATAGCTATATCACATATAAGCTATGGCTTTTCCCGCATCAGCATCATTTCCTTCCATCTGGCTCAAAATTCTCTCACAGCTGCATTTGCTCTTAACTGCCAATTAGGCAGTGTTGGAGCTGAACATTCAGTGTTGTTTTGCTGTGACCAGCAAGCTGGTACCCCAGTGACACCCATCTCCATCTGCCTGCCTCTCTGGATGGCCCTGGGGCATCATTCTGTCGGTCATTGAGTTTGGCCCATTTTCCTTGAAACAATAGCATCCTGTCCATGACCTTTATAGTCTTCTCTCTGAGAGAAGTTATGACACTTTCAGGGGGCTCACCTCAGAAAGAAGGCGGGTGACTACCAGGCCGATGTCTTCTCTCCATTCAGGGATGTTAGGATTGTACATATCCAAGTGCTTGGTAAACTTCAGGGGCAGAACTTGAAATTGATCTGGAGAGAGAGGGAGACAAAATGATTTGGACAATTAAAAATGATTTCTGGGAAGCTCTGAAGTACTTACAGTCTGTGCCATAAAATCCAACACTATGTAGCTTGTATTTATATTCTAATAACAATCTCCCCATCTAGATAGACCTTCCTTTACAAGAGCCTCCAAATTAGAGGGGGTAAGAAAAATCTCCATTTTTCAAATAAGGAAACTGGGTATCAGAGAGATTAATTGATTTGTTCATGGTCACATAGCTAATAAGTAGTAAGTTTAATATTCAAACCCTAGCCTCTTGACCCCCCAGTTCTCAATTTTTTTCCATGCTATCAGTCTGCATTTACATTATTTCATTGTATCCTAGAATAGATGACAAATCCTATATATAAAGTGATGATGGCCATGAAGTGGCAGAGTCTGGGCTTCAACTCAAGTTAGCTGGCTTTATGTCCAGTGTTCTTTTTACTTTACTCCCCATTATATACCATCTCTTCCTTCCTAAGCCTTGGTTTTCTCATCTGTAAAATGAAGCTAAATCATATGCATGCTATATTATGGTATTAGGTGAGGAAACATCTTTATAAGATTAAAAGAGGGTGTCCCCGTAATCTTAGTGCAGTTTTAATGATCAGATTAGAGTCTTAGCTCTTAATAGCTTCAGACTGTAGTAAGACTTTTGGAACACTGTACAACAATGAGTTACAATAGTTTTTTGCTATTGTTGTTATTCATAGTTGGTTAGATCATCTCTCTAGCTAATTTATAAATTCCTTTAGGGCATGAATGACAGGACTTTATCCACTTCCACAGTCCTGTGCCCAAATCCCAAGCGCTAAACCTCTACACATAGTAGAGAAGGGAGTTAGAGAACCTGGGCTCAAATCTTCCCTCTCATACTTCTTCCCTGTGTAACCTTATATAAGTCACAAATCCTTCATTTGTAAAATGATAGGGTTGGAATAGATAGCCCTGAAGGTTCCTTCTGGCTCTAGCTTTTGGATCCAATCCAACTTTCCTTACATCAACCTTTCAAGATCAGCAATTCTTAAAATTTGGTCAGTATTGGTAAGCTTTTTATTGATACACAACATAACTGCTCTATAACTTCCTAGAAATCTTTCAGTATTGCTATGGCCAAAACCCAATCCTGTTGGAGTAAGACTGGGCATGGAACTCTGTACTTGGCACTAGATATATGATCCTTGAATGGGAGTTGCATCATGGGAATGAGATAGAATCAAAGAATTTAGGGACCTCAGAACTCACCCAGCTCAATATACTGGAAGAGGAAACTCTTCTACCAGGTTGTAGAGAGACAAGCACCCTAATATACTAGTAGGATATTCTTAGTAGTATAATAAACTAGAAGCACATAATATATAATAGAACTGCAAACTGATCCAACCATTCTAGAAAGCTCTTTGGAATTATGGCAAGAAAATGATGAAAATATCTATACCTTTTGATGCAGATTCTGCTGCTAGATATAGGAAAACCAATGATACAATAGAAATATCCCATGCTCATCAACATATATTTATAGCAGCTTTTTTTGTAGAGGCAAAGAACTTGACATAAAACAGACCCCCATTAATTAAGGTAAGATTAGATGAGTTGTGGTATATGATGATGGTCATAAAAATATATAATAATGCTATATATTATAGCTATAATAAATGATCACAGGATCATAGAGCTGGAAGTGACCTTAGAGGTCATCATCTACCTTACTCTTTTTACATATGAGGAAACTGAGTCACTAAGAAGTTAAAGAACACTCATGGAGCTATTAGGTGTGTGAAGTAGGATTTGAACCTAAGTCTTTCTCACTCCAATCTGATACCCTATCCACTACAGATATGGTGACATCAGAGGAACATGGGGAGACATGAACTGAGGAAAAAGTTATCAGTGAAATTTTGAATATAAAAGGGAGAAATTCTTTCTGTAACATCCATGTCAAGTTGTCATCTAACCTCCAGCGAGGATGAAAAACTGTCTTCAAAGGAAGACCATTTTACTTTTGAACAGCTCTAATTTAAATGGTCAATAGATGGGAGTTTCCTCTGCATCTCAGGCAGGCATAGATTTTGAATCTAAACGTGGGAAATGAGACCTTGGCACAATGGGAAAGAACACAGAGCATTCCTACAGGCCTGAAAAAGTCATTTTAAGCTAACCCAAGTTACCTTCCTAGGAGGCAGGGTTTAATGCTTGCTTCCATTTCCCATAAGCTACTTGGAATAACAACTGAATAACTAACTGGGGGCAAACTGCAGGAGCTGAGTCTGCTTCAATGAGTCCATTGTGTCCTGTTAAGTAGGTAAGCTCCAGGCACCTTGTCTCACCTTTTGTGGAAGGCTTAGTCTTTCCTTAGTCTTTCTGGCACACAACCAGAACGGGAGGATTCTAAATGCAGGATTCTAGAGGCTGGTACTAGGGGGCAGAAAAGTGTGGAAAGGGATGGCTGAGGAGAGTAAACTGGAAAGGACCATGGGGAAAGATAAAGGAGAGGTGGCAGAGGGGAGAGGAGATGATGCTGGGGAGAGAAAACCTGGGGAAGGAAGGCAGAGGAAGGGAAGGCAAGGGAAAATGAAGGGGAGGGGAGGGATTAGCCCTGTAGGTTAACAGTAATAGATAAGGTGTTGACTCCTAGGAGGTGTGCTGCCAGAGAGAGTTTACCTGTTATATATCCCAAAGCACATAACAGTGGGTCTTATTACTCTAGGTTTCCACTGAGTCAAATAAGAGACAGATGACAAAAAAAAGAAAAAAAAACACTTCTGACTTGAATAAACCTGAAAATATGATGGTGTTTTCCACAGCTTTTAAAGAATAATTCATGTTTTCAATAGCTTCAGTTGCTCTTATGAAACCCACTTACCATATCAATGGGAAAACTAGCCTAAGAGTTCATTTAGTCTATTTCTCTAACTCTGGCCTATTATCCTGAAATATGCACAGGGCAGTGAGGTGTTTCTGAGTCTATTAGCACAAGAGACTTGACTGACAATGAGGCCCATAAGACATAAAGGTTGTATTTTCCACTGCTCCATCCCTCATTCTCCATACCTGAGGATTAGACAATGTCGCTTTTTATTTTTTGGATCAGGCTAATCCCTGATTTGACAGCATATTTCCCCAGTGTAAATAATTCAGCTGTCATTGGCATCTTTCAGGCATCTTGCCCCTTTAGCAATTGACAAGACAAAGCAAAACACCTTGTGATGCCATGTAAACAGTCAATGGTGGAAGGGTCATTTACCATTGACAGAGGGAAAGGCAAAGGGTTTTGAAATCCTTAATGCTCTAAACCTGAGAAGAACCATTCCCACAAAAAAGTGAAGGTATAATTGACTGATCTTAGTTTAGATTAGACAGGATTCTCTTTTGGTTTACTTGTAAAAGGAAAAGCAAAATGTTGGAAAATTTTAAGGTCACATGGGAAAATGCATTAATCCATTTACCCCTTTAAACTCACAGAAAGTTAAAATGCCAGAGCTGGAAGAGATCTTATATAATGTCCAAAGTGGAAGGGTTACTGTATTAAAACACAACATGTAAAATGGAAGACAATAGAATAAAAATGTTAGAATTGGAAGGAATATTAGGACACAGACTATCATAGTTAGAAGGAACCTAAGAACTGGAATGTGCCTATGGTATCCAGAACCAGAAAATACCCCTCAGGGGACCTAGTTCAACTCTTTCAATTTCCTGATGTCTCAGAACAAAAAAGTCAGACCAGCAAAGGACCTCAGAATTTATATAGTTCACAAGGGTCAAAAAATGGTCTAGGTAGCTTCCTCAGAGAACTGAACCAGATTAAAATAAAATTGGGACATTTTAAACAAAATAAATGAAGATGGAATAGAACATAGATAATGTCAATATGTGGTTTTCTAAGTCAGTATATGACTTTTGGGGACATTTAGTGGCCCCTATTTCTATTTGAGTTTTATACCACTGATCTAGTGTAACATCATAATTTCAGATAAAAACCAGGAGTCCCAGAAGGGACTTGTGGTCTAATATCTCAGAGTGCCAGTTTCCTTCTCTATAAAACAAGAGGATGAGATGTGCTCTATTCACCTCATAGGATTGTTGGGAGGATCATAATGAAATCCAAGTTGTGATTATTAAGTATTCACTGGTTAATTTTAAAGGTTTCAAATTTTAAAGAAATTGAAACTGAGAAACAGCGACTTGCCTGTGGCTGCAACCCTTAAAAAGTATTAGAGGGAGAATTTGAATTCAGGTTTCATGATTACAAGAAAAGCATTTTTCCTTTGCCATGTATGATATCTTGTGCTTATGTGTTTATGTATAACTAATGATAATAATAACTAATATTTAGATAGTGCTTATTATGTTCCAGGTACTGTGCTGGGCACTTTACAATAATGAACTCAATCCTCATAACAACCTTGGGAAGTAGGATCTCACCTTTTACAGATGAGAACTGTAAGTAAACAGAGGTTAAGTGACTTGCCCAAGGTCACATAGCTAGTAGGTTTGGAGGCTGGATTTGAGCTCAGTTTTTCTTGACTCTCCAGTACTCTATCCACTGCACCACCAGCTTCCTCTAAGAATCATAATAAGGCTTGCAGGTTTAGAAAAGGGTTGGGAGGTGTGGGGCATTTAAAATGCAGGAAGGATGGGAACTAGCTCACCTAAAACCCTGATGACTTTGGAGTCCTGAAGCATGGAATTTCCACAGGAAGCCTGCACAGTAACTCGCACTTCACCTGTTTCTGAAAACCGCGTGACAAGAAAGTTATCCAGAGAGAGAAGGGGCTGAAAAAAAAAGAAGGACTGTTGTTAGCCAGGATTGCATCATAAGAATCAGAAAGACTATCAGAGCCAGCAGGAACCTTAGAACATAGAATACAGATCATTATAGCTGGATGGGATCTTAGAACCTAGACTCCAGAGTGATAGAGCTGGACCAGATCCTAGTGATCCAATACTTAGCACAGTGCCTGGCACACAGTAGGTGTTTAATAAATGCTTGTTGACTAGAGTTCAAGCTTATCATTTTTGAGAGGAGGAAATGAAGTCTTGAGAAGGGGAAATGATCCTTGCCTTAGATCAATCATATGGTTGAGTGACAAAATCCAAATGGGAATTTGGGTCTCTACTGCCTTTCCACTTTATTGTATTGACTCCTAGAAGAAGAAAGCTTTGATAATAGAAGGACTTAAGCTAGTAAGTTTGTCAATGGCATGGGCAGTTGTTTTTTCTCAGAAAAAAATGTGAAACTATCCTAGAGCCAGAGATTGGAGTTTTATGAGTGTCTCTCACGTAATGGTGGAATTGGGCTGGTTATACAAGATAGAATTATTAACACCATCACCATTACCATCACCATCAGTGGTAGTAGTAGTAGTAGTAGTAGTAGTAAATCAGCATCTATCTTGCAACTTAGTTTTAGAGAGTTCATTGAAGCACTGAAATGCTAAGTGACTTTACCAGTCACACAGTCATGTATCAGAGATGCATCTTGAACCCAGATCTTCCTGAGTCCAAGGCTGGTGGCTCTCTAGATTCTAAGGCACATTACCTTTCCTAGTAGGAAACAGCTAAACAAAATATAAAGTCTAATTAAACAAGAGGAAAAGCAGCACCCTCTAATAAAAAGAGCATTGTCTGGGATTCAGAAAATCTCCCTTCTAGTCCTTGATCTGCCATTACCCAGTTTTCTTATATTGGCTGGACCTATGGGGCAAACTTTCAGGGAGAATATGAACAAGAATTGCCAAGGATGAATGAATATCATTGCAAATTTTAGTCTCTGGAATCATTGAGATTACAGACTCATTTCAGTATCTGATGCATGATGGGCAAGTCACTTCTCTTGCCTAAATCAAAATTTCTTGGATGCGATGATATCTGATGTTTTTTTAGCCACTCATATTCTATGTAGTAAAGTTCCTTCTATTTCTGTCACTCTCTGTTCTAATGTTCATTTCAGTAGTGGCATGTCTTATTCTCTATTCTAAGGATTTTTTAAGCTCTGTCACCTGACTAATAATTGTGATATTTGAACATGAATAAGGATATTATGGTGATTATTTTTTTCCTTTTCCTTTTCCCCTTCCATATATGTGATAGGTTAGGTGTCCTTGAAATTCATAATGGAGGATGAAGTGTTTCTTGGTAGGCACAGAGTGTGATGCTATTCTAGACTGAACAATAGGTTGCTACATGATATACCCCAGCAGCTGAGATCCTCCTAAGGCCAAGTGGCAATGATTTTATAATCTATCTACTGCCCTGTGTGTGACACTTCAATGGGAAGATATCATTCCTTGGCAGTATCCAGAACATTCAAACTTATTGGCACTGTGACATTCTACCTGCCTCTCTTCTTGGTCTTCATGAAGGATCACAATTCACATGTGAAATTGGATTAGATGACCTAAGAGACTCCTTGCAGCTAACAGCATTGAATTTTAAGTCAGAAGACTGTGTGACCCTGGATAAGTAACTTATCCTTCCTGGGCCTCAGTTTTCTCAATTCTAAAATATGTGGGTTGGATTAGATGACTCTAAGGTTCCTTCCACTTCTAGATCTATGATCCCATGATTATGACTCTACTGTTTCAGTCTTATGTGACCACAGATAAGTCACTTGCTCAGAGAACAAGTGTGCTTCAGTCTCTTCAACTAAAAATGAGAGATATGAATTAAATGATCTTTTAGTCCCCTTCCAGTTCTAACAGGATAAGATCCCATTGTCTAATCATCCTAAAAGGGATGTTTGGAGAGTGCTCTGCATTTGGATTCGGGAGACATGGTTATAAATCTGGGCTCTGGGACTAACCAGCTCTGTGATTTAGCATTTCTGATCTTCTGTTTCCATATCATGATATAGGGATAGCAATATCTACTTCACAGATTTCTTGGGAGGCTCAGTTGAGGTCATCTATATAAAGCACATGAAAATTTTAAAATGCTATATAAATGTCAGTAATGAGTGTGGTGATGATGATGATTCTATGGCCTGGGGCGGAGTTATTTAAGAAAGTATTATACTCTGCCTTTCAAACCAAGAAGGAAATATTGATTCATAATCTCAAAGGATGCCTCATCCTACTTGGACACCCTGCCTCTAGTCTCTCTCACCTCAGTGATCAATACTTCACACAGTTATCTAATTAATCTTCTTTAAACAGAGGTCTGACTTTATCACACTACTATTAAAAAATTTTCATTGGCATTTGCTCACAGGCCAAAAAGCCAAACTCCTTAACCTGGCATTCAAGGCCCTCGATAATCAGGTCTCACCCTTCTTTTGGGCCTTATTACCCACTATTCCCTTACAACTACATAAATTCTGTCCTCACTGACTCCCCACCCCCACCTCGATCCCAAGTAGACTTCACACTTTCCACTCTCTCTACCAGGAATCACCTCTACTTTCTTCTCTGCCTCTCTGATTCCTACTCATTTCATAGGCCAACTTGAAACCATAACTCCTCCAGGAAGCTCCCTTGACCATTCTAGACCACAGGTATTCTTCTGATCCGCTTGCTGGCACAATGAATAGAACACTGTGTCTTAAATCAGAAAAATCTGAGTTCAAATCTGGCCTCAAGTTTGAGGCCATTAGTTATAATCTTGGACAAGTCATTTAATCTCTGCTTATCTCAGCTTCCTCAATCGTAAAATAAATATGTTAGTAGTATCTACCTCAGAGGGTATTATTGGGCATCAAATGAGATAATATATACATACACACACATACATGTATGGGTATGTATATAAACATATTGCATATGTGTACATATAAGTGTATGTGTATATACATGTATATACATACATACACATAGACACATGTTTATTCCCTTCTCTTTCCCTCCACTTCTGATCTACATCATTTACTATCTCTAACCCTTATTTGATAGCATCATGGATCATGACGAATTATGGGTGATCTTTTCATCCATATATAGTATATTTTCTCACGCTGATGGTAAACCCTTTAAGATCAGAGCTTATGTCTCTCACTTCTCTGTAACTATCTTCATGGCACCCAGAGTAGGGGTGCTATGACTGACCCAAAGAAGCCCAAGGCATACCTGCAAGTTGTTTCCTATCCACCAGTAGAAGACTGTTAGATTGGGGTTCTGGGGCAGTAAAATGGCAGTGAGGTTGACGTCCTGGTTTACTCCAATAACAGGAACCACTTCGAGGTGTAAGGCCCGGAGAGGAGCTGGGGAGAGTTACAAAAATAGGCGTTAGTCAAAGAGTCATCAATTTATGGAGCCCTGTAGTCCTTCCTTCTGCTCTATGCCATGTTCTCTCAGCAAAGGGACTAGCTTGCATTAGGTATTTTCCCAGTATGTACTAACAAAAAGGTTATTGGTACCTCCAGGAGGTGTCATTTCTTTGGTAAACAAAGATCACAGAATTAAAAGAAAAGGAACAAAGTGATTTTCATTTTTTTAACTAGAGTCACATGGAGTTTCAGCAATGTAGCAATGTTATGGCTATGAGGCAGTGTGTTTTAGTGGGAAAATGACCAGTGTTAGGTTTTGGTTTTGCTATTTAGACCCTGTGCAACTGTTAGCAAACCATTCTGAGTCCTCCTCTGTGAAGTGAAAGGAATCCAACAACTTGACCTGTAAGAACTCTTGCTCTAAATCATATGATTACTTGTAAAATCTATTCTTAGAATGGTCATTCCTTTCTCATGACAGATGGAGGATCCTGAATTTTGGAGTTGGAAATGACTTCAGAGATCAACTACTTCAGGGCTGGGGAACCTGTGGCCTTGAGGGTACATGTGGCCTTCTAGGTCCTTGGGTGTGGTCTTGTGACTGAGTCCAAGCTTTATAGAACAAATCCTTTTATTAGGGATGCTTTTTTCCTCTGAAGTTTGGATTCAGTCAAAGGGCTTCACTTGAGGAGCTAGAAGGCCATATGTAGCCCTGAGGCTGCAGGTCCCCCACCTTGAAGTAGTCCATTCCCAAAATGAAGCATGAATTTCCCCCTACACAACATCTCCAACCAATGGACATCCTACTTAAAACCCTCTAGTGACAGGGAGCTCACTACCTCCTGAGGCAACTCATTTCATGTACACAATGAACTGAGATCTGCTTCTTTGTAACTTTTCCCTTTTTCATCCTAAGTTGAAACATCAGTTGAATCCCATGTTATTAAGTCTACCAAAGTAGGTCCCTTCTATTGCCATAGAAGACTCTTGTGGTTGTTATGATCAGGTCTTTTTGGAACTCAATTGTTACAGTAGGGTCTTATTTGGCCAGGATAGGTATAGTGTAGTAGAGAAAGGACTGGAGAAGTCTGCCCTCTGACACTCATTAGCTGTGTACCCATGGACACATCACTTAGCCTTTCTGAGACTTAATTGCATCATCTATAAAAGGGTGATGACAATCTCCATGGTGGTTACCTCCCTGTAATACTGGGAGGAGTAAATGAGAGCATGCACACAACCTACTGTGAAACCCGCATCTGATATACAAGCGCCAGTGGTGATTATTGTTACCATTAGCATATATCCTAGATGTCTCCGCAATGTGCTCTGATATCTCATAAAGCATTTTGTAGGGAAAACAATATGCAACATAGATTTTCAGTAATTTAACTTTAATTGATTGAATAAATTAAAATTGCTTTACAGAAGAATAAAGATAGTTCATGTTTATGTACTGCTTTATGATTACAAAGTGCTTTGTATATAATGTGTTGTTTTTTGCCTCACAATAGTCCTGTGGGGTAAGTAGGTAAGAGTTATTATCCTAATTTTATAGAAGAGGAAACTAAGGCTCAGAGATAATGAAGTGTTTTTACATATAATAAAATGGGTTTTATTCCATAGTAAGAAAGTAAGTCTCATAGTTGAAGGATGCTGCTAAGGACAGATACATGGATACATAAAGAATCAGGGGTTCTGTCAGTTTGGGGAACTCTTGGTGTGGGAACTTCCTCTACTAATGCAGATTGTAACTCTTCTATGATTTAGTGAATAAGTCTTGGGGGGGTGCTTGAGTGGCACAGCTATTGTGACTTATCAAGAGTTTCATTAATTAACTAATGAATACCAAAGGCAGTATTTGAATATAAGCCAGTAGATAGAGCACTGGGCTTGGAGTAAGGAAGACCTGAGTTCAAATATGACTTTAGACACTTACTAGCTGTGTGAACCTAGGCAAGTTACTTAACCCTGTTTACATCAGTTTCTTCATTTTCAAAATGAGCTGGAGAAGGAAATGGCAAATAACTCCAGTATCTTTGCCATGAAAATGACCAAATGGGGTCACAAAGAGTTAGACACAGCTGAAATAACTGAACAACAACAACAACTTCCTAAGTCTAAACCCAGCATTTTTTTCACTAGGCATCCTGCCATGGTGAGATAAAAAAAGTCATTCCTTCTCTTAAAAATGATAGCCTCTTAATTGGCTTCCTGAAGGCATAATGAAGTGAAAAGAATGCCAGGCTTGATCTGAAAAGAGGGAGCTTTGAGTTTTGACTTTAACAAATGTTGAATAATTAGTTGTCTGACCTTGAAAATGTTGCTTCCTGCCTCCTGCCTCCCCTTTACCTCCCTAGGGGCCTCAGTCTCCTTTTCTATAAAATGGAGAGAAAACACTATTTACCTCACTGGTATGTTGTTAAGTAAAATGCTTTCTAAACCAGAAAGTAATTTGAATTTGTGAGTTGTTGATAGTATTAAAGCCTCAATTCATTTGGTGTCTGTTTCTCTGGGAAAGGCTTTCCTCAAGCACTGTGAATGGTACCAACTATTTCTGTTGTTTTCACTGAGTTGCTGTCCTTCTCTGACATGTTTACAAAAGCGACAGTAGAAGCTGTCTCTAAGCTTTCAGAGGAATTTAATGCTTTTCTGACTGATAGGTTTTGGTGCTATTTTTACATATTGATTGGCTACAGTATATAATTCTGAGTGGCTTTTCTTGATTTTATACATGGAAATATTATACATTATGGATGTATATTAAATTTAAATACTTGTTAGTTATATAATAACCTCTGGTCATGTTTGGTACTAATTTTCAGTTCCTTGCACAATGAATGACAACTTCCAGAGCTATTATTTCTCACCTTGGACAATGTATAATCTACATGTACACTTTTCTATTCCCTTACAGACTATTGGATAAATATTTTTGCTTTGGCATAGATGTTATTTCCATTAAGAGCACAGTGTTGAATATGACCAAGCAAACAGATCAAGTATGAACCTCTCACTTCCAAATAACCTTTCAGTAGATTCCTGAGGCCATCAGACAACAAAACAAAATGAAGCAAAACTTCTTTACCTAATAATCAAGATACTAAATAATCTGACCCCAATCTACTTTTCCAACCTTATTTTACACAATCTTCTCCACATACTAACTACATAACTTGTCCTGACCTATCCAACCTTGAAATATGCACAGACTATCCCTCATGCCTAGTAATTAATCCTTTGAGTCTCAGACCAGGTGTGATCTTCTGAAGACATATTTTATTCTTCCCCATTCACTAAGTATTATCCCTCCAGTCTCACATTTGCTCAGAGCACTTTGTCTGGAGCTCTCCTTTGTCCTGATCATATATTACCTTGTATTATACTTATCTTTGCAACTTTTGCATCCCCAGTGTTAGATTTTAAGTTCTTTGAAGTCAGAGACTGTGCCATTTTTGTGTTGTTCTTTTTCCAGTTCCAAGAATAGGGCAAGCATATAGGAAGAATTTAGTAAATGTTGAACTGAAATGAGCTTGCTTTACTCAGTCAGAACATTTATTTATCACTTCTATCACTGTGTTTTATTATATTTTTGTAAACCTGCCAGACAGCAGCAATGGAGCGATTTGCTGCACTGATACTGTCTCTTCCTACAAAGTACACCAAGATAATGAAGTCATCAGACTTCAGGGTTCAGTATCCAAATGTATTTAAAAATTTGGCTAGAATAGCAGTATTCTTGGGCCAAAAGGGCACCTGGGGATTTGGCCTTAAAGATTAAGTGGTGAGGACAGTAAAGTTTCTGTCTTTCTGGTGAAACAAGAAAGTTCTGTTAGCAAATCCAATTGAGATACTTCTTTTCACACATAAAACCTATGCTAAACACAGCTGGCTTCTGACCAATGGAAACACATGTGTCCATAGGAAGTCATCTGACCGATAATCTACAAGGTCTGAATATAACCTACAAGATTTGTAATCAACCAATGCACAGTTTCCTTGGAACACCTAAGGATCTAAAAAAATCAAGAATCTCTACCCTGTGGGCAAAGAATTTTCTCATTTCCTTCTTAGTTCATGATACCTACTATATGCTTATAAGCAATGTCAGCCCGCATGCCTTCTTAAGGTTTCAGCTCCTGGCATCTTTTTGAAAACACAGATGGATAGATGGATAGATAGATAGACAGACAGACAGAGATATAAAGAATATAGATGAAGAATATGTTTTCCTTGGTCACTCTGCCCCTCACCAATCTTTGTGGAGTCTAGTAGATGATGGATTAGCATAGAATCTATTTGAATGGAAGCAGTAGAGTTGGTAAAAGGCTGGGGGTGAGGACTTGGGACAGAGATGGGATGAGGGAGATTTGAGTAATGTATCAAAAGAGAGAGTAGAGAAAACTTGAATTGAGTCAGGAAGTTGCCCCATATCCATATCCATACACCTTACTAATGCTCTTGCCCAGGCTACTGTCAGGTATGCTGAAAATGTTCCCATCTAATCGAGCACATGCTTGGGTAGAGTCAACACTGTTTGCTCTCTTCTTGGATTTGTGGGGGATGTATTTCCAAAATGAACATGTCCCTATTGCATACACTGGTATACGGAAATATATATGTGTGTGTGTGTGTGTGTGTGTACATATATATATATAATATATATATACATATATATGTCTATTTATATAATTATGCATGTAACACTAATTAAATGCCATGCTCAGATTTTCTGTAAGTCAGACTTGAGGACAAAGCATGCCTATAATCAGAGCGACATGGTAAATATGCTTAGGATTTTCAGGACAGTTGATTTCATGGTAGAAAAACCATGGTACCGAAGAGAAGGGATACATGTTTCCCCCAAATACTGAGCTTATAATATAGTTATCATCATCATCATCATCATCATCATCATCATCATCATCTCATCATCATCATCATCATCATCATCATTATCATTACCAGCACCACCACAGCCAATTAGTATTTGTATTATGATATAAGGTTTACAAAGAACTTTGTGTGTTACTCATTTAATCTTTATATTAACTCTGCGAGGTCAGTGCTACTATTATCCATATATTTCAAATGACAAAACTGAGGCTGGGAGAGGTTAAGGAACCTTCTGAGGTATTAATGCTATTAAGTGTCTGAGGTAGGATTTGAATGAAGGCATCAGGAAACCTAGGGCAGCAAGGTGACTCAGTGGCTAGGGCATGGGGCCTAGAGAGTTGGAAGACCTGAGTTCATATCTGGTCTCAGACACTGCCTATATAACACTGGGCAAGTTTCAACCCTGCTTGCCTCAGTTTTCTTATCTGTAAAATGATCAGGAGAAGGACATGGCAAACACCTCCAGTATCTTTGCTAAGGAAACTCCAAACGGGGGTCATGAAGAGTTGGACAAGGTTGAAACAACTGAACAACAACAATCAAGAAACCACATTAAAGATGAAAAAGCCAACTTACAATTCACTTGAACAAATAAAACAGTTTCCTCATGCCCAGCAGCATTCTCTGCTTTGACAAAGACACGGTAAATCCCTGGATTCTCATAGCGGTGTCGGATAAGTTCCCCTGTCACAGTGAGGTTCACATAGACAGCCTTAAAGCCATCACCAAGGTCCACTAGGTACTTTGTATTTAGAACATCCCCCTAGGAAAGAAAAATCAGAAACAATTTAGAATTTGAGTAAATATACCCTGTTTCATGCATATATAATTCCACTCATACATTATTTGCTTTCCTGACTCACACCTTTTCTCAAACCATTCTCTATATCGTGAATTTCTTCTCCCTACAACTCCACCTATGGATATCTGACCCATCCATTAATATCCAGTTGAAATCCCTCCTCTTGCATGAAACAGTGCCTCCTTCTATACTATGAAGTATCAAAGCATTTTGTTGGTGCTTTTATAGACTGTATACTGTTTTATTGGGTTGCATCTTATTTGATATCTATGCACAATATCCTTTAACTTGTGAGTTCCTTAAGGACAAAGACCCAGGAGCTGATCATAGGGCCTTTCACACACTAGTTACTCAATGAATATTTGTTGGATTGGATTGAATTGTATTATTTCCCCCAGTCAGGATTAGGGCTGTCTCTGACTCCATTTGGATCCCTAATGAAGGCTCTTTCCTTTTAGACCCACCCTCTGGTTTATTTTAGGCTGGATCATATTTTTCAGTGTCTCTGAATAAGGACTCAAATATATGGATAAGAATCATCCTAGCTCACATTTCTGTGACTTTATAATTACAAGGTGATTTATATCCATAATATTTAATTCCCTGTGGATTAGGCATCACAGATATTATCCCCATTTTATAGATAAGGAGGGATAGCTATGTAGCACAATTGATAGAGGGTGGGGCTTGAAGTCAGAAAGACTCATCTCTGTGAGTTCAAATATGACTTCAGACACTTGCCAGCTATGTGACCAGTCATTTTGCCCTGTCTGCCTTAGGTTTCTCATCTGTAAAATGACCTGGCCCTCTAGTATCTTTGGCAAGAATACCCCAAATGGGGTCTGAAGAGTCATACATGACTGAAAAATGGCATAGCTATGGAAACTGAGTGAGAGATGATTTGCCCATGGTCACATAGACAATATAACCAGTGCTCTCTTTACCCCATCATTCTGCCTCTACCCAGTTCATGATATATCTACTTGAGCATTTTCACAATAATACCTTGAAAAAAACATCACAGAGCCTTCTAAACCCTCTACCACAAAGAAAGAAAAACATTATTCTTTTTCCTTTATAATGCCATGGTTTGTTGAACTTCCTTTTATCTCACCATACACAATGGTAGGAACAATGTTCAGGACATAGAGGGAGACTGCAATAAAGGCTGCACACTTATCAAAATCTCATCTCTGCTTCGGTATTTAATCACCCACAAAAGATGTTTACTGCCTCATATACTTCCCTGCCGTGAACATTATCCTTTAAATAACCATATTATACATATACAGATGGGGGGAATCAAGTGAAGGAATCAGTAACTTATACAACTTTTCAGGGTGGAGGAATACTCATTTTTTCCCAGTGTGCCTACACAGCCAGACCAAATAGTAATGATATGATATTAAAATGGCCCCTGAATGTCCATGTTGCCACTTTATTCTTGTTTTTATTCACAGAATTTTAGAGTTAGAAGGGAATATGAATGGAATATGAAGAGTTGAGCAGAACTTTACAATACAGGCAACTAGCTGAGCTGGAAGGGGTATTAGAATAGAACCCAAACCATTAGACCCACATGGGTCCATAGAGATGATATTGTCCAACTCATTTGTTCTGCAAATGACGTCCAGAATGGAGAAGCAACTTGGCCAAGGGAAGATAACAGGCCAGTAGGGGAGCTGGGACTCGAAGCCTATTCTCTTGACTACTAGTTCCAATTTTGTTCTTTTACACCCTACTCTTGCTTTAATGTGATTGTCAATTAACAGATAACTCAAGTGTCATTCAACTGTGGTAAGACAATTGTATTGGATGTATGGTCAAGACAGCATGGTGGTGGAGATAGAGGGCTAAAACTGGAACAATGGTTTCCCCCAGATTCCTCGATCTTCAGAACTTTTCCCTTTCTACTGAAACCATCTATTCTCTTGAAACATCATCCAATCTTCTGGTCATCCTGGTTCACCATTTTGATACTAATTCTCAATCTCCTTCACTCCATATACCAAAAATCGCCATATCTTGTCATTTCTACCTCCCAGACCTCTCTCTCACCTTTCTCTATCCACTCTGCCACCACCCTAGCTCAAATCCTTATCATCAATAGCATTAAAAGCAACTAGATGACAAAATGGTTATAGTGTTGGACCTGGAGTCAAAAAGACCTGAATTCAAATTTGGTTTCAGGCACATGCTAGCTGTGAGACTCTGAGCAAGTCACTTTTCTACTGCCTCAGTTTCCTCAACTGAAAAAATGAGGATAATGATAGCACCTACTTCCTAGGGTTGTTGTGAGGATCAAATGAGGTTAAGAATTTTTAAGTGCTTAGCATAAGCCTGACACATATGAAGTATTTAATAAATGCTTATTGTCTTCCCTTCTCCCTTCCTTCCTTCTTTCCTTTTGTCCTCGATTCCTTCTTCCTCTCCTCCCCTTCTTCCTTCCCTTTCTCTCTTCCTTCTCCTCTCCTTCCTTTTCCCCTCACTCCTCCTTTCCTCTCTACCTTCTTCCTCCCTAGCTCTTTTCTTTCTTTCTTTCCTTCCTTCCTTCTTCCTTTCCTTCTTTCCTTCCTCTCTCCTTCCTCCCTCTATCTCTCCAGTAGTTCATCCTCTACTCTGCTGCCAAGGTGATTTTTTTTTTTTTTTTGCTTTTTGGAGGGCAATTGGGGTTAAGTAACTTGCCCAAGGTTACACGGCTAGGTTTTTTTTTTTTTTTTTTTGGTCGTGTGTGTTAAGTGGCTGAGGCCGGAACCGAACTCAGGTCCTTCTGGCTCCAGGGCTGGCACTCTACTCACTGCGCCACCTAGCCACCCCCAAGGTGATTTTCTGAAATTATAGATCTGATCAACTCCATCCCTACTCCATCAATTCCAGTGATTTCCCCATTCCCCCATATTTACTTCCCCACATTTTGCCCCCTTTGCCTGGAATGTATTCCCTCCTTCCCTCTTTTTGGAGACTTTTCCTGACCTATTCCACAACAAACTTAGCTAATTCTCTCTTTCCTCTTCAAATGATCGTGTACATACTCATCTCTCTACATGTTGCATCTCTCTCCAGAGAGTAGCCAGTGCAGATGCACAGAGATGGAATATGGAGTGTCTTGTGAGTGGGCAGTGAGGAGCCAAGTATGGATGGATCAGAGAGTGGCTATAATTTCCTCATACACCACTACCCAACTCCTGTTTCTATGACTTAGCACATTCTATCTTGTCTCTCATCTCCAACTGCCCCCTTCCCCAAGTCCGAAATGTTTCCGCTTCTCCCTTCTGCTTCCTTGGTTCTCTCTACAAGACTGAATTCAAGTGCCACCTTCTCCACAAGGCTTGTCATGGGTCCTGTTAGTGCCTTTCCTCCTAAAATGACCTTGGATTCATTTTATGCACATATATACAATGGTATGCTTAGTTATACATGTACATATTACATCTCCCATTCAAATGTAATCTCCTTGAGGGAAGGAAGTGTTTCACTTTTTTGGGGGAGTGGTTATATCTTTGCATCCCTGAAGCTTAGCACACTGCTAGGCACATAGTAGAACTAGATGCTTGCGGACTGATTGAAATCCTTTAGGTTTCTTTGAGGTTCAGCTCAAACCTTTCTATGTGAAAGTTTTCTTGCTTTCCAAATTACTGATGTCTTCTCCCCCAAAATATCTTGAATCCATTTTATATTTTGTCTTATTCTACTGAGAACCAGGCCATCATGCTATGGACACTTCCCACAGTTTCCTCTCCATAACCCCCTGCAAGTAGCCTCTTATCACGTCCCCTTTTAGTACCAAAGCTTCATATGTGGTCTTCCTTCAGTAGAATATAAACTGTCAAAGGGCAAGGACTGACTTGTTTGCTTATATTTGTATGCTCAGGGCTGAGGATAGTATCTGGAACATTGTAAGTGCTAAATAAATACTTGATTATCCTTTTGTCCATCTACCTATCTGTCTGTCTATCTGTCTATCTACCTGTCTGTCAATCTATCCATCTATCTATCTATCTATCTATCTATCTATCTATCTATCTATCTATCTATTTATCTATTGATTGATGGATTTATCTATCTATCCTATTTTAAAATGTTGTATCCCCAGATTATAAGAACCTCAAAGGTAGGGTTTATTTCATGTTTGTCTTAATGTTCACTCCTAGTACCTAGAACATCATAGCACACAGTAGGTAGTCGATTGATTGATTGATTAATGTGAATTCTACCTCCCTGACTATATATGATTCTGGACATGTCCATCCTCTCTCCTTCCCTCCCTCCATTCTTTTGTTCTCTTCTATTATCAACACCAATAAACATTTATTAAGTGCTTACCATATGCCAGATTCTGTGTTGTCTCAGAGATATAAAGAAAACAATAATAATAATAAAAAATAATAATAAACAAATATGGTCCCTGTCCTCAAGGAATGTGTAATCTGATGGGGTTATCTCTCAGCCTACAAAATGAGAATATTATTTATAGCACTTATAAGGCTGTTAGGATCAAATGATTCAGTGTATGTATATAGTTTGTAAACCTTAAAGAGCTATGTAAATAGTTTATTATTATCATTCATGGTAATAAGAGCTAATAAAATCTACTCTCTGGAGCAATGGATTTTTTAGGTTCCTTGTTTATCTAGGTTCTCCTTACAATTTGTCTGTATTCTCCCTTCTACAAGGAACATGGGTACTTGGTAGTATCAGGATGACTTTACTACATCCAAGGACATATTTCTTGTCTTTCTTTAGGCAGTGGTGCAGCCACTCAGAAGAACCAGAGGGAGGGCAGGTCATCCCTTCACTGTGAGCAAAGTCACTTTTCAAATTCAAACCCTCTTAGAAGCCTGTGAGTTTTAGCATTAAACCTGCCTTGTGGGAATGCACAGGCATGTCTGATATTCATTCCAGTCTATAGGTGGCAGCAAATTGTTGTGTTTCTTGTACATTTCTCTTCTCAGTTTGATGTAAGAGCTAAAAATCAATGGAAAAAGTTTATTATTTGCTATGGGGATATACAAGTCCTTTTTTCTCAGACCAAGACCTGGAGGATGCTAGGGAACTCCCCATTAAATTCTAGGGACATGACTGCTCTTAAAGAAGATGCAGTAACTGAACATAGCCTATGTTGTCAGATAACATTGGAAATGCTTTCAGAGAATCCTAACATGGTAGACATGGTATCAAAGGAAGTTGGAGCAGGAAACATGGAATGTTATCACTGGAAGGGGGCTCTGAGGTCACCTAACCTAACCACTTTATTAAAAAAAAAGTCTTCCCTATGCAACCTGACAAGCATTCATCTAGCACCCACTAGAAGGTGTCCAGTGACAGGGTATGAGTTCTATCCACAGAGCAAGCCCCATTTCCTTTTTGGACAGTGTTGATTATTGGGTACCTTTTAATACTGAGCTGAAATCTGTCTTCTCCTAATTTATGCCCATTGTTTCTAGATCTACAGTCTATGGCTAAGCGGAATTCTGGATTTGAAGCTAGGAAGATCTGCATTCAAATCTTGCTTCAGAAAGTAACTTTAATGTTATCCTGAATGAATCAGTTGACCCTCTGACTCTTAGTTTCCTCATCTGTAAAATGAGAATGATTAATAGCATTCCACCTCCCACCCCCTTACAGGGTTCTTTTGAGGACCAAATGAGACAACAAACACAATGCATTTTGCAGACCTTAAAACACTACTTAAATGCTATTATTAAATTTCAATTAAATTAATTTTAAATGTTATCATTATAAATGCAAGGAAAAACTTAATAATGAGCACTCTCTCCAGGAGTGGAATTAGTCAATTGTGTGCCTTAGGAGGTAGTAAGAACCTCATCACCTGAGTTGTTAAGGAAGAGTAACCACTTGTTGAAGCAGAGTAGAGGAGCTCCCCTTCCTAGGCTCTATATCCTCCAAAGTCCCTCTCTACTCTGAGATTTTTTGAGGTGAAATAACTTGTCAAAGGTCACACAGGTAGCCAGTTGCAGAGTCAGCATTCAGAGTCCTGACTCAGAATCAAGCGTTATTTCCACTACATTATGGAAATCTTTCTCTTTTATCATTACTAGCCAGAGATATATTTTGGCAGCTGTCCATGGCAATGAAAGTGATAGGTGGGACTCCAGAGTATTTGGAAGCTGAAGAATAAAAATAGCAGTTCATTCAAAATATAGGTCCAATCCTCCTGAAAACAGGTTATGTTGGTTCCTTGATAGAATCACAGTGATAAAGAATGAAAGGAACTGAATACGTCTACATATAATGAGAAAATAACCTTACCATTTCCCTCCAGCAACATCAGAGTAATCAGGGAACAGGGACAGGAATAAAGATTGGACCTGTGTTTTCATTTGTATAATGTACTCCCAAGTCAGGAAACTCTCCAAGGCAGATCAGAATCACCTCTGCAACTTAGAGTTTTTGCCTAGGTCTCTGAGATGTCATGTGACTTACCAAAATCATATAGTTAGTATATGTCAAGATGGGACTTAGCTCAGGTCTTCCTGTCTCGAAGGCTGGCTATACCATACTGCTTCTCAATGGAGGAGATCTACTATGTTATTATGGATAAAGGTTCCCTCTCCCTTTAAGATATGTGCTATACCTTTGATACCAAACTGGTCAAACTCGAGCTTCCTTAATATACTTCATATAAGATAATCCACCTCCCAACTCCACAATGTCATTTTTCCAGGCTGTTTTCCCATGTCTGGAAGGTTCTTCTTCCTCATCTCTGGCTTCCCTTCCATCAGGTCTCAGCTAATGTCCCACCTTCTACAATCAGTCTTTGCTGATTTCCTTTAATCCTAGCACCTTCCCTCTGTGATTTTCTTCAATGTCCCCTGTATATATCTTGTTTGTATGCAGTGCTGTGGATCTTTTCTTTCCCAAAAGAATGTGAGCTCTCTAACAGCAGAGACTAGGATTTTTTCCCCCTTTTCTTTGTATTCTTATCGCTTAGCACAGTGTTTGGTACATGGAAGATACTTAATAAAAGCTTGTCAACCTATTTTGAAATTAGAAAAATGTAAATATACAATTAAACATATAGGCTTTACTCTTCTACTAGAATCCTCCTCTAATGCTGAAGTTCAGAGATTCTTAAAATCTATGCTATTATAATGAGAGTGACGTCGGGTCCTGGAAGATCGCAGGATACTGATTTAGTGATTGAAGGGAACTGAGAGAGCATTTAGTCCAAACTAATTTTTCAGATGAGGAAATTGAGACCCCAAGTGATTATGTGTATCTGCCTAAGGTTATATAGGTAAGTAGTAGCAGTCCAGGATTTGAAACCAGGTCCTCTGACTCAAAACCCATCACTCTTTCTACTGTACAATTCTGTATCTCTATCTAAGTAGCTTTCTTTGGTACAATAAAAAGAATATTGACTTTGCAGTCAGAAGGCATGGGTTGGCATCCTACCTCTTCCATTTATTGAACAAGGAACCTTACTTTTCCATGCCTTAGTTTTCCCATATATAAAATGGAGGTGATAGAACTTTCATTGTCTACCTCATAGGGGTGTCATGAGCATGAAGGAGTCATGCAACACAATGATTTGTAACCGTTAAGTACTGGACAAAGGTCAACTCTTATTAGTTATTAATTTGTGGTGTTCCCAGAATTCTCACTTCCTTCTGGAATTCTCATCTCCTTCCAAAAGGTTTCTCTGTCTCTCTCCCTGCTCTAACTTTAAAACTGAGCTTTCTTTAATTCAGTTTTCTTAGAGGACTTGGGCTAGGTCTCTCCTTTGTCACTATCATATTCTGTCTCATATTGTGCTAATTATGTTGGACCCTGTCTATTAAGATAGGAGATACTTAGAAGATATATTCTGTGCTATGTCATCTGTGATTACCACAAAAATCTTTGCACACAGTAGGTGATGAATACATGTTTGTTGAATGGGATTAAGAAACTGAATCTTCAGCCAAATGTTGTGACTTAACTTTGGTCCCACTTGAATGAAAAGCTGGACCCTCAAGCTTCGAGAGAGTCCTTACATATTTTTTTGGCAGCCAGACTGCTAGGAACACTGGAGAGTTCAAAGGTGAGCCACATCATTATTCTAACCTCCAGGAGCACCACAGGAAGGCTTAACATAACAGCTCACTTACCTGCTCCTGTCTGACCACAAACGTGACGTCCTCTCCTGGCTTCACAGCAACTGTCTCTCCTTTGATGCTGACTTGCAATCCTCTGGGGGCTGTCAGGGGACACTGATGCTGAAACACATAACGCTGCAGGTCCACACCGCCTTCACAGACATTAGACACCACTTTCCGATACCTATGGCAGATGAGAGAGAGGTTCTTGCAGAGATAACTGTGGCTTAAGTGAAAAGAGCCCTGGGCCTGGAGTCAGAAGGACTCTGTATGAGCTCTAGCTTGGGCATGTACTTGCTGTGTGACTTGGAAAAGTCACCGTACCATAGCTCTCTGAATCTCCATTGCCTCAGCTAGAAAATAAGGAGAAAAATAATGATGTTCTGCATCTTGGAGGGAGGATCAAATGAGAATTATAGAAATTGACTAGTAAACCAAAAGAATACTTAAACAGGCTTAGCACAGTGTAGGCACTTAATAAAAGCTCACTGATGAATAAACATGAGTTTTAATATTAATTTCTTTCAAAGTCTATGACTTCATCATCATCAGTGTTGAGAGATCCCTAATAAGTAAACTCACTTTACCAATGTAGAGCAGAAATGGTTCTTAGAGTTTCCTGGGACTGAAAGGTTAAATGACTTATCTAGAGTCACACAGCCAGAATATTGCAGAGATGGGACTTGAATTCAGGTTATCATGACCTTAAGGGAAGGTCTCTATTTTTTTTTGGAGGGGGGAAGGCAGGGAAATTGGGGTTAAGCAACTTGCCCAAGGTCACACAGCTAGTAAGTGTTAAGTGTCTGAGGCTGGATTTGAACTTAAGTCCTCCTGACTCCAGGGCTGGGAGCAGACCACAGCAGTTTTAGCCTCAGGGTTGCCTGACCAGCCCTGGCTGGAGGGACTTTAGGAGAGTGGATCACCAGCAGCTGTGGTGGTTTCCAGAATTATCAACCCATAAATGCCAAACACAAAGTGAAAGTTTAGTGTGGACTTTGGGGGAACAAGGGGTCTGGGAGTGCAGTTTGGCCTCTGCCCCAAGGGGGGGCAGTGGCTGAGGCACAGCGGGTTCTGCAGTGTGACTACTTCAGAGTTCCTGGCCTGCAGATTGTAGGGGGAACAAGCAACAATTCTGAGGGGTAATTGTTCTTGCTTTAACCTGCTTCGATCTGGATTGCAGTAAAGGGTGGAGGTCCTGGGGTGGGTTACCAGGTGCTAGAGCTGGTGGAGGCTTCAGAGAGGGCAACCAACTAATAACTCTGGCAGCTGTGGAAAACCCCACCAATTTGGGACAAAGCTCTCCTCTCTGAAAGCAGAGTTCTACTATGGCAAAAAGTTCAAAAGTCAAGTAATTGAGTGGCAACATGAGCAAGCAAAGGAAGCAAAGCAAGCACAGCAATCAGACTTTGGATTCCTTTTTTGGGGACAAAAAGGATCAAAACATAAAAGAATAGGAAGAAAATGAAGTCAGACTCCTGCACCAAAAGCTTCCAAGAAAAATATGAATTAGTTAAAGGTCATAGAGGAGCTCAAGAAGGATTTTGAAAACAAAATAAGAGAAGTGGAGGAAAAATTGGGAAGAGAAATGAGAATGACACAAGAAAATAATGAAAAAAGAGTCAACAACCTGACTGAATAAAATAACACCTTAAAAAGTGGACTAATTCAAATGGCAAAAAAGCCTCAAAAAACCAATGAATGCCTTAAAAAGCCAAATTTGCCAAATGGAAAAAGAATCTTAAAAGCTCACTGAGGAGAATAATTCCTTCAGAATTAGACTGGAGCAAATGAAAGCTAGTGACTTTATGAGAAATCAAGATACTATTAAACAGATCCAAACAAGTGAAAAAATAGAAGGCAATGTGAAATATCTCACTGGAAAAACCACTGGCCTGGAAAATAGATTCAGGAGAGATAATTTAAAAATTATTGGACTACCTGAAAGCCATGATAAAAAAAGAACATAGAAATCATCCTTCAAGAAATTCTCAAGGAAAATTTCCCTAATGTTTTAGAACCAGAGGACAAAATAGAGGTTGAAAGAATCCACCAATAACTTCTTGAAAAAGATCCCCAAAAGAAAAATCCTAGGAATATTATAGCCAGGTTTCAGAGTTCCTGGTTCAAGGAGAAAATATTACAAGCTGCCAGAAAGAAACAATTCGACTATTGTGGAAACACAATCAGGATAACACAGGATCTAGCAGCATCTACATTGAGGGATTGAAGGGCTTGGAATATGATATTCCAGAATCAAAGCAGCTAGGATTAAAACCAAGAATCACCTACCCAGCAAATCTGAGTATCATGTTTTAGGGGAAAATATGGTCATTCAATGAAATAGAGGATTTTTAAGCATTCTTTATGAAAAAAACCAGAGTTGAATAGAAAATTTGATATTCAGATACAAGAAGCAAGAGAAGCATGAAAAGATAAACAGGGAAAAGAAACCACAAGGAACTTATATAAGTCAAAGTATTTACATTCTTATATGGAAAAATAATAATTGTAACTTATGAAACTTTTCTCAGTATGAGAATAGTTGAAGGGAATATAAATTATATACATACATACATACATACATATGTCTATATAGGAGGGTATATGGGTGTATGAATACATATGTGAGTTTGTGTATATATGTGTACAATTATACATAGAGAGAGGGCATAGGACCAATTGAATAGGAAGGGATAATACTTAAAAGGTGAAATTAAGAGGTGAGAGAGGAATATAATGAGAGGAGATGGGGAGAGACAGAATGGGATAGATTATTTCATATAGAAGAGGCAAGGGAAAATTGTTACAATGGAGGGGAAGAACAGGAAGGCAAAAGGGAATGGGTCAACCTTAATCTCATTGAATTTGGCTTAGGGAGGGAATGACATATACATTAAATAGGGTATCTCACCCTACAGGAGAGTAAGGGGGAAGGGGATGAGAGGTTGGATGATGGAAGGGAGGGCAGGTTGGGGGGAAGGGAAGTTGGAAGCACACACTTTTGAAAAGGGACAGGGTCAAAGTAAAGAACAAGTGGGGGGCAGGATAGGAGGGAGGGAAATATAGTCAATCTTTCACAATATATCCACTATGGAAATGTTTTGCATAGCTACATATTGAATTGCTTGTCTTCGCAGTAGGGGTGGATGATGAGAGATGAATCTTGAATTCAAAGTTTTAAAATCAAATGTTTAAAAATATCTAATAATAATAATAATAACTATTATTATTGTTATTTACATGCAACTGGGAAGTAAGATGTACAGGCACTGGGGTATGGAGGTTCATCTTGCCCTACTGTAAAGTCGGAGGAGGAATGGGGGAAGATATAGGAGAGAGCAGATTGGGGGAAGGGGTATACAGTGGGATCACTGTTTTGGGGTGGTGGGTGGGGAAGAAATGGGGAGAAAATTTGTAACTCGAAATCTTGTGGAAATGAATGATGTAAACTAAAAATAAAAATAAAATTTGATTAAAAAAGAATTTCAGAACATTCTCTGAAATAACAGGAAACTCTTTGGATGGATCACAAAATGAAGGCTTGAAATCACTTGCCTGTTACCTTAACAGCCCTTCCAGGGTACAGGGTGGTTTCACATATAAGATTTCACTAAACCCTCACATCTTGTGAGGTGAACAATTTCAATATCACTATCTACTTCTTAGATGAATCTCTCAGAGATAAGGTCATTTTCCCATGGTGGGTCAAGATGCAAAGATGAAACCACAGGTCCTCTAATACAAATCTAACAACCTCTTAACTCTGCCCAAAGACTCTCTTTTTCACCCTTCTAACCCCTTGACAAGGGGATAGTGATGTTTCTGCAGAGTAGAATATGATTGTCCATATTCCTATAGTAAAAACATAGGTTTTAATTGTCAGGGGACTAAAAACCTCACTGTAGTCAAGAGAGAGAATACTTAGCAGCTGTTTTTGTTAACTGATGAAGCAGCATTATAGTGGGGATGGCTGGGAGGTCTGGATTGGAAGATGTGGACCTAGGTTCAAGTCTTATCTGTGCCATTGACTAAGTATGACCTTGGGCTAGTCACTGCTCTCTGAGCCTTCATTTCTTCTTCTCTGATATGAATGTTAGACTAGAAGGTATCCTAAGGCTGCTTCCAATTCTGACATTTTTATATTTTAAGATTTATTCTCCTTGAGGACAGGGCTTGTCTTTTGCCTTTTTTTCTATGTTTGGTGCTTAATACAGTACCTGGCACATAGTAGGTACTTAATAATTGTTTATTGACTGGCTGACTGATTTAAAAACTGACCCAGCTCTGCTATTCCATTTAATTTGTTGTAATGTACACTCCTATTCTAAGACTATGAAATGAGGCATTTTTCTGTAACTAAGGTAAAGCTTATCAGTATAGTATTGAGACATTAATGACACAAAGACATATTTTATTTTGGTACTGTTTGGGGGGAAGTAATAATAATTTACAAAACAGCACATTTTAAAATATTTATTTTTAGTTTTCAACATTCAAAAGAGCACATTTCAAAAATACCTTTTCTGTGGTGGAAACTGAGCTCCAGAGAGGTTAGGGTCACTCAGGCAGCCTGTGTCAAAAATGAAATCTGAATCTGGCTTCAGAGTCAACTTCTGGTAGGTTACCATATTCAGATAATATTAGAACTACCAGTCACCTGAGAAAAGATCTTTTGCCATGTAATAAATCAAACAAGTTGATTCTTACTTCCTGATTTTGACAGGTCAAAGGCTGGTCTTGTGGGATGGAACCAAGATGACAGAATAAAGGCAGTCACCTGCCAGATCTCTCCTAAATTTCCCTCCAAACAACTTTAATAGAATGCCTCAAAATGAATTCTGGAGCTGCAGAACCAACAAAAGGATGGGGTACCCAAGACAACTTAGAAAGTTGACAGGAAAGGTCTATTTCATGGGGGTGAGAATGGAGCACAGTCCAGTGCAGGTCTCAGAATGACTCTGTTGCATTGCCCATACATAATTTTGGGTCACAATCCCAAGGAAAGGAGGAGCACCAACACAGTAGAGTGGCCCAATTTCAGGGGAGTCCTAGTCATAGTTTCAGGGTAGAAAAGAGTACTTATGGTCACTCATAGACCAGAGTGCAGGTCAAGAGAGCAGTGGTCACATTTCTCCTTAGATAATAACACTGTGGAAGAAATAAAAACTTACAGGTTACCAGAACTAGCTCTGAAAACACAACAGGAAAAAAAAAAAAACCTGAAGACTTGGACAGTGCCCCTTCTACCCTGGGACAAGAGTCTAACTTTAACATAAAGCTAAAAGTAAAAATGAGTAAACAACAAAAAAAGAACCTTGGGGCAGTTAGGTGGCGCAGTGAGTAGAGCGCTGGCCCTGGAGTCAGAAGGACCTGAGTTCGGATCCGGCCTCAGACACTTAATGCACACAGAAACAAAAACCTAGCTGTGTGACCTTGGGCAAGTTACTTAACCCCAACTGCCCTCCAAAAAAAAAAAAGAACCTGATAGAAATGTACTAAGATGAGAGGGAAGATCAAAATACAAACTTAAAAGAGGACAATGTCACAAAAGTTACATTTAAAACCTTAAATAAAAAAATATGAATTGATTTCAGGCCCCCAAAAAATTCATAGAAGAGCTCAAAAAGGATTTTAAAAACCAAATAAGAGAGGTAGATAAAATTTTTGGAAAACAAATGAGAGTAATGCAAGATAATCATGAAAAAAGTCAACAGTTTGGTAAAGAAGGCATAACAAATACTAAAGAAAATAACACCTTAAAAAGCAGAATAGGCCAAATGGTAAAAAAGGAACAAAGATCCACTGAGAAGAACTCCTTAGAAAGCAAAATTGGTCAAATTGAAAAAAAAGTGTACAAACATTCACTGAAGTCACTTAGCAGTAACTACGATAAAAGATTGAAGGGCTCTGAATATGATATTCTGGAGGGCAAAGGAGCTAGGACTACAGCCAAGAATCATCTACCCAACAAAATTGAGTACAGTTATATGGGGAGAAGAATGACATTTAATGAAATAGAGAACTTTCAAACATTCCTGATGAAAAGACCAGAGTTGAGTAGAATATTTGATTTTCAAATACAAAACTTGAGAGAATCATAAAAAAAAAAAGTAAATAGGAAAGGGAAATCATAAGGGATTCAATAAGGTTGAACTATTTGCATTCCTATATGGGAATTTGATACTTGTAACTCCTCAGAACTTCATCATTATAAGGGCAGCACTATTCCAGTGTTCTATCCACTATACCACCTAGCTGCCCTGATGGAATACTATTGTGCTATAAGGAATGAAAAGGACAGCCAGGTGGTGCAGTAGATAGAGTGCTGGGCCTGGAGTTAATAAGAATCATTTTTTAAGTTCTAATCCAGCCTCAGACTATGTGACTCTGTGTTAACCCTTCTTGACTCATTTTCTCATTTGTAAAATGACCTAGAGAAGAAATGGCAAACCTCTTCAGTGCCTTTGCTAAGAAAACCCCAAGTGGGGTCACAAAGAGTTGGAAGTTACTGAATGACAAATAAGAAGTGACTAGTAGAATGCTTTCAAAAAGAACCTGGGAAGACTTGTATGAACTGATGCAAAGTGAAATGAGCAGAACCTGAAGAACAGTGTACACTGTAACAATAATATTGTATGATAATCAGCTGTGAATGACTTGGCTATTCTCAGCAACACAGATATCTTAGACAATTCCAAAGGACTTATGATGAAAATGCTATATACCTCCAGAGAAAGAACTGATGGAATCTGAATGCAAATCAAAGCATACATATTTAAATTCTCTCTCTTTTGCTTTTTTTTTTTTTTTTTGGTCAGAGTTTTCTTTCACAAAATGACTAACACCGAAATATGTTTTGCATGATTGCACATGTATAATCTACATCAACTCTCTTGCCTTCTCAATTAGGGAGGAGGAATGGGAGGTAGAGAATTCAGAACAATGTTTAAAAAAATTAATGTTAAAAACTGTTTTTACATGCAATTGGAATTTTTAAAAAAGAAAAAAAGGCTGGCCCCCTGTCTTCCAAGGTAGCAAATAGTGATATACCACATGTCACTCACATTATCAGAACAAATGTCATTTAGGGTTTTTCTCTATATTTTAAAACTTATTTTCTATTCTCCTCTTGGGTCCCTCTCCTTTCAATACTCAGTTGCTACTTAAGTTGCAGCTGAGTGAAAATAAGAGATATTTTAAAATAACCTCACTTCAAAAAAATTCAAATAATAATGTGGGAGACAGAAAAAATGGAAGTCCTGGGGTAGTGGAAAGCCTGAGAATCAGGAGTCTTGACTCACTGAATAATTGTTAGACCTTGGACAAATCATTTCCCCTCCTCTGGATCCTGAGTTTCTTCATCTGGAAAATAGGAGGCTGTCCCAGATGATTTGGGATGCTTGTAGAGTCACTAGGGTTGGAAGGGATCTTACAAATTTAGTCTAAAGCCCTTCCCCATTTTATATTTGAAACCTAGAGAGGTGATTTCTACAGATAATGGGATCACACACATAATTTCCTCTTTTCCCTTTCCCCACCTGAAACTTGGATTCTATCCTAGGAATGACTAGGTCTCCTGGTAAGCTGTGAGCATTGCCTTATTTTGCTTATAACCAAGTCTCCACTTAATTTACCACTAGTTCTAAACCATGAAATGTGGGGTATACATATCCCCCCTCACACTTTCCACCTTCCCTTTATATGTTATCTTCCCTTAGCAGAATGTAAGCTTCATGAGGGCAGGGACTCTCTTATATTTGTATCCCTAGCACTTTGCATAATAACAGTATCACATGATAAAAAAGGATCAAGGGACTGGGAAGGAAATAAATATTTATATAACCCTACTATGCACCAGGCACTCAGCTAAGTGGTTTGCAAACTTATCCCATTTGATTCTCACAATAATTTGTGAGAAACAGCTGTTATTATCCCATTTTATAGTTGAGGAAACTGAGGCAGGCAGAGTTTAAATTACTTACTTGGGGCCAAGTATGTGTCTGAAGCTGGATATGAATTCAGGTGTTCCTGATAGGCCTAGCACTTTATCTGATGGGCCACCTACTTGCCAATGCTAAATGGTAGGTAAACACTTGCTCAATCTATCTACCTATCCAATTATCTGTCCATCATTTATCTAGCAGCAGCTAGGTAACACAGTGAGTAGAGTTCTGGGACTAGAGTCAAGAAGACTCATCTTTGTGAGTTCAAATCTGGCCTCATACACTTATTTTCTGTGGGACCCCGGGCAAATCAGGTTTGCCTCAGTTCCTCATTTGTAAAATGAGCTGGCAAAGGAAATTACAAACTACTCCAACATCTTCATTCAAAATAAAACCCAAATGGGGTCATTAAGAGTTGGACATAAGTGAAGAAAAAATCACCTGTCTTTCTACCTGCCTGTCTGTTTACTTACCTATCTAGCTAGGTATCTAGATATCAATCAGTCTGATTTTGCCAACATCACATAGTGGCAAGACCAAGACTTGGACCCTTGTCCCTGATTCTAACTGAAGCAGGTAGTATGAAGGTGAGTTTCCAGGGTTAGGCATGGGGCCAGAGAACAGGAAATGAGCAAAGAGATATCACCACGAAAGAGTCAAGAGGCTTCCATTGGCCCTTGGTTTCCATGATAAGGTTTCTAGGGCATTAGGATTCCTTGAAATGGGGTTAGAACTGGGGAGAAAGGCAGGAGCTGTGCTCTTAATAGCTGCACAAGCAGTAGCAAAGGAATACTGCCAAGGTTTTCATATTATAAGAAGCCAGGCAGGAAAGGAGAAAACAGGTCAAGTTCAAAGGAAACTCTTGCCCTGAGTCATCTCCTTAAGTGATGGGACCCAGACAATGGCTGTACATGTGAAGTTCGGCAGGAAATAAAGGAAGGCATCCTTGTACCCGGAGAAGCTTCTGAGAGAGGAAATAGGGAACTTCAAGGCCTCCTTTCCTCCACATGCCCCTCCTCATCTCAAGCACTCTATGTCCCTGAATGGTAAAATAGGAAGTAGAGACAGAGGAATCTATATTTGGGGGAAGGAGATGGACAAGCTGCTGTGATTCCAGGGAAGGATATACATCTACCCCAGGCTGACTCTGGTGATTGGAGACCATGAATAAGTATCACAATTTACATTTACATGGTGTTTTAAGGTTTGCAAAGCACTTGGAAACTGAGGTTCTCTATGAAGCAAGATTCAAGTGCATGTCTCTTGATTTCAGTTTCAGCACTCTCTATACCAGGCTGCCTCTTAGGTCTAGGCTATCTGAGAGTTAGTTGGAAGCCCTGGGGATGATTAGCCTAGAGAAGAGAAAACTAATGAGAAAGACAATGCAGTTGCCTTTAAAAATTTTTCATTTGGAATAGAGATTTAAATTTATTCTTCTTGATCCTAGAGGGCAGAATCAGGACCAACAGATAGAAGTTATGGGAAGATGGTTTTAGAATCCAGGTAGGGAAATACTTCTTAACATTTAGAACTAATCCAAAGTAGAATGGGCTACCTTACACAGTAGTGAGCTCTCCATAACTGGAAGTCAAATACAAAAGGTTGGATGATCACTTATCCCATATGTGATGGAGATGACCTATAGGAAGCCATTCCTGATCCTCATTATTTATCTGCCCTCCCCCATTCCCTCATCCTCCTTATTATGTAAAGATTTATTTGATATAATGGATAGGCCCCAACTGGAATGAGGAAGATCTGAGTTCAAATTTTGCCTCAGGCACATATTGGCTTATGTAATCTTGGATGACTCATTGACCCACTCAGTTTTCTAAGACTATGTACTGAAGAATTGTTTTTAATTCACATTAGTAGATACAGGGTACATCTTCACGGAGAATTCCCTATGTCAATGAAATCACAGATAAGCTTCATAAAAAAGAAAGGTCTGATATAACATTGTTGTCTCCCAGAATGGAATGTAAGCTCTTAGATACCAAGATCTGTTCCCTTCTTTGCTTTTGAGGCTACAATGGCTAGTACTTTTGTTGTTCAATCATTTTTCAGTCATGTCTGACTCTTTGTCATCCCATTTGGGCTTTTCTTGGCAAAGATACTTACCATTTCCTTTTCCAGCTCATTTTACACATGGAGAATCTGAGTCAAACTGGATTAAGTGACTTGCCCAGGATCATTCAGTTACTATGTGTCTAAGGCCAGATTTGAACTCATGAAGATGAGTCTTCCTGACTCCAGACCCAGCACTCTATCCATTGTACCACGTAGGTAGCACACAGAAGGCACCAAAAATAATATTTTAATAAATAAAAATTAAGCAGCTGCTAATTCAGTGGTGAGCGGACTGAATTTAGAGTCAGGAATATCTCAATTAGAATCCTATCTCAGACACTTACTTACTTGGCTGTATGACTTTAGGCAAGTCACTTGCCGTCTGGTTTCCTTATTGGTGAAATGAGGGTATTGAATTTAATTATCTCTAGGGCTGCTTTTAGTTCTGAATCTGTGTTGCCACAGGTGGAGTTTTGGTTAGATGATCTTCAATGTCTTTTTTCAACCATGACACTCTGTGATTCTTGCCAGATATAGATAGCAGGTACTCCCTTCCAAGAGCTAAGAATATTCACTCCTAAACTTTATAGCCCAAGAAGAATACCCAAGAAAGAGCATAAGATTCCAAACTACAGGGCACCTCTGAGATTATTCAGTCTGACACTCTTATTTTATATTTGAGAAACTGTAATCCAGAAAACGGAAAGATTTTTTTCAAAGTAACATGGGTAGGAAGTGGGTAAAATAAAAATCAAATTTAGTATCTAGGTTTCCTGACCAGATCTCTTTTGCTTATGCTATGCCAACAATCCTCGGGAAGCATATTTCATACCTCTTTGGCCCTTCATAGTACATAGTACTTTCCATACATCTCATAATAGTCCCCTGAGAGAGGTAGGGCAGAGATCTTTATTCTCATTTCACAGATTAAGAAACTGAGGTTTGGCTAGAGGAGCTGCCAGTGAATAAATGGCCTTTTCAGGGCTCAAACCTAAGTCAGTGCAAGATTCTTTCCACTAGCTCACTCTATCAATATTAATATGACTATTCTGGATTGTTCTGTCCCCTGGGTATGAGACAGAGAAGGCACAGGATCCCACACTTACCCTGGGCTGCTGGTGTATGCCTGCCCCAACACACAATCTTCAGGAGGCAAGTCAGGATTAAACCAGAAGTTTGCAAAACACTTTTTGGCTTCTGATTTTGAAGGTGCTGATCTTTCAAACCCGTAATCACTAAGAGAAGAAAAGAGAGAGGAGAGAAAATAGGTCTTCACTAGAGTCATTTCAGGGCAGTTCCCTGCCCAGCACAGTCTGGGAAGTGGCAAAGTTAAGAAAATTCATTTAGAAATTATCACTGAATTTAGAGAACCCTAGAGGTCATTTGTTCTAACCCCCACATTTTTTCAGACAAGGAAACTGATGTCTAATAAGGGGAAATGACTTGGATACTTAGACTCTGACTAGACCATTCTTTGCTTTTCATGAGGACTATGGCTGTGGGAAGGATTATGCAATGATCCTGGAGGTGATGGGCAACAATGTGGAAAGACTCCCTTTCTGATATTTGTGAGCACTGAAGTGTTCAATTACTTGCCTAGAGTCAGATAGCCAGTATAGGTCACAGGTGGAACCCCCTCCTGACCCCCATGATTCTTTCTTTCTTTCCTTCTTTCTTTCTCTCTCTCTCTCTCTCTCTCTCTCTCTCTCTCTCTCTCTCTCTCTCTCTCTCTCTCCCTCTCTCTCTCTCTCTCTCCCCTCTCCTTCCCTCCTCTCCCCTCCCCCTCCTCTCCCTTTATCTGTCTCTTTCCATTTCCCTTCCCTTGCCTGCCCTGTCCTCCCCTGCCCTTCCTTGTCCTTCCCTGCCCTTCTCTCTTCTCTCTTTCTCTGTCTCCATCTCTATCTTTGCCTCCCTTTCTTTTATCTTTCTCCTCTTCTTTGTCTTTCAGTCTCTTCTTTGTATCTGTCTCTCCCCCCCTCACTTTCCTTTCTCCCCCTCTCTCTCCCACCTTCTTTTCTCCTCTTTCTCTCTTGCACTGCTTCAGTTTTTCTCTCTTCCTCCCTTCTTCTCTTCCCCCTTTCCCTGTGGAAATTTGATAACCATTTCCTTTTTTTTCACTTTTTGGATGGGGGAGGCAGGGCAATTGGGATTAAGTGACTTGCCCAAGGTCACATGGCTAGTAAGTGTTAAGTGTCTGAGGTCAAATTTGAACTCAGGTCCTCCTGACTCCAGGGCCAGTGTTCTATTCACTGAGCCACCTAGCAGCCTTTCCATTTCCTAACCATTAAAAGAGTCATGTACTAATATTCTTTAGATTTTATGTATTCTAGTTTAACACGTTTGTTTCTTACTGTTTCTAATTACTGTGTACTTCTATCTCTCCTGGTATAGAGAACAAAATAATATACACTTAATAAGTGTACTTAATAAGTGTATGTGGAACGTGCAATTGTTTGAAAGTATTTTAAGGCTGTGTCTACATACAAAACAGTCCGTTTCACCCCTTCATACTACAGGGGCCACCCAGCCTCATTGATGATAGGAAACTCTCCTTGGACTTACCAAAAGAAATCTGAGCTTGAACACTTGCAAACACTGGATGTGAGCACTGATGTGAAGCTTTGCCCCTTGATACACCATGATGTGGTTTTCCTTTTCCGGAAACTCCTCTGTTGGCCCATGATACAACGACTGCCCTGTAATCAGCAAAAGATGTCAGGCTACAGCACATGATGGCAAAAATTGTAGTTGAGAAGAGGGAAACCTTTTTTTTTATTTTGTCATTACACCAAAAGTTTCTTGGACCAGGTAAGAAACTAAACCCAGAAAAAGGACGAGATTTGCCCAAGTCCTACCACTTGGTAAATAAGTGACAGAGCCAGGACTTACACCCAAGTCAACTGACTCCCCATCCAATCTCCTTCTGTCATATCACTCTGGACAAGACCATAGAGTGACAGTACATGAGAATGTTCTCCCAACACACCCTAAACCAGAATTAGATTAGATTAGCATAATCCAAATAGCCTGCTTTTCTATCTAAATAATGTCTATCTTGGCTTTGACACATGGCAATATGAGAAGTTCTAAGTGTCCCCAGACACAGTTATATTTCTTTCTGTTTTAAGTTTTGTACTTCTTAGGGCCCCTCACTAACCTTAGAACCAGTGTTAAATATACACATTTCATTCTGTGTGTGTATGGCATGTCCATCACCTTCTTGAAGAAAGTATTCGTGACTTAAAATCATGAGTTCTCTTTGTGACCCACAAACTTTTGCTTTTCTCATTTCTTATTTCTGAATCATATTTTCCAACATCTTTTTTAAATGCCTTCTTAGCTTATGCCTATCTTTGCACTAAAGTCAAAGAGCATCAAACTACATGTTGATTTAATGCAGAACATCTTTTAAACATCTTCCTCGCATTTCTCTCCTATGCGGGGTTCTTAATCTTTTTGTGTGTGCCATGGATCCCCTTTGGAGCCTGATGAAATCTGTGGAGCCCTTCTCAGAATAAGGCTTTTAAATGCATAAAAAGAAAACACATATGATCATAGAGGAAACCCAAGTTTTATCAAAATAAATAATAAAAATAAAATATGTATGTATATATATGCACATATATCTTCATATGTAATACAGTGAAAATAAAAGATGTGTGTATATATATGCACATATATCTTCATATATAATATAGTAAAAATAAAAGATATATGTGTATATATATGCACACATGTCTTTATATATAATACAGTAAAAATAAAGATTTATGTATATATATGCACATATAACTTTATATATAATATCATTTATATGTGATATATAGGACACATATCTTTGTTGTTGAGTTGTTTCAGTCATGTCTAACTCTTTGTGACAACATTTGGGGCTTTCTTGGCAAATATACTGTAATGGTTTGCCATTTCCTTCTCTAGCTCATTTTACAGATGAGGAAATTGAGGTAAAAAGGATTAAGGGACTTGCCCAGGGTTACACAGCTAATAAGTGAGGCTGGATTTGAATTCAGAAAGATGAGTCTTTCTGATGGGATATATCTATCTATATCTATATCTATATCTATATCATCTTTACAAATATGTATACACAAACACACATATACATATACATTTACATATACATATACATTTCCCATCCTAGGTAATGGCCCCCCTTGAAATCTATCCTAGGTTAACAATCTCTTGCCAACATCCTTACTCCCTGCAATGCATTTTGCATAACCTATACTTATTTTCTTGGGTGTCTTGTTACAAATTCTTATCATGAATACTGCAGTAGGAGATGACCCAAATGTCCCAGGAATTCATGTTTCTTGTTGCCTTTGGAGACAATGGGAAAAAAGATCCCTTAATTCCTTTATTTGGTCTGCCAAATAAAGAGAAGCCATGGCCCATGCTTTCATTTTGCTGTAACTTCTTTTTATCCTCTAATTATATTTACTTTGAGCATTTCAGGACTGAGACAATTCAGTTCCATTAGTAACATGCTTGTTCCCCAATGGTCATTAGTAACTGGAAAAGGACTCCCAATTGTGGTACTGAGAGCAAAGTGAATGTTTAGAGACAGGCATAAAATGATGTGTCTTTGTCTCCTCTGTCCCCATTTTACTATCCTACCACCATCATTGCAGAGGCAGCAGGGGACTGAGGACTGAGGGCTGTTTTCCATTTTTTCTTTGTTTCAACAGGTTACCATGCCAAAGAATTCATCACTGAGAAGCCAACCTATTGTTAAAAAGGTTCTTTGGTCCTTGATGCATTAGACTTATTAGTCTGTTGCAGGGACTAATAGAATCAAAGCCTTACTGGTCTGATACAACCTGTCAGAGCTTACACTCTGATATGGCACAGCCCAGGGATCCCAGGGTCACATCTAATCCACAGAGAGGCATCATAGAAAGACATATTGGAGAAAGCCACCAAATTTTGGGTCATTTTTCCCAGAGCCCACATTTGTGTGTATCTTATCCCAGTTTCTGATCCATTATGGACAACTGATAAACAGTTGAACTCAGCGTTGTCCATGCACAATAACTGCTCTCTCCTTTGTAATTCCATCAAAATACCTGTAAGTTGGTGAGATTCCAGTAGTCATAATCATCTTCAGTGCATTGCCTAGGGAAAGAGGGTCTGAAATCGACCTTCACCAGTTCCCAATCTGAACGGAAACTTATGTGACCAAAGACCCTAATAAGGGAGAGAAGAGAATATATAGTGAAATCCAAAAATACTCATTTGTTTACCACTCCGCATCTTCCCCACCCCCCATCATCTGTTGAATGTCCACTGTATGGAGGACTTTATGTTAGGTTCTCGGAGAGATAGTAAAATGAAAAAAAGAAAGACTCTGCACTTATCCTCATAGAGTTTACAGTCTGGAGGATTGGGGGAAAGATAATAAAAAAGGATATTTTGAAGAGGGAGATATCATTTCCAGTTAGAGATATTAGGTTTAGGTGGACCTTGGGGAGTGTATATGAATTTGACAGATCAGTCTCCTTACTACTCTTAGGTAGAAATTACAAGGAGGCAAATTTCAACTCAATATATAAATAGAATTGACTAATACTCAAGGTTCTCCAATAATAAAATTGGCTCCATAATGAGCTGGTAGATGAATTTTGGGGAATATTCTGGATGAAAGTTATGGGCTTGATGGCTGAATCAGGTGTCTTTCAACTCTGAGATTCCATGAATTTGTAATAAATGATGACCTCTCCTGACCTCAAGGAGCTTACACTCTATTTGGGGAGGCACAATGTATGTATGTAAAATAGAAAAAAAATATATTCTAAAAAATAGATAGCTGAGGACCAAATGGTTTGATGAAAAGTGTTAGGCTCTCAAGATGGTAATGTAAAGTTTTAGGAAAACTGACTCTGGACACAGATAATTTGGGTTCAAATTCTGCCTGTGACATTTATTAACTGTATGACTTTAGGCAAGAGATGAGATTGGAGTAGTAGACTCTGAAGTTCTTTCTAGGTATAGATTTATGATCTTATCATATCATTATGTTGTTCTTGTCTATACATAAATATACTAAGAGAAAGATGGAGGGAGGGGAAGAAAACAATCATTTATTAAGTGTATGTTATGTTCCAGGCACAGTGCACACTGTACTTTTTATATAAATGTTATCCCATTTGATTTCACAACAATCATGAGACTTAAGTGCTTTTTATTATCCATATTTTCCAGTTGAGGAAACTGAAGCAGATAGTGGTTAAGGTACTTGCATAGGATCATGTAGCTAAGAAAATTCTGAGGCCATATTTGAACTTGAGTTTTCCAGACTCCATGCTCATAACATTTTATCTGTTGTGCAATCTAGCTGCCTCAGAAGAAAGGAAGGTTCAGAAAGTGGTACTGTTCATGAGTCAGCTATTTCTGCCCTTGGAACACAGAGTCCTCATGACCAATCACAAAAACTCATCTTCATAAATTTAAATCTGGCCTCAGTCACTTACTAGTTGGGTGACCCTGGGCAAGTTATTTCACTCTGTCTGCCTTGGTTTCCTCATTTGTAAGATGAATTAGAGAAAGAAATGGCAAATCATTTCAGTGTCTTTGCTGAGAAAACCCCAAATGGGGTCATGAAGAGTCAGATATGACTGAAATGACTGAATGAACAGCACAAAACAGACACACTGTGAAAGCTACCCAATGTACATGACTCCTTAATACAACATATAACTAGTTAGAAAATATCAAGTCTGAAGCCTGGGCCAACTCAGCTTCTAAAAGTTGGTTATAGGCAATCTTAGAAGGGGGAAGAAGCTGGTGACCTCTTTAGGGTTATGGGCAACAGCTACTGTGTTCTGTCCCACAGATTAATTGTCCTCTTTGATTATAGTAATATAGAGAATGACCATTCATTCTAACCAATCAATGAAAATATTTGTATTAGACACAAATAAATTTATACATACTTTGACACTTTAATGGATATATAATGTCATTGATATGAGTGATTTCTTAATTACTATAAATTGTAGTATATACACACACACATATATGTTTATATATAGACACAAAGGTGCATACACATACTATATATATGAATGCATTCATATTATGGTTATATATGTGTTACATATATTTGTTTGATATACATAAACATACAACACTTTATATGTATATGAATATGTAAATATATAGGATTTCAGAAAAAAGGAATCACCTAAGAAAGCTTCATGACAGAGGTAAGGCTTGAATCAGGCCTTGAATGGGAAAGCATGAAAAGTATATTTCAGGTTTTAGGACCATAATAAACAAAGGAACAAAGACAAGAAAGAACCAGCCATTTGAGACAGGATATGAAGGCTGGATGGACTAGAGAATTCATGTTAGGGAATAGTGAAAGATAAGATTGGATGGGTAAGATGACGGTTACATCACAAAAGTTCTGACTGGTCAAAAAAGAGGCATATCCAGAAATGAACAGACCAACCCTCTTGTGTGGCTCATGACATGTCTCCAAAGGCCAATTCTTAGAGAAGAACTAAACATCTAGTTTCAAGACCTTAAGCCAAACTAATGAAAGTGATGAAATGAGTCAACGATTCTACTGACTTCTGCTCAGGTTGGACCCATCCAGAATATTGTGACTATGTAACTCACTGACAAATGAGTTGGTCCACTCAGGGGAATACAATGACTAGAAGTCTTAGAAAGAAGAATCACATAGAAGAAAAAAACAACAACACCTGTAATATAGTAAGAAGGATCCTGCATTCAGCACATAGCAAAAGAGGTATCTGAACCCAGGTCTAACTAATTCTGAAGCTGGGGAGGATTGGCAGGTGGAGCCAAGATGGTGGAGTAGAAACAGCACTTCCAAGGTGCTCTGCCCCACACCACTTCCAAGCAATGTAAAAGGGGAATCTGAACAACTTCTGGAGCCCCAGCACCCACAGAACGACACAGAAAAGCTAACCTCCTGCTGAGGACGGCCCAGCAGCCCTGCAGGGAGCAGCCAGCACAGTGCTCTGAGAGTGGGCAGCACAGCGTGCTAGGAACCTACAGCGCAGCTCCCTACAGCGCAGCACTCTGAGAGCCGAGCCCAGGACCAAGTGAGCCATGGTTTTAGCCCCAGGGCGGCCGGGCCAGCAGCCAGGTGGAGGGACCCCAGAACACCAGCAGCTGTGGTGATTCTAGAATTATCAGCACAGATATGCCTAGGACAAAGTGAGAGGTTAGTGCCCTATGGACTTTGGGACCAGAATTTGGGGAACGAGTTGGCTTCCTCCCCTGGGGGAGAAAAGCTGCTGAAGAAACTCGGCACAGAGGCCATTTTGCAGCATCGGTGGCAGCTCCAACTCTTGGTCTGCGAACTGTAGAGAGATCCAGCAATCAGTCTGGGGGTTAATCGCTCTTGCTTTAACCTGCTTGGATCTGGATTGTGGTCTTGGGGGTAGGCCTGGGGTGGGTATCCAATTTGCCAGAGTGGGTGGAGGCTTTACAGAGGCCACCCAACCTCCAGAAGTTGTGAAGACCCCACGTTTGGGACGGAAGCTCTCCTGTCTGGTGGCAGAGTCCTACTGTGGCAACAAGCCCAAAAATCAAGTAATTAAGTGGCAATATGCCCAGGCAAAGGAAACAAAATAAACAGAAAAATGCAACTTTAGACTCCTATTTTGGGGGCAAAGAGGATCAAAGCATGGAACAGGAGGAGGACTGTGAGGTCAGAACTACTGCACCAAAAGTCCCAAATGAAAATACAAGCTGGCTACAGGCCATAGAGGACCTTAAGAAGCAGATAAGAGAAGTGGGGGGAAAATTGGGAAGAGAAATGAGAAAGATGCAAGAAAAGTATGAAATGACAGTCAACAGCCTGACTGAGGAAAATAACACCTTAAAAAATAGACTAACTCAAATGGCAAAAGAGGCTCAGAAAGGCAATGAGGAGAAGAATGCCTTAAAAAGCCAAATTTGCCAGATGGAAAAATAATCTCAAAAGCTCACTGAGGAGAATCATTCCCTCAGAATTAGACTGCAGCAAATGGAAGCTAGTGACTTTATGAGAAATCAAGATGCTGTTAAACAGATCCAAACAAATGAAAGAATAGAAGGCAATGTGAAATATCTCATGGGAAAACCTATTGATCTGGAAAATAGATCCAGGAGAGATAATTTAAAAATTATTGGACTACCTGAAAGTCATAATCAAAGAAAGAACCTAGAAATTCTGAAGCTGGCTCTCTACCCTCTATGCCAGGTGTCTCTCTGATAAGTATTCTGACTGGAAAAAAAATAGGAAACAAAATTATTACCAATAACTACAAATAATAGGTCTGGGAAACTCTTTTCAATTTCTTACTATGACAACTAATAGCCAAATATTCAGTGTTTTTGGCAGAAAACCACTCCATTTTTTGGGGGGGGGATTCCTATTTTTTTGTTTTTTTGTTGATGGTGTCTTAACTCTAGACATATCCTTTTTTCTTGTTTGCCATTTCCTCTCTTTTCTGGATTCCACCATTAATATTCTATGCTAAAAACATCCATTACCCATGCCACCTTTCACATGAGATGTGGGAAAGCAGTCAGATATTCTGGATAGTGACTTCATCCCTACTTGGTGGAACTTTGTGCCAAGTCTTGGAGAAGTCTTTTGCATGGGTCTTGTGAACTTCTTCTGGTTTCTGGTTGTACTATTGTCTTTGTGCGTTGTGACTGTGACAGGAACTTTTGCATCCTGTCCTTACTGGATCCTGGTTGTACCCTTAATCCAATTCCTCATACCCTTGGATATCTCCAGTTAAGCTTCATAGCCTTCATGTCGAAGTTAAAATATGTCAAATAAAACACATATTACTTTGCTTTACTGGCATATCTACCTTTCTGTGCCTCAGTTTTGTAATATGTAAGATGGGGGCAAATAATACTTACATTGCCTGCCTCAAAGGGATGTTGTAAAGAAAAACGATTTCTCAACCCACAAACTGCTATAGAAGGTGGAATATTATTAGTAATCCATATCACATCATGGATTATTACGAGAACGATGGATATTTAGCTTGCATAATACAACTCAAGCCAACAAATATTTGTTAAGTACATCCTTTGTGCAAGGAAGTCCTGTAATTGACTGGAATGTTAACTGAGTAAAGGCAAGCACTTCAAACAAGTGAAACTGAATTTAACAACAGAATATAGGAAGTCATGCAAATTTGCTGGTGGTATTCAAGCAAAGAATTGAGAGGGGGATTGCAAAGAGATTCTTGAACTGGGAGGCAGAATTGACTAGATATTTCCTCCATGGAGTGGTATGGAACAAAGTCCTTTATTTGGAGGAGTGATGCAACTTTGCATCTTCTCCAGGGGGGAGGATGAAGGTGCTTAATATATTTGGTGGATTAAACTTGGTGAATTTCAATGGGAAGAAAATTTCAATGGGAAAAAAAACATAGTCATAAACAGAGGTTTCACCCACCTCCTTGTTCCCAATAAGATGAGAGAAAGAAAGTGGGAAGAGAGTGAGAAGCAGAGGTGAGCAATTTGAAATCATTCATTTTAAGATCTTGTAAGAAGGAAGGAGGAAGCAAGCCAATGTACTATTATTGTCTATCCCATAATGGATGGCTACCAAACACTGGCTAAAATGTGGTAATGAACTTATCTCCAGCCACCCCACATTCATCACTGAACTTGGACTGAGGCTAATTTGAATCTATCAGCTGCTGTAAAGAACCTCCACAGTGGGAAATGTCAAGGCATTTTATTACAGTCAAGTGAAGGAGAAGACCCGCCTGACCTGAGGAGCATCAGATAATGGCTTAGAAGCAGAATTGTCAATGGCACCAAGAAGCAGTCATTTGCTCAGGGTTCTGCATTCAGCACAAAGCAAAAGAGGGACCTGAACCCAAGTCTAGCTGATTGGGAAGCTGGATCTCTATACACTATGCCAGGTGTCTTCTGATTGGAAAAAATAGGAAACAAAATGATTACCACTAACTATAAACAATAGGCCTGGGAGGCTCTTTTCATGTTGATCAACTCAACCTCTGTGTATTTCTCTCCAAATACTCTACATTTCAACCATATTTCATCTGCTTTCTCTTCTCTCTGCTCCCCTTGCTTATACTATTCACTCATTCTAGAATGCCCTCCCTTCTCTAATTAACCTGCTGTGGTCCTATGCATCCTTCAAGCCTTCCTCAGATTCCATCTCCTTCATAAAGTCTTTCCTAGTTCAGAGCTATCTATGGTTAAGGATTTTTGTAGATGAGGCAAGGACCACAGAACTTCCTTGTAGGAAGGAGGCAGAACTTACCTCAGACTGCCTTAAGATTGTGAGGGCTGACAATGGTCTGGACCCTGCAAATTCAGCACTCTGGTGCAAAGCTCCAATCATCCCACACTACTTCTGATGCCTGATTTCCTGCCTAAGAACCTTTTCCCTCTGACCTAATATAGAACGTTTTTTTGGCTCCTCCCAAATGCACTGATTATATAATGTGTATTCTAGATATCTGTCTGTTCATTGTCTCCCTACTGGATTGTAATCTCTATGAAAGAAAGCCAATGCTAAATCTCATGTCAACTTTCCACCTCCTGCAATGCTCAGCACAATTCTCTGCAAACAGTGCCTATTGATTGGAAGAATAATGTGACATTTAAGCTATGTCCAAAAATAACTACCTATGGGGCATATCTCACAATAGGCTGCATCACAAATGCCTGGAATACTCACAAGCCCTATAAGACACAATTCTTTCACTAAGTATACCATGGCATCCATTGAGACTTGTAATGGAGCAGTTGGAATCTTGCTTTAATGCCCCCATTGGTCTCTGTTGTAATTGGCAACTTGTCATGATACAGAATGGCCTCTGGGCCAATCAGTTTTAAGATATGATGGTGCCATTGGAAATACCAAGTAGTTCGACATTTATAGAGACGATGGTACTTCATCTATATTCCCATGAGATGACATTAGAAAGCAGTTAGGAAGATGGCTTCATACTTCATTATTATGGAGAAATAATAATCGGGCTAATACCTTACATTTATTTAGAGTCTAGAAAGCTCAATGGATGTAAAAGAAAATGCTATTTTGGTCTAATTAATCCTCACAATGTGCCCAGGAAGTCCTGGCTTTCAGTGAATACAAAAACTCAGCTAATGCCACTGGAACCATTTGTCATCTACTTAATTCTGAATTCCATGGGAAGGGGGTGGGGAGCAAGGGAGAAAATGCCAAAAAGAAGCCTGTTTATTCATTTAAATTTAATAAGCAAAAGCTTTCTGTATGACGCCCTGGTGATAAATCTGACTGCCCACCAAAGCTGCTTATCCTGTTGCAAGCTTTCTGTTAACAAGATGCCAGTTGAGAGCAGAACTTTCAGTACAGCACTCTGGATTTCAATAAGGAAGGAGAGTGGCAAGTGATCTTATTTTTTTAATAGGTGAAGTAAGGACAGATGATGGCTATTGTTTTAATAACAATATTTATCATCATCATTGTTTTCATTGCCAAAATTATTCTTATTTCACTCAGAGAGGAAGGCAGACTTTGATGTCAGTAAGACCTGGGTTCATGCACTGTCTCTGACACATATTAGCTGTGTGAACATAGCAAATCACAAAACCTTTTAATTCCACAGGCAACTCTGTAAGACTATGACTCTTAGGGAAACTAGCTGCCAATCTATATCAGTGGATAGAGTTTCCTCATCCTGGTGAAATCCAAAGTTCAGTATCTCTCCATTAACACACACACATATACATACATGCATATACATATGTATATGCATATTATTGTATTAATTATATAATAATTGCATATAAATTACATAATAAAATCAACTCACATGACCATAGTGGTTTATAGTGAATCAATCAATCAACAAATATTTATTGAGCACCTCCTATGATATGGGTATTGTGGTAAGGACTAGGCATACAAAAAGAGGCAAAAGACAATACCTGCTTTCAAGGAGCTTACAATCTAATGGAGGAGACAACATGGTACCAAACATACATACATACACAAGATAAATAGGAAATAACTAAGAGAAGGAATGCACTGGAATTAACAGGGGCTGGGGAAGGCTTTCTGTAGTTGGGACTTAAAGGAAGCCAGGGAAGTCAGTGCTTTATAGTTTATAGTATATTTCCTCATGGCAATGCTGTGACATGACAATGCAAGTCTTAATATTAATAGCAGTTCACATTTCTATCATCCTGACTTTAAGTTTACAAAGTGTTTTCCTTCTGACAATACTTGAAAGTGTATTTATCATTACCCTTATCAGGAAACTAGTGTTCAGTGAGCTAATAAGACCTGCTTGTGGATGCACAGCTACTGTGGATGCATAGAGAGAAGAACCTTGGCTCTCTAGCTCAAAGATGAATGTTCTTTTCAAATATGCACACTGCAGGTTCCATTATTTTGAGGATAGAAGCAGTGTAGCTGCTTTTCCCCTCTCTGGTCTTCTGATTCCTCATCTATAGAATGAGAGCCCTCAATGGTACTCTCAAAGATTTGTTTAGCTTAGACAGCTATGAACTCCTGAACAAGGAACTGTCCAAAGTAGGGTTTATTTATGGCAAGTCTTCAGGCTTGGCAACATTTGTTACAGGTTGACTTTGTTCAATGGATAGATTTGGATGATGTAGCTATAAAGATGAACAAAGCCAGTTTTCCGGTCCAAAAGCATCTTATAGTAGAGTACATGGGTGTGGCAATTGGACAAATAGCTAAAAGTTGGCCTAGAGAATGTAAAAATAAAATAGTATGGAAGACTCTAGAAGAACAGACCACTTATAGCTGGGGAGGGGAGGGCATTGTTTTCATGTCTCCATAGCCAGAAGCATATTCTATATAAGATGATATGAAGTTGGCATTTGACACTTTGTATATTTCAAAGGATTATAGAATCTGAATTGGAAGGTCATTTCACTCACCAAAAATGAGATGCAATATATCTTTCAAATGGTCACCCAGACTTGGCTTGGAACCACTATTCCCTTAAATAGTTCAAGTCTATCTTGGACAGATCTAATCGTAAAGAAGGTTTTCTTTACATAAAGCTTTAGTTTGATTTGTTGCAACATCCATCCATTGGTAGAATTTTTGCCTCTGGAACCTAACAGAACAAATTTAATCCTTGTTCCACATGACAGTCATTCATATCCTTGAAGACAGCTATTAGGCCCACGCAAAGATTTGTCTTTGCTTTCCTTTTAATAAAGGAAAATTCTGTAAAACACAACCAAACCTTCTGCTCTGGGAAATCTTCTTAAGAAAGGACTAACTGCTTAGACTGATGATTTAGAATCGAGGTGTCCTGCTGGTCACACATAGCCCACCATATTACAGAATGAAGCCTAGATAAGATCAAAATGTGGTTCCTATCTGATTTTCCAAAGGGGGAGAAGAAAAAGGCCCAACAACACTTAAATACCCAACCATGGTGTTCCACAATTCTCTTTGTGTATAACTACCACAAGTACCACAGAGTTGTGACACAGCATGATATGGATTAGTTGCTTAACACCAGCTGTAGAAATGTGACTTTGCCATCTTTAATCCCAGGATAAAAGCAAAAACAGTATGGGAGAGAACCTGGTGTACTCCTTGGGAACAGTGGCTATATCTGCTGCCCTCCCAAACCTGGCGGCTCTGCAGCCCTGCTTCTGTTACTAGCATAATAGAAGGTACTTTTGGAAAATGTCTTGAAGTCATAAATCAACCAGGTAACCATGAAGGGGACTGATGAGACCCTTAAGGAAATGAGGTGAACCAGGTACCAGGCTGCAAATCCAATCGTCATTGTGTTTTAAGATAAAATATCTTTTATGAAGCTTAGAGATACATTTAGAGCCATCTCTGGAGCAACTAAGAGCCCCATTCAGAGTCAGGTGAGAGTATGCTAAGATCTCTTTAAGCTCTAGCATTCTATGTTCTAGTGCACTTTCCAGCTATTATTTCATTATTCTATTGTTCTGTGTTTTGGTTGCTAGTTAGGGACACAGTCTGGTTGATATTGATATTGGATATTATACTGTTGATATCATATGGGACCAGAATAAGTGATTTTATGATTCTACACACATAACCTAGGCAACATGATAGGGCTAGCCTAGGTACACAGCAATATTTAATAAGCACTCCCTTCTTTTTTCTTCCTCCCTCCCTTCCTCCCTTCCTTCCTTCCTTCTTTCTTTTCTTCCTTTCTTTCTTCCCTTCCTTCCTTCCTTTTCTTCTTCCCTTTTCTTCCTCCAGATTTAAATCTTCAATTACCTTTTAGATAGGGTAATAGACATTTTAACCTCAACATGTCCAAAATAAAGTCATCTTTTCCCAAAAAAATCACTTTCCTTCTGAACTTCCTTATTATTGTTAAGGGCACCACCATCTTCCCAGGTTCCAAGGCCCATAGCCTTGGTGTTATCCATTGACTCTTCTTTTTTCAATCCCCTCTATCCAATCTGTTGCCAATTCCTGTCAATCTTACCTTGAAGGCATCTCTCCTATATGCTCCTTCTCTTCTTAGAATCTTCTACCACTCTGGTACACGACCTCATCACTTTCTTTCTGAAGTAGCTGCAGTAGCCTTTTCGTCTCCCTGACCAAAGTCTCTCCCCACTCCAGTCCACCTTCCACTCAGCTGTCAAATTAACCTCCCTAAAGCAAAAATCTAATCATATCACTTCCTCCCCTTTCAATAAACTGCAATGTCTCCTGATCACACCTAGAATCAAATATAAAATCCTCTATTTGGTATTTGAAGCCCTTCACAATCTGGCCTCTTCATGGAATTCTGTCATAGGGTTGTAGCTGTCTAGTAATTCTTTGCCAGGCAAGTCCTAATCAGATTATCAAAAGAGGCTGACATTCTCTCTTCACAGGAGCTGCTATACCTCTGGGCATTCCCTCTCTACTTGGCCTCTCCATCAAAGTACCTCTTAGGTAACCTTTAATTTCCTGATGGCTTGAGTTCAAATCTCAGCTTGCATTAGCTTTGTGATTGTGGGAACATTATTTCCCCTTTCTGAGACTCTGTTTTCTCATTTGTAAAAATGGTGGTAATAATACTCACTCTACCTTCCTCACTGGGTTGTTGTAAGAAGAATGCATTGCAAATGCTAAAGCACAATAAGCTTGTGATTATTTTATTAGCCACCCTCTCAGGCCCAGGTGCTCTATCCACTACACCACCTACCTGCCCTATAGGTATAAAGTAGGTGCTCAATAAATGTATGGTAAGTTCAGCTGTCTTCCTGCCTTCTTAGGTGCTCCATTACACAGCTAGGTGGCTCTAATTGTTAGGGTGAGCTCCAAAGACAAGGGCAATTTTCTTTACATTGAACAGAAAATGTACCTCTCTGTAGTTTCCATTGTGGGGCTCTAGTTCTGACTCCAGGCCAAGCAGAACAGGTCTACTACTTTCTTTCCTCCATGATGATCCTTCAAACAGAAATATTCAAAGAAAGTGGGCCCAAAAAGCCTTGGATCTCCTGAGATCTGGGAAAGGTTGTGGGGAGCTGAATGTGCACTTACTAGGAGAGGTAAGTGGAGCCCAAACCTGCAGGCAATTACCAGATCACAAACCAGAGGCAAATTCTGAAGCCAGTGGGAGCTTGGCTGGAGGAGGCCATGCAGAATTTGGCCTAAGGCGACAAGGAAGTTAAGTGAATGCAGAGGTCGGCCCTATCTGTCTAAATTACAGGGGAATATAAGTGAAAGGCTCAAGGACCCAACTGGGAAAACAGATCCCTTCTTACCATTGCTATTGCAGCTGCCCACTGACAACCCTTAATGAGGGCTTATGATGACGGAAACATCTGAAACAGATACCTCTCCTAGCGTGCTGGATAAACAGTTCAAGGCATAGACACCCAAAGGACAGGCATTTCAAATACACATTTACACTTCACTGACAGGTCTGAAAAGTTCACTTCAAGCTCATTTTTTCTTTCAGGCACTATATCCTAGTTCCTCTCCAAAGCCTTCCAAGAGTCTCCTCTTTACCACTGAATGGGGCTGGGGGCCAGGGCACATAGTGAATAAATCATAACAGTCCCAGCAATTCCAAATGCCAGCTACTGTATCGGGCCAGACCAACTTACCCTTGTGTTTTTTTTTTCTTCTGTAAAGCAGTTTTAAATCCAAATGAAAGGCAAGCCCTGAGAAACTCATTTTAACAAGCTCAAAGAACACACGTAGAGTTTTGCTCTTTCTGCCCCCAGTGAAATATTACTGGCTCAGTTTGTAAGGGAGAAGCTTTGCTCTCAAGTTACAAGACCTTTAGGCCAAAGATCAGATTTTCTCTTACAGAGAAATGGGATGAAACACAGAAGCATCGATTTAGAGGACACAAGGACCTTGGAGGTCATCTAGCCCTACTCCCCCATTTTAAACATAACAAAACTTAAACCTGGGGAGTTTAAACAACTGGTCCAAGATCATAAGGCAGTAAATTAATCAATTATCAATCAATAAACATTTATGAAGTACCTACTATGTGCCACTGCACTAAACACTGGTGATTTGAATCAAAGCTCTTTTCTACTACACCACAGGATGAAGCAGATCTGGATTTTGTTCATTTCAGTTCTGTTCTCAGTCTCGAGTATTCTAGACTCATGGAACAATGTTGTTGTTGTTTAGTAGATTGGTCATGTCTGACTCTTAGTGACCTCATTTGAGGTTTTCTTGGAAAAGATACTGGGGTGGTTTGCCATTTCCTTCTCCAGCTAATTTTTACAGATGAGAAAACTGAGGCAAAAAGGGTTAAGTGACTTGTCCAGGGTCACATAGCTGGTAAGTGTTTGAGGTTGGATTTGAACTCAGGAAAGTGAGTCTTACTAACTTCAGGCTTGGCACTCTATTCACTATGGTACCACCTAGCTGCCCCATAGAATCATAGTGCATGTATCTCTCAAAAATGGAAGTGATGCTAGAGGCCACCTTAGTGATGCTCTACCCAGCAGAGGAAGCCTGCCTAGATAACCACAACAAATGGTCATCCAGCCTTTGCTTGAAGACCTTCATGAATAGGAAACATTACTTAGTAAAGCAGTCATTTTTATTTGAGGCGACCAAGTGAATAGAATGCTGAGGCTGGAGTCATGAAGACCTGAATAGTTTAAATCTAGCCTCAGACATTTTTTAGATGTGTGACCCTGGGCAAGTCACCTAACCTGCATATATTAGTTTTCACAATTGTATAATGGCAATAATAATAAAGCCTAGTTCCCGAGGTTGTTGTGAGGATCAAATGAGATAATTTAGAGTTTAGGGGCAGCTAGGTGGCTCAGTGAATAGAGCACTGGTCCTGGAGTCAGGAGGACCTGAGTTCAAATCTGGACTCAGACACTTGACTCACTTACTAGCCATGTGACCTTAGGCAAGTCATTTAACCCTAATTGCCTTGCCTTACCCCCTCCAAAAAAAAAAAATAAAAAGAAAAGAGTTTAGTACACTGCCTGGTACATAGTAGAAACCTAATATAAATGCTTGTTTTCTTCCCATTTTGGAGACTTTTAATTATTCACCATTCTCAATTATGCTAAGCTAAAAAATGACTTCCACCCACCTGTCCTAGTTATGTTCTCTGAAGTCACATAGAATACATAGATCCCATTTTCCTATGATAGCCCTTGAGATAGGTGAAGACAGCTAGCATATCCATCTTCTCTAATTCTTCCCTTCTTCAGACTACACAGCTTTAGCCTGCAGAAGGGTGACCAATCTTCATGAAGACATGTCTTGATGTCAAGAGCTCTGGCTTTGGAGTCTTTGGTTCACATTCTGCCCGTCACTTATTACTTTGGTAAACTTGGCCAAATCACTGACACTCTGGGCCTCAGTCTCCTCAGCTGTACAATAAAGGGATTGGACTACATGACTCCTAAGATTCTTCCAGTTCTAAATTTATGATGTGGTGCTGAGAATGATGGAACAGTATTAACAATAATGGCCAGCATTTATATAGCACTTGAAAGTTCACAAAGTGCTTTTCAAATCTTTTCTCATTTGCTCCTCACAACAACCCTGGGAGATAGGTGCTATAATTACCCACATTTTATAGATATGGTAGCTGAGGCAGATGGCAGGTAAGGGCACTTGCCCAGGGTCACACAGCTAGTAAGTATTTGAAGTGGGATTGAACTCTGGTCTTCCTAATTTTATCTCTAATAATACAGCTTGAAATTGAAGAGACCTTAAAAGCCGTATAGATTAACCCCTTCATTTTATAGATGAGGAAAGGTTAAGTAACCTATCCAAAGTTAAAGCTAGTATGCGCTAGAGGTGAGATTTGAGCTTGTGTTTTCCATTACTCTATCCACTAGGTCATGAAAAGAGATGTCTTAGCTAATCTTAGTTTTAAGTCCCCACTTCCTGTCTCATCCTCTTCTACTGAGGGTTGGATGGAATAGGGAATTCATGTGAAGGAACAGTGAGAGATAAGATTGACTAGGTAGAGTGAAAGCCATATCACAAAGTGTCCTGAATGCTTAAAAAAGAGACAAATCTAGAAATTGACAAACCAACTATTTTGTGTGACTCATGATGCACTAACCAGCTTCGACTCCTTAAAGCCAGGCTAATGGAAGTGATCAAAAGAGTTCACAGTTCTACTGTCATCTGCTCACGTTAGACCCCACCCAGAATACTGTGTCCTGAGCTGGTTATGACAATACACAGATAATCTGGGGTTTATCCACATGAAATGATCAGGATAGTTATGAGTCTTGAAAGGAAGAATGAAAAGCAGAAAAGGTCACTCTCCAGTTCAAGGTCAGTTTCCAATTTGGCAGTGTACTTATTAAAATCTAGTACCCAGAAACAAACAAAATACTCCAGAAGTTATACAATCAGGACAAAGTACAAGGGATTCTAGACACCATTCTAGACATTTTATTTTTATCAATACAGCCAGTAGAAAAAGAATGTGACTAGGAGTCAAGTGTCCTGAGCTTGAATGAATGAATAAAGCACTTATTAAGCATTTATGTGCTAAATGGTAGGCATATAAATAGAAAAGTAAGAGACCCTGCTCTCAAGAAGCTTACCTTCTAATGGATCTGAGTTCTAGTTTTCTTACTAACTTACTGTGAGATCATGGAAAAGTGGTTGAATCTCTCGAAATCCCAGATTCTTCATGGCTAAAATCAGGGAGTTGGAGTGGGTGATTTAGATCTCTTCCATAAAACAAATATCATCAGCTTTTTGGATTGCCATGACATATTTCTGACTCATATTTCATTTGCAATCACTAAAACCCCCATGTTTTTTTCTTCATATGGCCTATTGTCTAGTCATGTCTCTCTGTCCTTTATTCATGCAAACATTTTTTGTCCCTAGAAAAGTTAGAGAGATCATGAATAAGAGACAGACATAGCTTTCAAATATCTTAAGGTCAGTCAAGTGCAAAGATGAGTTAACTTGTTCTCTTTGGCCCTGGAAGACAGAACCAGGAACAAAGGATAAATGTTGCTGAGGCAAATTTAAGCTTGATATAAAAGAAATCTTTCTAAGAATAAGATCATCCCAAAAGTAAATGGAGCTGCTCCAGGAGATAGTAGGTTCCCCATTGGTGGATGGCTTCAAGCAGGAATTGAATGACTAAGTCAGGGTTGTTGGAAAGGGTGTGGTTTTGACCAGATGACTTTTGAGATTCCTTTTGACTCAGATTCTGTGAAGAACTTTCTGACAATTATAGCATTTCCAAAATAGAATGAACTACTGAAGTAATAAGTTCTTCATCACTGGTGTTCTTCAAGGGGCTCTTAAAGAATATCGTAGAAGGATTACTACATCAGATTGTGATTAGACTAGCTAACACCTAAAGTTTTTTCGAATGTCATATTACATATGATTCTATGGTAGGGGTCTTAAACTGGAGTCTATGAACTAAAACAATATTTTGATAACTGCACATAATTGGTTTCCTCTGAAATCCTATATATTTTATGTATTTAGAATATTAAATTTGATAAGGGGGATATAGACTGTCCTCACCAGACTGTCAAAGAGGTCCACATAACCAAAAAGGTGAGGAACCCCAGGTCTATGGTAAACATTCATACACAATAACCAAGTTGTATACCTATCAAGTGCTACAGAAGAAAAACTTTTCAAGGCATAGGGTCTTAGGTGAATTTTTTCTTATTTATTTGTTTGTTTTTCTTCTATATACATGCCCAGAATGACCACTAAGCAGTCACTTCCCATCAATGCTGCAAAGGGCCAGTCAGAATTACCAGCATCAGAAGATCTCTGGTGTTGGTGTTTAAGCAAGTGGTTTTACAATTTCTAGATAGGGGAGATAGTTGATCTGTAAGGGTGGCTCCAGATAAAACATATGGAAAGTTGTTTACAACTGAGTAGGTGTGTGTTCCTGAGACTACAGGGCTTTTCCATCACTGAGTGTTGAACAATAGCTAGTTGTTGACAGCAGACCTCATTAGTTTGATGCTCATATCACCAAGTTCCCCTCCCTGTGACTGTGACAGTGGGGGATGCAGGCACATCCATCTGTTGCTAGCAAATATGTGCTATAGATCAGCCTCATATGACACACAGGACCTCAATAATTAATGATAATTAGCACTTTACAGACAGGAACTAATTAGATAATGAATCTCCCTCCAAGCCCTCTTAGGTTAGTAAATGCCATTATCTCTGTATTTTGAAAATGTTCAAAGTGGGGAGCTTAGAGTGTTAGCTAGCCCTTTATTCCCCTGTGGGTTTTCTGGAAAATGTTTGTCTATTTAACTAAAGGATCTTGCCTTTTTAATAACAATAAATTAAATGTGTTATGCCCTTTGCAGCTGCAAAGAACTTTCCCATTCATTATCTCATTTGTTCCACCCAACAAACTGGCAAGAGAGGCAGAGAAGACATGATCATTTGCCCCACTTTGTAGGCAAAGGAAACTGAGGCCCAGAAAGTAGGAGGGACCAATGCAAGGTCATGGGAATTTAGAGTATCTGAACCTGGAATAGAGATTCAGCTTAGGGTACTGGGGAGAGGGAAAGAGGGAGAGGGAAAGGGAGAGACAGAGACAGAGACTGACAGAGACAGAGAGACAGAAAGCTTTGGAGACAACCTGAGTTCAAGTCCCATCTCTGATATATACTGACTGTGTGACCTCAGGAAAATCACTTAACCTCTTCATGTTCTAGGCCAGAGGTGTCAAAATTATATCCTTATAATTGGGAATGTATGATCAGTCATGTTGACTCTTCATGGCTCCATTTGGGGTTTTTGTTGGCAAAGATACTGGAACAGTTTGCGTTTCCTTCTCCAGCTCATTTTACAGATAAGAAAATTGAGACAAACAGGGTAAAGTGTCTGAAGACCAGATTTTAGCTCACAAAGATAAGCTTTCCTGACTCTAAACCTAACACTCTATCCACTGTGTCACCCAGCTGCCCTAACTGGGAATATTGAACAAATGAATAATGAACAAAAATACAATAGAACACAGATAATGTTAATATGTAGTTTTTAAGTCAATGCAGGGATCCTTATGCATGGTTTAGTGACCCATATTTCATTTCATTTCTCTTTTCCTTCCCTTTTCTTTTCCCCTTCCCCTTCCTTTCCCTTTCCTTTCTCTTCTTTTCTCTTTTCTTTTTCTTTTTCCTTCTTTCCTTCCTTCCTTCCTTCCTTCCTTCCTTCCTTCCTTCCTTCCTTCCTTCCTTCCTTCCTTCCTTCCTTCCTTCCTTCCTTTCACAATTGGGGTTTAGTGACTTGCCAAGGGCCACAGAGTTTGGAAATGTCAGAGGCTGGATAAAAACTCAGGTCCTTCTGACTCTAGGGATCATACTTTATGTACTGCGCCAGCTCACTGTCCCATATAATTTGTTGTTCAGTCATTTTAGACTCTTTATGATCCTATTTGCTTTTTTTTTTTTTGGCCAAAGATACTGGAGAGGCTTGCCATTTCCTTCTCCAGCTCATTTTGCAGATGAGAAAATTGAGACAAATGGGGGTAAGTGACTTGGCCAGGGTCACACAGCTCATAAGTGTCTGAATCCACATTTGAACTCACAAAGATGAGTCCCCCTAACTCCAGACCCAGTGCTCTATCCACTGTGCCACCTAGCTGCCTCCCCATTTCTATTTGAGGTTGAAAACACTGCTGTAGGCTACTCTCTAAGACTGAGTTGTGTAGAAGGTGCTGACTTTCCCTGACAGAGAATAAGCTCCTTCCCTTTAAAAGTATGTGGCAGATCCCTTTAAAAATATGTCCAGTCCCTATCCTATATGTAACAGCATCTATGGGGGTCAGTTTACCTTTTCGGTTATGAATCTGCTTTCTCATCTTTAAGATACATCTATCATAACTTTCAGCCTTGCATTGGATTGATTTGGCCTCACAGAATTCTGATGATAAGATCTGGGAACCCGAGGAGCTCAAGGCACTCTGGCTCCAATTACAAAATCACTATGATTGTGCAGCCCATGTTGGGAGGCAGCTGCCTGGTCAGCTCAGAAAGGTTTATCTGCAAACTCCTCCCCAGATAGTATGGGAGACTTTATTTTGCAAATTAAACAAGAGTGCATTCACCAACAGATGTTCTAGAGCCTTTTGCATGTTAACATCCAGCTGAAGTCAGTGGGAGTTTATGTGTGCAAGGATTACATGGCTGGGCAGAGAGTAAGAAAAACAGCAGTCCATTGGCTTCTTCCTGGTATGGGCTTCTAAAGGCCATGGTCCTTGTCACCCTTGTCACCACCCTGGGGGTTATAAATTCTGCCTGCCATATTTGTGCTTTTTTTTTTTTTATAAAGAATAAAGAGGCAAAAGAGATCAAATTGTCCAGACCCTGTGGAAGGGTCACTCATACAAGAAATGATTATTCTGTAGTTCCAGGCAATTTATGACTCAACTTTTCAAGGTCAGAATCGTCTCAATTCCAGGCTGTGTTTCTTCATAAAGCTGAACAAAATACCTGAAAAGGACTCAAAATAGCTGAGCACTGAACACTTTTCCAATAATAATAATAGTAAACTTATATGGGACTGCAGAACTATAGAATGGGAGCTGAAAGGAACCTTAGAAATCATGAAGTCCAACCCTGTCTTTAGTTAGTTAATTAATGCACATAGAAATGAAGTCATTTGTCCACAGTCACACAGCTAAGTATCTGAAACAGTATTTAAAGTCTACTTCTTTATCTATTGTGGTATTTAGGCACCCTCCATTTTTATTTATTTATTAAGGTTTATGGGATGTTTTTCTGCCAATGTCCTTGGGAGAAAGAAAGGTAATAAAAATTTTATCATACCCATTTTACAGATGAGAAAATTGTGGCTTAGAAATATAAGGTGAGGGGTGGCTAGGTGGTGCAGTGAATAGAGCTCTGGCACTGGAGTCAGGAGGAACTGAGTTCAAATGCAGCCTCAGACACTTACCACTTACTAACCGTGTGACCTTGGGCAAGTCACTTAACCCCAAATGCCCTGTCTTCCCCCCTCCAAAAAAAAGGAAAAAAGAAATGTAAGTTGACTTATTCATAGTCTTGTAATTATTAAGTGTTATAGAGCTGGGTTTTGAACCTGTATCAGGTATCTTTCTGTACTCCAAACAGCCTCTGGATATTACTCTGCCTTGATTACTACAGATAAGGTAGTGCTATATGTGACCCTATCTACATAAAGATTATGGGAATCTCCTTGAGAATCAAAGAATATCCCTTTGATTCCTATGAAGCCCATGGTCGAGAAAACCATATTCCCAGTGAGGGTTTAGAGACATGACTTATGCAGTTCAAAGGGGAGATATTTATCTGTCTATGGGGAGTCCAGATGAAATACCTGTATTGATGAAATAGAAGATCCCTGAAATACAGAGTATCATTATGATGGACACATGAGAAATGGCATAAATATCATCATCAAAGATATATATGACCAGAAAAGGTAAGCAAAACACATCACGATGGGCAGGGGCTGCCCTGCTGCCCATAAAATATGAAAAGAACCACAGGAGGTCCTCTTTTTCATTGGAGTGCTCCTTTGTGGGAGATTTATGGAAAGAAAGGAAAGAAATGCACAGATATATATGGGAACTTGAGGATTTAGAATATATCTATATGTAGATATAGATAGATAGAGAGTATATATAGAATATATGTATATATATAGAGAGAGTATATATATACATAGAGCATATATATACATTTGGAATATATATAGAGAGAATATATATATATATATACATATACACACATACACATGCATATGTATGTATATATACATATATGTCTCTGTGTGTATATATGTGTGTATATATGTATATATGTGTATATATAAATTAATTTTGTAACCTCCCACTCATGGGGATTGTACTGAGGTATAGAGAAAGGAAGTGGTTTACCCATGACCAGGAACACAGAAAGCAGTAGAGTCAGGATTCAAGCTCAAGTCTATCAGACTTTAAACACTCTGCTCTTTCCATTAATGGCTTTTGCCAATTAATGGCAATGGTGGCAATAACCATACTAACAAGGACAAAGATCCAATAAAACATTGATACATTACTATTGTTACGATGCTAAGGTAGAGGGTAGGATTACAGGGTTTAGAAGAGAGGCTGTAGGAATTTGAAACAATTTGGGCAAAGGGTAGGTTGATTCAAAGGGAGAGTAAACAAGGAAAGTGGGGAAGGGAGAACAGTAGGCCCTTGTGGCCTATTTAGGTTATTAATATGTATACATATATATATAGAGAGAGTGTATATATGTATATATATACACATAGAGTATATATATGTGTATATATATATGAGCTGTAGGAAGATTCACATTAGGAATTTATATGTACATATATATGCATATATATGTATATATATGTACACATAGAATATATATATATATATATGATGTTGTAAGTATATAGATAATATTATAGGTAAATTCACATTAGGAATTTTCAAGTTCTTTGAATCCTCCTATCTGGGACCCTGACCAGCTGGTGAGTGTTTACAGGTGAATGACTAGGAGAGTAGCAGTATTCAAGGTCACATGGAGATGGAACATCTGATGGCATTAAAGATATTTAACCCGCAGAAGAGAAAACTGAGGAACGTGCAGTTGATGCTCTTAAGTATTTGAAGGCAGAAGAAGGATTAGATTAGTCCTGCTTGGCAGTGGATGGAAGGTGTTGCTGATAGACAGTTTTTGGTTTGATAGAAAGAAAGAAAAAAACTTCCTGATAATTAGAGCTGTCCCTGAAATAGAATGAGTTGCATCTGGAGGTAGTGACCTACCTACCCCTCAGGTGGCTAGATGGCTGCTTTCTGAGGATATTGCAAAGGAATGCCAATTGATGTATGAGGTAGACTAGATAAATGCCTCTGAAGTGCCCAACAATTGTGAGATCCCATGATTCTAAGAGAGAATGAAGAATCAACCTTGTTCTCAGGTGCTGGCAATATTCACCACAGCTCATTACATGTACAAGTTAGGCAGAGCACTGCCAATCAAACTCAATTAAGCCCTAAGCCAGATGACTGGCACCTAGGAAAGGGGCGGGGGGGGGGGGGGGTCACTTACGTCATCACCAGAGTCTCATCCCCTGTTTTAGCAGTCCGTCCGCAGACTGGAGTGCTGGTGTTATGTTGTGCTCCAGGTATGGCCTTCATCAATGCTGAACCTGGGCAGGGAGGGGAGGGGAAAGAAGAGAGGAAGAGAGAGACAGAGAGAGACAGAGAGAGACAGAGACAGAGACAGAGAGAGAGAGAGAGAGAGGGCAAGAGAGAGAGAGAGAGAGAGCAGAGAGACCCAGGAAGGGGGAGAGAGGGAGAGAGAGAGAGAGAGAGGGAGAGGGAGAGGGAGAGGGAGAGGGAGAGGGAGAGGGAGAGGGAGAGAGAGGTCACATTCCACTTGTCACATCTGATCTCACTATCTAGGGGCATTCCTTAAACAAATAGCACAAGAGGGTTTGCGTGTATGTTTCCTTTTTCCATTTGTTGAGTAAAATGTCAGCCTGACAACAGAGGACTCCAGGTACCTACAGATCTAGTCACATTTCCTAAAAGTCAGCTGGGTTTGTCTAGTCGTAAGTATTTTAATTAACTAAATGTCATCCCAGCGCTCCCACCCACCAGCCCCACTCAGATGCCTGTGGGGAAAACCAAGCGGAAAATGTACCACTGACAACTGGCAGCATTCCTAACAGTCTCAAGATCTTGTCAGATGATAATTATAATAACAATAACTCACTATAATGTAACATAATAGATGTGGTGTAGTGAAAAACTCACACACATGCACACATGCACGCGAGCACACACACACACACACACACACACACACACACACACACCTCACTAAGAGTCAGGGAACTCGGGTTCCTGGCCAGGCCCTGGCACTTCCTAGCTGTGCACCTTAGACAAGTGTTAATCTATCCTTTAAGTCCCATTTTCCTTACCTATAAAAGGAAGGGAGTAGGACAGCATGATGTCTAAGTTCCCTTCCACATCTTAAGTTCTATGTTTCTATAACACACGTGCCTTCAGGCTGCAGCTGTAGATTTAAAGGAACTATTGTTTGGGATAAGGGCTCATGTTCTCTTATGGGTTCTGAGTGCTTTCCCTCCCCACAGGCTTTTCTTATCATCTTTTAAATCTACTGCACAAACCATTTGATTCTCCTTCCAAGGGCTGTTGGACTCTTCATGTCTTTTCTTTCCTTCCCATAAGGAGACATATCTTAGACATAATAGAATGTTAGCATGTTGAGTTGGAAGAACTTTAGAACACAGACCTATTACTGAACCTGGGGAGACCTTAGGACACAGCATAAAGTGTCAGAACTAAGATGGGAATTTAGAACCCAGACTACAGAGTGTCAAAGTTAAAGAGAACTTGGAACATAGAATATCAAACATTAGAGCTGGGAGAGACCTCAGAACACAGGATATAATGATGTTATAGCTGGAAGACACCTTAGAAAGTAGATCCTAGCTGGTTAGAGCTGGGAAATCAGAACACAGGACATGTGGTATTAGAGCTGGAAGTAAACTGAGAACACTAAAATATAATGTTGAAGCCAAGAGTCATCTTAGAACATTGACCATAGACTGCCTGGGCTGGAAGGGTGCTTAGAACAGAAGACTAGAACTGGAAATGATCTTCAGGATCATTTTGCCCAACCTTGTAATTTCACAGGTAAGAAAACTGAAAGCCCAGAGATGTTGGGTGGTCACTTACCCAAGGTTAGTTACATAGCTAGTTAGAGGGACCGATAGACTAACCAGTCATCTATTTGCTCTTTACTACTCTATTTACATCTATTTACTCACATGCAACCTAGGATCAAAAATCATTGGGAAGAAACAAATAAATAGACAGGTAGTCCCTTCCCCCTTCCCTCCCCCCTAATCCCCACAATCCATCTTAAATGCACTTGCTCTACTGTAAAGGAGGAATGCCTTACTTGAGTATTTTCAAGGGGATGGATGTGTCTTTGATGGCCACAATCACTCCACCATGATCCAGGTACAGAATGTGATGTTCTTCTTCAAAGACCTAAAAACCAGGCCAAAGAGAATCACTGACCAGCTGAAGGATACATCTTAAAAGGCATCAGCAAAATAAATTACAATTAGAAGCCCGCAGAAATGTCTCAATCATTTATTTTTCAAAGCATACTTAGCAACAGCAACAAGAAAAATTGTATATGCCTTTAAAAATGTCTTAAAAAGTAGTTCAAAGAACTATAGCCTTTTGGAATTGTGGGGAGCCTATTATCTGATTGCTTTGAAGTTATCTCTAGTCAGGGTATTTTTAGGGAATAGTCAGACTTTCACAAATGATACTTTATAGTAAATCACACCTTCACTATATCACATGATTGAAAGATGTGAGAAGAGAAGATCCTACTCCATTTGTTGCTTGTCAATTTTTTTTAAAGCATTTCCTTCAATAGCACAAAATTCTGCTCTAATTTGCTATCACTGAAGGTTTCAGAAGGGACTGGAGAACTCTTTTCCTGTAAACTCAATAACCACCCATAATGCTTCACAGGGGATTCCCGCTTCAAGTAGTGGTTGAACATGATACTTCAAAGAGTCTACTTTATGATGATTTCAATTAAATTCTAACTTGGTGAGGCATCCCAAGACTAACACCACCATTCTAGAACTGGGATTTGTCTCTTCTTCAAGATGCAAACTTAAGAGTTGCATGGCATCGTAGAATGATAATTGGTCTTGGGATAAAGTTCTGATTCACCATCAATTTATGGCCACTTCTCTTCTTGGACCTAAGTTTTGTAAACTAAAAAATGAGTGAGGTTGGACAGATGATTGTTAAATTCCATCCTGTTCTAACATTCTGGTTTATGTTTAGAAATCACTTCTGGTTTCAACATTCTGTCCTAGTCCTGATATTCAGCAATTTATGTTGAAATGGCCATTCCAGTTCTAATCTTTTACCTTTTAAGATTCTTTTTTGTAACCTGTTGGGATTGTAAGGGGAAGCATGGAAAAAGCAAATTCTGGATGGAGTTCAACCCTTGTCTTAAAGGTCTAAATGACAATTTCAGAGCTTAACAAACAAGTCTTTAATCTTCTGAGATCACTGGTCCCAGTCATCACAGTAGGCGACAACTTGCATCTCAGTTCCTGTTTTCCTTCTATGGGAGGCCTAGTGAGACATGAACTTCAGCAAAAGAGATGATGTATGCACAAGCACACTTCAGATTGTAAAATGTCCCATAAATACAATGTGCTGTGATTTTTATGATTAACATCTCCTATCAGTTGATAATATAACATGTTTCTCCAATGAGTTTCCTAGTAGGAGCTACAAATGGAAGATTTTCAATCTACCAGTTCTTTCCTCCAGCTGTTCAATCTTTACTGAAGAACAAAAACCTTGGAAAGCATTCCATTTTGATCCTCTTTCTTAGACTTTAAAAGAAGTATATGACTTTTATCACTGATTTCAAATGGAAACTAGCCCCAGCATTTACATATCTCATGATGACATCTAGTATTATCAAGCCTTGAGAAAGATTGTTGTTAGTCAATCAACATGAATTTAGTATGATCTATGTGAGAATCAACAGACATTTGTTAAGCTCTATGTGTGACTCAAGCACTATGTGAGGTACTCTTAAATTAAAGAATATAAATTAAACCATGTGAGATTTTCACAGAATCCTAGCATCTCAGAACTGAATAGAGGACTCAGAAGTCAACTAGTCCAACCTATAACTAAGCAGGAAGTCCAATCCAAAGCTAGGCATTCAGTGACCATTCCAATTCTGATTGAAAACTGTCAATGGTGAGGAATCACTGTGGTAGTCCATTCCCTTTTTGAACAACTCTAATTGTTAGGATGTTTCACATTGCATTGAGATGAAATTTCTCTGACTTCACAGACTATGCATATGGCACAAATTTGCAAGAGTGGATTGACAATAATAGAACAGTGCCAACTTAGACGCTGATGACCAAACCAGATACAGGTAACAGAATTAAGCAACTCCAAATTAAGCAGGAAAGATGTTTCCAAGTGAAGATGTCCAATTCTTGAGGCCACATGAAATCAAAACTGATGACAGCTACTGAAGAAACAAGAGCTATATAACCACCAAATCCTGCTGAAAGCCTGGGACTGCCAAAGACAATGTGTCAGCAGCATATTCACTGACCTCATCTTCTTTGGCTGAGTTGTCCCTATAGCTGGTAAAGTGAGCAGAAGATTGCGAGACGTGACAAGAGCCAAGGCACAAGGTGTCAATGCCAAAGACCTAAAGTGTCTGTCCCTTTTGAGACGATGGCAGAAGTAGGAGTTGCACAAGACTGTCATTGATCCTACATGTGATGCCAGAATAGTTAGTATTTACCCACACATATTACTCTATAGTCATGAAATCTTTACATGGTGACTTTAGATGTATGGGTCAAGAAAATACCTTAAAACTAGTAAAAATGGATTTTACTTGCCCTAGATGGCTGCAGATGTTACCAAGGAGTGTAGAATTTGTGCCTGTGGCATACAAAGAAATGTACTATTGTGTCTTTCATATTTGAAGAACATGATTAAGAACAAACCTTTAGAATTTGCTAACTTCACTTACACTCTCTAAAAGGAGACCATAAGTACATAAGTCATATATGGTGATGATAAGCCACTTCTAAAGGAATTTAGAGGCAATATCCAACCAGAAATGAGTGGTTCCACAATTAAAGCATCATAGGAGAAGATTCTTTCAGTATATAAACATCCTGCCATAGCTAGGCAGAGACTGATGAAAAGGATACTGGTTTTAATTGGCATTAAGAAGGTGAGAACAATCCCTTACCAACTTTGAGGGAATACACATGATGCATGTTCCAATAACTCACTGATGAGTATGTTGGGGGCACTGAGGTCAGAAAAAAAAATCTCAGTGGTGTCACCACTTGATTACCCTAACACATGTATACAACTCCATTAGGAAACACAGCACTGGTTTTATATCCTACCCACCTACTGATATTTATATGTGAGCCATTCCTATCAACTAACTTGCATTTTGGAGTCCATGAGGATGGCAGGGTAGGTGGATGCTGTAGGCACTCATAATCATGACATTTCTTATCTGATAGGGAAGCTAAAGTAAGCTTACCACCTAGCTACAAGTTCAGACTAGAAGAATGCTGACAGAAATAAATTAAATGATGATACTTAAATTCACTGCCAAGACCCTCAACAAATTGGCATGGTTTTGCTGAGAAATCTTGATGTTTGTGGAACACACAAATGAGTAGATTGAGGGAAAGTTACTTCATACCTAATTGTGGACAGAGTGGGCAACATGCTTGTTTACAAAAGGCTGCTGGACATGGGAGCCATCGAGACGAGTTTGCCATAACCAGCTATAGGTAGATACAGTCTGAAAACTAGACAAAGATGGATGAGCAATTGCAAATGAGTGAATGAAAAAGCATTTATTAAGTGCTTGTTGATGTGCATAAAGTGCTTATCTTGTGCCAAACACTGTGTTAAATATTGGGGATACAAAGAGGGAAGCCAAGTAGCCTCTGTTCACAAGGAACTCATATTCCAATGGGGAAAACAACACAAACAGCTTTCAGCTACAAGTCAAAAGGAGAAATTCCCATAGAGCTCAGTGTGTAGCAGTAAGGCAGACGGTAATGCATCTTTTAAAATTCCATTTCTACTGATAAAACCGCATCTATGACTGATGTTCAATAATTTTCACAGTGCCAAGGACTTTGGAGATAAGAAGATTCTTTTCCAGATCTTCAGTAGTTTTGGTTGTAACTCCTACAGGACAAGTTGCCAGCTTGTCACTTGACAGAGATATGGAAAGTTGCTATCTGGAATAACTTTGGGTGCTGGATTGGAAGCAGGATCAACAGTTTGAGGTGCTGTCATTCTGAGAGAGATGGTTTCCGTACTAATCAGGGTCAGTCAGTTAATGGCTGAGGTTGGTGATGATGGGCGCATTTAGTCCCTTTCTACAATAATTTCTCCTCTCAATGGTGATTCAAGGCTGGAAGCAGAATCTATAGCTAGGTAAGTCAGTGCTATTTCTAAAGCTCATGGGTTTAGGGTATTGAGCTATCTCCATCAAGGTTGGATAGAAGTAGGGAAGTGGTTGGTGAGGTGATGGCAGTGGTTTGACTTGACAAACCTGGGGAGGAATGTTGTCCTCTAAGCAAAAAGGCTACCTACTCATATAGCAAAGAATATTTGAACTAGGCAGTGGCTCAGAAACAGACAGACATCTCAAATGAAGAATCTTCAGTGCACTGTTTCCCAATGACCAGTTCAAGTGACTGGAGAGAGCTAAATCCAGAGAAAGCACCTTTTCTGTTTAGAACTTCAATCATAAACCTTCTCGTTTGGCTGAATAGCAGGATGTAGAAGGAGGAGTGATATCCAATGAGACTGGAAAGGTAGATGGGAACCAGGTTGGGAAGGGCTTTAATGATCAAACCGAAGAGTTTGTATTTTATTCTAGAGGGAACAGGGAACCACGGGAGTTGAAAGAGGGAGTCACAGGGTGAGATCTACTAACCTTTATTTATGTAATGTGAATCTTGCACGTAATTTCATAGGTTCGTTGATGCACATGCTAAGTATGACATTTTAATATGCCTTTAGTTTTTCATGACCAACTTATTTTGCTTTTGTATTAGTATCATATATGTAGTGTTTGCTAGTCTGTTAATTATACATAATTTTGGCTGTGCCCATGTTGCTATTTCTTCATTTTAAAAATTATTTTACAGGCCTACTGATATCATTGATTTATTTGGCTTGCTGTTATGCAAATTTGCTTTGGATCTATAAATATGAGTGTACTGCTGGCATGTAAATGCATTATATCATGCAAAGTAATAAGACATAGTCACTGGCCTCATGTTGAGTAATTCTTTAGATTGCGATATGTCTGTTGCATGTATTATCAATATACCCATGCTGTGAAAGGCACTCTAAAATGGGCTGGGGTAATCCTTGTTATATAAAGTGCTGATGTTTAGGATGATGCTATGTCATATATCCAGACGTCAAATGTACTGCAGCTGATCTTGTAAGAGACTAAAAGCTTTCAAAGCCTGGGGAGGAATGTAGCACATGTTTGGGGTCAATTCATAGCTGTACAGATTGCTGGGAGATATAATCTGATGCCAATTCCCTTTCTTTCTTCCCACCCTACAAGAGATTGAGAGACTGCCAGGGAAGTTTGTGCATAGGCACAAAATGTTGGGAGGAGATGCTAGGACACACATGCTTGATTTGACTGAGCAAGGAGACAGAATAGAACTTTGAGCAGAAGACTAAAGATTAAGAGTCAGGTGGTTGGCCCTGAGGTGTGACTGGGAGTTCTACAACAGTACCCTCGACCTTTCATGGAATAGAGTGATTAATTAATAGAGTCAAGTCATTATTTAATCATGAATGATGTCACTGGCTTATCTCTCTTTCCCCCCAAACCATTAGGAGAATATACTTTCTTCAGAATAAGATTCCAGATAGAGGGAATGGAGGAGGGGAAGGAATAAATAGTTATTAAGTGCCAACTATGTGGCAGACACTGCTAAGCATTTTACAAATGTCTCATTTGATCTTCCCAACAGCCCCGTTATTATGCCCATTTTACAGGTGAGGAAACTGAGGCAAACAGAAGTTAAGGGACTTGCCTATTGTCACAAAGCTGGCAACTGTCTGCATCAGCATGGTTTCCTTGGAGTGTTTGGTATGAACCTGTCATTCACTAACCCCTACTATTAAAAGGCTCTATGTTCAGGAAAGACAAACCCAGTGTTCTTTCTATTAGACCACACTGCCTCTCACATACAAGTAGCATGACAGAACACTGGAACACAGACCCAGGTTTGTGTCTCTGCCTCCACTACTTACTAGCTGTGGAACCTTGGACAAGTCCCTTTACTTTTCAACATTTCAATTTCCTTATCTTTAAAGTGGGGATAAGAATCCTTGACTTACCTCCCATTATAAAATAAAACCCCAAAGTATTTTAGCTATGTGAGTTATTATAAATATTCAGTGATATTCTCACTGAGAGGCAGAACATGTGATCACAATTTTGAAAGACAAGGCATTCAGAATAACAGGGTAAAAAAAGAGAGAGCGAGATCCCAAATACAAATGGGCTGAATTTCACTCTGTCTCATGTCTTCCTTAATGAGACATTTGAAAAGAAAAAGGGAAAAATGGGGCAAGGGTTTTGTGGTGGTGGTTGTATTGAATTTCATCTGTCCAATTTATTTCCATTTTTTCTGGCTTCAGTGAAGCTCCTTGAATCAGAAAGGCAGCAGTACCATCAAATCCAGTTGCAGCACAGTTCACCAGAGATTTGGATGCTAGATTAGTGCTAAGTGGAGCAAAAATAAACTTGCTATTCAGCTGGCTTCATTCAAACAGATGTTTATCCAAACTAAGCTGTATGTATGGGAACACTTTCGGACAAAACAGCAGACAAAAAAAATGCAGAAACTCATGGGATATTTCCAGGCTGGAATGTGAGGATATGGGGGGAAATGCTAATTGTTTTTTTTCCTTTTTGAATTTTAAGTTTGTTTCAGATTGTTAAAGTTGAGAATCCCTGGGGTGAAAGCAGACAACTGTGCAGGAAAGAGAGGGATACAAGCAGCTGTCAACAAATATGAATGATCTCCCCCACCTAAAGGGCACATGAGGATACTTCTTTGATTCAGTTCAATTTGAATCAATTCAATTTGACAAGCATTAATAAAGCAACTTAGGGCAGCTAGGTAGGTGGCACAGAGGAGGGAGTGCCAGGTCTGGAGTCAGGAAGACTAATTTTTATGAGTTCAAATTTGGCCCCAGACACCAGCTGTGTGACCTTGAGGAAGTCACTTAACCTTGTTTGTCTCAGTTTCCTCATCTGTAAAATGAGCAGGAGAAGGAAATGGGAAGCTACTCCCAACAGGGTACCAGTCCCTTCCTCTCAAGGTGTTTCCATTCTACTAGAAGAAATAAATGTATCTGCACAGACAAGTAAATGTGAAACGTATATATTTTAATTTATATACATAAATACACAGGTATATACATATACATACAATATACATGTACACAAGTATGCACAGGAATGCATACACATACATGTATATATATGTATGTATGTATATGAAATATAAAGCAATTTGAGGAGGGTAATAATGACAATTGGTAGTTTATACTGTCCACTGAGTATTGATTTGGCCACTGGGTATAGTTGTGATGAACTGTGGAGTGGTTAATCAATATATGGAGTACGACTTATGTCTGTTTACAACGAATCTTAGAAAAATATTGAGTAAATAAAAGATTACATGTGATCATGTGTAAGAGGGAAAGAAGGATAGGTTACTTATTAAGTAGCTGTAGAGTATGGAATGATCACTGGGGAGGGGTGAGTAAAAGGAAGTCCATCTATTCACAGACATTCTTAGTGGTTTCCATATCCAGAGGAGAGACATAAATATGCAGCGTCTTTGAAACAGAGTCTACATTAGATTCATGGGGCAGGATTTCTAAAGCCAAGGGAGGGTAAGGAAAAAAAGAAATCTACATTTTTTTTTTCATTAAACCGTAAGATAGGATCTTAGATCCAGAGCCAGAAGGCACAGAGTTCATCTAGTCCAATCCCCTCATTTTAAAGATAAGGAAACTGAGGTGCAGGGAGGTTGGATAAGACCACAACAGGTGGCCATCGTCACCTGGTGTCCCTACTGCCCTTTCCTTCCCCTTTTTTCTAAAGTATCTTCAATATGGCTTCTAATTTCATCACTTAACTGAATCTGTTCAGATATCAATGATCTTTTAATTGCCTGATCTCATGGCTTCTCCTCAGTCTTCACCACTCTTCAACTCTGTTCAGCATTTGATGTAATTGACTCTCCTCTCCTGGATAATTTCTTCTTTTTTGGTTCTTGTGACATTGTTCTCTCCTTGTTCTATTCCTACCTTTCCTTTATTCATTCATCATTTGTGTACCTGAAGGTTCTCTCCTGGGTTGTCTTCTTTTTTCCTCCCTATATTCTCTCAGTTGGCAGCTAGACAGCACAGTGGCTAGAACACTGGGGCCTGGAATCAGGAAGACATACTGATGAGTTGAAATCTTGCCTCACACACTTAGCTGTGTGACCCTGGGCAAGTCACTTAACTCTATTTGCTTTAGTTCCTCATCTATAAAATGAACTGGAGAAATGGCAAATGACTCCAGCATCATATCTTAAGGTTACCTACTTCTCATTCTAACTGAATGTCCTATAGACATCTCAAACTTAACACATCTGAAACAAAACTTTCCATGCCTTTGCATATCTTTGAAATACTTTCCCTCCTAATTTCTACCTCTTGGAATTCTCATCTGCCTTCAATGGTTTTTCCTGTAGAAAGCCTATCTTATGCTTCTCTTCTCAATGTTTAGGGCCTTCCTCCCATAAATTACACTGTATATATTTAGTATTTCATTTCCTAATTTCATGTTGTTTCCTATTAAGAGAAGGCAAACACGTTGAGAGCTGGAATCATTTTCCTCTTTGCACTTCTATGTTATGCAACTGGCACATAGCACAAACTTATTAAATGCATACTGGATGAATGAATACATTGGGAAACAAAGGGCAAGCAGACAAAAGGAAGGCCTTGAGACTCCAAATCCTCCTTTTTATTTCATTTGTCTGAATGTGACTAAGGTGTTGTTTTGGAAGGCATGGAAAGGACAGGAGCCTTTGTTGTGAGTGGGTGAGTAAAATCAGCTGCCTATGTGTGGGAGATCCCTAACAGTAAGGGAGGCTTACTGTTCAATAGAAAGGACACTGAACTTGGAGTCAGGAGGCCAGAGTTTGAATTCTGGCTCTGCCACTTACTAAGATGTGACTTTGGGCAAATAATTTAATTTAGGGAGGTGGGATGGGATGATTTTCTCTTCTGTAAAATTATAGGGTGGAATTATAAAACCTCTGAGGTTCTTTCCATCTCTAGATCTCTGACTCTATAATTAGAGTTTCAAAGAAAGAGCATAATGTCTCCATTTAAAAAGAACAGTAAGGTTTCCTCATTTATTAGAGACTAAGAAAGGATGGAGAAGGCAGTGTAGTATATAATAGAGATACAGCCTTGAAGTCAATAAGTCCTGAGTTCATGTCTTTCCTCTGATACATATACTGTTTATTAGTTGTGTGATTCTGGGCAAGTCACTTAACCTCCTGGTGACTACCTTAAAATATTGAAAAGGGACTGTTCTACATGAGTAGAGAGAAGAGTTCCTTACACTGATAAAAATAAGATATGGCGAAAGCAACAACAACAATAATAACAAACATAAACCAAAGACAGCAAGAAAAGTGGATCTGGATTAAGTGAAGTCTCAGAATCCAACTCTTGGGATATGAAAATTGGAAGGGACCTCAGTAGCTATCTAGTCTAACCAATTCATTAAAGGAATATCTCCTATAACATACCCGACAAATATTCTCTACCAAAGACTGGAAAATTATGTTCTTGAGTAACTTTTGGTTGGTAGACTTCTCCAGATAGCCAGTGAGACAAGCCTCAATACTCAAGGTCAAAGGGGAACTATGAATATGAATGCAAAAACCACTCCCTTTGTCTTAAATTGGAGTGACTTTCTGGGACTCCAATGCCTTCTTTTGGAAAGAGGACATGTGGCATGACAGGGAGTCAGGCAGATCTTACTTGTCTTCTGGGGCCAATATGTCTTGTATAGCCAATCACTCCTGTAACATATCACCCTCACCTTAGCAAACAGTGGTTTTTTTTTTTTTTTTGTTTTCACCACTGCTGCCTTTCATATCATTAATTATGCATGTATGTGGCACAGGTTTTATTTTTTTAAAACCTGGAACTTCCATGTGTCATGGCTGTGTATTTATGAGAACAGCTGAGCTCCAGAATCATTGCTCATATATGCTTCTGACTTTATGAGCATAGGTTAATTCACTCCAGACTGATTGTTCATTGCCATCAGGGTAGAAAATTATCTTAAGTCACCTAATCCAAGCTTCTCCATGCTTTCACGACAGTCATATAGGCTCATATGGATTCTTATGTTTACAACTTAATTCTTCCTAGGAATGAATTCCTTATTATCCTATATAGTCACCAAAGCTTGAAATATTGAATTGTCCTTGTCACTTTCCTCTCCCTGCCTCTCACACCCACTCAGTTGACAAGTACTGCCCTACATAATTCCACAATATTATTTGTATTTGTCCATTCCTCTCTATTGTCCTGGTCACCAGACAAGTTCAGGCCCTTATCATCTCTCTTCTGAACTGTTGAAATGACTTTCCATCTGGTCTCTTTACCTCCCACCTTTCTAATATTCCCTTCAAACAGCTACTAAAATAATTTTTCTAGGGTATAGATTTCACTGTGTCATTCTGTTTCTCAAAAGACTTTCAGTAACTAGCTGTTGCTTATAGGGTAAAATTAAAAATTCCTAAACTGGATATTTAAGTCATTCTGTAGCATAATTCTAACCTACCTTTCCAAAATAATTCTATATTACTTCACCCAATGCCTTTTATTTTTAACATTCTTTTTAAAAATTTTGAGATCTGAATTTTCTGCCTGTTTTACCCCTCCTTCACCCATTGTGAAGGTAATAAATGTGATATCAGTTATACATGTGATATCATGCAAAACATTTCCATATCAGCCATGTTGCAAAAAAATCAAGAAAAAAAGTGATAAAATTATTCTTCAATCTGAATTCAGATTCCATCAGTTCTTTCTCTGGAGATGGATAGCATTTTTCATCATAAGTCCTTTGGATCTGTCTTGGATCACTGTATCTATCAGAATAGCTAAGTCATTCATATTTGAGCATTGTATGCTATTGTTGTTACAGTGTACAATATTCTCTTGGTTCTACTCACTTTACTTTGCATCAGTTCATATAAGTTTTCCCATGTTTTTTTTTTTTAAAACATCCTGCTCTTCATTTATTCCTTCAAAACCATATATCATCGCTTGTTAAACCATTTTCCAATGTATTGGCATGCTCTCAATGTTCAATTCTTTGCCACCACATAAAGATCTACTAGAAATATTTGTTTTGTGCATATAGGTCCTTTTCTTTTTTCTTTGATCTCTTTGGGATACAGACTTTGCAGTGGTATTGTTGGGTCAAAGAGTATGCACAGTTTAATAGCCCTTTGGCCATAGTTCCAAATTGCTCTCAAGAATAATGGATCAATTAGCAACTCCACCAATACTGTTTTAGTGTCCCAGTTTTCCCACATTCTCTTCAAGCCTTTGTCATTTTCCTCTTCTTTCATATTAGCTAGTCTGATAGGTGTGAAGAAGTACTTCAGAATGGTTTAATTTGCATTTCTCTGATAAATAGTGATTTAGAACAATTTTTACATGACTATAGATAGCTTGAATTTCTTTTTCTAAAAAATTGCCTATTTATATCCTTTAACCATTTACAAATTGGGGAATGATTTGTCTTCTTATAAATTTGACTTAGTTCTCTAAATATTTGAGAAATGTGATCTTTATCAGAGAAACTTGCTGTAAACCCCCCTCCCCAGTTTTCTACTTTTCTTTTAAATTGACTTCATTAGTTTTATTTGTGCAAACCTTTTTTAAGTTAATATAATAATCTATTTTATTTCCTACAATCTATTTCTTATTTTAACACAAACCCCTCCTTATTCATAGATCTTACAGGTAACTTTTCTCATGTTCCCCTAATTTGTTTATGACATCATCTTTTATACCTAAATCATGCGACCATTTTGACCTTATCTTGATATACAGTGTAAGATGTTGGTCTATACCTAGTTTCTGCCAAACTGCTTTCCGGTTTTCCCAGTAATTTTGGTCAAATAGTGAGTTCAATGCAATGCTGGTATGAATCTTGCCTGGTCATAATCTGTGGTCTTTGTAATATATTTTTGTAATCTTCTTGCTAGTATTTTACTTAAAATTTTTGCAACAACATTAGGGAAACTGGTCTATAGTTTTCTTTCTCTGTTCTTGCTATTCCTAGTTTAGATATTAGTATCATATTTGTGTGATAAAGGGAATTTGGTAGGACTCCTTTTCCTATTTTTTCAAATAGTTTATATAGTATCAAAATTAATTGTGTTTAAATGTTTGGTTGAATTCATTTGTGAACTCATCTGATCTTGGGAATTTTTTTCTTAGGGAGATCATTTATGACTCAATTTGTATTTCTTTTTTTTTAAATTTTGTTTTATTTTTTATCATCATCTTCATCACAAAATAAAATCTTTTTTTTCCCAAATGCTTTATTAACTTCTGGTCTACATCATTCATTCCTGCCAGATTTTGAGTTACAAATTTTTTCCCTGTTTTTTCCCTACCCACCACCCCAAAATAGCGGTCCCATAGGACATCCCCTCCCCCAATTTGCTCTCTCCCATATCTTCTCCCATATCCCCTTCAACTTTTCAAGTAGGGCATGGTGGATCTCTATGCCCCAGTGCCTGTATATCTTATTTCACAAATACATGTAAAATAGTATTAATAATAGTATATATATTTTTAAACATTTGATTTTACAACTATGAATTCCAGATTCATTCCCTTCCTCCCTCCAGTATAGGTTGTACATGTGTAGCTATACAAAACATTACCATGTATGGGGAGCCAAAGAGGCCTGAGCCAGGACTTATATCTGATTCTACACAAAGGTATCTTTGGGTGGCCAGCTCTAAACGTGATGGCTTTTGAGGACTGCGCTTCAGCTTTGAAGTCTGCTCTCAATTGTATCCGTTTATGACTGAGGCTGCATTAAGAGGTACCTGAGGCCTAGATCTAAGGCTCTGCCCCAAAACTTTAGTTGTTCAAAAGCTAAATATTTGAATTCTTAGGTGGTCAGTTCCTATGCAGATGTACTTGATGATGCGGCTTTGGCAACAGGCCTTGAAGCCAGCTCTCAAGAGCATCCTTTGTGATGTGACTGCATATGAAAGGAGGTAACTGACTTTTCCTAAGACTTTCTGGTGCCTAGAGAACAAAAGGCTTTGCTGCCATGCTACTTCCAGGATATGACAGACTAAGACAATGATATGAATACTTGAGATCCCTTCCTTCCCTTCCTTTGTCTCCTTGCTCTATAAAACCCTTGTCCTAATAATCAATAAAGGGAGTTCATCATTCTTCCTTGAACTACCCACATGGCCTGGTCATTTCTTATTCATGTCTCTCTATCATGCTAAGTGCTGGACACTGAGCAGCCCACAGCAACCATGGTAGATATATTGTAAAAGGCTGACTATATTTCCCTCCCTCCTATCCCACCTCCCACTTGTTCTATTCTCTACTTTGATCCTATCCCTTTTCAAAAGTGGGTGCTTCCAACTTCCCTCCCCCCCCAGCCTACCCTCCCTTCTATCATCCTCCCTTACATCCCCTTCTCCCCTACTCTCCTGTAGGGTGAGATACCCTATTTAGTGTTTATGTCATTCCCTCCCTGAGCCAAATTCAATGAGAATAAGGTTTTGCCTTTTTGCCTTCCTGTTCTTCCCCTCCATTGTAATCATTTTCCCCTGTGTCTTCTATATGAGAGAGTTTACCCCATTCTGTCTCTCCCCATCTCCTCTCGTTATATTCCTCTGTCACCTCTTAATTTCACCTTTTAAGTATCATCCCTTCCTATTAAATTGGTTCTGTGCCTTCTATCTATGTATACCTGTAAACATATATATACACATTCACATATGTATTCATATGCCCTTATACCCTCCTATATAGACACACACACACACATACACACACACACACACCACACACACACACACACACACACACACACACACACACACACACATATATATTCCTTTCAACTATTTTCATACTGAGAAAAGTTTTATCAGTTACAGCGATCATCTTTCCATGTAGAAATGTAAATAGTTCAACTTTGATAAGTTCATAACGATTTCTTTTCCCTGTTTACCTTCTCCAGCATCTCTTGCTTCTTGTGTCTGAATGTTAAATTTTCTATTCAACTCTGGTTTTTTCCTCAAGAATGCTTGAAAGTCCTCTATTCCTCTGAATGACCATATTTTCCCCTGAAACATGACACTCAGTTTTGCTGGGTAGGTGATTCTTGGTTTTAATCCCAGCTCCTTTGACCTCCAGAATATAATATTCCAAGCCCTTCAATCCCTCAGTGTAGAAGCTGCCAGATTCTGTGTTATCCTGATTGTGTTTCCACAATATTCAAATTATTTCTTTTTGGCTGCTTGACGTATTCTCTCCTTGGATCTGGGAATTTTGGAACCTGGCTATAATATTCCTAGGAGTTTTCTTTTTGGGATCTTTTTCAGGAGGTGATTGGTGGATTCCTTCAACCTCTATTTTGCCCTGTGGTTCTAAAACATCAGGGCAGTTTTCCTTAAGAATTTCTCAGAGGATGATTTCTAGGTTCTTTCTTTGATCATGGCTTTCAGGTAGTCCAATAATTTTTAAATTATCTCTCCTGGATCTATTTTCCAGGTCAACAAGATATTTCACATTGCCTTCTCTTCTCTTCTTTCATTTGTTTGGATCTGTTTAACAGCATCTTGATTTATTATAAAATCACTAATCTTCCATTTGCTCCAATCTAATTCTGAAGGAATGATTCTCCTCAGTGAGCTTTTGAGATTCTTTTTCCATCTGGCAAATTCAGCTTTTTAAAGAATTCTTCTCTTCATTGACTTTTTTAGCCTGTTTTGCCATTTGAGTTAGTCTATTTTTTAAGGTGTTATTTTTCCTCAGTTAGGCTGTTGACTCTCATTTCATAATTTTCTTGTATAGTTCTCATTTCTCTTCCTAATTTTTCCTCTACTTTTCTTAATTGCTTCTTAAGGTCCTCTATGGCCTGGAACCAGCTTGTATTTTTCTTTGAAGCTTTTGGTGCAGGAGTTCTGACTTCACTGTCTTCCTCCTGTTTCATGCTTTGATCATTTTTATCTCCAAAATAGGAGCATAAAGTTGGGGTGCTCTGTTTATTTTGCTTCCTTTGCCTGCTTATGTTGCCACTCAGTCACTTTACCTCTGGGCTTTTTTGCTATCGTATGACTCTGCCACCAGACAGGGGAGCTTTGTACCAAATGCTGGGGTTTTCTCAGCTACCAAAGGTATTAGTTGGGTTCCCTCTCTGAAACCTTCACGTGCTCTGACAAGTTGGTCGAACACTCCATGACCTCCACCCTAGACCGAAATCCAGATCCAAGCAGGTTAAAGCAAGAACGGTTACCCCTCACTCTGGTTGTTTGGTCCCCCTACACTCTGCAGGCTAGGAGCTGAAGCTGCCACATGGCTTCTCCCTCCAGGGGAGAAAGGCTGACCACACTCCCAACTACTGGATCCCAAAGTCCACACTACACTGACCTCTCACTTTGTCCTTAGCATCTATGTGTTGATAATTCTGGAAACTGCCATAGCTCCTGGTGATCTGAAGTCCCTCCAGCTGGAGGCCAGTCAGGCCTGCCCTGGGGCTAAAACCTCTGGCTCATGCAGGCCTGGGCTTGGCTCCCAGAGCAGTGTGCTGGCTGATTCCTGCCAGCCTGCTGGGCTGTCTTCAGAGAGAGGTTAGCTTCTCTTTGTCATTTTGCGGGTTCTATAGCTCCAGAGTTTGTTCAGAGTCCCCTTTTACATGAATAGGGGTAAATGGAAGTCAGAGCCCTGCAGAAGTCTTGTTTCTACTCTGCCATCTTGACTCTGCCCCCTCAATTTATATTTTTAAGATACAGACATTTAAAAATTCTATTTCTTCTTCTGATAATGTGGGCAATTTATATTTTCATAAATTATTATCCTTTTCACTTCAATTGTCAGATTTGTTTGCATATAATTGGGCAAAGTAGCTCCTAATAATTCTTTTAATTCATCTTCATTGAGGTTGCATCCATCTTTTTCATTTTTGATACTGACAGTTTTGTTTTCTTTCTTTTTAAAAAATCAAATTAAGCAATATTTTATCCATTTTATTGTTTAAAAAATAAAATCAGCTCCTAGTTTTATTTACTAGCTCCTTTTTAAAATTTTCAATTTTATTCATTTTTCACTTGATTTTTAAGATTGCCAATTTGGTGTTTAAGTGGAATTTTAAATGTTCTTTTTCTAGTTTTTTTTTTAATTGCATGCCCAACTCATTGATCTGCCCTTTATTTTATTTATGTAAGCATTTAGAGATATAAATATTCTTCTAAGTAGTGCTTTGACTGCATCCTGTAAATATCTGTATTTTGTCTCATTATTGTCATTTTCTTTATTGAAATTATTTATTGTTTTTATGATTTGTTCTATTACTCAATAATTTCTTAGGATTAGATAATTTAGTTACTAATTAATTTTTAATCTATGCTTCTAGAATCTTATACTGAATGTAATTTTTATTGTATTGTGGTCTGAAAAGAATGCCTATGGAATTTTGTTTTTCTGCATTTATACACAAGATTTTTGTGCCTTAATACATGGTCAATTTTTTTTGTGAATGTGCCATATACAGCTGAGAAAAAGACATACACCTTTCTATGCCCATTCAATTTTCTCTAGAGTTCTATTAAATCTAATTTTTCTAAAATTCTATTCATATCCTTAACTTCTTTGTTATTCATTTAAGGGTTATATTTATCCAGTTCTAAGAGGGGAAATTTGAGGTCCATCATTTGTATAATTTTAATATTTCCTCCTGTAATTCATTTAACTTTTCCTTTAAGACTATGGAAGCTTTGTTATATGGTACATATATGTTTTGTATTGATATTACTTCGATGTCTATGGTACTTTTAGCAAAATGTAGTTTTCCTGCTTATCTCTTTTAATTAGATCTATTTCTACTTTTTATTTTTATTTTCTGAGATTGCTACCATTGCCTTTTTTTTAACCTCAGCTAAAGCATAATCAATTCTCTCCAGTTTCTTACTTTTACTCTGTGTTTTCCCCTCTGTTTCAAGTTTGTGTTTTATAAACACATAAAATCTCTTTATCCCATTTCCCCCTGTTTATCCTTCTCTCTCTCTCTCTCTCTCTCTCTCTCTCTCTCTCTCTCTCTCTCTCTCTCTCTCACACACACACACACACACACACACACATTCAGAACCTCAACAAAAGTCTGTTTTACTTCTGAGTGCTGCCTCCCTTAATCTACTTTCCATTCTATCAGTGCTGTCCCTTTCCCTCCTACTTCTCTGTTGGGTAAGATAGATGTCTATACCTAGTCTGTATGTATGTCATACTTATGAGAGTAAGGTTGAAGCATTGCCTATTACTTCTACTGTGCTCCCCCTCCCCATTTCTCCTCCAATGTAAAAGTTCTTCCTTTTGTACTTCTTTTATAAGATGATTTTTGCATCCCTCTGTCTCATCCCTTAATTATTTTTACATCACCCCATCATTGCCAACTCACACCCTGCCCTCTGTCTATACTGCCTTAAGAATTGTAAAATTTCTTAGGAGTTATAAGCATCATTGTTCCATATAGAAATGTAAATGGCTTAACCTTGCTGTGTCCTTTAGAAATTTTTTTTCATGTTTACCTTTTTGTCTCTCTCTTGAGTCTTGTATTTGACAGACAAATTTTCTATTTAGCTCTGGTCTTTTCATCAGGAATGCTTAGAAGTACTCTAGTTTCATTAAATATCCATTATTATATTCCAAGGATCACATTCAGTTTTGCTTGATAGGTGATTTTTGGTTTTAATCCTAGCTCCTTTGACCTCCAAAATATCATAATCCAAGTTACCTGATCCTTTGATGTAGAAGATGCTAAATTTTGTGTGATCCTTGACTGTGATTCCATGGTACTTAAATTGTTTCTTTCCAGTTGTTTACAATATTTTCTCCTTGACTTGAGAGCTCTTGTGAACAATATTTTGGGGGTCTCTTTCAGGAAGTGATCAGTGATTCTTTCTATTCTTGTGTTACCCTGTGATTTCAGGATATCTGGGCTGTTTTCCTTCACATTATTTTTGAAATATGATATCTAGACTTTTTAAATTTTTATCATGGCTTTCTGGTAGCTCAATAATTCTTAAATTATGTCTCCTCAATGTATTTTTCAGATCAATTGTTTTACCAATGTTTCACATTTCCTTCTATTTTTCCCCATTCTTTTGACTTTGTTTTATTGTTTCCTGATGTCTCAGAAAAGTTTCCACTTTCTCAATTCCAATTTTTTTGGTATGTTTATGCTCTATTAACTTCTGTTTTACATCATTCATTTCTGCCAGACTTTGAGCTACAATCATTCCCTGCCCCCTTTTTTCCCTACCCACCCTCCCAGAATATCAGTCCTGCAAGATATCTCTTCCTCTAGGGGCGGAGCCAAGATGGCAGAGTAGAAACAGCTCATCCAAGCCACTCTGCCCCCACATTCCCCCCAAACGATGTAAACGGGGACTCTAAACAACTTCTGGAGCCCCAGCACCCACAGAACGACACAGAGAAGCTAAACTCCCGCTGAGGACAGCCCAGCAGCCCTGCAGGAAGGACCAGCGCAGTGGTCTGGGACCTGGCAGCGTGCAGCGTGCAGCGCGCAGAGCACAGGAGCTGAGCCAAGCCGAGCCCAGGTCCACATGAGCCGAGGTTTTAGCCCCAGGGCGGCAGGGCCAGCAGCCAGCTGGAGGAACCCCAGAACACCAGGAGCTGTGGCGATTCCAGAACTATCAACATAGCCTTGCCTGGGACAAAGTAAGAGGTTAGTGTCCTATGGACTTTGGGACTGGTATTAGGGAATGCGTCGGCTCCCTCCCCTGGGGGCTAGAAGCCGCTGAGGACAAATGCCATTTTGTAGTTTTCAGAGGCAGATCCCGCTCCCAGCCTGCAAATTTGTAGGGAGATCTAGCGATCAGTCTTGGGGGGTGATCGCTCTTGCTTTAACCTCCCTGGATCTGGATTGTGATCTAGGGTGGAAGTCGTGGGTGGGTTTACAGCTTGCCAGGAACGGAAGTTGCCCCCCACACGTTCGGGACGAAAATTCCTCTATCTGGCCTTAAAGCCATAGTGTGGCAACAAGCCCAAAAGTCAAGTAATTAAGTGGCAACATGCCAAGGCAAAGGAAACAGAGGAGTGCGACCCTGAGCTCCTATTTTGGGGGCATAGAGCGGGAAAGGACTGTGAGGTCAGAAGTCCTGCTCCAAAAGCCACAGGGGAAGACATGAGCAGGTTGCAGGCCATAGAGGACCTTAAGAAGGACTTTAAAAACAAATAAGAGAGTGGAGGAAAAATTGGAAAGAGAAATGAGAAGGATTGCAGGGAAATTATGAAATGAGGTCAACAGCCTGACTGAGGAAAATAACACCTTAAAAAATAGACTAACTCAAATGGCAAAGGAGGCCCAAAAGGGCAATGAGGAGAAGAATGCCTTAAAAAGTGGAATTTGCCAGATGGAAAAAGAATCTCAAAAGTTCACTGAGGAGATTCATTCCTTCAGAGTTAGACTGGAGCAAATGGAAGCTAATGACTTTATGAGAAATCAAGATGCTGTTAAGCAGATCCAAACAAATGAAAGATTAGAAGGCAATGTGAAATATCTAGTGGGAAAAACCACTGACCTGGAAAATAGATCCAGGAGAGACAATTTAAAAATTATTGGACTACCTGAAAGCCATGATCAAAGAAGGAACCTAGAAATCACCCTTAGAGAAATTAGGAGGAATTGCCCTGATGTTTTAATGCAGAGGGCAAATAGAGTGAAGAACCACGATCACCTCCTGAAAAGATCCCAAAAAGAAACTCCCAGGAATGTTATAGCCAGGTTCAAATCCCCAATAGGAGAAAATACTTCAAGCAGCCAGGAAGAGACAATTTCAATATTGTGGAAACACAATGAGGATAGCCCAGGACCTGGCGGCTTCTACACTGAGGGATTGGAAAGGGCATGGAATATGATATTCCAGAGGGCAAAAGAACTGGGAATGAACCCAAGGGTCACCTACCCAGCAAAACTGAGTATTTTGTTTCAGGGGAAAATATGGTCATTCAGTGGAATAGAGGACTTTCAAGCATTCTTGAGGAAAAAACCAGAATTGAATAGAAAATTTGACATCCAGACACAAGAAGCAAGAGATGCCTGAGAAGGTAATCAGGGAAAAGAAATCAAAAGGAACTTATCAAAGTTGAACTATTTATATTCCTATATGGAAAAGCAATAACTATGACTGATGATATCTTTCTCACTATGAAAATAATGGAAGAAGGGTGTGTGGTCATATGAATACATATGTGAATGTGTGTGTATGTGGTTACAGTTATATATGGATAGAGGGCATAGGTTGAATTTGTTGGGAAGGGAGAATACTCAAGGGATGAAATTATGAGGTGAGAGAGGAAAGTAGCAAAAGGAGATGGGGAGAGACATGGTAGGGTAAACTATCTTATGTAGGGGAAGTGGTTGCAAAGGAGGGGGAGGATAAGGAAGGCTAAAAAGGCAAAACCACATTCACATTGAATTTGGTTCAGGGAGAAAATGACATACATACTAAATGGGATATCTCAACCTGCAGCAGGATAGGGGGAAGGGGGATGGGAGGAGGGATGATGGATGGGAGGGCATCCTTGGGGTGAGGGGAGGTTGGAAGTACCCACTATAGAAGAGGGACAGGATCATGTAGGGAATGGACCAGGTGGGGGGTGGGATGAGTGGGAGGGAATTATAGCAGCCTTGTACAATGTTCTACTATGATAATGTTTTGCATGGCTGAGTGTATAACATATTGTGAATTACTATCTCCCAGAGGGAATGGGTGACAAGGGAGGAAGGAAATGGATCTGAAATTTGAGTTCGTAACATTAAATGTTTCAAATATATATGATGCTATTATTAATACTCTTTTGCTTGTAATAGGGGAGATAAGATGTGCAGGCATTTGGGATGCAAAGACTCACCTTCCTCTAATGGAAAATTCGATGGGGGTATGGGAGAAGGTATGGGAGAGGCAGATTAGAAGGATATATTGTGGATTACTCTCTGGTGAGGTTGGTAGGGGAATAATGGGGGAGAAAATGATTGTAACTCAAAATCTGGCGGAAATGAATGATGTAAAACAGAAGTTAATGATCGTCTGAATTGAAAAAAAAAGATATCGCTTCCTCCAATCTTCTCTCTCCCATACCTTCTCCCATACACCCATCGACTTTTCCATTAGAGGAAGGTGAATCTTTGTGTCCCAATGCCTGCACATCTTATCTCCCCATTACAAGCAAAAGAGTATTAATAATAGTATTTATATATATTTGAAACATTTAATGTTACGACCTCGAATTTCAGATCCATTTCCTTCCTCCCTTGTCACCCATTCCCTCTTGGGAGATAAGTAATTCAGTATATGTTGTACATGTCTAGCTATGCAAAACATTATCATAGTAGATATATTGTACAAGGCTGCTTATAATTCCCTCCCACTCATCCCACCCCCCACCTGGTCCATTCCCTACATGATCCTGTCCCTCTTCTATAGTGGGTACTTCCAACCTCCCCTCACCCCAAGGATGCCCTCCCATCCATCATCCCTCCTCTCATCCCCCTTCCCCCTATCCTGCTGCAGGTTGAGATATCCCATTTGGTATGTATGTCATTTTCTCCCTGAACCAAATTCAATGTGAATGTGGTTTTGCCTTTTTAGCCTTCCTTATTCTCCCCCTCCTTTGCAACCACTTCCCCTTGCTTCTTCTACATGAGATAGTTTACCCTACCCTGTCTCTCCCCATCTCCTCTTGCCACTTTCCTCTCTCACCTCATAATTTCACCCCTTGAGTATCCTCCCTTCCCAACAAATTCAACCTATGCCCTCTATCCATATATAGCTGTAACCATATACACACACATTCACATATGTATTCATATGACCATACACCCTTCTTCCATTATTTTCATAGTGAGAAAGATTTCCTCAGTCAAAGTTATTGTTTTTCCATATAGGAATGTAAATAGTTCAACTTTGATAAGTTCCTTTTGATTTCTTTTCCCTGATTACCTTCTCAGGCATCTCTTGCTTCTTGTGTCTGGATGTCAAATTTTCTATTCAATTCTGTTTTTTCCTCAAGAATGCTTGAAAATCCTCTATTCCACTGAATGACCATATTTTCCCCTGAAACAAAATACTCAGTTTTGCTGGGTAGGTGACCCTTGTGTTCATTCCCAGCTCTTTTGCCCTCTGGAATATCATATTCCATGCCCTTCAATCCCTCAGTGTAGAAGCTGCCAGGTCCTGGGCTATTCTGATTGTGTTTCCACAATATTGAAATTGTTTCTTCCTGGCTGCTTGTAGTATTTTCTCCTTCATCTGGGGATTCTGGAACCTGGCTATAATATTCCTGGGAGTTTTCTTTTTGGGATCTTGTTCAGGAGGTGATCAGTGGATTCTTTCAACCTCTATTTTGCCCTCTGGATCTAAAACATCGGGGCAATTTTCCTTGAGAATTTCTTGAAGGGTGATTTCTAGGTTCTTTCTTTGATCATGGCTTTCAGGTAGTGCAATAATTTTTAAATTGTCTCTCCTGGATCTATTTTCCAGGTCAGTGGTTTTTCCCATGAGATATTTCACATTGCCTTCTAATCTTTCATTTGTTTGGATCTGCTTAACAGCATCTTGATTTCTCATAAAGTCATTAGCTTCCATTTGCTCCAGTCTAACTCTGAAAGAATGATTCTTCTCAGTGAGCTTTTGAGATTCTTTTTCCATCTGGCAAATTCAGCTTTTTAAAGAATTCTTCTCCTCATTGCCCTTTTGGGCCTCCTTTGCCATTTGAGTTAGTCTATTGTTTAAGGTGTTATTTTCCTCAGTCAGGCTGTTGACCCTCATTTCATACTTTTCCTGCATCCTTCTCATTTCTCTTCCCAACTTTCCTTCCACTTCTCTTATTTGATTTTTGAAGTCCTTCTTAAGGTCCTCTATGGCCTGCAACCCGCTCATGTTTTCCCCTGGGGCTTTTGGAGCAGGACTTCTGACCTCACAGTCCTCTTCCCCTGTGCTTCGACCCTCTTTGCCCCCAAAGTAGGAGTCTAGGGTTTCATTTTTCTGTTTAATTTGTTTCCTTTGCCTTGGCATGTTGCTACTTAATTACTTGACTTTTGGGCTTGTTGCCACAGTATGGCTTTGAGGCCAGATAGGGGAATTTTCATCCCGAATGTGTGTGTGGGGGCAACTTCTGTTTCTGGCAAGCTGGAAACCCACCCATGACCTCCACCCCAGATCACAGTCCAGATCCAGGGAGGTTAAAGCAAGAGTGATTACCCCCCAGGACTGATCACTGGATCTCCCTACAGTTCGAAGGCCAGGAGCTGGAGCTGCCTCTGAAAACTACAAAATGGCGTGTCTCCTCAATGGCTTCTAGCCCCCAGGGGAGGAAGCTGACGCGTTCCCCAAATACTGGTCCCGAAATCCATAGGGCACTAACCTCTCACTTTGTCCTAGGCATGTCTATGTTGATAATTCTGGAATCGCCACAGCTGCTGGTGTTCTGGGGTCCCTCCAACCGGCTGCTGGCCATGCCGCCCTGGGGCTAAAACCTTGACTCAGGCAGACCTGTGTTGTTCTGTGGGTGCTGGGGCTCCAGAAGTTGTTCAGAGTCCCCTTTTACATAGTTTGGGGGTAATCTGGGGGCAGAGTGGGTTGGACATGCTGTTTCTACTTTGCCATCTTGCCCCAATTCTAATTTTTAAAGAATAGTTTTCTTTAATGAGCTTTTGTACCTCTTCCCTTCCGCCCCTCCCATTTGGTCAATTCTGCTTTTTAAGGAGTTGTTTTCTTCAGTGAATTTTTGTACCTCTTTTTCCATTTGACCAACATCTTTTTAAAAGATAGTATTTTCTTCAGTATTATTTGGATATGTCTCTTTTACCAAGCTCTTGACTCTCTTTTCCAAAATTTCTTTGCATTATTCTCATTTCTTTTTCACATTTTTCCTCTCCCTTTATTATTTTATTTTTAAAATCCTTTCTGAGCTCTTCTAGGAATTCATGTTGGACTTGTGACCAATTCATTTCTTTTTTCCTTTAAGGTTTTGCTTGTAGCTGTTTTGACTTCATCTTCTTCTGAGTTTTTGTCTTGATCTTCCCTGCCTCCGTAGTAGTTTATAGTCAGGTTCTTTTTTGTTGTTTGTTTATTTCCCTAGCGGATTTCTTGACTTTTAACTTCATGTTAAAGTTGGACTCTTCTCTCAGGATAGAGGGGATACTGTTCTGAGCTTTAAGTTTTCCAGGCTGCTATTTTTAGAGCTCCATCCTGTAACTGTGACCAGGATCCCTGTACCCCCATTGAAAAAGTGCTACTGCTCCTCTTTGCCCTGAATCTGTGATCTGGAGCTGAATATAGGCTATACAAATGGGTCCTGAACCTAGTTCCAGTAAAGGATCCCCTATAATCTCTTTCTGACTAGTTGTCTAACCCCTTCTCATTTATTTTCATTTGTCAAGTCCTATTAATCTTGCTTTTGCTGTCTTTGGCTGCTATCTTTTGATGTTGCTTTATTTCCCCCTAGTAAAGCTTTATAGCGTCAATTAAGTCTTTGCTGAATTAAGGAAATAACAATAATCTACATGCAGAGAACAACTATAATAATAGTTTATGTTTATATAGCACTTTAGGATTTGCAAAGTATCTGTTTAATTTTAGTCCTCACAAAACTCTGTGAGGTAGGTGCTGCTATTATCCCCATTTTACAGATGAGGCAACCTGCCCAGCAACACACAACTAGCAAGTGTCTGAGGCAGGCTTCAAGCTTAAATCTTCATTCCAAGTCTAGTGCTCTTATCTATTATATAAGCTGCCACCTCCATTCTGCTCTTTTGTTTTGCTGTTCAGTCATGTTTAATCATGTCCACCTCTTCGTGACCCCATTTTGGGTTTTCTTGGCAAAGATAATAGAGTGCTTTGCCACTTCCTTCTCTAATGTTATGCTCTAGAATTATTTAAATACATTATTTCCTTTGAGTCTCACAACAGCCCTATTGGGTAGTTAGTGTAAATATCAGTTAGTAGCAAGCATCCCTACCTTACACGTGAGAAAACTAAGACCCACAAGAGTTGAGTGATTTGACTAATGTTTCATGGTTAGTAAGGGGTACAGCTAAGACTCAAAGGTAGTCTCCTGATTTCAGACTCATTCATTTTTTTTACTATATCACATTGTCCTAACAAGATGGAAAGCTTTTGTCTCTATCTCAATCAGCTTTCTTGGAAGATTCAGGTATTCCAAAGGCCCAGCCAGTCAAGGAGCTATGAAAGAGTGAGAACTGAAGTGATGTCCCAGGGAAGGGTCACTGGGGACTTGGGACCTCCCAGCAACCATTATTCAACAAACTCCTGTTAAGGAGCTATGCCAAATGTCACTTTGAGTCCAGCCCAAAATTTGTATCCCACAAGGCTATGTACTTGGTTATACTTAGAGAAAGGCTGGTGCAAGGCTTCTTCATGAACCCTTGAACTTATTGCAGGTGCAAGATAAAGTACAAAGTAAAAAAATATATATATATGTTTTTCCAAGCTCATCATGGGAACCATGGAGTCTAAGGGAATAAGGGTCTGTGTTATCTTCACTGTTATATCTCTTTGTCATAAGGGTATAAAAGGGTACAGAAAATGTATAATAAATGGACTGCTTGCTTGCATCCCGCCTGACCCATGTCTTTATCATCCTGTCACCAAGCACCAAAGTGTCAGGATTGATGGACGAGTCCCTGACAAACTCCAGTCTTCTAATACCTGACCCATCCTCCTCTTCAACACATACTCTATGATTCAATGACATTGGCCTCCTGGTTGTTTCTTGAACAAGGCACTCCATCTTTTTGGCTCAGGGAATTTTCTCTGGCTCTCCACCATTTCTGAAATGCTCCCCCTGCACTGTTCCTCCTCCTGACCTCCCTGGCTTCCTTTAAGACCCAACTAAAACTGGGGCAGCTAGGTGGCACAGTGAACAGAGCACCAGCCTTGGAGTCAGGAGGACCTGAGTTCAAATTCGGCTTCAGACACTTAACACAAAAATTACCCATGTGACCTTGGGCAAGTCATTTAACCCCAATTGCCCTGCCTTCCCCCTGTCCAAAAAAAAAAAAAAAGCCAACTAAAATCCCCTCTCCTAGAGTTTAGACCCAACTAAAATCCCATCTCCTAGAGGAAGTCTTCTCTAACCCCTTCTAGGTCCTTCCCTTGGTTAATTATCTCCTATTTTTTCTGTATGTAGCTTACCTCCTGTATATTTGTTTGCAGGTTGTCTCCTCCATTAGACTATAAGCTCCCTGAGGGCAGGGACTGTCTTTACCTCTTTTTGTATTACCAGCACTTAGCACAGTGCCTGGCATACAGTAGTCAATAAACATTTATTGAATTGAACTGAACTAAGCACTACTATTTTTAAAAAATTTAAAAAATTTTTTTGCTTTTCGGGGGGCGGGGGGGTAGGGAGGGGAAGGCAGGGCAATTGGGATTAAGTGACTCACCCAAGATCACATGGCTAGTAAGTGTTAAGTGCATGAGGCTGGGTTTGAACTCAGGTCCTCCTGACTCCAGGGCTGTTGTTCTATTCATTATGCCAACTAGCTGCCCCAGCACTAGTGTGAGTCCAGAGCATCTGAATTTAAGTCTCAGATTGGCTATTTAGCAATACTATGACCCTGGGCAGGTCTTTAACCTCTGGTTCTCATTTTCCTCAATTGAAAATAAGGAATTTGGGCTAGAAGATTTCTAAGATCCCTCTCCGCTTTAAATCATACAATTGCTGGAGGGGTCATGAAGCCCTTGGGATGAACCTCTCATTAGCCAGCAGCTGTTGGAAAACTTCCTAAATCAAGGTAACCAAAATGCCTGAAGCTACTATGGCAGCAGAGCCATCCCCAATGAACAAAGGGCCTCTGACCAAACCGTTGCTTATCTGGAAGGAGCAGGTGAAGGTTGTGCTCCTGAAGGACAAATTGTTTTGCTAAATAGAACTAATAGCACATGGGGGAGAATCTTCCCTCCTGCTTTTCTTTTTTTAGTATATCTTTCCCCAAGTATCTACACACTGAAAGACACTATAAAATGCAGCAAGATTTACTAAGGAAAGCAGTACTGATACATGGTCCAGTTTCCAGGCCCTGGGCTTGGGAGCAATCAAATTGAGCCAACCAACATTTATTAAGTGCCTACTATGAACAGAGAGCCCTGGCTTCTGCCCTTGGGCAGGAGCAAAAAGAAATGAGCCATGGCTCCTGCTGTAAAATCCTACCACTTCACTGCTAGAGGAGTAAAGGTAGAAAGCTTCGATTTGATGTGGTACAGTGGAAAGAGCATTGGCTCTGGCATCAGAGGTTGTGGGTCAGTCATTTCAATCTTGTCTGACTCTTTGTGACCCCATTTGGGGTTTTCTTGGCAAAGATATTGGAGTGGTTTGCCATTTCCTTCTCCAGTTCATTTTACAGGTGAGGAAATGGAGGCAAACAGGGTTAAGTGACCTTCCCAGAGTCACAACGCCAGGATGTGTCTGAGACGGGATTTGAGTTCAGGTCCTCCTGACTCCAGGCCCAATCTATCCACTGCCCTGTGGCATCAGAGGACTTAGGTTCAAAGCCTGCCTTGCCTATTATCTTTGTAAGTTACTTAGGTAAGGGAGAGGGCTGATTGATCCATTTAAAGTAACAAGAAATGCTAGACCTAATATCAGGTGAGATCAGCTCTACTGAATCAACCAATCAAAGCCCTTAACCTTAATCTCCATCCTTTATGTCTTCTCTAAGATAGTAAGCTAATCAGGAGTCTAGCATTCCAATGGCAAGCCAGAAAAGAGCAGAAATTTTACTAATTGGAAATCTGGTGGGGGGGTGGGGCAAGTTCAAGATGTGAGAGGAGCTGTCACTAGGAGACTCCAAGTCCCATGAGGACTGGAACTTTATCTTCTCTAAAGTTTACAATTGTCCCAGTCCTCTGTATGTCCTTAATGTATTTTTAATTAAAAAAGATTAATTCCATATGTAATTAATTGCCAAATAACTGGTGGTAGAGGATTATATAATTTTAGGATTTAAGGCTGAAAGAGATCTTAGAATACAGATCATATAACGTCAGAACATGGAACAGTGTGAGAGCTGTGAGGACTTCAGAGATGGCCTCACCCAATTCTCTCATTTTCAAGATGAGGAAAATGAGGCCCCCAGGGGTAAAAGTATCTCACCCAAGGGTCACACAGGAAGTAAATATTAGTGTTCAAAGGAGGCAGGGGTGACTTCTGGTTGAAGTAATCAGAGATGGCTTCACAGAAGAGGTGGGGTTCAAGATGAGTCTGGAAGGATGGGTAGGACAATTGGACTGAAGGAGAGGTTACAGGGGAAAGACCTTTACTGTAGATGATGAAAATAAAAGATTAGAGGCCTGGGAAAGTAAGACCTATTTACCGGAAAATAAAAACAAACATAAATACAAACAAAAACAAATACAATCCTAGCTTGTCTGAGGCCAGGGATTGTTGGGAGGGAATAGCAGGAGATAAATATGGAAGAAGCAACTGGAGCCAGAATATGGCAAGGTTTGAATAAAAACAATAGCTGGGTTTTTTATGGCATGTTGAGGTTTGCAAAGGGCTTTATGAATATTATCTGGTTACCCTTATCATCTCCACTCTACAGATGAGGAAACATTGCTTACATGTATATAATTATTTATAAATTATATCCAAAATAAATATAAGGTAGAGAAGGCGGGATCCCAGGAGTTGAGGACATAAAGACAAAAATGGAAGATGCCTTGGCTTCAAGGATCTCACATTCTCATCTGTTTCCTCCTTCTGCCAAGGTGGTCTGCAGAATATTTCCATTACAATATACATATATATATATATATATATTTTAAATGTTCTTCCTCTTTTGATCTTCAATTAAATTCTATCTATCATGCTTCCCCACCTCCTATTCTTTTCCTATCACTTTCCATATGGCTCCTCTTCAAACTATTGGGGGGCCAGAGAAAGTTTTTAAGGAAAGGAATGAAAAGCCTAATCAGGTAGCACTTGCAGTATGGAGTTGCTGGAGGCAGGAGACCCAGACTAGAAGCTGTACAAGAGATGGCTTTTCAAATGTGGGTATTGGTCATGTGAGTGGAGAAGAGTGGGAAAGGTGTGAGGGACATGCTTGGTGGAAAATGAATAGGTCTGGCAGTTTGCTGGAGGTGAGAAAAGAGAGAAGGAAGAGGAAGAAGTTAATGAAGTTTTCAGGCAGGGGAATGACATGATGACCTCCATATTTTAAGAAGAAAAATCCATCAACAAAATAGAATTAAGGGAGACCAGTCAAGAAACAGCTACAAAAGTCTGGCTGTGAGGGAGTGAATTCTCTCAAATGAGGGGCAATATGGTAGGAGGAGATGCTTGTAAAGGCAAGATAAATAGGGCTAAACACCTGACTGTAAATGAGAGGGGAGATAAGGAAAAAAGGAGTCAATGATGGCACAGTAGAATTAGAAGGACATGGGGTCAGGGGACCTGATTTCAAATCCTGTCTCTGTCACTTACTATTTTTGTGACCTTCAGCTAGTGATTTAAAATCTCTGGGAATCAGTTCATTGTCCCATCTGGAAAATGGAGCAGATGACCTCAAAAGTCCCTGCAAGCTGAAAATCTTTGGCTTTGAGGAAATGAAAAAATCATTTACTCCCCACTTTAAATGGAATTAACCTTTCTTTTGAGACAGAAGCATTTCCCTTTGGAAACTTAGGAGACTGATCTCAAATGTCAATGAGATTTAGCAATGTAACAGAAGGATGATTATTTACACAGTGAATCAGTATGGTATAATGGGAAAAACACTGGATTAGAGATCAGGGGTCCCGAGTTCAAGTCCTTGCTCTGCTACTATTTGATATGCAGCCTGTGGTAAATCCTTTAATCTCTCAGCCTTCTGTCTCTTGATTTGAAAAGTGGGAATTAAAAAAGAAAACCATAACCCATCCCAAACTTTCCACCTTCTGATAGTAATCAAAGATTTATAAAGCACTTTCCTTGAAACAACACTATACATACGCTCTTTGGAGAGAGGGGGGAACGGGTACTGAATGTTACATAGTCACCAACTATTGGTTGGCTTTGCTTAAATGTTTTTTTTTTTATTATTATTATCTTGTAAAGCATGCGAAGGTAGAGAATGATATATTTGAAAATAACAGTGATGTAAAGACAAAAGGCATCAATAAACATTTTAAAACACTGCAAGGGAAATAATAGGGACATGATTATCCGTATTTTGCAGAGGAAACTGAGATTCAGAGAGCTGAAGTGACCTGTCGAGTCAGCAAGCAGCACAGTTGGGATTCTCATCCCATAAGGAAGTCTTCTGAGTTCAGGTCCAGCATGCTTCCAGCTCAGCGAGGCTGTCCCAGTGGTGTTGGTGTGATGACCAGATGTGATAATGATTATAAAAGGGTTCTGTAATCATAACCCACTTCACACAGTTAAGTTATGACTATCCTCTCTTTTTTTTCTAGCAAATGAAGTTTAGATCCCAAACCCCAAGTTTAGGAGAAACCTGTCTTATCTTTCACATTTTAATGTTGTGTGTGTGTGTGTGTGTGTGTGTGTGTGTGTGCATGTATGGTGTGAGAGTGTGTGTGTGTGTGTGTGTTTATGTGTTCACTGTTGTGCCTGGTTTTCCGCATCCCCCCCCCCCCCCCAAGGAAGTGAGCAGATTGTCAGGTCAGCTCCGCCCTCCCCCTCTGGGTCTCAGCCGTTTCCACTTAGCTCACCTGCTTAGAAATGTGCGGGCTTCTGGGTCAGACTTGGAAGTTTCAAGGTGTGTACTGACCAATCGCTGCTTACATAAGGCCCCCTTTATAAGCTAAGGTTCTACCCCAGATCAGGGCTGTTGCAGGCTGCTGCTACTACTATTGCTATACTTGAGACATGTGGCCTGATCAGCCAAGATGGATTTTTAAATAGAGGTCCATTCTAAAATTATTACTTGGGTTTTGCTCACATTAATCAAGGTACAACATCACATGCACACACATGCATACACTCTCTCTAAGGTTAGCACCGCTTCAAGGGACCACTGACTATCTAGAACAGAAAGATGGAATTGATAGGGCATTCCACATAATTAGGAATCATGTTCCTCTTGTCTAGAACAATCATTCAAAAAAAGAAAAGACAAAAATGAGGCCCTCAAAGAGGAAGGTTACATTGCCCAAGGTCCCACTGAATCAATGGCAGTCAAGGGGAGAGTCTGAGTCTTATAATATCTTAATTTACATAGCACATAATAATTTATAGCAATGGCTGACACAGGATTTTATAGTTTGTAAAGTTGTTTACATATACATATAATAATAATAGCTAACATTTATATAATACTTACCTGCCAGGTACTGTTCTAAGCACTTTCCAGTTATTATCTCATTTGATCCTCACAATAAACCTGAGAGGTAGATCTTCATTTTAGAGAAGAGGAAATAGAGGCAAACAGAGGTTAAGTGACTTCCTCAGAGTCACATAGCTAGAAAGTGTTTGAGGTTAGATTTGAACATGGGTCTTTCTGACTCCGAGCACAAGTTCTCTCTGTTGTTCCTCAGTCATATCTGACTTTTTAATTATCCTTTTTGGAGGGGGAAAGGCAGAACAATTGAGGTTAAGTGACTTGCCCAAGGTCACATGGCTAGTAAGTGTTAAGTATCTGAGGCTGAATTTGAACTCAAGTGCTCCTGACTCCAGGGCAGGTGCTCTATTCACTGTGCCACCTAGCTGCCCCAATCTGACTCTTTTTTTATCCCCAAAGAACATACTATGCCAGGCCTTTCTCTCTTCCACTATCTCTCAAAGTCTGTTCAAATTCATATTTGTTGCTTCCATGACACTATCTATCCATCTCATCCTCTACTGCTCCCTTTTCCTTTTGCCTTTAATTTTTTCCAACGTCAAGGTCTTTCTCAACAAGTCCTGTCTTCTCATGTAGTCAAAGTATTTAAGATTTAACTTCAGTATTTGACCTTCCAGTGAATAGTCTAAAATAATTTCTTTAAGAATTGCCTAATTTGACTTCCTTGCTGTCCAAGGGACTCTTAAAAATCTTCTCCAGCATTACAATTTGAAAGCACTGTCAACTGTGCCATATGTATACATATACATACACATACATAAATACATGCACACATACATTTGCCCACTGGACATCTTAAAGCATAGGCTGGATGATCACTTAGTAGGGATGTTATGGAGAGCTTTCCTATTCAGGCACAACTTGGATGCCGTGATGTTTGAGATCTCGGCTTACTCAAAGGTTACTGCTGTGGTGATTTACTCAAGGTGAATAAGAGCTGGTCAGTGGGGGAATTGGACATCCAACCCAAGTCTGCTGTCCCCAAGACCTGGGCTCTTTCCTCAGTATTACAACATCAACAAAGAATGCAGCTATGACCAGGGGCAGGGAAGCCACATAGCCTGTGACTGCTAACCAAGTACAGCCCATCTGTTTTATTTTCCATCTGCCCTTCCATCTCATATCCCCAAGATTTTTATGTTTACTTAGTCCCTGGCTTTTCTCCTCTGTTGGGATGCTGTGTGTCCTTACTTCCTCTGATTATTGTGTCCAGTTAGCCAACATATGTCTTCTCTGCCTTGGTTTCAATTCCATTGTCTATGTTATCTCATCCCCATGCTGGCCAATTTCAAGACTCTCTGTATGTTTCCTTATCTTTATTGCTGTTAGTCTTGCTGCTGTCCAAGCAACGTGGCAATTACATCTCCATTTTCCTCTCCCAGTTTGAAGGACACAGCCAGCACAAATCAATACTGGGGACTCATCAGTTCAATGTGCCATAGAAAGGATTTACAGCTGTGAGGAACTTTATGGAGCGTGGGTTTAGATTTAGAGCTGGAAGGGATGTAAGCCTTTATCCAATCTCCCTTCCCTGCCATTTTGTAGATGAGGAGACTGAGGGTCAGAGAGAAGAAGGTCACATGGGGCACAGGAAGCACAGCTAGATGGGGTTTTCTCCAGCTCAGTATATGCCCCTTTTCTAATTTGTGTCAATTGATTTGATTTTGGCGGCAATAGCAGCTCACATTTCAATAGGATCATCGCACTAATAATGAACTTTATATATACTGTGTCCTTGGGGTCATAGGATCATTCACTTAGAGCTTTAAGGAATCTAAATGGCCATTTAGTCCAGTCCCCTCCTTTTACAAAGAGAGACATCAAGGCACAGAGAGATTAGTGACTTGTTTGTGGCAAAGTTGGGATCCAAACCAGGTCTCCTGATTCCCAACCCAGTGTTCCTTCTGCTATACCAATTTATAACCTACCTGTGCGGTAAAGGGACATGTCCCAAAGCATGGAGTAAGAATCAGAGTTAGACCTTAAACTCAGGCCTCTCAATTCTGGGCCCAGTGTTCTTTCTTTTGTGCCACACTGTCAAATTCTCCCTCCTTTGTGAAATGTTGGAATCCTGGTGACCTTTGGGGTTAGTAAGGGAAACTTCCAAAACAAAAGACTTCTGCCTCAAAAAAATTAAAAAAACAACAACCCAACCCAACCACAACAAAAGAGAGTGAATCCATTTTTAATCAGGGAGTGAACAATGTGGGTGTGCCCCCAGAGTTTCCCGTATATTTATTTTGTTATCAGAGGTGTGGGTGGGTAGGACTGCTAAGAAGATTTAGTAAGTTCTTTTACAGTCCCCATGAAGGTTTTAATTAAAAGAAGTTACCAAAGCCACTTTTCATTATTCATCCTGTTAATGAGGGACCAAGAGGCAGTGTCTGATGGAAAATTATGGTTAGCATTAGTAGGTGGATCTCAAATCATTAATGTAAGTGCTTCTCTAAATGCAAATGCTATGGGCACATCTGCCTCACCCAAGAACTCATTTGGGATGATTTTTTTTCAAGCAAAGAGTCTCACAATGGGTGAGTTTATTGGTCAGAATTATCTGAATAATCAAGGCAGCTTGTTTCAGGAAGGCATTTCAGGTTGATACATATGTCAGTAGCAGCTCCCAGGTAAAGGGGAGCCATAGATAAATATAGAGGTAGTGTTAAGTAGAAAGGTTGCCTCACAGAGTACCGTACCTCTCTTTTAAGATGTAGATTAAGCACCATTTTTTGTGTAAAGCCTTTTCTGGTGTCTCCAACTTTAGGTGTTTTCCCTCCTAATCTATCTCACATTTAACTAATTGGCATATATTCCTATTTTATTTACTCTATATTTATGCTGTATATATGTTTTTATGTGCTTGTCTCTTCCATTAGGGTCAGTAAGGAGTGTTTTATCTTTTCTACTTGTATCCCTGGTGCCTAGCACAAGTTCCTTATATACAGTAGGTGTTTGATAAATTCTTGAGAATCAATATTCCATTAATTAATTGGACAGAGCCAGAGGAACTCATTTGAAATCCAACATCTGCTACTTAGCCTGTTTAACTTCAGATCAATTATTTTGCCTTTCTAGGCCTTATTTCCCCATAGTAAAGGAGGGGATTGGGGATTGAGTGCATGAACTCGATAGTGAGTTACCTACTAAAGTTCATCCACCAAGTCAGCTTCAGATCCAGGACTTGAACCAGGTTACCTAATTCCAAGTCCAGTGCTTTTTCCAATCTACCACCATCATATTGTTTCTGGCATTTGATAAACCTGAAATCACAGTACCTAGAACTATGCATGAGCTTAGAGCTAGTGATGGGGATGCTGAGAGATTCCACAAGAATATTGGTCCCTGTGCACTTGGGGTCCTCATTTCCTATCTCCTTGTAAAGAGAGAAAAAAGCCTTTGATAGTAGCAGTGTAGATACTCGAAGGTACTCTACACTTAAAGCAGACAAGCAACTTGAGTTTTGGCCTCTATTTTGGGTGATATTAGAGGTTCCCTTCCAGTTATTATATTCTAAGGTCTGTGTTTTAGTACCCCCTTTGGCCCTTGGGCAATAGTTCGGCAACATCTGCTCTAGAAAATGAAAGGTTCCACAATGGTAGGGGCTATGTTTAACTTAATAATATTTCACCTAACTCTGGTGTCTTAAGATAGAACATAAACCCTCAATACTCAGGACTGTTTCATCTTGGTGTTTGTGATCGAACTGCCCACTATAGCCTCCTACATGCTAATAACTGTTTATTGAATCACATTGATTTTACAAAGCACTTTCCACTCTATACACTGGTGAAGTGTTCAGTATGGGTATCATTGAACCCATTTTACAGATGAGGTTCATGAGAAATAAAGTGACTTGCTCAGGATCATATAACTCTCAAGAGTCAGAATTGTGATTGGAGCTCCTATCTCCTGACTCCAACTTAGTGCTGCTCCTACCATACCACATACATTTCCTAAACATTTTCTCTTCCTAAAGCTAAATACATCTCTCTACACTGAACACACTTAATAAATGTTTGTTGAATCGAATTAAAAGATCATTCATAGGTTTTTAGTAGAGTTATTTGTGTATCTGTTAAAGTTCCCCAGTAGATGTTAAGCTCTGTGGGAGAAGGGGCTGTGATTTATTTGATTTTGTATCCCCAGCGGCTAACTAAGAACTTAAATGTACCAGGCACTTAATAAATTGTTTTCTTCAAACTTGAATTCAATCCAATATACACTCTAGCAGGTCCTATCCAGCTGAAAAGGCCTCAAGTGTAGGCTGGTGATGGATTGTAGAGGAGAACCAGCCTAGCTAACCATGGAGAGGCTTGTTGCCAAAACATTAGCTTCCAGGTGATAAATTGTTTTGGCTCCACCAAGCCATGAAGCTCCTCCATCAAGTAGTGGTGGATCTGTGGTCTACATTAGTAAAGAGCTCCCCCCTCCCCTTGCCTTATCAATGAATCACATGGCTTTCAAAGAAGTGAAGTTTCAGCTATTAACCACGCAGGGTACAGACTCAAATGGGCAAATGGGGCCAAAAAAATATCTTATTATTATAAAATCTGGCAATGTATCTTCTTTCTGGGACTTATGAATGCTGTAGCAGCTGCTTGCTTGGGGTTACTCATCTGGGAGGAAGGGGAAGGGCAGCATTGTTACTATTCTTGTTCTTGCTTACCTTAACCTAGTGCCTTCTATTGGGTGTTGACTGGATCAGGCAGGAGGGGAGGCAATCTAGAACAATGTCCATCTACCTTTTTAGGTAGTTGGCATCTCCCTGGCCCTAGAATAATCATGGGAGTTCTTAGCTAAGCTGGTTAGAGAAAAGAGACACACATATTTCAACACTATATAAACACCTAAAGCCTTTCCAGTTTAATAACACTTATCAGAACTCATGCGGGGCAGCTAGTAGACTCATCTTCCTGAATTCAAATCTGGCCTCAAACACTTACTAGCTGTGTGACTTTAGGCAAACCACTTTACCTTGTTTGCCTCTGTTTCTTCATCCATAAAATGAGCCAGGGAAGGAAATGGCAAACTACTCTAGTATCTTTGCCAAGAAAACCCCAAATGGAGTCCCAAAGAGTCAGACATGACAGAAATGACTGAACAACAGAAATAAGAACACGTGATCCACTATAACAGCCTTTGAGCATACTGGCCTGCCTTTACTCCTCTTTGAACCACTGGAGGAAAGTTTTAGTGGGGTTCAATGGTCCTATATATTTAACATACAAATCCTCACAAGACTAGCAATTGGATCCCAGCCCATAGCACATGAGAAGAAGGAAATTAGAAGGTGGGGAGGGTTCTCAGAGACAGGCATGTGAGAATGGTCATGGGACATATTAGTGGTAGTGAGTATAATGCAACATTTCTCAGACTTTTTCTCTCAGGACCCCTTTACGCTCTTAGAAAATATTGAGGACCTTCCCTTTTTGATTATGTGTTTTATATCTATACATATTTACCACATTTAAAACATCTTAGTGTTATTATGAAAATTATTATATTAATATTGTGAGAAATTATTCTTGTATTTAATAACATTACCAAATCAGGACCAAGATTTTTTCCCTTTTCTATTTCCTCATTCAGAAATCAACCAGTGTGGGAAATCTTGGACAAAGACTTACACAGGCTAAAATCTAATCAAAGACAGTAAAGAAATTCTAAGTTTAAGGGAATGGATGGATTCCTGCTCGTTGTGTTTACTCAGACAGATCTGGAAAAATGTAGATTCTCCCTTTCCTCAGAAGGGTGATATGGAAATTGATATCTTTTTTACCAAGATTTGGGTGCTCAGAAGCACATCTCAAAGACCGTCATTGGAACATTCATTCTCTCTCATTAATTGTTAACCAATCAGAGTTGATTACCACCCTCAGTAACACACATTCTTTCATGGACTTATAAGCTGTGAGGCTATTACCATGAGATGTTTTTGATATTCAAGATTGCCGCTGACCTTTTATTAATAAAATGCTAGCATTATTAATAAAATGATTTATTACCTAGAAACTATGTTTCTCAAATTTTTAAATATCATGGAATTATTATGAAAATAGTTTTGACCTCACAGACTGCCTGACAGGGTCTCAGGGAGTCTGCCCTATGTGCCCAGACCATACTTAGAGAACCATGAATATAGTAGCAGGGCACTGGATTCAGAGTCAGGGCACCTGTGTGAAAGTCTTGGCTCTGCCCTCACTACCTGTGAGGGTCTTTAGACAAGCCATTGTCCATCTCTGAGTCTCAGTTTCCTCATCTGTGAAGTGAAGGAGTTGAATTAGATTGAGATCCCTTCTGGCTCTAAATCTTCTGAATTTTGAGGCCTGACATAGACAACTAAGACCATATCTTCTGAATGAGCAAACAAACCCATTCAGCCTTCTTAATGGGTCTTGAGTTGAATATTCTGTGATCCTATATAGAATACAATTCAATGGAGCTCTGGACATTCCAAAGTAAGGTGTACACCCAACAGTGTGATTTTCACTCTAGCAACATGCTACTTGGTCAACATATGACACCAAGCCTCTAATCAAAAAGTACTAAGCTTTAGGCAGACAAGAAAAGAGTGTCAGCATCTTTCAAACAGCAGATGAGTAGTTTGAGACACACACACACACAGACACACACACACAAACACACACACAGACACACACACACAGACACACACACACACACTTTCCCAGATTTACAGAATTTGCAAGTCCCAAAGAGGAAAGGGGACTGTTAGTTATCTTTTCTGTTTTCTTACCTGACGCCAAGTATTTCCACAATCAGATGTAATGTACATTTCTTCTTTATATTCCACGAGCTGAGAGCCCAGGTTACCTGGTTCAAAAGACAATTGATCAAAGGTTACTGTTGGAGGTTCATGTTTTTTCTCCCTTTTAGTTCGGGAAGGCCACATTTACCTTTTGTATGTAAATCATTTCGAATTATAGAATGTTTTCAGAGTTGGAATGAACTTTTAAAAAGAGAGCATGGATATTCTGAATCATAAGGGACTTGAGACTCACAACATATTATGGATATGTTTTGCATGACTATACATGTATAATCTGTTTTCAATGAGGGGGAAAGGTGGGGAAGGGAGAGAATTTGGAACTCAAAGTTCTAAAAATGAATGTTAAAATTGTTTTTACATGTAACTGGGGAAAAATAAATTACTAATGAAAAGCTCAAAAAAAAAGAGAAGGGACTTAAGAACACAGATTATTAGGGCTAGAAAGGATCTTGAAAGAGAAGGCTAGAATTGGAAGGTGCTTTATGCATCCTCTAAATCAACCCCTTGAATTTACAGATAAACAGGTTCCTCCGTCACATGGCAGTTAGTGTTAGAGCCAAGATTCCTAGTCCAGTTTTCATGCAACATAGGGCCCTTCCTCTTATTGGCCCTATTCCTGACTTTCTGAACTTCAAAACCATACCTCTCCTACTGATGGCTTTCTTGGAATTTCTCAGCACCTGGAACCTCCTCATCCTGGTAAAGCCTACCACCCCTGCTTCCGTGGTCACCTTGGGATGTCCTTCTTCAAGATCCATTTCCTTCAATGTTCCAATACTTCCCCCATTGGCAAGTTCCTTCTAGAACCTCCATTTTGACAAAGGGCCTAGATCAGCCTGCTTTTGTTCTTCTTCTAGACCCATTCCTTACTTTCTGGACTTCTAAACCATGCCTCTACATTAGGCACCTTTATTCCACCCTTTCCTCACTTTTATCTCCCTTTTGTGTATTGTTTTCTCAAATTAGAACATAAGCTTCTTGAAGGCAGGAATTATTGTTTTTTCTTTTTGCTTGTATTTGTAACCTCAGTAGTTAGTATAGTGCCTGCAACATAGTAAGCAATTAACAAATGCTTAAATCTTTTCATCCTTCCGGGAATATAGTATGTAATAAATTCTTATTGGATTAATAGGGACCAGAATACAACTAAATTGCAATCCTGTTCTGCACTGCCACTTAATGCCAATGTTAAATAGACCCACGGATATTTATGATAGATCAATCAACCTTTATTAAGCACTAACTATGTGCAAGGCACTGCACATTATTAAACATTACATGCCATTTATTTAACCAAGTCTGATGTCCTAGAAGTGTCATTTCTAAGTATCCATTCAACTCTAAGAAGCATTTCATCAGGCTCATTATTATGCTTTTTTTTTGAGGGGAATTGGGGTTGTGACTTGTGTAAGGTCACACAGCTAGATGTGTGTGTGTGTGTGTGTGTGTGTGTGTGTGTGTGTGTTAAGTGTCTGAGGCCAGGTTTGAACTCGGGTCCTCTTGACTCCAGGGGCAGTGCTCTATTCACTGTACCACCTAGCCACCCCCAGGCCCATTATTGTGAAGATAATCTAAGGTCTGTTCCAATTTTATCCTTCTGTGTTCTACCTTTCTAAGTTTCCTTCTAGCTCTGACCTCATTGGGCCAAAGGGAAGGCTACTATGCTCATTCCCTTCTGGAACAAAGCTCCTTTTCAGAAGGACATTGACAAAAGTGAAGCATAGTGGAAAGAAAGCCAGGGGTTAAAATCCTATCTCTCTGGACAAGTCACTTCATCTCTCTTTCTCTAAGATTAAAAATTGGGGAGAGGGTGTTGACCTCATTAGCAGAGGGAGCTTCCTCACTCTGTGCGAGGAGCTCCCCTTAGCAATGGAATCACAGGGCCACCCCCTCCCTCCTATTGACAAGTTGTAGGGCTCCCAGAGAAGAGCATCCTGGATAATGACAGACTTTGAAACAAGGTATGATTGACAGAACTGGGGATACTTAGCCTGGAGTAGAGAAGACTTGTGTATAGGGGAGGGGAGGAAGAGGGAGAGTGAAGATTCTAAAAATTATATACTTTAATTGATAACCTTTTGTGTTTAAATCACTTAAATTTATCTCTGGTATCCCTCTTCCTCTCAGGGAGCCAAAAATATTGGGTGAGGATTAACAGCTATTTGCTAGAAGGATATCATGTGAATGAGAAAGTAGAAGTCTACTGGGCCTTAGAAGACAGAGCTTGTAGTAATAGTTGGGATTTGCAGAAATAGATTTAAGCCCAATTCAAGAAAAAAGTTAATAATTCCTTAAATGGAAAGGACCACTATGAGATATATTGGCTTCCTTAGCTATAGAGATATTTAAAGGAAAACAGGAAGACTGCTTCTTTACAATATTGAGATTGTATTTTTGTACTGGTGTAGGTTGGATTAGATGGATCCGATGATTACTTCCAATCTAGATCACGTGGTTCAGAGGTTTAATGGTCCCACGATTCTACTGGCCACAGAAATGGTCAACTCCACCACCTTACAAAGCTGAGAATTCAATACACATGAACTGCTACAGAATCCTATTATCCAACTTCATATCATACAGAGCATCTCAGAGCAAAACATATCAAAGAGCAGAATCTGATCCATGAAATGCTTCCATGTAAGCACAATTTCCTTAGGAAACTTGTAGTTTGCAATTTCAATTGCCTAGTTATCTGTCTTTTAAGAGACATCATCTATCTTCTTTGCTTTCAATAGTAAAACTGTCAAGCTGGCAATCACTTCACATGGAAATAGGGAAATAATGGTAGAATTCATACAATTGTAGAATGTCTGAGTTAGAAGGAGCTTAGAAATGAAGTCCAGTCATCTTATCTTGCATGCTTAGAGAGGGGTGGTGACCCACTGAACATCAGAAATTTAGCAGCATTATTTTTGAAATAGCCACTTAAAGGGACGAAATTCTTTTTTTGTTTGTTTTTTGGAGGGGGGAAAGCAGGGCAATTAGGGTTAAGTGACTTGCTCAAAGTCACACAGCTAGTAAGTATCAAGTGTCTGAGGTCAAATTTGAACTCAGGTTCCCCTGACTCCAGGACCAGTGCTCTATTCACTGTGCCACCTAGCTGCCCCCACAAAATTCTTGATTAGTTATTACCTTTGCTTCAAGTCAAAATGTTCTCCCATAGGAAATGAGCACTTTGGAGGTTAATGGATACATTGTTTAAATATTTTGAAAGATCTATGATTTTATCAACACCGGGTGTTTCCTTTACTTCAACAGAATCAGATCCTTCATTCCTTAGAAGATTGTCTTCATGAGTTGCTATGGCAAGACAGATACAAAGATGAGTAGAGAGATATATAGATGATAAATTCACAATGGTATAGCCAACCATCTGGTAAAGGGCCCCTTCACCCTTAACTAGACTAGCTGGTCCTTGGAAGACACATATAGTCTTTCCCAGGCCCATATTTAAAGACTTTACAGCTTGCATCCACTGGCAGATAACACAGAATCATTTCCACACCAAGATGAAAATTTTGGAGGAGAATTTTAGTAGAGATACTGATTGATTACCTTTGAAAAAAATAAAAACCCTAAACTTTTACAGGAAAGTGAGATTATACCATAGGTTTGATACAAAACATTAATATCATCCACTTGTCATGCCACTAGTATTTATAGTGATGGAGAATGCATCCCTGTTACCTGAACCTGACCCTACATCCTCTTCAAACACCCTCTACCCCCCAGTAGCCTGGGGCACCAAACATCAAGTTTACCAAATGCGGGACTAGAAGGCAGGATACTCAGATTATGGTCCTGGATTGGTCACCAGGTGGGTGAGGGTAGGTTAAGTCATTTTGTCTTGATGGACCTTGGCTCCTTATCTGTAAGATAGATTGGTTGGAAAAGACAGTCCCTAAGGTTTCTACTAGCTCAAGAATTTCATACTCTCTGCTCTAATCTGAAATCCCTGCTAGTTTTGTCTGAAAGTATATGTTCTGTTTTAAATGGATATGGGTATTTATATGGATATATTAGTAACAACCTTTTCCCTTAGAGCTTCCATAGTTTTTGGCTACATAATTTATAAAATTATGAAAGAGGTAATTTATGATTCACTAATGTATTTATTTGTGTTATTATTTATTGAGAACATTTATACTATCATAAACCATATTGTGTACATTTTTCTCTGTTTGAAATCATTGGGGGAAGGGGGCCATCTTGTCTAAACTTTGTTAAGTGCTCCATCTATAGCAGGAGCTTCATAGACACTTGTTGGTTTATACTGTATTGCATTCAATGAAAGATTAAATGCCTACCATATGTCAAGCAGTGTGATAAGCTCTGGGGATGCAAAGATATAAATGAAGAGCAGAACTATCATATTGTATATATTGTATCATAGGGAGACCAGCCCAGCATCACGCAGCTAGTAAATAGTGCCGTAAAATTACAATTCAAATCTGATCTTAAGTTCAATGCCTTAAAAAACCAAAATAACCTGCCCTTTATGCTCTGAGTCTGCCTTAAGAACTGGTACAGTTGATAGGACCTACATGGTATGATTTAATTCAGCTGGGCTCAAAAATCTCCCCTTGATTGCTTGTCATGGTGCCTGGATTTCTTTCAGCTCCTCCCTGCCCCTTTTAAGTGCTAATAGACTGGGAGGGGGGCATAACACTTTGAATTTTTCTTCCATAAATTCTCAGTAATTAATCAACAGATAGGTAAAGAGCATGAGGGAAACTGACAAAATGAATTGTGTCTACAGCAGGGATTCCTAAGCTTTCTCCTCCAGCAATTGAGACCTTTGGACCCCGCCTCCTTTTTTTTTTTTTTTTTTTTTTTTGCTTTTTGGAGGGGGAGGGGAGGGCAATTGGGGTTAAGTGACTTGCCCAAGGTCACATGACTAGTGTGTGTGTGTGTGTGTGTGTGTGTGTGTGTGTGTGTGTGTGTGTGTGTGTGTATGTGAAATGTCTGAGGCTGGCTCTGAACCCAGGTCCTCCTGACTCCAGGGACAGTGCTCTACTCACTGTGCCACCTAGCCGCCCCTTTTGGACCACTTTTTGGAATAATGTTTTAAAAATGCAAAAAATAAACTACCTCAAATGACAAGGAAAACCAAATGTCAGTGAAAATAAAGATGTGTTTTTTTTTTCTTTAAAGTTCATGGAGCCTCTGAAATCTATCCATGGACCCTCTTGGGCGTCTGAGGTCCCCAAGTTAGGAAACCCTGGTCTAGAAAACTGTTGCATGAAAATTGTTTTGGCAGGGGGCCTGATAACTGTCTTCAGACATCTGAAGGATTGTAACGGAGGAGAGGGATTTGATTTTTCTTTTTCAGTCTGGCCTCAGAGAAAAGAGGTAGGACTCTTGCTGGAAGTTAGAGAGAGTTCAATTTCAGCTCAATGTATAGAACTTCCCGACCCTGGGAGCTGTCTAAGGACTGGCTGAGGCTGGCTGGGGATATAGTGAGTTCCTGTCACTGATGAGGGAGAGACAGCAATGGTCTGGGGGCTCAATATTTTACATGGCCATGAGGTCTAGGGCTCACTGAGGTGGGAAGAAAGAAGGATGGCAGGTGTGACAGGAAGAGAATGATTCCCCAAAGAACAGCAGAAGAGCTGTAGCCTAAACAGAGAAGAAAAGAGCGGAGGATTATACCCAGGAGACATCCACCTCCTTCCACTGGAATGCAAAGAAAAGGGAAATCGCCATCTTCTCCCCGCTCCCCACCTCCAGAAAAGTAGCAGAAGAGGAAGGTTCAACATGACCACATGACTGCTGTTCATGGAAATGCTCTGAGAGGGAGGCAGGCACCAGTGTGTTGACTAGCTAGGAGAGAGAGTGGGAGTGGGGTGTTTCTGATCTCTCCCCAGAAGGAATAGGAACAGGGTGTCAGGAAATCTGTATTTCCCCAGAAAAGTTCACCTATAAACTGCATTCATATGAAATTCCAGCTATGAACAGCCACCCATCCTCTATGGCCATTAAGAAAAGAACACAGTCCAGCAAATCAACATATAGCCATCCAGTAATTCAACATCTAGCAGACTGGGATAGAGGAAATAAAAGTGACCCAGAAGTTAGGACACCTGGCTTCATTACCTGGTTCTTCCATTTGTTATCTGCACAACTGGGTATGTTGCTCTATTCCTATGAGCCATAGTTTTCTCATCTGCAGAAGGGGAATAATGATTGCTATTCTAGAGTATTGGTTATATAACTAGACAGACCTAGTTCAAGACCTGCCACAGCCACACAGTGGCCTCACGACTCTGGAAAAGGCACTCTCAGTGTTCCACGTAAAGCTCTTAAGACTATAAACGTCAGATAAGGCGCCAACCTGAATCGGTAGAGGGAGTTTTCTCATGTGGGAGTTCCCTATAATTATGAAATCACATAAATCTGGTTCCTACCCATTATTTCATAGGTGAGGCTGTTATAAGGTTCAAATAAGATAATATATGTAAAATGACTTGTAATCATAAAGCAGGATATAAATAGTCATGATTACCGTTATTATTTTGACCAGACCTATAATTTCATCTGTGTATGGAGCTGCTGGTTAGGAATTTTCTCTACCAATGCAAGATCAGCACCTTTTTTTTCCTCTGCTTATAGTTTTCTAGAATTGCCTGGGGCACTGAAAAGTTAAACAATTTTCCTGGAATTAGCCGGCTATCCACTATACCATGCTGTTTCTCTATTATTATCTATTACGTACAATTATTATTATTATAAATGTTGTACCTTTAAGGGGAATTAAATCAATATAATGAGGATTCAGCTTGTACAGACCCCTGAAAGGAAGAGAAAAAAGAGCTGTGACAGGAGAGGGGGAATAAGTTTTAGGAATCACATTGCCCCAAACCTTTAACACATTTATTTCATTCTTGATACTTTTCATGAATAAGCCTTGTTTGATGACCAACAAGTTGATAACTTATGGGAGTTATTGAACTTCATCCATATTACTATTCTAACTCTAGGTAGAACCAAAGAATAATTGGAGGTAAATTGAGGAATGGTTCTTTAGAGAGGAAGAAAGAGAAACTGATTTCTCTCTGTGTCTAATTGCAATAAGAAATATCATTTTGTGGGAAACTTGGTTGTCTTATTTTGTAAGCAGCCACAATGATCTTAAGTGAATAGAGCACCACTATGTACGAATACATGAAACTGAAAGTGTCAAAGTGGAGAAAAAGTCAATGAAGAATTTGTATATCAACAGCCTAGAGGCTATAAGGAACACACCTTGATATTTGGTGACCTCAGTGCAAAGTTGGTTTTTAGGGAGGGGAATAATCAGGTGATCAGTCAATAAACATTTATTAAGAGCTAACAATGTGCCAGGCACTGTGCTAAGTGCTGGGGATACAAATACACATTAAAAAAAAATACTTGCTCTGCCCTCAGGGAACTTACAATCTAATAGGGGAAGACAATACAGAAAAGGAAGCTGAAAAGATGGGAGGTGGAGAGAGAAGGTACCCATAGAGGCATGATGTTGTCCTTCATTCCTTCTTGAAGACATCAGGAAGATAATGTCATGACTTGCAAGTAAACTGTATTTAAGTGAGGTGGGACTGGGCAAGATCACCAGCCTCATTTTCTCCCCTCCCCGAAGTGGGTCCAGTGTCTAGATAGCGATCAGGACACTTGGAGATAGCCCTGCCATAGAGTCATGAGGAAGAAGGCAAAAGAAGTCCAAAAGGAAGGCAGCTGGTAGGAAATGGGAGACAGCTGAATGGTGCTGTGGCAAGAACTCTGGGCTCGGAATCAGGAAAACCTGAGTTCCAATCTAGCTTTATGCACTTACTAGCCATGCAAGACATTCATCCTCTCTTGGCTTTAGTTTCCTCAACTGTAAAAGGGGAGATAATAACAGCTTCTCCCCCACTGGGCTGTTGCGAGAATGAAATGAGATACTATCTGTAAAGTGCCTGGTACACAGAAGGTGCTTAATAAATCCTTATTCCTTTCCCTTTCCCTTCTTTCTCAAGACAGAAGGGAGAGTTTGGAGGGAGGGAGGAAATAGAAGAGGGTAACTAATACTGTGAAAAAATAGTAACCCAAAATATTTTGGTATCAACAAATGAAAGAAGCCAAAGACGAATAACCCAGAAGTTTCCAGCCCACACATCTCCCATTCACTGCCTTATTTAAGAATAGAGCCATAATGAATTTCATGGGGGAAAATGAGTCTATCTGCACATACAGAATTCAGAGGTCACTGAGGTAGCAGGCATTTAAGAATCTTCATCAAGTTAGGTTGTGGATTGATTAGAGCAAAGATCAAAACAATATTAAATTGGAAGAAGATTCAAGATTAGGAGCAGCTGCACCTGAGTGAAGCCTGGTGTGACAATTGGCTGAGCAGAGATTGTTCCAAAAGCATCTGCAGGTAGAAGTGGAGTGAGGATAACAATAGATGTGAAATGGGAAAAAAAAATCTGCCATATTATTTATAGTGATGTCTTCAATAATCGTATTGAAACGACTGTTTTTGGATCCTACCACCTCAGTACTCAATATGCCATGCAAGGAATCAGCAATGGAGGATGTAAGGAAAGGCACAAAGGATTACGAAGGATGCCTAACAAGGCATAGAGGGGTTGTAATTTGTAGTATGAAGAAGAATGGTCACTGGGGCACAGGTCCATGGCTTTAAACAACTGAATTCAATTCAAGATTTACTGAGCACCTACAATGGAAAAAGATACTGGGCTAGAGTGCTAGAAATTAACAATCCTTGTCCTCAAAGAATTTATATTTTATTAAAATTCAAATTTAAGTTCAAATCTAGGCTCCGACAAATTGGTTACAGACAAGCAAGTCACCTAGCATCTGTCAGTTCAAGTTTCTTCCTCTGTAAAGTATGAATAATAGTAAAGGTACCTACCTCCCATTGGTTGTTGTGAGGGCAAAACTAAGATGATATTTGGAAGCACTTTGTAATTTTTTTCAAGGGGGAAGACAAGGCAGTTTGGGTTAAAAGACTTGCCCAAGGTCACACAGCTAGTTCAGTGTCAAGTGTCTGAGGCTGGATTTAAACTCAGCTCCTCCTGAGTCCAGGGCCAGTGCTCTATTCACTGTGCCACCTAGCTGCCCCTATTTTGTAAATTTTAAAGTTCCAGATGCTAGTTGTTATCATTAGTATTATAAAATTATTGTTATGAATTTGTGTGAGATTAGGTCAACATATTAGGTATTCAGAATCCATAAACCTTCATTAGGAAGAGGGAGGAGTGAAAAATCTCAGGGTTCTTCATTTACACATATCTGAAAAAGGCATTTTGGGAGGAAGTCATTTATTCATATTCTCACTGGAAACCCTCAAACCTTGCCTCACTGGGAAGGACGTTTTGGCTGATTTCAAGCAGACTGACCACAGTATATTTATGGTTCCAAATGAAAACCAGGTGATAGGGGTAATTTCCTGCACTCGAGGCTCAAGATAGGATCCCCCCCCCCTCCCCCCCCTCGCCCAATGCCTCTGGAACTCATTCCCAGCTCCCTTCCCCATCCTGCCAAATCTGTTGGCTTTCTGGGCTGGGTTGAGCTCAGTCTCATTTTTGCAACATAGACCTTGCCCTTGCCTTGCCAAGTGGGGAGGGGAGAACTTTAGAGATTATTTTAAAAGTGGAGAAGGTATCTCCATACTTATCCTTGGAGGCCTCTGTCCTGTGGGGAGAGTGGGCTCTATCAACCCATAATTGAATAAGCCAGGTTAAATAGAGGAAACACAAGGGACAAAAACCACATGCTCCGAACAGGGGAAAGGCTTTCTCTGTGATCCCTAGAGCCAGCATCCCTGCATCTTACACCATGGTAATCATAACAAGCAATCTCCCCACACTGCAGAGGAGCAGACGGCGTAATACAAAACCAGCACAGGCTGATCCCCAGAATGTTAAGTGCCGATTGAAGCATTTCGCATGCAACCAGAGCATTCGAGGTAGTCTTAATTAACAACCTAGATGTGTACAAGTGGGCGCTGGGCACTCCGTGCTTGATTTACCAGGCCAGAAGGAGGCCAGGCATTGAATGAAAATCATCTCCAACCAGGGATTCACACTGAGAAGCAGTAGGAGAGCTGGGACCAAAACTGGGAGAGTTTAGGAGGCTCCAAACCAATGGCACCAGAGTGGTGTGGCAAGAGTCAGAAGACTTCACTTCACATCCTTCCACTGACACTTCACTGACTATTCTTATGTGACCTTGAGCGAGTAACTTAACCTTGGCCAGCCTCAGTTTCTTCAACTGAAAACTGGAGGTGATAATAATCCTTTACCTACCTCAGAGATTTTCATCAACTATAAAGCTTTAGATAAGTGTAAACTTTTATTATTTTCTTGTCCAAACCCCTTGTTTTACACAAAAGAAAACTGAGGAACCAGAATGATTAATTTACTTCCCCAAAAGTCTTGTAGCAACGTTCTTTTTTTTTTTCTGATACTTCCTTATTTTTTCTATGATTTTCTTTTTCTTTTTTTCCCAATTACATGTAAATAAAAATTTTTAACATTTGTTTTTTTTTTTTAATTTTGAGTTGCAAATTCTCTCTGTCTCCCTCTATTCCACCCTCCTTGAGAAGGCAAACAATTTGGTACATATTATACATGTTCAGTCATAGACAAATTCAATAGTTCAAGTCAACACACATTTATTAAGCACTTACTATATGCAAGGAAGTTTGGAATACTGGGTTGGACAGCTGGCTTTGGAATCAGGAACACCTGGGTTCAAGGCCTGTTTTTGATTCACACTGGTAGTGATCTTGGTCAAATCACTTAAACTTCTTAGTACCCTAGGAAACTCTCAAAGACAATATAGATAGTGCCAACTAATTGGACGAAGGGATATTACTGATAAACTCCTATAGTAGTGAAATTATAGTTCTTATCCAAAATGTGCAAGACACTACGTGAGGTCCTAGGGTTAGCTTTTACAATAAGATTGTGTTGTTTTTAAAAAAAAGAATTTGTGGGGCAGCTGTGAATAAAGCACTGGCCTTGGAGTCAGGAGGACCTGAGTTCAAATTTGGCTTCAGACACTTAACACTTATTAACTGTGTGACCTTGGGCAAGTGAACTTAACCCCAATTGCCCTGCCTTCCCCACTCCAAAAAGACCAATAAAAAAAAAAAAAGAATTTGCTCTTTGTATATACTGAAAGGGGAATAAAAAAAAGTACAGCAAAGAAAAAATGAAATTATTTTTGTCCTTTGGAAACTCGTATTAAACTATTAACTAACTAATATTAAATAGACACAAATAAGTATAATACTAGGAAAATTGAGGAGGGATCCAATATTAATAAGCAGGGAAATCAGGAAAGGCTTCAAGGAAGGGGTATCTGAGCTGAATTCTGCAAAAAGACAAAGATTCTTAGGGGCAGAGATGAGAATGAAAAGTAGTCCATATATGGGGTGAGTTTAAGAAATGCATGGGGGAGGCAGCAAATGGAAAGTTGAATTTAGGGCTTAACTAGCAGTCTGGTTTAGCTAGAAATTAGTGTTTCTGGAGGGGAGTAGCATGGAATAAGGTTGGCTATGCAGGCAACTGGGGGGAACAGGATAGGGAGTACTAGGCCTGGAATCAGAAAGACTTATCTTCATGATTTCAAATCTGGCTTCAGACACTTACTAGCTGTGTGACCCTTCACTTCACCCTACCTGCCTTAGTTTTCTTATCTATAAAAATTAGCTGGAGAAGGAAATAGCAAGCCACTCCAGTATCTTTGCCAAGAAAACTCCAAATGGGGTACAAAGAGTTAGTCAAGGCTATAATAATTTAACAACATCAACATATGTGTAGGTGCTAGATTTTGGAAAGCCTTAGAACCCAGGCTAAGGGGTCAGTAGTAGAGCCAAGACTATAACCCAAGACTCCAGACTCAGACCCACAGTGTTTTGCCCACTACACCAGCCTACCTCCTGCCTTTGAATATTTTCAGAGAAAAGTCCTTCATAGGATGGGCTATGAAAATAAAACAAATTTACACATCAATTGATCTATGTCTCATGATTCTATTCATAGCAGGATAAAACTTTCTGCAAAGGTTAAAATGTAGCAGTAGTAAATGTGAAGACAGAATCCTATCATGGGCCTCCAAGGAGGAAAGCAGGCCCATTTAGAAATAAGTTTTTGGTTGAGGATGATTAACAAGATTTTTATTCTTCCACAAGTTGTGATGATTCTCAAAAATGATTATTGTACTCTGGAATGACTGAAAGGGTCTTTTCATGATTTCAAATACCTGGGTTTCAAGTAATGGAAATATTCACATCTTGCTTTGGTGTTTTGGCTGATGATTTATAGTTTGCACATTAGTTCACTATTCAAAAAAAACTTACTTAAAATTCAGGATCTTTTAGTCCTGAGGCAAAATGAGTTCTGTCTAAAATGTAGCACTTTATACATAAAGAGGTGGGAAAATTCCAAGGTCTGTGGTCATATTTGATATTCTCTGCAGTTGTACTCAGTGTATGGGTCAGCTAGCTGATGAATTGTAAGGCATTATAATGAGTATTTTCATTGCTTACTGAGGGGCTTCCTGTCTCTGTGAGCCTCAGTTTACTCATTTCTAAAAGGAAGGGTTTGGGATTTATGATTTATTTTAAAATATTTTAAATTTGTGGAATAAAGCATTTCTATAATAGTACATTTTTTAAAAAGATGATTTCACATGAAACTGTTATTTCTTCTAAATATGTAATAAAATTATCATGTAAATTTCTCCCCTCCCCTTTTATCCCTTCCATTTTCCCCTTGCCACCTGTCCTAGAGATAGGCTATATGATTTCAAAGAACCCTTCCTACTCTACAGATACAGGAAAAGTCTCACTGATTCCTTTGCTTGACTTTATCTCACTCTCTCACCCTTCCCAAACTCACTCACAACACCAGTTTATAATATGATGAAAAAGGATTACAGTTACCTAGAAACGACAGAAGCATGGAATGATAGACTGAGCTAATGAGGAGCTATCGGTTCTCTGGGATGACAACTAGCTTGAGCCTGAGGATTATGGAGTCACTGACCTATAGCTTGAAAGGATCTTAGAGGCCATTGAGACTAACTCCTTTACTTTACAGATGAGGAAACTGAGGCTCAGAGGGGAGAAAAGACTTTCCCAAGCACACACAGCTAGTAAGTAGTAGAGGCTTTTCAAATCCTACCTCTTATAATTCTTGTCTGTGTCACCCTGGTTAAGTCATTAATCACCTCACCACTACTCAGGGCTTTAGTTTCTTCACCTTTAAAATGAGGGGATTAGACTACTTTGAGGTTCCTTCCAGTGCCAGATCTATGAGCCTATGACACTTAAGATAGTGAGGGCAAGTCACATTGGTAGAGAATGACTGAACCAGCATGGGAACCCAGTTTTAATAATCAAAGTCTTTGAACTCCTGGTCTAGTGATCTTTTCACTGACAGACCCCCAAAGGCAAGTACATGAAAAGTTTTTTTTAACAGATGGTTCATTATGCAATTTTGCCTAAGAAGAATAAAATTTCTATTTAAACTAAATAAATTGTCAGATTCAGCAGAGTCTAAGGATGTTAAGATGGGAAGCTACTTAAAGGAAAGCTACTTTAGGGAAAAGTATTCAGCTCTGGGATTAGATGCCCTGAGTTCTAATCTCACTTCTGATACTAGGGCAAATCACTTAATCTCACTGGGTCTCAGTTTCCTCATATGTAAAATGAGAGGGTTGGACCAACTGGTTTCCAGGGCCCCTTTCAGTTCTAGATCTCTAATCCCATGACCCAATTTCTGAGAAGAGCTTGAGCCTTCAAAAGTCACCATTGGAGCTGACCTAATAGCTAGGGAGATCTGGTTCAAATTCTTCCTTACACACACTGGTTGTGTAATCCTGAGCAAGCCCATTAACTTCTCAGTGCCCTAGGCAACTCCATAGAACAAAAATAACAGAAAAGATATCAGCTTTCCTTGGTAGAGGCAGATTCCTTACCAAGCAACTCCCAAAGCTAATGAAATTCCCACATTCTAGGATCCATCCTTTAACAGCAGTAACTTTCCAATGCCAATTAATCAATAAACAGATATTATAGAATGCCTGCTCTGTGTAGGATACTATGAAAGATACAATATAAGACCTCATGCTTACTCTTCAAGGCAGCTATATTTCAGGGTAGTAAATACATTGGTATTAGAAATCAGAAGTCTTGAGTTTGAATTCTAACTCAGAGGTATGACTTTGGACAAGTCCCATCACTTTCCTAAGCCTCAATTTCTTGTGATGTGGGTAGTGCAAATTACCCTCATTTTATGGATTAGGAAAGTATGGCTCAAAAATTACAGTGGACTCAATCATGGTTATACCAATAGAAAGAGACAGACACAGGAGCTGACCCCAAGTCACCAGACCAATGGCCAGTGCTCTGTCTACCATATTGATAAGAGGAACTAGCTTTTGTACTTCTTCATATGGAACACATAGTGGGCATTCTTTCTTCTCTATTGTAGTATCTCTTCAAGTTGAAATAGTAGGGTCCCAGATCAAAGTGGGCCTTGAATACCAGGTGAAGTTAGGCATTTTCACTGATAGAATTCAGCAAATTTCAACTTCTGAACTGCATCAGAATCATAAGCTTTCTCTATATCAGTGAAATTCCCTCTTCTCTGTAAGTTAGATGGATGTGGGGCATGGCCATGCCCCTGACCTAGAGACACATAAGTGTCCTAGATCGAGGAGGTAATCCACTCCCAGTTTGTGATGTGTGGTGCAGCCAATATCTGGGGCCAGGATTACATGATCTCTCTTCTATTTCCAAGTTGTTACAAAGCAGCGTTTCCTTAAATATGAAGATAAAAGCATTTGGATAGGGAACAAGATCTCTTGGCTCTTTAAGAATTACTGCGAAGACTTTAAAACTCTCATTCACCCACATATCTATCGGTATTCCCTTTGTTCATGAGCTGTCACGATTCCCCAGCATAGACGAACCAATGACTCATTCTCCTTTGTCTTTAAAGAGGGAATTGATGTATTGCAGTGTAATAGGAAGGACACTGGCCTGCAAACCAGAGAGTTTGCTACCTTGGGAAAAACTCCTTTTCCTTTCTGGGATTCTCCATCTCTAAAACAAGGGGGAAGGGAACTAGATGACCTTGAAGTTCCTTAATTTAAAATCTTCGATCTTATGATCCTCAATTCTCATTCAGTTCTAATGTTCTTTGTCTCATGTCCCATGGGGCAGCTAGGTGGTGCAGTGGATAGAATGTTGGGCATGGGGTCAGCAAGGCCTAATTTCAAATGCCTCAAACACTTATTAGCTGTGTGACTCTGGTTGTTGTGATAGTGGTCCAATTGTTCAAGTCATGTTTGACCCTTCGGGGCTCCATTTGGAGTTTTCTTGGCAAAAATACTCGAATGCTTTTCTTCTCCAGCTCATTTTACAGATGAGGAAACTCAGGCAAACAGGGTTAAGGGACTTGCCCAGGGTCACATAGTTAGTAAGTGTCTGAGGTCAGATTTGAACTCAGGTCTTCTTGACTCCATGCCTGATCCTCTATGTACTGTACTACTTATCTGTCCCTGTGTGACTCTGATCATGTCACTTAATTTCTGTGTGTCTTAGTTTCCTCAATTGTAAAAATGGAGATAATAACAGCCTTTATCTCCCAGGGTTGTTGTCAAGGTCAAATTAGATAATATTAGGAAATTAGCACAGTGTGTGGCACATAGTAGGCACTATATAAATGCTAGCTATGATTATTATTTATTATTAAAGAATTTAAAATATTATTAATGATATTTAATAAAATATGAAATATTAATATTTTCTATTAGTAAAACAAGAATATTATTATGTTAGGGGATAATAATAATTTATTATTAAAGAGTGTCTATCTCTGACATTCTATTTTCTAAAGTTCCTTCTAGCTACAACATTCTATATTCTAAGACCCCTTTTGGCTATAACATTCTAAGTTCTATGTTCTAAGACCCCTTCCAGCTCAGACATTCTTCTGAATATTCTAAGCTCTGATAGTTCTAGGGACCTTTCCAGATCTAAATGACTACGTCTGCATGTGTAGTTCTTTGAACTCTAAACAAACAAAGGTCATTTCTGATGGATTTGGATTGAAATGATCTCTAATGTTACTGGCAGTTCTAGACTTCTACATATAAGAATTTTTATATTAGTGATACTGTCCCAAGCATCATGAAGAAAAAGCTATATGGGGTATGACTATAGAAGAAGAAACAGGGTTTTGGGTATACTAGGAGAAACATGAGTACAGAGCCTTTATAGGGAAGGTAGAGGTATGCCTATCCCTTATATGAAAGGCACTTTGGGCATATTCGTGCTCTATAATAATTGGCAATATAAAGAAGTCACCATGGTAATTTTGGATTGATTTTAGAAGGTGTCTGGCATTTGCAGCTTCCTAAAATAGCTCAAGGAATTATAAGCAACCACAGACTGATAAAAAAAAATTGAGCTGGAAGGGAATTTAGAAGCAAATTAATCAAACTCAACAAATATTTCTTAAGCACCTACTATGTGGAGGGTATTGTGTGCTAAGTGTGAGAGGACACACAAAATTGAAGTAAGGCAGTCTTTGTCTTCACATTGGTCACATTCTAGGAGGAGGAGCTAATACATATATAGACAAATGTAATACACAATATTATTGAGAAGTGCATTAAAGTGATGCAGAACCAAGTGTTCTGTATGCTCCAAGGACGGGCCACTTAACCTGGTTTTAAGGGATGGGTAGAGATTCAACAGAGAAAAGGACAAAACACAGAATAAGAGACTGAACAGAGGCCTTAAAGGTCAGAGTCCAAACTTCTAATTCTACAGATAATGAAAGTGAGTCCCAGGGAGCTGTTCAGACTTATTCAGCCACACACAGTGATTATTTGAGACTATACCTTCTTGACTTTACATTTTACTTCTTCAGCTATTACATATAAAATTAATGCTATTCTAAGCTTTGCATATGTCATCTCCTCCTCCTCTTCTTTCTCCTCCTCCTCCTCTTCTTCCTCCTCTTCCTCCTCCTCCTCCTTCTCCTTCTCTTTATTATTAGGCAATGGAGATAGTGCTTCCCTTGGGGGTCAGGAGATCTGTGTCTAAATTCCAACTCTGACACTTCTGAGTTTCATGGCTCTGGATGATTTATTATTATTGTTATTAATAACTAAAATGACAAGAGCTTTTCTGTATAGCACTTTAAGGTTTGCTATATGTTATTTTACTTGATCCTCCAACAACTCTGAGAGGTAGATACTGTTATTGTTCCCATTTTGCAAGTGAGAAAGCTGAGGCAAAGAGAGGTCAAGTGACTTGCCCAGGGTCACACAGGTAGTAAGTGTCCTAAGTAGGATCTGAACTTGTTTTCTTGATACCAAATCCAGTAAACTCACTACACCACCTAGAGGCCAACTCTGAACCTAATTAAGCTTCCTTCTCTGTTAAATGGTAATAGTTGTACTCATATTATCTGCCTCACAGAGTCACTGTGAGGATGACATTTGGAAGCTTTGAAATTATGTGAGCAGTTGTGATCATTCCATTTCTTTCTCCCCCTTACATATTTTGTGCCTTGTTCCTTTCTTATTGGTATCGCCATCACTTGTTTTTTTTTTTTATTGAACTTGCAGTAGAGAATCTCATTTCCTGACCACTGAGGGACAGATATTAATCCTTATTCTGGCATCTAGAAGCACCTCAGTGAATCAAGCTTAAAGCTGAAGTCTTTTCATTCACTGGCTGACACTCTGCCTCCAGATTTCTCCACTGGCAAGTGCAGTCCCTGACTGGGAATTTCTCAGCTAATCCTGGTGAGAAATACTATGAGAAGATCTAAAATCCATTCATTCTGGAGGAATAGAGAGAAAGAGGGAGAGGAAGAGGGAGAGGGAAAAGGAGAAAGAGAGAGACAAAGTGAGAAAGAGAAGAAATGAGGAGAGAAAGACAGAGAGACAGAAAGGTGGCAGAGGAGAAGAGGGGAAGAAGGGAAGGACCCTTCAGTTACTTACCTGCTCCCATGATTAGACCGGGTGCTGTGTCTTTGGTATGCACAGTGCCTGATACATATGGATTGTCTGCCCATCGGAGGTGAAGGTGAAGATGGCAGTCAGGCTTGGAGGAGAAGAAAGTAAAAGAAAAGTTTTAACCTTTGAATGAGATCATGCTGCCATACCAAACCTGGTAATGGCTAGAAAAAGTCATAGCTGACATTTACATAGGCTTATGAGGTTTGCAAAGCAAACTCGTTCCAACCTCAAATAAGATTATGAGGTAAATACTATAGATATCATCACCATTTTGCAGATGGTGAAACTGAGGCTGACAGAGTTTCAGTTCCTTGCCCATATTCCTTGCACAGCTAGTAAATGTCAGAAGCAGTATTAGAACCCAAGAGTTTCTTGACCTTAGCCCTAGTACCCTCACCACTCTACTATCCTACCTATATACATATATGTATGAATAGCATATACTATAATTATATATGCTATTATATAGTATATATACTATATACAGTATATGTTAATAATGTAATAGCATATATACATATACACATTATATATATCATATTTTTTGGAGGGAGGGGTAAGATAATAGAAGGAAAAACATCAGAGTAAATCTCTAGCAATATAGCTACTCTTCTGCAATTTATTGTCTCAGACATTTAACTGGGGCACTGAGAGTTTCAAAAAAATGAGAGGATCATTGATTAGAGCTAGAGAGTACCTTAGAAACCATCAATTCCACCCCTACCCTTAATTTTACAGATGAGGAAATTGGGTCACATAGAGGTCAAGTGACTTGCCCATAGTCATATAACTTAGTATATGTGGGAAGTAATATTTGGACACAAGTTCTCCTGACTCTGACTAGATAATCTATTCTGCCTCTTGCCATAAGTTAAAAGTTTGATAAATCATGTATTGATTATACAAATAAGAAAAGTGTTATAAACCTCACTCTTTACTCTTCACCATTTTGTTGGTTCTAAGACTTATTTTTTGAGAGTAGACTCAGAAAACTGGCAGACTGGTTTCCTGTAACATTCCTGTCTTCATTCTCAATCCTGATTTCCCTCTCTCTTACCCTCCTACCTGTGGAACTTCCTCCCCATACACCCCAGAAACAGCAGAAATCGGACCTGATCCAAACAGAGAAGTCTGTGATGAAATCTCAATTTACAAAATACATTCCCAGAGGGTCTCCAAACCTGACTCATATCCACAGAGCTCAGAGTACAGCATGGGAAATGATTGTTCCCACATGTCAGTGCTCCCCTTTGTTGGGAGCACAGAGAGCTTATGTGATCTGCCTAAGGTCACACAGTAAGGCCAAATAACAAAAAATGTCAGTCAGTGTTCATGTCCTTCTGGTAAACCAGCTATTTAATACTGAGAGAGTAAAAAGCTTTTTCTAACTCAGAAAAAATAAATGATTACAAAAATACATCACAGGCTGAAATTTTTATCAGTGTATCCACATCAATGATAATCTTCCTTCCTCCTTTTTCTTCCTTCCTTCCTTCCTTCCTTCCTTCCTTCCTTCCTTCCTTCCTTCCTTCCTTCCTTCCTTCCTTCCTTCCTGCCTGCCTTCCCTCTCTCACCCTTCTATCTATGTTCATTCTCATCTACAGAACTATTGGATACTGTCAAGATAAAAATTCTGACAATTAAAAACACAAATCATTCTGATGATAAAAAAGAGAACTCTTTTAACACACTGATGTGAATAAAAATAATTCATTAAGCAACTTAGAGTTTGAAACAAACATAAAACTGAAAAATAAAAACAAAAGATGCTGGCTGGGTTCTCAAGTATACCCTTCATGTGGTGGGTGGAACTTCAAAACAAGTATCACATTAGAATTGTATACAGGAATATCTCTGAAAATCCTTCTCATTACAGATTCAAGCTGTACCGGAACACTGACCCTCTGTCCTTAAGGATAATACCAAGTACTGCCACAGTACAATAGATACCCAGGGGAAGCTTATGAAATTATCTTTCTAGTTACTTTCCTGATTATTACCATACTTGGAAAGAAACAGAGAAATGCCTGTATGAGGGAAGTTTTTCCTTAACCTCAGATAATGTAACAGCACTCTTTCCAAATTCCAGGAGCTCATCTATTTCTATATCTCTTTGTCCATCTCTCTCTCTGTCTCTGTCTCTGTCTGTCTCTCTGTCTCTATGTCTCTCTGTCTCTCTCCCCCTTTCTCTCTGTCTCAGCATAATCATTTCTACTTATCTATGGAGTCTTGAAAATTTGAGAGAAATTATTATTAAATAACAAATTACTGGGGAGATCCCTGACCTTTCCAAAAAATTTACCCCATCTAGACTATTTTATCGAAGTAGAGTTTTTCCTCCACCCAACTAGAAAACTTTATAAAGAATTTAATGTAAGGTGAATTCTGGTTTGAGGAGGGGTGGTGGTGCTGGTAAATCCTTTGTCTATATTGTCCAAGGCTGGGTGTATTTGGAAGCAAATGACATAATCAAAGTCACATCTCCCAGCCCCTCATTAGAGTAGCTATGCCTCATTATAATATTAATTCTCATTAATTATTAACCAATCAGAGTTGATTGTTATACTCTTCCAAGGGCATATAAGCATTGAGTGGGTTCCATGAGGGTTCTTTTGCATTCCAAAGTTCTACTGATCCTTTTATTAATTAGATGCTAGCATAATCAATAACGTGATTAGTCAGAAACTATTTCTCAAAATTTTTATATGTCACAAATTCAAATAATGCTTCTATTCTACCGATGTCACATTGCTAGTAAGTTAGTGCTCTATAAAACTGAAAATACTACTGAAATAAAAGTTACTATTTTATTTCAACTACTCATTTAACTATTCATTTTTTATATTTCAGAAGTGGAATGTCATAGTTAATTAGAGGGGCAGTTATTAATTACAATCGACATAATTATCTCAGTAAATTGTTTATCATTATTTCTTTTTTTTTTAAACAAATACTTTATTAACTTCTGTTTTACATCATTCATTTCCACCAGATTTTGAGTTACAATCATTTTCCCCCCATTATTCCCCTACCCAACCTCCCAGAATAGTAATCCCACAAGATATCGCTTCCTCCAATCTGCTCCCTCCCATACCCTCTCCCATACCCCCATCGACTTTTCCATTAGAGGAAGATGAATCTTTGTATCCCAATGCCTGCACATCTTATCTCCCAATTATAGGCAAAAGAGTATTAATAATAGTATTTATATATATATTTGAAACCTTTAATGTTACGACCTCGAAATTTCAGATCCATTTCCTTCCTCCCTTGTCACCCATTCCTTCTTGGGAGATAAGTAATTCAGTATATGTTGTACATGTCTAGCTATGCAAAACATTATCATAGTAGATATATTGTACAAGGCTGCTTATAATTCCCTCCCACTCATCCCACCCCCCACCTGGTCCATTCCCTACATGATCCTGTCCCTCTTCTATAGTGGGTACTTCCAACCTCCCCTCACCCCAAGGATGCCCTCCCATCCATCATCCCTCCTCTCATCCCCCTTCCCCCTATCCTGCTGCAGGTTGAGATATCCCATTTAGTATGTATGTCATTTTCTCCCTGAACCAAATTCAATGTGAATGTGGTTTTGCCTTTTAGCCTTCCTTATTCTCCCCCTCCTTTGCAACCACTTCCCCTTGCTTCTTCTACATGGGATAGTTTACCCTACCCTGTCTCTCCCCATCTCCTCTTGCCACTTTCCTCTCTCACCTCATAATTTCATCCCTTGAGTATTCTCCCTTCCCAACAAATTCAACCTATGCCCTCTATCCATATATAACTGTAACCATATACACACACATTCACATATGTATTCATATGACCACACCCCTTCTTCCATTATTTTCATAGTGAGAAAGATATCATCAGTCACAGTTATTGCTTTTCCATATAGGAATGTAAATAGTTCAACTTTGATAAGTTCCTTTTGATTTCTTTTCCCTGATTACCTTCTCAGGCATCTCTTACTTCTTGCATCTGGATGTCAAATTTTCTATTCAACTCTGGTTTTTTCCTCAAGAATGCTTGAAAGTCCTCTATTCCACTGAATGACCATATTTTCCCCTGAAACAAAATACTCAGTTTTGCTGGGTAGGTGACCCTTGGGTTCATTCCCAGTTCTTTTGCCCTCTGGAATATCATATTCCATGCCCTTCGATCCCTCAGTGTAGAAGCTGCCAGGTCCTGGGCTATTCTGATTGTGTTTCCACAATATTGAAATTGTTTCTTCCTGGCTGCTTGTAGTATTTTCTCCTTGATCTGGGGATTCTGGAACCTGGCTATAATATTCCTGGGAGTTTTCTTTTTGGGATCTTTTTCAGGAGGTGATCGGTGGATTCTTTCAACCTCTATTTTGCCCTCTGGATCTAAAACATCAGGGCAGTTTTCCTTGAGAATTTCTTGAAGGGTGATTTCTAGGTTCTTTCTTTGATCATGGCTTTCAGGTAGTCCAATAATTTTTAAATTGTCTCTCCTGGATCTATTTTCCAGGTCAGTGGTTTTTCCCATGAGATATTTCACATTGCCTTCTAATCTTTCATTTGTTTGGATCTGCTTAACAGCATCTTGATTTCTCATAAAGTCATTAGCTTCCATTTGCTCCAGTCTAACTCTGAAGGAATGGATCTCCTCAGTGAACTTTTGATATTCTTTTTCCATCTGGCAAATTCGACTTTTTAAGGCATTCTTCTCCTCGTTGCCCTTTTGGGCCTCCTTAGCCATTTGAGTTAGTCTATTTTTTAAGGTGTTGTTTTCCTCAGTCAGGCTGTTGACCCTCATTTCATACTTTTCCTGCATCCTTCTCATTTCTCTTTCTAATTTTTCCTCCACTTCTCTTATTTGATTTTTAAAGTCCTTCTTAAGGTCCTCTATGGCCTGCAACCCGCTCATGTTTTCCCCTGGGGCTTTTGGAGCAGGACTTCTGACCTCACAGTCCTTTTCCCGCTCTATGCCCCCAAAATAGGAGTCTAGGGTTGCATTTTTCTGTTTCCTTTGCCTTGGCATGTTGCCACTTAATTGCTTGACTTTTGGGCTTGTTGCCACACTATGGCTTTAAGGCCAGATAGAGGAATTTTCGTCCCGAACGTGTGGGGGGCAACTTCCGTTTCTGGCAAGCTGTAAACCCACCCACAACTTCCACCCTAGATCACAATCCAGATCCAGGGAGGTTAAAGCAAGAGCGATTACCCCCCAAGACTGATCGCTGGATCTCCCCACGATTTGTAGGCTGGGAGCCGGAAATGCCTCTGAAAACTACACAGTGGCGTGTCTCCTCAGCGGCTTCTAGCCCCCAGGGAGGGAGCTGACGCATTCCCCAAATACAGGTCCCAAAGTCCATAGGACACTAACCTCTTACTTTGTCCTAGGCAAGTCTATGTTGATAATTCTGGCGTCTCCACAGTTCCTGGTGTTCTGGGGTTCCTCCAGCCGGCTGCTGGCCCTGCCGCCCTGGGGCTAAAACCTCGGCTCACGTGGACCTGGGCTCGGCTCGGCTCCTGCGCTCTGCGCGCTGCCGGCTCCCAGACCACTGCGCTGGTCCTTCCTGCAGGGTGCTGGGCTGTCCTCAGCGGGAGGTTAGCTTCTCTGTGTCGTTCTGTGGGTGCTGGGGCTCCAGAAGATTTTCAGAGTCCTTTTTTACATAGTTTGTGGAGAATCTGGGGGCAGAGAGGCTTGGACGAGCTGTTTCTACTCCGCCATCTTGGCTCCGCCCCCTCCACTCCCCATTATTTCTTAAATATTTTAATATTTTAAAAGAATATAAATTCAGGTAGCTGACCTAGATGATCTTAGAGACCTAATTCTAAATCCTTTAAATCTGGAAATATAAACATACTAGTTGCAATAGCTTCTGTTTGCATTTTTTACTAATACGAAGCAAAATTAAAGTTTGCAATTCCCTCTATATACATGACATATTTATAAACATATTTCATTTGACCAGCCTAACAATCCACTGCAGTTGGTAGACCTAGATTTACATATGAGAAAACAGAGTCCTAAAGGCCTTGAATGATTTTTTTTAAAGATAATCCAGCTGTGTCGGAATAAAAACTTGAAGCTAGGTCTCCTGACTCAGTGTGCTTGCCACCACTTCATACACAGATGGCCAATTTTCAAAGAATTGGGATGTAATAAAATATACTTGGCACCAAATGTAATTGAATCTTTCTTTGATGATTGAGAAGGCATTTCAAAATCTTAAATCGCCTCAGGGTCATCATTATGAACAATTATCAATTGTACCAGAGAGGCTGAGAAGTGCCAGTCAGCCGAGCTACAGTTGATTAAATAACCAACTAACAGAATTTAGCCTGTATATTTGAGTGTGAATATAAGTTTCTAGTTAAAGAAAAAATAATACCTAAAGGAAAGAAATCCCTTCAAGCACTTCTCCAGTTATCCAAAGTTAGGGGAAAAAAATATCTTTGATGCCTTACAGAACAAAATGGAGCCCTTGAATCTTTCGATCCAGACGCATGGTTACTCTTGGGCTGTTGGAGCTGTTTCCAATTTCTGAGTTCTGATGATTAAGGGTATCCCACTGTTTCCTCCACAGTGGAGAGGAACACAGCAAGGCCTTCCAAAGTGTCAGACTCCAAAATTGGATACAGCTCAACAGCCCAGAAGTACAGCATTAAAAAATGATTAACTACCTCTGAGAGTGAGAAAATGAATTGAAGCAACTCACAAGTATTCATGATCAGGGAGGACAAAGAAAATAGGGATAAATAGGTGATAATGTAGCAATGAAGAAATGTTATTCTGTTCCCGTCTTCCATCAGAACCTTCTACCAGCTGTGAATAATTGTGTCAGAGGAATCAGATTTTGAGAGCTGGAATTCTTCTTACTGATTATCAAATTCAACCTCTTTATTCAGTGAATAAGAAACTAAGGCCTAAAGAGAGGAAGTGCCTTGTGCAAGGTCATCACAGAGTTAGTGAATGGCAAATCAAGGATTAGAACCAAGATCTATTGATTTCAAGGCCTCTAGGTCCCATTTTCAACAGCATCAAATCCAAATCTCTAGCTTGTCCCTCACTTGTCACTTAACTTGTCCCAATTTGGTGTCAATTTACATTTCTAGCCTTATCACCCATGATATCCTTTTATTCTAATCTCTTAATAGTTCTTGTGTCTTAATCCCTTCAAAATTCTGATGAGGTCTATAAACCCCTTCTCAAAATCACGTTTTGTTTTTTGATTTTTTTTTTAAATTAAAAACTAAAGAAAATGCTCAATTTGAGTTAGTAATTAGTGAAAACAGATGCATTTTTTTCCATGTAAGTGCATCAACTTCCTGAAATTTATTCATGGACCTCTTAGGAATCTATAGATGTCAGGCTAATACTTTAGACCAAATGCTTTACTCATTTACTTTTCTATTGTGCCTTCCTGCATCACCCTTCCTCACAATGCTATCATTGCACATACCTTCCCACCCCAAAAGCTTGGAATACCACTTCTCCTCGATTTAGCATATTCTCTCTCTCTCTCTGTCTTTTCTTGCTTTATGGAGGGCAGGTTAATTTGGGTTAAGTGACTTGCCCAAGGTCACATGACTAGTAAGTGTTACGTTTCTGAGGCTTGATTGAACTCAAGTCCTCCTGGCTTCAGGGCTGGTACTCTATTCACTGGGCCACCTAGCTGCCTCCTTCTTCTTCTTCTTTCTTCTTCTTCTTCTTCTTCTTCTTCTTCTTCTTCTTCTTCTTCTTCTTCTTCTTCTTCTTCTTCTTCTTCTTCTTCTCCTTCTTCTTCTTTTCTTCTCCTCCTTCTTCTCCTTCTCCTTCTCCTCCTCCTTCTTCTTCTTCTTCTTCTTCTTCTTCTTCTTCTTCTTCTTCTTCTTCTTCTTCTTCTTCTTCTTCTCTCTCTCTCTCTCTCTCTCTCTCTCTCTCTCTCTCTCTCTCTCTCTCTATTTTTGGAGATTTTATCTGTTCTCTAAGATAGAGACCAAACTCCACCTACCCTACCAAGCCTCCCCTGACCAGCCTGACTTGAAGTGTGAAATTAAGGGGGTTGGTGCTTAATAAGCTTAAAAATTTAGCCAGCTTGAACTTTCTAGATTCAATGCTCTAAAGTCCCTTCCAGCTCTAATATCCTGTGTTCTAAAGTTCCTTCCAGGGAGTGGAAATAAGGAGAGAGGGGCAGTCTGAACAATTCCCAAACTGACTAATAAGTCTCTTCCAGATCTTATATTCTATGTTCTAACATCCCTTCCATAACACTATATCTGTAGTACTATGTTAAGAATATTAACAAAGTGACATACATTTTACAGAGAGGAGGGGACTGGCTACCAGAAGTGAGGTTTTTGTGCCTGGAGGAGACATTGGGGAGCATGATAGCTATCTTTAAGTATTTTAAGGGCTGTCTTGTGGGAGATGAATTCTCTTGTTCCTAACTCTAGAGGGAAGAACTAGGAAAAATAATTTACTAATAATTAGAGTTATCTAAAAGTGGAATGAAATGTCTCAAGAGGTAGAGAGTTTTCTCTCCTTGGAGGTCTGATTTTCGATTAGTACTTTGGGAAATATTGTGGAGAAGATTCCTATCCAAGAAGAGGTTGAAACTGATGCGTTCTGAAGTCTTTTCTAGTTCAGCCATTCCGTGTCCTAAGGTCCCTTCTAGCTCTAAAAGTCTATAGCTCCTACTGAACCCAATAGAACTTACTATTTCTGCCACTTATTCAGCTCATCCTATATTGCCTTGTATCATTAGTGATATTTTCACATGCGTAAATGTCAGCTCCTTTAGGGTAGATTCATTTTTGTCTTTGTATTCCCCAGAGTCTAGCAAAGTGCCTGGAACCTAGCACGTATTTAATACATGCTCATCGATTATATATTTTGTTTCACCTTCCTGGATTGATTTTTGAGTCCCACTGTATCTCATTCACTATCTAACCTCTGGGTGAGATACTAAAGTAAGAGATCCCAGGGGTCAATCGGACTAGCATACTCCACCCACCTTGGTTCATCCCATCCACTCCATCTTCCCATATGACATGGAGGCAGGGAGTGGAAATAAGGAGAGAGGGGCAGTCTGAACAATTCCCAAACTGACTAATAAGTAATTTGTTGTATAGGCCTAATCATTAACATTGCTCATGAATAAAGCAAAAGTCACCAGATGGCATTAATAGTGAGGCTGCTTAAGGAGAAAATGATGAAGTTAACCTTTAAGAGACTCTCCAATAAGCCTGAAAAACAGAATCACAGATTCACAGAATCTCAGAGTGGGAAGGAACCATAGTGTCCAGATATCTAATCTGTACCACAAAGGGACCTTAGCATTTAGAATGTCAGAGCTCAAAGGGCCTTTTGATCATAGACAATTAGATCTGGAGATGTTAGGCAATGGCAACAGAAAACATTTTAGTTGAAAGGAACCTTTAGAGTTCATCACCTAGCTTGACATTTTTATTTTACAGATTGGGAAACTGAGGCCTAGAGTATAGGAACGTGACTTTCGTAGAGATAATTACATAAGTTACTTTGCAAATATTAAAGTGCTACATAAATGCTAGCTGTTAGTAGCAGAGGCAGATTCTAAGCTGAGGTTAGTTGACCGTAATGTTAGGGTTCATCCCAATATAACAAAATGCCTTTATGCAGATGCTGAATAAGGAGAGGTAGCTTTCACTTGAAATGCAGTCCCTCCTGGAGGTAATTATTACTAAATTGGAATGCCAGAGTTCTCAGTTGGCTTTCTTTCTCAATACTATTTTTATCTTGGTGTCATTTTACATTGATACATTATCTTTCCTGTGAGAAGTACAAAATACTTTATATAACTTTTTCATTAAATAGACCTTAATATTTATAATAAAATTCAGTCTAGGAAACAGAAGACATCTGAAAAAAAAAAACCTTAGGTATACTAGACCTTCCATTTGCAAATAAGGAAACTGAGACTCTACCAGGATTAATGATTTGTGTAAGGTCTCCTAGCTAGTTATTGGGAGAACAGGGATCTGAATGAGTCTCCTGATTCCTGATTCAAGGCTCTTACCACAATGCTACACTCTTTAACTATGTTGGTTCCTTGTTCAAATCCCTTTCTCTAGGGTTTCCAATTGCTTATGGGATAAAGCCCAAATTTGTCAGCACAGCATTTTAGGCTTTCTACCATCTGCCTATACTCTACTTCACTGGTATCAAATGAACATAGAAACGATGGCCACTAAGCTTTACATAATGATCCCTAAAGGTCACAAGCGGAATTAGAAAACACATAATACATGGCACCCCTCATTGTGCTGTCTGCAATGCTGGGAGTCCCATATTTGACACCTTGTCTCTACTGTCCATAATTCCCCTCTGCCTGACTTACACTTCAGCCCAACAAGAACATTTATTCTATTGAACAAATCTCCCACTTTTCTACTTCTGTGCTTTCTTACATCCCTTCCTTTGCCTGGAGTTTCACCCCTTGTTCCCTCTACCCTTTCTCTCCTATCCCCATTGCTGAAATATTGCTCATTGTCCAAAGACCAATTCAATTCCTTCATCCATTCAGCAGTGGTCTCTCCCTCCCTTACACTGTCACACTGCCTTATTTGCCCCACTCTAAAGTCCCTCACTCTGTTGTATTTTGTACTGGAGCCATATACCTATATCTACGGCTTATCTCTCCCCCTAGATTCTAAGTGCTTTGAAGACTGGGGGCATTTTGGCTCTGGAAAGAAATAAAATCCTGTCTCTGTTACTGAATCTGGGATGAAAGTCCTGCCTTTGCCTTCTATGTAACCTTGGGCAAGTTGCTTTTATTTTCTTTCTCCACCAAATAAATGACATCTATTTTCATGATCTCTAAGGCTTCTTCCAGCTTGAAAAGCTATGAACCTGAGAAAGAATCTTGCCCAGGATTTTATGTGTAGTTGGCGTTGGATAAAAACTCAAAGCAGCACCAATACTTTCTCTGTGGGGAAGATGATATATGGTCTAGTTTCCCCTATTCTGACCCTATCAATCAGGGTATCATTCGCTGTACTGCTATGGGAGTATTTAATCTTGGTAAGTTTGATTTACTACCCAAGCATAGAATAATTACTAACATTCTGTCTCCTGTAATTATTAGACTACTGGGCCCTTTCACCATACAAAGGTCAGGGAAAGCCCTAGGCAAAAATCTTTAGTCTTCAGGAGCTCACACACACACCTCCCCTTCTGTTGCCCTTTCTTCTCTCCCTAGGCACACAGGGTCCTGATACTACCCACTAACAGCCAAGTTCTCTTCCCATACTTGTGGCCCACACTTGGTCTACACTCCTTGGTGTTGCTCCAGGCTCTGGACTTCTTTTATCCCTTAGTTCCTATTCTGTTAAATCAGGGCCCTGCTCTCTACTAATCTGCTGATAGCTGAGGATGCTTTAATGTGCTGCCTTTCAGAAAACGTATTTGCATTTTAGAGAAGATTGGAATTTCTCTCATCTTGGGGTAGAAGGGATTCTGGGTCCTCAAAGTCTCAAATCCAGCCCTGGAGTATCCTACTAAGCTGGGTAGGTTCTAGGGAAGGTCATCTGTCATGACTTACTGAAATGTACAGACATCAGTTTTTTAGTCTTGGAAAATTCTCATGGGCTATTGCATCACAGAGAGCTTGTGATCTGAATCAACAGTCTACCTAGATGAAATCATGAGCCCTCTGAGTTATGGACTCTCAGAGTCTGAAGACAGACTAAGGCATGACTCTCCCATTCATTAATGGGGAACTCATTGCTTTCCAAGGTATTGTATTCCACTTTCATATAGATCTCATTATTAGGAAGTTTTCCCCATACCAAGTAGATTTTTTTTCCCACCCTTTGTATATACCCTGCCCCCACTATCAACATAGTCTTGTTTTTGTCCTTTGAGGCAAAATATTTTAATTGCACCTACTGGAAACAATGACTTGGCATTGAGAGAAGGGATTTCAGGTGAGTTAGTAGACTTACTTTGCTCAAGGCCGTTAATGTCCCTAAAATTATAGGTCTAATGCAGCTTGGGGTGGGGGTTGAAGGCTACCTACATCTGCTGATGAAATCATAAATTTTGGAAAGAGAACCAATGAATGCTGATTCAATTCCACATTTAAAATTTAATACTGGCTAGTCCCTGAGTGAGAGATAAAGTTGAATGAGACCATTACCTTATTCTTCAGCAGCTCAGAGTATAGTGGGTGGAGATATGGTGTGATGCATATAAAGATAAAATGTTTATTTTACATCTGATATGCACATAATAACAATGGCTAGCATTACCTGGATCTTTAAGGTTTGCAGAATACTTTATACATATTATCTCATTTGCAATAGCATCAAGCCCCAATTCTCCTCTCTCACTCATCCTTGCTTCCAGCCCAGCCCCCATAGCCATCATCCTAGGAAGGGTCTCCTGGGGATATCTGCCTGGGTGGGTGAAACTCCCACCACTAAAGTCTTTGGCACAGTCAAATGGTTCAATGTTGATGTGGACATGATTTTATGAGTAAAAATGATTTATGGAAGATGCATTATAATCTGCTTTGCTGTTGCACCCCTAAAGACCATGGGACCCATCTGTCTGACTTGCAGACTTATATATGTGTCTCCCCTACAAGAAAGTGAGCTTTGTGAGAGCCTGGACTGTCTTGATTTTTATTGTGTATCCCTGACACTTTGAGCAATGCTCTGTACATAGCAAGTGATTAACTAATTTTATTTTTCATTATATCATTCATTCATTTCATAAGTATATGTTGACTACTCTGATAGAATATAAGTTCCTTAAGGACCGGCACAGTATCATTTTTTTTTCTTTGTATCCACTGCCTCTGGCAATAAGAAGTATTTATTAAATGGCTTTTTTATTGTCTAAACTGTTTCAGTGTATCTGTGTTCATAAGACATAAATAAATGACTGAGAATTTATAGGGGAGATAAATGGAATCTAGGATTCTGGAGGTGAGGAAATCATGCAAGATTTTCTGAAAGAATAGTAATAGAACTATATCTAAAAGGATGGGTAAACTTACAAATGGCAGAAATGTGTTTGAAGGCATTATAGGCATCAGGAATCCTATGAGAAAAATATATTCTATTCCCTCCAGCTTGGATCATACAGATTCTCCAGTCCAGAGCAAATATTAATATCCCCAGTTAAGTGACGGAGATGTGTTGGGAGCCAAAGAGGCTTTATCCAGGACTCAGATAATTACCTTGATATCAGTGGAGCCGAATATCAAAGACCTCTTTGAGACTTTTCATCAAATTAGCTCCTGAGTTCTTTTGATATGGGTTACACTTAAAAGGCTGTTGTTTGAGTTCTGAGATCAATAGGCTATACCCCAAGATTTTAGTTATTGAGAGCCAAAATATTTGATTCTGCACTCAGGTATCTTTGGGTGGTCAGCTCTAAACATGATGTCTTTTGAGGATTGCGCTTCAGCTTTGAAGCCTACTCTCAATTGTATCCATTTATGGCTGGGGCTGCATTAGCAGGTACCTGAGGCCTAGATCAAAGGTCTTACCCTAACACTTTAGTCTCCTAGATAACAAATCCTTATCAAATTATCTATTCTGTACTACTTCCAGGATATGATTAGAAAATTTGAGTCCCCTTCCTTTGTCTCATTGCTCTATAAAAACCTTGTCCTAAGAATCAGTAGATGGAGTTCATCGTTCCTTGAACTACCCACATGGCCTGGTCATTTCTTATTCACATCTCTAAATCATACTAATTGCTGGACACTGAGCAGCCCACGCAGAGACGTCAAGATCCAGTGGGAGCATGGTAGACTGACATTAAAGGAGTTTCCAGGTCTTCTCTCTTCCTCTATTTAAGAATCTATAGGTATGTGATGTTAGGAAACATCCCATCTCTTTGAACTCATTAATTTGGCACATCTGTCTGTAGCTGCACATTGTTTACAGGTTCAACCAATGGTCAGACAGATTTGGAGAAGCAATTCTCCTGCTGCCTTAGCCCTAACAGAATGAAGGGAAAGCAGAGTAAACCATGCCTCCTTCCCTCCCATCTCATCCCTTGGGGTCCTGGGAGGAGGTAGGGTTGTATGATTAAATATTAATGTGCTGTGTCTAAGTTCTCATTAAATTGTCTAGAGAAGAAAAGAAGGAAAATATTTTTTTAAAAAAAGACTGCTGATGGTGGGTATGAAGACACAAGAGACTGGGAAAATCAATAGAACCAGGTAAGCTCTTCACGTGAGCTGACCATCCACATGCCCTAATTTCAAACTGATCTCTGAATCTTTTCAGTTTTTGTTAGACACACACAAACTGCTCAGGGTCTTGGGATGAGGTCTGATGTTTTCATGGTTAAATATTCATGGACTGTGTCCGAGTACTCATTAAGATGCCCTACTAGAACTTAGCTAGTAGAATAAACACCAGAATCAGTCAACATAACTGGAACAAACCTGTTCTGAGTCCCCCTTGGAGGACCATTTTCTAGTCTACATCTGTTCACTCTGTCCACAAACACACCATAAGAGAAATGCTGAATGCTTTGCTACACTCTAGGTAAACTCTATTTGCAACATTCCCTGATCTAGTAACATTTTCAAAAAAGGGAATAGGGTTAATCTGGCAATAATTTACTCTTGATAATATCTTTTGGCACATTGAAATAATTTTCCTTTTCTAGATTCTCACTAACCATCCCTTTAATAATCCATTTCACAATTTTTTCAAGTTCACTGGCCTATGGTGTGCAGACTTCATTCAATCATCTCTTCTATGAATGACCTTGAAATCACTCCCCAGAAGCTAAAGATGATTTTTGCCTTGTAAAATTTCTCATAGCATAATGCATGCACCTTTTCTTGGGAAAACTCTATAAACAGTGAAGAGCTATACAAATGGAGAATATATCATCATCATCAAATTCATCATCAATCATCTACTTCATGGGGTCAGTCTGGGGATCAAATGGAATAATGTATATGGAAGTGCTTTTTTATATTTCTACAACTCACTACAAACCATTATATTATAAAACTAAATGCTATCAGTAGGAAGCACAGACTGTCTGATACCATTTAAAACAGGATGCCCACCATTTCCCCTAATCCAGATAGTGACAAAATCATAGACTAAATAGGGCTGGGATGGGTTTTTATAGATCCTCTTTTTGAAGAAAGTGAAGTTCAGAAAAGGGAGGTGACTATCCATCTAAGGCAAGCAGCCTCTTAGTGATAAAGCTTAGACTAGAACTCAATTTGCCTTCCTCCCAAACTAGTAGTTCCCTTTCGGCCATAATACACAAAAGTCCAAGCAGTCAAGTTTTACATTTTGGTTTTGAGGATGAATTCACTAAATGAGTTTTCCCTCTGAATTCAAGATAATGATAATAACTGTCATTTCTATAGTTTTGTATTTTATAAGATGCTTTACAAATATTATGGTATTTGAAGTTCAAAATTATCCTGCAGGGTTGGTAAAGTAAGTATTATTTGGTGCCATAATACCAGGGGATATATTAGATTTTGAGTCGAAAGACCTGTGTTTGAATCCTGGATCTATTACTTAATCCCTTTGTGACCTTGGGTAAGTCAACTACTCTCCTTGTCCTCCATTAACTCTTTAGTAAAATGTGGGGTTGCAATAGGTAGCCTCTAAAGTCTTTTCAAGCTCTAAATTTGCCAGCCTAGAAATCGGGAAACCAAGACCCAGAAAAAGGAATTAACATGCCCTAAATCACAGAACTAGGTAAACCTAAGTCAGGATATGAAGTCAGGCCTTTTGCCTTCAGACCTTATACTTCTCTTATTCCATGCTGCTTTCACATCAATTGATCCAAAACGATATAGAGTCAACTACATTTATCAAGAGCCTACTGTGTGCTAGGCACTGCTAAACAGAAAAGGCAAAAAAATAATAATCCCTGCTCTCAAGATGTTCCCTATCTGATGGAAATTTTATTTGTCCCAGAAAGAGCTGTCAAAGAAAGAAATAGATTTCTTTCATTGGTAGTGAGTTGCCCACCATCAGAGGTACTCAAGGTGAACATGCCTGATTCTCTGTTATTGATGTTATGAGAGGGTTTTCTGTACTGATGGGGATTGTTCCAGCTGACCTCTGAGCTCTCTTCCAACCAAAAGAGTCTTTGATTGAAATCTTCACATTTTCCTTCATGATGTTGTTTCTGCCCTCAGTGAAAACATCTATTATGTCAATATGGGCCCAGTGGCTGCTGCTTAATTTTACTTTTATAACCTTTGTGCTCAATTGATTTTTCATGTACATTATAACATTTCTTTTGTGCTCAATTTGCCTACCCATATACCTTAGTTGGACGATACACTTCACTGATTTTCTCCTATTTTTATTATCTTAAGGCAAAGACATAAATCTTTCAGAGATTCTCTCCTCAGTGGGCTGTATAATTGCAGACAAAATTTTTGCCTAGACAAATTCTATTCTTAGCAAAAAACTTACTTTGACAGACTCATATGGTTTCACTTCGATAATAATAACAATAAATGGTAATAGTAGCCCTTTTGTAGCATCTCTGTTCTGGGAGGACCTTTTGATTTTTAGCAAATAGGAAATAATTAATTTTCAATGTAAAGAGGCAGATGTTACTAGCCTGTGGTTCTCAATGGGGAAACTGACATAGAGCTTAAACGGCAGTTCTAGAATGCATATGTCAGCCAGAGACAGCCACATGCAGTTTTTAAAATCTTCATTAAGGTACTAACAGAATTTAACAATTTTCAAGCAATTGCCTATTGACTACACTCTATGAAAAAGAGAGCTTCATTCACTCAAGACTGGCATGAATGCCCCATTTTCCATGAAGCCCCCTGCTCTGACCCCTCTGGTTGTAAATGAGCATTTGTTGTTGTTGTTGTAGAGTTGTGTCCAGCACTTCATGACCCCATTTGGGGTTTTCTTGGCAGAGATACCAGAGTGGTCTGCCATTTCCCTTTCCAGCTCATTTTACAGATGAGGAAACTGAGGCAAACAGGATTAAGTGACTTGCCCAGTTTTCACACAGCTAGGAAGTGTCTGAGGCCAGATTTGAACTCAGGTCTTCCAGACTTCAGGCCTGGAACTCTATCCACTGAGTTAACTGTCTGCCTGTAAATGAGCATACCCTTCTCCTAAATTCCTTTAGCACTAAATTCCTATGGTTCTTGATGGAGAAATTGACTCAGAAGTTAAACACCAGAACTACTATATTCCTTTAGTGTCTATCTCTCATTTGACACAGAGTCCTAGCCTAGTGATATTACAGCCCATATTTTTCAAAAGGGGAAACTGAGGCATATAGCAGGGAAGTGACTTGGTTATACTAGGGTCATAGATCCAGGACCAGAAAGGATCTCAGAGCATGAATACCTTCTTCTCTTTATTTTGCAGAAGTGTAAAGTGAAGCAGAAAGAAGAAATGATTTGTCAAGGTCATATAGCCAGTTGGTGACAGAGCTGGTAAGTGGGAAGGGAATAAATATGTACTATCTTACTTACTTCTCTCAGACCTATCTGCTTTCCATATGCTTTTCATTACAGAATGAAGGCTTTTCCCTCTTATTGTATACTACCCAGTATTGTTACTTATGAGTGTCATCAAGTTAGAGAAGATAGAAAGCTAGCCTAAGAATTCTGGGTTCAGTCCTGATTCTGACACATAGTCAGAAGGAGAGGTGTCCGTGGGAATGAGTAGATGAAAGACTGATAACTCAAGGAATAAGTCTCTATCCCATCTCATCTAACATTCATCTTTGTGGCCTGTATCTTCCATATTTGAAGAGTAAGTAGACTGGACCATAGGGCATCTTTATGAACTCATTGTCCCAAGTACTTTAGATAGCTGCAAAAACACTTATGGTGTCAGGGAAAGCTCCTTGGATTGGGTGGTGATTCAGTCAATCTTTAAAGCATGGGTAGGAATTCAACAGGTGCTATGAGAGAGGGATTGTCTCCAGTACATTGGATAGATTTTTGGAAAATCCTGGGCAAGAATGACTCAGGATGAGAAAGTGCAGAGGGATGAAAATCTGAAGTGGAGGTAGGGATCCACACCGAGGGAATCCTAGGTCACCCATGGTAACATAGTGGACAGAAAGAACAAATAATAGCCCAAGGGCACTTACTGGCTTGCAGTTGGTGGGTTTGCCATTCATATCAGTGGCAGGGGGAGTCAGATAATCCCAGTCTCGGCCTTTGTTGTAAGTTATCAGTGTTGTGACCTTTCCATCAATCTTTTGGTTGGCCAGGAAGACTCCTTTTACACCTCTGACCTGTGACAGAAACAAGACAAGAATGAAGAACAAGCTCTTAGAATTGCCCATTCAAATGCTTGGGCTGTTTCCAATGTTGCTGCCCTTCTGTCCACTGTGATTTATGACTGAAATTGCTCTTCTTCATTCTCCTTTAAGTCCCCAAGGCTCAGGGACAGGCAATAAAAAAACTCAATTAGATTCTGGACTTCTCTTCCACAGCATATATGCAAGTATATACTCAAGCACAGCTAGAAAAATGCACATACAACAGCGCTCTAGTCATTCATTTGTTAACATACTTATGCATTCATTCCTCCATCTGCTCAATAAACGTTTGCCATACACCTTGGCATGGGGGAAGAGCATTCAAATGCTGCCTACTATGTGCCAGTCACTGTGCTAAACACTTTACAAATATCTAATTTGATCCTCAAAATTACTCTGGTAACATCTTAACCTTCCCACTTCCCCCATCTTGCACCTTTGCTAGAGTTCCTTAATCAATAGAGCATCCCCTCTCAGATAGGGCCAACTTTCTAGCTAAATGACACTTACCAGGCAGAGACATCAGAGGTAACAGGTCAATCAGATGTGATGACATGGGATTGGGCCTCCCTTCCTATAAAATGGTTGACCCTCTTCTACATGGGGATAGGACTTTTGTGGGATGGACCTCCCATATCTGACAAGAAACTGTCAAAGCTGAGATTCAGAACCAGTTAAAATGAAAATACAGGGATAGCTGCATTCCCGACAATTCCTGTCCTTTTATTCAGGCTCCTAATGCAGTCCAGTTCTGACATTTATTGTTTTCGTGGGTAGGGTCTGTTAGGCTTGTTTCCACCTATTGGCACTGATGGGCTGTGGCTACCTGTAGTCATCCTTTATAACCCAACTCAAAACACACCTTGTGGAGAAGGTCATCCCAATCATTCAAGATAGCATACCTTTCCTTCTTTAACCTCGAATAGCATTTTCTTCTTCATGCCTTTGAAGCACTCATCATGTGTACCACTCCTTACAGTGCCAACCCTGATGCCTACCTATGGGCTGTTGGTTCTCATTACCTGATCAGACTTTGGTTTGGGGACCATGTAGATCTTTTCTTTTTTCCCTTCTAGCTTCAAATATAGTGAGTCATATACAGTAGCAATGATGATGATGTTGATAATTAGCATTTACATGGTGCTTACTATAAGCCAAGCACTGTACAAAATGGTCTTACAGATATTATCTCATTTGATCCTGGAAAGGTAAGTGCTTTTATCATCCTCAGTTTACAACTGAAGAAACTAAAGATACACAGAGGTTAAATGATTTACCCAAGGTCACACAGCTAGTAAGTGTCTGAGGCTGGATTTGAACTCATGGCTTCCTGTCTCCCAGCCTAGCATTCTGTCCAATGCAGTACCTATTGTTCTCTCAGTAGGTACTTCATATTTTTTTCTTCTTCTTCAATAAAAGATCCTCACCTGGTTCCTTCTTCACTCTATCCTCCCACATTAGCTCTGATAGAATATCCATGGCTAGTTTGCCCAAGAATATTCCAGCACTGTTTGCATTGTATGCTTCTCTTAAGAATCATGGTTATAATGGACCTGGGTAGAGGTGGGGAGAGGATCCCTCAGCTTTATGACAACTTTCATTGCCCAAGGCACACAGTGGAAATTTCTCAGACAGCCTCCTAAATGTCTAGGAATCCAGGCTGTCTGACTCCAAAGCAAGTGCTTTAGATATATCCCCTCAAAACAGGAATTACTCTGACAGTGGATATCAGAAAAAGAAAAACAGCATTAAAATGTAGCTACAAGTTTGAAAGAAATGATCATAATTTGGAGTTCCTGACTTTGTTCCACTTGTCATCCCTGACAAACAATGAACCAGTAGTGTCAGATGGGAGCTGGGCCACCACTTCTTCTTTAGCAAAGCATTTGATTTCTGGAGGAACCCTCTGGAGAGGTGCCATCTTTGCAAGCTACTGAACCTTGAATTAGAAACCTGCTGCTGTTGCCTTCAAAAGAGACATCACAGTGTTAGGAAGCAGAAGGGAACTGTCATGGTGGAAGTGACTCTAAACCTAGTTAAGGGCGATTGACACATGGGAATATCAGCTCGTTGTGTTTCTTCATGATACCTTTTAAAGTGTCAGTATTCTCTGCAGGGAGACTTCTCTGTTCTTAGCATGATAGAACCAGGATCTCATCAGGACTAAGTGAATGCGTTCAGCAAACAATAATCATTGGGAGAATAATATCCCAAGTAAATATTAGGCCAATCTGCCTGACTGGCCATTGCCACATGGTGGCAATTTTTTGGTCATCTTTCCTGGGATCTTAGGGTTTATAATACTTATAGATAGTTTTAGTCTTTCAAATTTGCATAATATTTTATGGTTACAAAGGACTTCTCTCCCCAAAACCCCAATGGATAGGTATGGTGTGAAAAAGTGTCACAGCTGTGCTAAGGTGGTGTGATTCAGGTGGCCATACTAGTCCTATGCCAAGGCTAGGATCTGAGGAGCATCATGGGACTGGGCAGAGCTCGTGATGATGACTGAGTGCTCTCCTTGCTTCCTAGGTAAGGGTATGAATAGAAAAGACTTTTCTATTTATAGAAATCTTAGCAGTGGAGTTACAGGATGATGGCCTGTGGATCTAGTTGACCAGGCCAGTGACCAAGAGAATTATCATTGATGGTCAAGTGGTCATCCTTCATGGAAGAACTACCCAGTGCCTTTTTAGCATTTCATGAAATATCAGTGAAATGAAGACTGAGATGGATATAAACCTTATCCATGACCACATTTCATTTTGTTTTGATCAGGTTTTGCCTGGTTTTTTATTCATAAGTCATCATCTGTAATATATTAGAGCCTATCTATATCCACTATACATTTTAATCGTTCTTTTGGGCCCTGGCCATTTGGATTCTTTTGAGATTTTGTGCTCCATGACCTACTAGAGCAGCTGAGTCACACGATGGATACGATTCTGCCCTTGGAGTTAGGAAGACCTGAGTTCAAATCCAATTTCAGACACTTCCTAGATGTGTGGCTCTGGGCAAGCCAATTGACCTCCATTTGTTCCAGTTTCTTCATCTGTAAAACAGGAATGATTATGGCCCTAGGTCCCAGAGATGTTGTGAGGATTAAATAAGATAGTAATTGTAAAGTACTTAGCATATTGAGTGGCACATAGTAAGCACTATACAAATTATGATTTATGATCATAATATATAAATTACTATATAAATTACATCATATATAAATAACTATATAAATTATCATTATTATCATCATAATTATTATCATTAATTGACATAAGAATCATAAGGAAAATGCCAAAGATATAGACCTTTGCAGATTGGAATCACTTGAGATACTTCACAGTTCTCCAAATGAAATCCAGTCCTATCACCTCTTCCTGTTCATCTCTGGACCCAGCTCACCTACATTTTTAATACCTACCCATGATATAGCAAGTGATCTATCAATCTGACTGTATGTTATAATCTGAACCATTTGGATTTTTCATCTATTTGGTTTTTCCTGTGTGGATTAATAAAATGACTTTTTTAAAAAGTAGCTATACCTGCTACTGAAAATCCTATAATATTAGAGACAGAAGAAGAATCATACTCAGGAATTCACAACAATACATTGGGATTATAGATAGGGGTGGAATAAGTTAGAAAAAAAGAGCAAATTTTAAATCTTAATCATTTAGTGTTGAAGAAATGGATGAGTAGACAAAGAACAATGGTTCAATGTGTCACAAATGGATGCACATTTTAGCCAATATTTCCCTTTAGACTTTCCCCATCTCACACTAGATAGAAAGCTGTCTGAACTACTTTTGTTTTCAATAATCTTGGAATCTATGGAATTGTGGATACCTTGACTGTGTCCAAGAGGCTTTGAATAATTGGTGGGCTGGAATGTATGTGGGGCGGTGTGGTGTTGGTGGTACTGCTGGTGTGTGTGTGTGTGTGTGTGTGTGTGTGTGTGTGTGTGTGTGTTTTGTAGGTGATTGGGGGATGTGTCTAGTTGATAGAGGCAGCACTTCTGCCTGACCTACAGCAGTCAAATTTTGTAAGCTACAAATACCATGATAAATTAGGCTGGGATATTTTAGGAAAACCTATTGATCAGTATTGCACAGAAATCTGAATTGTATAGAGTCAGTGGCCAAAAAAATGGGAGCAATGTAACATTAGAGTTATTGTGGTAGGAGGCTCTAGTCATGGTGATTTTTTTTTGTTTTGTTTTGTTTTTTGTTCTCCTCAAGTATAACTCTTATCTTGGGAATCTTAGACCAAGATACAAGTTTCATGAGCAAGAACAAATATATTTTTGCTCTAATGATTCAATTATATTCAAACCATAAGCATCCTAGCTATAACAACCAGGACTTTCCATCAATCTCTATGAATGGATCTAGAGCCAGAACTAGGGGTAGGTCAGGCAGGCAGCTGTTTAAGGTACATCACATAGAGAAGAAACAAGAACAGCAGAAATTTTAATACATTTTTTTTCAATATTTTGAAAGCAAGGTAATTCTGTTTTCTCACATGTGTAGATAGATTTGGGAATGTCACACTGTAGAGACACTGAAGCAAGCAAAATTAGTAGTCTAGTGTTCAATGAGCAGAAACTACTAGGCTAAGATTGCTCCCCCTTCAAAAGGAATTTTTGTTTAAACTGGAAAGCAATTTGGTACAAACCACATACCACAATAAGCTCTAAATAGATAGGAGATGTAAATACAAAAGAGCACACTACCACAAATTTAGTGGCAAATAGAAGGAGGTACTTTTTACAGCTACGGCTAGAGGGAAAATTCTTAAGAAGAGTGTAAGGGCAATTAGGAAAGATGAAAAAAATAATCATACAAAATTTTAAGAAGCTTTTGTAGAAACAAAATCAGTACAGTTGGAGCAAGGAAAGGAGCTAGCATTGGGGATAAATTTCAATGAAAATATCTTTGATAAGGGTTTGAAACATCTAAGCATTTGATATATAGGGAAGTAATGACAATTTATATAAGAACAAAAATCATTGGCCAAACAATGACATGAACAAACAATAGGGACAGACAGCTTTCAAAAGCAGAAATGCAAAGTATTAACAAATATTTGAGAGAAAGCCTTAGATCATTAATAATAGGTATACATCTGAAAAAAATCCAGACCTCTCAAGTGTTATCTTGTACCCTTCAAATGAACAAAGATGACAAAAGCTGAGAAAAGGCAAATGTTGGGTAGGCTGTGGAAGGATGAACATATGAATGCACAACATGATAGAACTGTGAATTAGTTCAACCACTCTTGAAAATAATCTGACACTTTGCTAAAAAAAATCACCAAACTATGCATCCCATTTAATTCAACAGTCAAGTGGTGTTGGAGAAATGGGTGAGTAGATAAAGAACATTGGTGCAATGTGACATAAACTGATGAATATTTTGAGTCAATCTTTTCCTTCAGACTTTTCCCATCTCCCATTGGATAGAAAGCTTTCCAAGCCACCTTTTTTGCAATAACACTATTACATGGAGGTCAAAGACAGAAGGAGAGTGCCTACATATGTAAAAATAAGACATTTAGAGTAATGCTTTTATGGTAGCAAATACTAGTAATAAAGTAGGTGCCTACTGATTGGAGTATGTCTGAACAAACTGAGATTCATGAATGTATAATGAGTTATTACTTAGCCTTAAGAAATGCTGAAAATGAGGATTCAAGGAAACTTGGATAGAATTCCATGGACTGAAATAGAAGTTAAAAGAACTAGAAGGGCAATGATATTAAGGAAAGTGGCAGAGCAATAAAGTAACTTATTTGTGATTTGAGCAAATTATTGATAAAGCAAGAAATCTCCTCTCAGTGGACAGTAAGGATCATAGGGGATCATGGATTTAGCACTAGAAGGAAACTTAGAGGCCATGTTGTCCAACCCCCTTCATTTCACAGATAAGAAAACAGAGGCTGAGAGAGACTGAGTGAATTGTCCAAGGTCACACGAGGATTTAGAACCCACATCCTCTAAATCTAAATCCAGTGCTCCTTCCAATGAGGTCTGCAGTGTCACACTTGAGCAGTGCAATGATTCGTTTTGCTTAGTTTTAAGTATTTGTTGTGAGAGAGCATTCTCTTTTGGGGAGACCATTATGGAGTTGTTGTTCAGTCATTTTTTCAGTAGCGTCCAACTCTTCATGACCCCATTTGGGGTTTTCTTGGCAAAGATACTGGAGTGCTTTGCCATTTCCTTCTCCAGCTCATTTTACAGATGACGAAACTGATGCAAGCAGGGTTAAGTGATTTTCCCAGGGTCATATAGCTAGTAAATGTCGCAGGTCAGATTTGAACTCATGAAGATAAGCCTTCATGATTCCAGGCCTGGCACTATATCCACTGTGTCACCTAGCTGCCCTTGGGTAGTTACAGCAATGTACAAAAAAAGAACATAAACAAAATACTTTTTTTTAAAGAAATGTCACATGTGACTTAAAATCCTTGGGAGAATGGGAACAGACAAGGGCATCATTTTCAAATTATGGGGGTACAATTTTTAAACCTTGCCTAAGGACCATAAATATGTCACACTAGTTCTGAATGTCCTGAACATAAACAAATTGTTACATTCATTAGTTTCTGAGGTAAAGCAGTTTTGGCTGAAATATCTGAGAGATTGAACATAAATGTGTGAATGTGTTCTCCAGAGAGTAAATGAGGTGATGCTGAGTGCTGCCTGAGCTACCTCTATTACCAAGAAAATGTCACACAACCAGAAGAGTTATAGATGAAAGGGCTTTGAGATCTCGTCCCCTTATTTGCATGACACAAATGAGGCCCAGGGAGAGCTGACTTGCCTCATGTGCAGTAAGTAACAGAGTTTGTATTTGAACTCAGGTCTTTTGGCTTAGCTAACAAAATTATGTGCTCCTCTGGATTGTGAACAGCTCACTGCCTCAAGGGACTAAAATCATACCAGGTCAATGTTGTGGATAGGTGGGCTAAGGTTTTTCTGCTGTTTGGAATCTTTGGTAGACTTCATTATAAGGAATAATCTAGGGCAGGGGTTTTTAACCTCAGGTTTGTGGATTAAAAATGTATTGGTTACTGTAGTTCAGTAAAAATGGCTTCCTTTGTAATGTTGTATATTTCATTTTGTGTATTTGAAACTATCACTTGGAGAAGAAATGAAAATACATAAAAACAAAATGAATTTAATTAAAGACCCAATTAGGACCTTATAGTCTTTTAGCTAGGTTAGTAGTAGCCTTCTCTCTCTTGTTTCCCTAGATCCTTTTCTCTCCTTTTTAGTTTATCCTTCACAGAAGGGCCAAAATAACCTTCTAAGTGAACTGATTTGACCACTTCGTTCCCTTTCTGAAAATCCTTTAGTGATTCTCTGTTGCTTTTCAGATAAAATACAAATTACTTACCATGGCATTCAAGGCCTTTCATAATCTGACTCCAACCTACCTTTCCATTTTCCCCTCTGTACTTTCTACATTGCAGTCAAATTGGAGTATTAGTTATTCTCCAATCTTGTCCCATTCTTCCGGCTCTGTGCATTCATTTAGACCATCACCTAATTTGTAGAATGCCCTTCTTCCCTATATCTGACTACTTATCTTCCTTCTTTTTTTCCCTTTAAGAATCATTTCAGGTGCCACTTTCTTATGAAGCCATCTTTGCCCCTCTTAGTAGAAAATGATATCCTCCTCTCCAAATTTTCCAAGAGTACTTTTTCTAGACTTCTCTTTTGCCTCCATGCCTTTCCTTTGCATAACAATGATTTATATTTGTTCGGAATACTCTTACTAAATTGGAAGTTCCTTGAGGGTAAACACTGTGTCATTTTTTTCATCTTTGTTATTTAACACAGTAAGCACAGGGTCATGGAATATCTATCTAGCCCTTGAAGGGACATAATAACCCCTTTTATATTTGACAAAACTGAGATCCAGAGAGGTTGTGATTAATCCAAAATCACACAGGTTCCAGGCAGAAAACAAAGACATTGACAAGTGTATGGTAGTATACCTCCAGGATATCGATCAGGACATTCTCTTCTGGTTGCTTCGTGCTTCTTACGTTCTCAAGCACAATTGAATAGTATATACCCTGTGGGTCTGACTGGTAAAGGTTGTACGTGTCCGTTTGGTACCATTCTTGGACAGCCACAAATACCTCATTTTCATCAGTGCTGATAATCTGTAAGTCCTGCCAGAAAAGAAATGAAAATTGAGTTGATATATTTCAGATGCATACTTGTATTTATTTATCTAGTATTTTTAACCCACCTACTTCCAAAAGGCTTGCAAGCAGCCTGTAAAATCTAACACAATATAAAACAGGACAATATAAACGGAACAAATTTAATTAAAATGAGCAGGGAAGTTGATGTTACCAGGCACCTGGGATGAGTTAGCTACTACAGCTGAGCATGGAATTTAGCCCGGAGCTTTCTGGCAGTTGAGGCAAAAAAGGAAACACATTGAATTAGGTAGTTCTCATTTGTCTGATTAAAGGAAGGAAACACATTCATCTGTAGAGAAAATAGTGTTTTCATTACTCAACACTCAGAAAATATTTTATGGGTACCTAGGATGTGCAGTCCAATGGGTTAAATCCTTGGGATAGATGCAAGGTTTAATATGACATAGTCCCTATCCTCAAATTTCTTAGCATCTTGAACCATGGGGGAGATGAAACAAAGATAGCATCAGAGTCTGAAAGACGCACATTCAAGTTTTACCTTTGAAGACTACTGTATGACCTGGAACAAGCCACTTAACCTCTGCCTAGGCAACCCTGTCTATAAGTCACAGTACAAATTCTATTCTGCATTAGTAGTGAAACATCCTTCTCTGGGAATATCTCATGCCAATGAAATGAAAAGTTCAGATTTAAAAAGTCATATGCATAGATAAGTAAGATGCCAATTAGAATTTGGTATATCCACAGAGCTGAGAGGTCAGAGGTGAAAAAGATCCTTCCAGCTTTGGGGACTCAATGCATTCAGAGCCAGAATGGACTTTGAAGATCATACAGTGCTATTACTGAAAGTTACGCTGACTCAGTCAGCTGTTGTTTTCAGTCCTGCCTGAAGATGGATGTTGGGGAAGGCTCTGGTGGGGAAGGTGTCACCCTGGCCCTGGCTTTTGTATTACTTGATATTCATCAGGTACCCTTGCCTGTGATGTTTGTACTAGTTAAACATCACATATAGACAATTTGGGGAGAACTGAGATGAATTAGCCCATCCTCTTTTGCTGACTTGGGTCTATCTTAATTGTCTTTATTTCATTATGAAAGTAATCAGTAAAAAATGGCTTCATCTTGAATTCCTTGCTGATCTCCGGTGATCAGTCCAACAATGTGTTGCTGTCTTGATATATTGTAATAAACTCTCTGTCCTGATTTTTGCCTCACTAATCAGGCTGAAAGCCTGAACAACAACTTTTCCTTTTAATACTATCTCTCTTGATATATGAAGAAACAGGCCTAGAAAGATTGTGACATAACAAAGGCCACAGAGGCAGTAAGAAATAGAACTGGGTTTCAAACCCAGGAAAATCATGCTTCCTAACTCTAAATCCAATATTCTTCCCACTACAACACCCTTTATATTTTGATATCCTTATGGTATTATGGCATTGTGTGGGCAGGACTTAGTGTCAACAGGCAGAGATGGGGAAGGAGCCTTTCAGATAAAGGGAACAGCCTAGGAACTGGATTCAAAGAGGATTTTATGGCAGACATGCTTATAATAGAGGCCCCAGGGCGGAGCCAAGATGGCGGAGTAGAAACAGCATTTCCAATGTGCTCTGCCCCACACAAATTTCAAACAATGTGAAAGGGAGCTCCGAACAACTTCTGGAGCCACAGCACCCACAGAACAGCACAGAGAAGCTAACCTCCTGCTGAGGACAGCCCAGCAGCCCTGCAGGGAGCAGCCAGCGCAGCGCTCTGAGAGCAGGCAGCACAGCTCACTGGGAACCTACAGCGCAGCCCGCAGAGCCGAGCCCAGGTCCACGGTTTTAGCCCCAGGGTGGCCGGGCCTTCAGCTGGCTGGTGGAACCCCAGAACACCAGCAACTGTGGCGATTCCAGAATTATCAGCACAGATATGCCTAGGACAAAGTGAGAGGTTAGTGCCCTATGGACTTTGGGACCAGTATTTGGGGAACATGTGGCTTCCTCCCCTGGGGGCAAAAAGCTGCTGAAGAAACAGCTGCACAGAAGCCATTTTGCAGCGTCAGTAGTGGCTCTAGCTCCTGGTCTGCAAACTGTAGGAAGATCCAGCAATCAGTCTGGGGTTAATCGCTTTTGCTTTAAACTGCCTGGATCTGGATTGTGGTCTGGGGGGAAGTTTGGGGTGGGTATCCAACTTGCCAGAGTGGGTGGAGGCTTTACAGAGGCCACCCAACTGGCGGAAGTTGTGAAGACCCCACATTTGGGCGGAAACTCCCCTGTCTGGTGGCAGAGTCCTACTGTGGCAACAAGCCCAAAAAATCGAGTAATTAAGTGGCAACATGCCTAGGCAAATGAAACAAAATAAACAGAAAGTTCAACATTGGACTCCTATTTTAGGGGCAAAGAGGCTCAAAGCATGGAGGAGGACTGTGAGGTCAGAACTCCTGCACCAAAAGCCCTAAATGAAAATACAAGCTGGCTACAGGCCATAGAGGACCTTAAGAAGCAGATAAGAGAAGTGGGGGGAAAATTGGGAAGAGAAATGAGAAAGATGCAAGAAAAGTATGAAATGAGAGTCAACAGCCTGACTGAGGAAAATAACACCTTAAAAAATAGACTAACCCAAATGGCAAAAGAGGCTCAGAAAGGCAATGAGGAGAAGAATGCCTTAAAAAGTCGAATCTGCCAGATGGAAAAAGAATCTCAAAAGCTCACTGAGGAGATTCATTCCTTCAGAGTTAGACTGGAGCAAATGGAAGCTAGTGACTTTATGAGAAATCAAGATACTATTAAACAGATTCAAACAAATGAAAGAATAGAAGGCAATGTGAAATATCTCATGGGAAAAACCACTGACCTGGAAAATAGATCCAGGAGAGCTAATTTAAAAATTATTGGACTACCTGAAAGCCATGATCAAAGAAAGAACCTAGAAATCACCCTTCAAGAAATTCTCAAGGAAAACTGCCCAGATGTTTTAGATCCAGAGGGCAAAATAGAGGTTGAAAGAATCCACAGATCACCTCCTGAAAAAGATCCCAAAAAGAAAACTCCCAGGAATATTATAACCAGGTTCCAGAATCCCCAGATCAAGGAGAAAATACTACAAGCAGCCAGGAAGAAACAATTTCAATATTGTAGAAACACAATCAGAATGGCACAGGACCTGGCAGCTTCTACATTGAGGGATAGAAGGGCATGGAACATGATATTCCAGAGGGCAAAAGAGCTGGGAATGAACCCAAGGGTCACCTACCCAGCAAAACTGAGTATTTTGTTTCAGGGGAAAATATGGTCATTCAGTGGAATAGAGGACTTTCAAGCCTTCTTGAGGAAAAAACCAGAGTTGAATAGAAAATTTGACATTCAGACACAAGAAGGAAGAGATGATTGAGAAGGCAATCAAGGAAAAGAAATCAAAAGGAACTTATCAAAGTTGGAAATAAAAAAAAAAATAATAGAGGCCCCAGGCGATGCAGTTAGGTGGCAGAGGATAGAGTGTAGGCTTGGAGTCAGGAAGACTATTCTTCCCAAGTTCATATCTAGCCTCAGATACTTAATAGCTGTGCGACGCTGGACAAATCACTTAGCACTGTTTGCCTCAGTTTCTTCATCAGTAAAATGAGCAGGAGAAGGTAATGGCAAACCACTCCAGTATCCTTGCCAAGAAAATCCCAAATGGGGTTAGGAAAAGCCAGATACCACTGAGCAACAACAGCAGAGAAGACAATGCCGATTGGCTTCACAAAAGATGCAGAAAAAGTTTTGTAAATGCAAGTTTCTATTGTGGACCATTTATAAAAGCCGAGAATGGTAAGATCAGGTCCTAAATCTCTGAAGGCATTTCTATGGGAGGATGGAATGACAAAAGTCAGAGGAACACAAGAAAACCTTTCCATCAGGCTGCCTCTCTCAGATTACAGATTTTGAGGTAGGTCCTCTGTCCCCTCAATTTGGGAGTACAGAAAGTTGTAATATAAAGTAACCCGTGACAAGTCTATCAGGAGGTCTAAGCCAAGTGTCCTTTAATGCCAACATGTAATGAGGTCATTATAAAGAAGATGAAACTTAGGAATAAGGATCAGGCAAGTGTTGGCGGAAGAAACAGTATAAGAGCTCTATAGTATTAGTGGACATTGATCAAAGTGCCAAGATTCTGTATTATTTATGAAAAAGAGAATCATCTGATCCAAACAAACAAAACAAAAACAAGGTGCAAGGCAGAATTTAAAATCTGCTATGAAAAGTTAAGAACTGACAAGCTGTTACTTCACTGAAGGACCAGCCATCTGCAGCACGAGTAGGAGGCCTATATCATTAGGTTACAGTGCTCCTTTATCTAGTTTGAATCAATCACCAGATGCCAACTGATCACCAACCAAGTTCAAGACATATCTGTGTTAGTCATTTAGAGCAATAAAAAGATCTATAAGACATTCTCATAAACATATATATATATATATGTATGCAAATATATATGCACACACACACACACACACACACACACACACACACACACACGGAAACATAATCTAGAAGACAAAAATGTCAAATGAATGATATAGATCCTAGGTATCAAACTTGTGGCTGCTGACTGGTCAGCAGCATTAGAACTTTCCAGTGTGGACCAGACCAGATCAAAATGTAACCTGGAAATGTTTAAAAAAATGAATAAAAACACAATACAACCTAAAGTCAATTTGTGATTTTTTTCTAAGTTAATATGCCACATTTAGTTTAACATCTCTCTTTATATAATACATGCATGTTTAAAATATGTATTTTACATATAGTGGTTATGTATTATATACATATGTGTGTGTGTGTATGACTGTATAATAGCTGTTTCCATATTATCTCTAAGATTAAAGACAAATTATTTGTTGGACATTTAAAGCCTTTGTGAATAGATCTAACAAACAATTGGTATTTGATACTAGAGATAATATTGAGGGAGCCATTATAGCTCTCTCTCTCTCTCTCTCTCTCTCTCTCTTTTTTTCTCTCTGTCTCTCTGTCTGTCTCTGTCTCTCTGTCTCTCTTTGTCTCTCTGTGTCTCTTTATCTCTCTGTCTCTGTCTGTCTCTCTGTCTCTGTCTTTGTCTCTGTCTGTCTGTCTCTTTATATATATATATATACATATATGTATATATATGTATAGACATATATATATGTATATATATGTATAGACATATGTATATATATATATATGTATATATGTGAGAGCAAAGTTGGGCCTTGAACTTAGCTTTAGTTTGTCTGATTCTTAGCTCTAAGCCTGATGCAAGAGTTGAGAGGAAAGAGAGCTCACTCATGAGGTGGGTTGGTATAGTCAGAGAAGGCTTAGAAGAAGAGAGGACCAAGAACTTCCACCCCTTGGTCTCAGTTCTGCCCTTTTGGATTAGAGTAAGATGAATCCCTTTACCTCATGAAATCAATGATTTGATTCAGCAGTGGATTTATATACTAGATGCCAGGTAATACAAATGATATAGCAGCTGCCATCTTGGAACTTAGGTTCTTCTGGAGATGATATATGTACAATGTACATATCATACATGTACATAAGTATATGGACATTGATGGGGAAACATTAGTGACCAGGGGAAATAGAAAAGACTTTACACAGGAGGTGGCATTTGAGGGTTTTGAAGGAAGGTGGGGATTTGAGGAGGCAGCAGAGTGGAGCAGATAATGCATTCTAGTCCCCATAGAGGACAATCCATGCAGAGGTAAAAAAAAAAGTGGGGAAGAGGCGGCTAGGTGGTGCAGTGAGTAAGAGCGCCGGCCCTGGAGTCAGAAGGACCTGAGTTCGGATCCGGCCTCAGACACTTAATCCACACAAACAAAAACCTAGCCGTTTGACCTTGGGCAAGTTACTTAACCCCAATTGCCCTAAAAGGGGCAGCTAGGTGGCGCAGTGAGTAAGAGCGCCGGCCTCGGAGTTGGGATGACCCGAGATCGAATCTGGCCTCAGAAAATGAGCACCCACACACAAATAATGACTAGCCGTGTAACCTTGAGCAAGTTACTTAACCCCAATTGCTTAAAAAAAAAAAAAAAGTGGGGAGAGATGGAATGTCATTAGAGAAGAATAGTAAGAAAGCTAATTTAGCCAGATTCCCAGAGGACACATAAGGGAACGAGTCTGGAAGGATAGATTGGGGCTGGTTTGTAAAAGGCTTTAAATATCCAACAAATAATTTGTATTTGATCATAGAGGTACTATGGAGGGAGCTACCATAGCTGATTACACAGGCAAGTACATGGTCAGATCTTTCTTTAGAATAATCATTTTGGTAGTTGTGTGGAGGATGAATTGGGCAGGGAAGAGTGTTAAGGCAGGGAGATTAAATCAGAGGTTATCCAAAAGTCCAGGTTACAGCTGAATAAGATAGCATCTGAGTGAGTGGAGAGAAGGGGATGTATTAGAAACTTGCAGAGGCAGAACTTACAAGACTTGGCAAAGGCTATCAGCTTTCAATTATGCATGACTCAATACATAGAAAACAACTACTGAAAGAATATAGGTAACCCTGGTGATCACAAACATCTCAGAGTTGGAAAGCCTGGGACTGACCTTCAGCTTTGTTATTCACTAGTTATGTGGCCTTGGACAAGTCATTTCACTTTTCTACATCTTATTTTTAATCATCCAAAAAATGCAGATGTTGTCTTTTAAGGGTTGTAGTGAATTCTCTCTCTCTCTCTCTCTCTCTCTCTCTCTCTCTCTCTCTCTCTCTCTCTCTCTTCCCCCTCCCTCCCTCCCTCCCTCCCTCCCTCTCATATATACATACATACATACACATATATGCTTTTTTAAATTTCTTTTTGGAGGGCAGGGCAACTGGGATGAAGTGATTTATGAAAGGTCACACAGCTAGTATGGGTTAAGTGTCTGAGCCAAATTTGAACTCAGGTCCTCCTGACTCCAGGGCTTGTGCTCTATTCACTGCGCCACCTAGCCACTTCCTATATATATGTTTGTTTGTTTTTTAAAGGGAATGTAACTTTATTGCATTTTACTTTTAAAAAAAATTTTTGTTCTTTATTAATTTGTTTGTTTACTTTTAGTTTACAGGATTCAATTCCACAATTCCTTGAGTTTCAAATTTTATACCCCTCCCTACCATCCCCCCCGCCACCCACCTATGGCGACATACAATCAAGTATAGGATCTGCAAATACTTTCACATTAGACATTAGTCAGGTTATAAAGAAGGATTGTATTGGATAAAATAAACAATGGGAAAGAGGAGACAAAACCAGACAAGAAAAAGACAGAGAGCAGGTAGTTTGCTTCAATCTGCATTCAAACTCTGTTCTTTCTGGTTCTTTCTCTGAATGTGGACATCTCTCTCCATCATGAGTCTTTTGGAGTTTACTTTTAGCCCTGCTTTGCTGAGAAGAGTCCAGTCTTTCAAAGTTGGTCATCACAAATACGTTATATCTGTAATTGTGTACAAATTTCTCCTGGTTCTGCTCTTCTCACTCAGCATCAGTTCATATAAGCCTCCCCAGGTAATTATGAAGTCCATCTGCTCCTCATTTCTTATAGCACAATAGTAGTCCATTACATTCATATATCACAACTTATTTAGCCATTTCCCAATTGATGGGCATCCCCTTAATTTCCAATTCTTTGCCAACAAAAAAAGAGCTGCTATAAATATTTTTGTACATATGGGTCTTCCTCCCATTTCTATGATCTCTTTAGGATACAACCCTAGAAGTGGTATTGCTGTGTCAAAGGGTATGAAATTACTTATAGCCCTTTGGGCATAGTTCCAGATTGCTCTCCAAAATGGTTGAATCAGTTCACAACTCCACATCCTCGCCAGCATTTGTCATTTTCCTGTTTTGTCATCTTAGTCAATCTGACTGGTGAGATGTGGTACCTCAGAGTTGTTTGGATTTGCATTTCTTTAATCAATAGTGATTTAGAGCATTTTTTCATATGCTTATAGATATCTTTAATTTCTTCCTCTGAAAACTTCCTGTTCATATCCTTTAACCATTTATCAATTGGGGAATGATTTGTATTCTTATAGATTTGAGTCAATTCTCTGTATATTTTAGAAATGAGGCTTTTTATCAGAGACATTGGTTGTAAAAATTCTCTCCCAATTTTCCACTTCACTCTTAATCTTAGTTACATTGGCTTTGTTTGTACAGAAGCTTTTCAATTTAATGTAGTCAAAATTATCCATTTTGCATTTTATAATGTTCTCTAACTCTTGTTTGGTCATAAAGTCTTCCCCTCTCCACAAATCTGACAGGTAAACTATTCCTGGCTTTCCCAGATTGCTTATAGTATCAGCCTTTATATTTAGATCATGCACTCATTTAGACTTGATTTTGGTATATAGTGTTAGATAATGGTCTATGCCCAGCTTCTGCCACACTATATTCCAGTTTTGCCAGTAGTTTTTGTCAAATAGTGAGTTCTTATCACCAAAACTGGGGTCTTTGGGTTTATCAAACAGTAGATTACTATAATCATTGACTGCTGGGTCTTTTGTTCCCAGTCTATTCCATTGATCCACTACTCTATTCCTCAGCCAGTACCAAGTAGTTTTGAGGACTTCAGGTTTATAATATAGATTAAAATCTGGTATAGCAGGGTGGCTAGGTGGCACAGTGAGTAGAGCATCGGCCCTGGAGTCAGAAGGACCTGAGTTCGGATCTGGCCTCAGACACTTAACGCACACACAAACAAAAACCTAGCCATGTGACCTTGGGCAAGTTACTTAACCCCAATTGCCCTCCAAAAAAATAAAAATAAAATCTGGTATAGCTAGTCCACCTTCCCTAGCATTTCTTTTCATTAATTCCCTTGATATTCTAGACCTTTTGTTCTTCCAAATGAATTGTGTTACTATTTTTTCTAGATCTATAAAGTAATTTTTTGGTAAATTGATTGGTATGGCTCTAAATATGTAACTTAATTTAGGTAAAATTGTCATTTTTATTATATTAGCTCAACTCAGCCACGAGCAATTGATGTTTTTCCAATTAGTTAGATGTGACTTTATTTGTGTGAGAAGTGTTTTGTAGTTGTGTTCATATAGCTCTTGGGTTTGTTTTGGCAGGTAGATTCCCAAACATTTTATAATGTCTACAGTAACTTTCAATGGGATTTCTCTTTCTATCTCTTGTTGTTGGATTTCATTAGAAATATACAGGAATGCTAAGGATTTGTGTGGGTTTATTTTATATCCTGCAACTTTGCCTAATTTAGGCAAGTAGTTTTTTACTTGTACATATACGTTTTTAGATGATGAGGAAGAGGATGATGATGATGACAATGATGATGAAGATGATGGCTTGCTGTCCTTGCACATTTCTTGCCTTCCTAAGACATCCTTGGAGTGTTGTATTTGTTTGGAGTCTTTTTTTTGTTGCACTGGTTTTTGGGAATCTCTGACATGCTGCAGTATTCTCTCAGATACTGTGTCCAGCTCTGCCTTGGAAGATACACATTTTCTCTCTTTTAAAAAAGTGTCTTAATAGATTAACTCTAGGCTTGCCTGGGTAAGTAAATTAAAAGCTAATGGCTTCATTTAAGGGGGATATAATTGGCATAGCTTATGAAATGAGTAGAAATGCTATTTCAGTACACGTTTGTTTCAGTGGGTCATGGTTCTTTCAAGAATCAGAAAGTGGAATGAGAATTCTGGGGTGAACATTTATTTAAGACATGACAGAGAACCTACCCATGACAAAGGGGAAAATTAAAAAAAACAACCTAATATATCCAACTCTGGTGATTCATATAGGAACAAATGTCATCTGCCACCAGAAGGAACTCAAAAGCCCTGATATGGGTAAGGGGTTTCTGGAATCAAAATAAAAGACCTTGGGGGCAAAAATGGTATCTGTATCACTACTGGGGACTGAAGATCAAATAGAAGTCAAAAGACAAAGGGAGATTTGGGAAGCAAATATCAGAGAATGGATTTTGGAATTCTGGACCATGATTTGAAAGGTAGTAATGACAGATGAGGTCTTTGCAAGGGATGGAGTATACTGAACAAAGGTTGATAAAACAACAATAGCAACAAAACAACATTTGCCTAGAGTACTGAAAATTTAATAAAATTTGCTTTAAAATGAAAGAGAAGGGAAAAAACTCTCCACATAAGCATGATAAGTATAGTTCCCCAGAGGACAGCAGATACAATGTTGGCCATGGCATGCCAAGCTGCCTCTACCTCCAGCTTTCCCCTTCACTTGGAACTCAGACTCACTCTTATGGTCCTGGGCTATAACTGGTGAGCTTTTGCACTAGATGGTCCTGGTCTCAGGTCTAGCACATCCTTTTCTTACTATTTCTCTACCATGCCATTTGGAGCTCTGCCTTTTCATCCATTCAGTAAAGAGTAATAGAAAACAAGGGTAATTCACCAGAGACAACACAGAAGAAAGGAACCAACAATAAAATCCATGACATCAAACGTCAGTATACTAATGTACAAGGTAAGGATGATAAACAGGGTAAAGAAGAGGTCCTATGATAAGGCAAATTTGGCCTCAATAACTGCATTCTTGGTGGAATTAGATTAATTACTAGGATTTGGCCCTGGGAAATTGGAATTGATTCAGTGGCATCACAGATTAAGACTATATCCTTATGTGAGAAAATGCACACACCTGGGGGTGGAGGGGGGTAGGTAAGGACCAACAGTAAGAAGTAGTAATGATATTTTGTAAGGTGAACTATTGATTTCTGAATTAGAGAAAGAATTGGATAAGGAATTTGGGAAATGGGTCATGAACGATGCATATTGTTCAAGTATGGAGTCTTGCACATAACAGGTACTCAAAAGGTATTTGTTGGTTTGAACTGAATTGTGGTAATAAAGGATTTCCACTACCCAGAAATCTTTTGTTGCTTTTTTTTTGTCCAAAGTATATCTGGTAATGAATTCTAAAGATGCTGGAGTAAGAGGAAGTGGCACAGCCTAGTTATCAACTACATCCCCTCCTCAGAGCCATAGAAAATGCATCAAACTGAATTCTGATTGAGGAAGCCATGAAAAAGTAACACTGCAACCCAGGGAAACTTGAGGAGAAAGACAGGGAGGACTTAGGATATAGGGGATGAGGTCTGGCCAGGAGTAGAGGTGGTGAGGAGCATTTCAGTGCCCAAGGATTGAAGGAGGGTTGAGACTTGGCACCAGAGCAGGAAGTACTGGGACAGAAGATCTTGGGAGATCCTTTAGCAAGAGCAGAGTATAGGAAAAGGGGCCATCTGGAAGCTTTCTTATGCTTACTGCCCAGTTCCAGGTAATAGATTGACCTTGGAAATGAGCAGTCACAAGCATAGACCATAGCTGGGTCCATAAACAAATTTCAGAAGTACCATGGATCAGGTGATATATTTGGCACTCATTTTAATGATAACTTCACTTCTCAAAGGGTGGCTTAATTGAAAAAAAGGAGAAATATCTGTTCTTGAGTTGATTTTGGTTAACACAGAAGTTAGTTAATGAAATGTAAATAACAAGAACCTTTTGGCCAAGTGACCACATTATTTTAAAATTTGTGGTAGAGGAGAAGAACTCTGAAATACAAATGAGACTAAAGGTTTTTTAAAAAGGCTTGATAGGATCCAAAGGCTTTATATTTTGAAGGGGAAGTCAACTCTAAAGGAGTGGGAATCTCTCAAGAATGATGTGCTAATGACACAAAAAGAAATGGTAATATCTACAACCCTAGAAGGTAAGTCAGGATGACGTGAGTTCAAATCTGGTCTCAGATGTTTAACTAGCTGTGTGACCTTGGGTAAGTCACTTAATTTCTGTCTGCCTCAATTTCTTCTTCTATAAAAAGGGGATAATAAAAGCACCTACCTCCCATCATTGTTATCAGGATAAAATGATATATTTGTAAAGTACTTTGCAAACTTTAGAGCAGTACATAAATGCTAAAATTTATTATTGCTTTTGTCATTGTTTGGAGGAAGAGGAAGAAGAAGAACAAGGAAAGTTTCCTAAATAGATAGATATACACGGGGAATTAATTGAGAATCATATTTTTTAAAGATATGTATAGAAGAAAAATGCAAGCAAAAGAAAGTGCCTAAGGATGAATACAAGAGACCTGGGTAAATTGTAATAGGAACTGCTAAGGCCAAGAATGTGTTCTGAATAATAGGGATAAGAATTTTTTTTTAAGTTACACAGGGGCGGGTTGTGGAAGAGAGTTGTTAGGGCAGACAGAATGACAATAAAAGGGTGGGTTGGAAAGGCTGAGTTATTTGACTAGTATATTTGTTTGTTCATTTTCTCTTTAGTACGGAATGATCTTTGGTCAGGGAGAAGCAAAGCAAAGAATGGTTAGCAGGTAATTGAAATCTTAGACAAGTGAGGTGATATTCTGACATCTACTGCAAATGATGGGCCAAATTTAAAAAGATGGAATTTGAAATAAAGCAGTTTCACTGATTTCTGTTGATAGACACCACAGTGCTTTCTGGAGATACCCATTCCCATCATCCCCCAGAACTGAACGATCCCCCTTGAAACTAAAAAGCACAGTGAAACAAAAGCAGTGAGTACCTGGACTGCATTCCAAAGTATATACAAACTTAGAAAGAAGCAATGGGTGGAAGTTGCAGAGAAAGATGTGCGCTTGTTATCCTGCAATAATTCCTGCTAATGAGAGGCATCCCCCAAATGGAAGATGTTGTGGAGGGTTCCTTCACATCGGTCAGTCTTCAAGCAAAGGCTGAATGAATACTTGTTGGAGACCTCAGTGAAGAGCCTCTTCCTCATGTACAAGTTGGGCAAGATGGCTTCTGTTGTCCCCATCCAATCTCCAATTCTGGGAGCATTTATATTCTGTGGGGATCCTCACAAGTCAGACTCCCAAATGATGCCACAAGTCTGTGGCACCCAGGTGAACTACAAATTAGAGGGTTAAGATTTTGCAAAGAAAGATGGAGAGACTTAGAGGCAGGGTTATTAGCAACTTCATTTGACAGGTTAAGGAACTATGGACCAGAGAGGTTAAGTGACCTCACAGGTAATAAGCAAGACTTGGTGTAAGGATTCTCGGGTCTTCTGATTATCTTTGAAAAATGGTTTACTTACTCTAGCTGGTCTTTTGATGGGAGATTCAGACAACTCACAAGTAAGGAAAGCAGAAACATTACTACTTCTGTTGTTGCTGGGTCATTTCAGTCATGCCCAACTCTTCATGACCCCATTTCTTGGAAAAGATATTGGAATGCTTTGCCATTTCCTTCTCTAGTTCATTTTACAGATGAGGCAACCAAGGTTAAGTGACTTGCCCAGGGTCACACCACTAGTATGTGTCTGAGGTCAGATTTGAACTCAGGAAGATGAGTCTTCCTGACTCCTGGCCCAGAGCTCTATCTACTCTACCACATAGCTGCCTAGGATGTAGGTCATGTGAAATAGTATTACCTCAGGTAATTTACAGAAGAGAAGGCAAAGTCTCCAGGAAGTTAAATGATTTTGCAGGGTCATACAGTGAGTTCCTGGCAGAGTCTGAGTTGAAACAAAAATACAGCATTCTTCCTATTAAATAAAAGAAACTTTGGATTTCTTTTTATGAAAATAGTCCTATTAGAATAATTTTAGGATGAAGCAGACAAAAGATTTCCCAAATCCTGTTTTCACTGGGGTTACTGAAATGAATCTACATAAATATACCATTCATTTAATGTACAGTTCTGAGATAGGAGCAGATTATTTCTGGGAACTTTCCCCAGTTGCAGTACTTATATATTGCCTGATAAAATTATAAGATTATAGGGTTACAGGAGTAGAGATTTACAACTGGAAGAGACTTCAGAAGACATCTAGTCTAAGCCTCTTATTTTAGAGCTGAGTAAAGGGAAGCCCAGCAAAGTAATGTGACTTGTCACTCAGGCAGGCAGGAGTATCTAAGTAGGGGATCCAAAACCCAACTGTAAGAAAGATATTGTAGCAGTGTCTGCCTCCCCTTGCCCACCTAGAGACCCCCAAGGAATATCAAATTCCTGAACTTGGGTTTAAAAATTAACCCTAGAGATACAGTGGGGGGAGATATGTCAGGACTGCAGTTCATGTCATTAATTGTAACAAGGTGGGCCAATGGTGTGACACTACAATTAGCAAAGTTAATGTGAAGGAAAAGGATGTTTTTTGAGGCAATTACGATTAAGTGACTTGCCTGGGGTCACACAGCTAGTAAGTGTCTGAGGCCAGACTTGAACTCAGGTCTTCCTGACTCCAGTACCAGTGCTCTCTCCACTGGGTCACCTAGCTGCCCTGAAGGAATAGGAGGATTGTTTGAGAGATTGGGAGATGCTAATTCTGCTGTCCTCTCTCTTAGGCAGAGCACCCCTGGGATACCATGTTTGGTTCTAAGACCTATATTTTAAAGGGAAAATTGATGAATTAAGGAAGAATATTAAAAGGAAAGTGACTAAAATAGTGAAGAGTCTTGGAAATATACAATAAGATCATTTGGGAGTATTAAATGTGAGGAAGGTCCCCTTGTACAGAGAAATCAGACTCCTTACTACTTAGCCCTGGAGGGCAGGGCAAGGGGCAATAGGCAGGGAAGGTAGAGTAAGGCAGGCTTCAGTTTGATGTCAAGAAAAAGCTACCAGTAATAAGAGCTGTCCAGAAGGGAAACCAGCTGCCTTAGGCGTGTTTAGTATTTGCGGGAGGGGAGAATTGTAGTCAATTCTCTGTCAGTAGGGGTCTTCAAATAGAGATGCAAGAGTCACTTTTCAAGGACAACACAGACTCCAGATTCAGCTCTCCTCAGTGCCAGTCTCTCCTAACTCAAAGATTCTCTGATAAAGCCCAGTGTGGAGGGCAGGGATAACTGCATTAAATATTCATATTGTTCTGAGAACTCCTCTTGGCCTTGTTAGAGATTATCTCTTTCTTATTCATCCAATTTTGTCCTCCTGTGAAGGGTTAGCCAATACATAATGCTTCCCATAAAGCAATTTTGTAACTGAGAAATTTAATTTCACAATCTACCTTTTGGCTTTTTTTTTTTTAATGGTGAATTGGGAATTTTTTTAAAGGCTTACTTTTAATAATGGAAAAAATGCCTGAATCTCTATCTTTTCCCCTGTCAGACTGTTTCACCTGTTTGTCTCAGAACTTTATATTCTGTGGAACACAAAGATTAGAAATGAGTTTCCCCCTCTCCATAGTTTTATTAACTTGTGACAACAAATGGCCCCATGGGAAGGATCACTGTCACTTTCTGCGAGGTCCCTAAAGCAGAATACCACTGCGATGCCTGAATGGTTATGATCCAAAGCTCTCTCTAGAAAATGCAAGGCTTAGAGACTCACCTCAAAATCTGGAGAAATAGAATTGAATTTTTGGCCCCCCAAAATTCACTGTGCTGCTTCGACGTATACCAAGTCCCCTCTCATATATTTTTAAGTTTCCACAAAGACTTAATCTGCTTAATTAATTACAACTAATTTAAAATTAATTAAATTGATTAATCTGGTTTTCAAGACCTTCCACAAACTGGTAAAAATCCATATCCAATATCAGTTCCTTTTGCTCTTCAGAAAACACCAATAGGCAAGAAGGTGATGTCTAAGGTTCATTCCAACTCTCAGATTCTGTGTGTCTATAATCTTGCCCTCCATTCCAATTAGACTGGTCTCTTTGCTGTACCTAAAACACCTTGCTTACCTCAGATGCTCTGCCCTGAAATAGAGTGTAAAGCAAATTGGACTTTTACTTAGAAAAACTCGGCTCAAATTCAAGCTCTGCCACTTAATATTTGTGCAAATTTGGGCAAATGACTTTATTTCTAGATCTCTAAAATGGTGGTAATCCTGGTCTTCTTGACCTTATAGGATTATGGTAAGGATCAAATTGGAAAATAAATGTAAAACATTTAATAAACTATAAAGTGCTATCAAACTGTCAGCCATTAATACGGGGGTTGCTTTTTTTTTTTTTTTCGCTGCTATCAAGCTCTCATGTACCTCAGGTTGGGAATACCTCCTTTTGTCTATTTCTTATTCAATTTTTGCCTATTTTTCAAGGTATAGTCCAGGTCCAATTTCCTCCATAGAGCCTTCCCTGCACTTAACTCTCATTCATCTTGTCTCCTATAGTGCAACTAATGGCTGGATGATTAATTTCCCATCTAATCAATTACTGTATTCTACTGTTATTTCAATTCTTATTATACTTTGAAAATGTCAGAACTGGAAAGGATCCTAGCAATCATCTCATCCAACTCCTTTATTGTACAAAGAAGGAAACTGAGGCCCTTAGAGAAATGACCTTTCCAAAATCACATGATTTACCTAGTTAATGGAAGAGCAGAGAACAGACACCAAGTCTCTTGACTTAGAGTCCAATGTTCTCTTTGTTATAACCCCTGCTTTGCCTTCCTATAAAGATTCCAAATTTCTCAAGGGTAGAGATAATTTCTTCATCTCTGTATCTTCCAGAGTAAAAGGCCATTTCCCTAACAAGTATATACAACATATTAAATTGGCAAGTAGGTAGATTGGTGAATCTAACATACTATGTGACCAACTGAAACAGTTATTAATTATTAGTGATTTTGTAAATTTCTGATCTTCTCTGAGCCCCACCAATGAGCCATGTTTTGTTTCTATGCAAGGTCTGCTCCTACACATTTCCCCATTTCCTTAATGGAAGTAAGATTTGTGGTAGAGTAGAAAAAGGCACTGCCCAGAAGTAGAAAGAACTGGGTGCAATTTCATTAATGTCCCTTTCTAGCTATGTGACCATGGGCAAGTTACACTCCATCTCTGTGCCTCAGTTTCCTGCTCTGTTAAACCAGGATAAGATATTACTTATATAGAGGCAGCTAGGTGGCTCAGTGGAAAGAGAACTGGACCTAGAGTGAAGAAGACCTGAATTCAAATCCAGCCTCAGACCCTCACTATCTGCGTGACCCTGGGCAAGTTACTTAACTTCTGTTTTCCTTATTCCACCAGAGAAGGAAGTGGAAAACCACTCTAGTTTCTTTGCCCAGTATAATCCACAGGGTCACAAAAAGTCAGGCATGATTGAACAACAACCTACTACTTATGTCACAGGATTTTTGAGATCAAATGAACTAAGCACCCTGTAAACTATGAAGCACTAGACACAACTGAAGAATTTTTGTGTGTGACCCAAACAAGGATAAAAGTCTCACATAATCGATGCATTCTCTGTTATTCTCAAATAGAGTTTACAATAAAAAAATGACTGGCTCTAAGAGAAAATTATATTGGTAATATTTGCAGAGAACTGTGTAGGTGTATAACAACATTGAATAGAATCCCAAGTTATCTATTTTCACCTCCATATGCCTTATATATATTATCAAATGTCCAATAAAATAAAAGATTCTGAGTCACATAAACCGAAGCAATAGGCACTAGAAAATGAAAAAAAAAAACTTAACTCAGAAACAGTGGTTTTCCCCTCCATTTCTTTTTGCAGAGTATCTAAAGAGAAGTACAATATAAAGGATTTAGGGTTAGGGAACCAGGCTTCTGATCTTTGCTCAGTCCTGCTAAGGCCATGGGAATGATATTTATAAAACAATCACAGCCCAACAACAATCACCACAACTCTGTTGTAATAAGAACTCAGATTTTAACAGCACTTCCAAGGCCACCAAACACTTTCCACATAATAATCCTCTGAGATAGCAATGCAAGTATGCCAGTTTTCATTTTACAAAAAAGGAAACTGAGTCTTAGGGAAGTAAGTTTATTTTCTTATAGCTACACAGCTAGTAAGTACACAGAGCCAATATCTTAATCCCAGACTCTTACCATTAAAATCTTGTTGTAAAATCACATTCCATACTGGCTAAGATGTGATTGAAATGGTTCCTGATATTCTAGTAATAATGCTAATCTGTGCCCCACAGTGGTTTTGATTCCCCTGAGTATAAGATTAAGAACAACATATTTTTGACTACTTAAGTAATATTATTTAATAGTATTAAGTGCCCCTCATGTTATTTTAACTAAAGTTTATTTCAAAGACTGGGTGAATTAATAATGTTGAATGAGTTTTAAAATGAAAAATATATGTGAAAGAAAGAAAAATAAAAATAAGATTCATTTCTCCTAAGATAGGTGAACGGACTAAGAATACTAGATTAAGGAGTAGTCATAGCGAATAAACAATAGACAAAGAAATAAAACTGAATGATAGAGATTAATTTGAGGAAGGTACTTATGAAATTATATTGCTAGTAGTGTATGGGGAATAGTTGGTGATGATTCTTCCCTCCTCCAAGTTTATATAATTATAGAAAACAAAGGATAAAAATAAGAGGCAATGATTTATTATGTTAACCAAGTGAAAAGAAATATTAACACACTGTTATCTCTTTATAAAGTATAAAAGAGTTTTCCTTGATTAAACTGGAAAGGGCAAGATATTGGAAAAGCTGAATGAAGATTGGCCATGAATCTGGTGGCCTGTTTAAAACCTGAGCTTATCAGCAAATACCCAGAAAGAGAAAGATAACATAAAAAAATTTCAGTCAGAATCCCATTTAGATTATGCTTGAGCAACAAGGAAAAAGAATCAAAAAAGAATATAATAGGTGGAGCCAAGATGGCGGAGTAGAAACAGCTCATCCAAGCCACTCTGCCCCCAGATTCCCCCCAAACTATGTAAAAGGGGACTCTGAACAACTTCTGGAGCCCCAGCACCCGTAGAACGACACAGAGAAGCTAACCTCCCACTGAGGACAGCGCAGCAGCCCTGCAGGAAGGACCAGCACAGCACTCTGGGAGCTGGCAGCATGCGGCCCGCAGAGCGCAGGGAGCCAAGCCGAGCGGAGCCCAGGTCCCCATGAGCCGAGGTTTTAGCCCCAGGGCGGCAGGGCCAGCAGCCGGCTGGAGAGACCCCAGAACACCAGCAGCTGTGGCGACTCCAGAATTATCAACATAGACATGCCTAGGACAAAGTAAGAGGTTAGTGTCCTACGGACTTTGGGACCAGTATTTGGGGAATGCATCAGCTTCCTCCCCTGGGGGCTAGAAGCCACTGAGGAGACATGCCATTTTGTAGTTTTCAGAGGCAGCTCCAGCTCCTGGCCTGCGAACTGTAGGGAGATCTAGCGATCAGTCTTGGGGGGTAATCACTCTTGCTTTAACCTCCCTGGATCTGGATTGTGATCTAGGGTGGAAGTCGTGGGTGGGTTTACAGCTTGCCAGAAACGGAAGTTGCCCCTCCACACACATTGGGGATGAAAATTCCTCTATCTGGCCTTAAAGCCATAGTGTGGCAACAAGCCTAAAAGTCAAGTAATTAAGTGGCAACATTCCAAGGCAAAGGAAACAGAAAAATGCAACCCTAGACTCCTATTTTGGGGGCATAGAGTGGGAAAAGGACTGTGAGGTCAGAAGTCCTGCTCCAAAAGCCCCAGGGGAAAACATGAGTGGGTTGCAGGCCATAGAGGACCTTAAGAAAGACTTTAAAAATCAAATAAGAGAAGTGGAGAAAAAATTGGAAAGAGAAATGAGAAGGATGCAGGAAAAGTATGAAATGAGGGTCAACAGCCTGACTGAGGAAAACACCTTAAAAAATAGACTAACTCAAATGGCAAAGGAGGCCCAAAAGGGCAATGAGGAGAAGAATGCCTTAAAAAGTCGAATTTGCCAGATGAAAAAGAATCTCAAAAGTTCACTGAGGAGATTCATTCCTTCAGAGTTAGACTGGAGCAAATGGAAGCTAATGGCTTTATGAGAAATCAAGATGCTGTTAAGCAGATCCAAACAAATGAAAGATTAGAAGGCAATGTGAAATATCTCATGGGAAAAACCTGGAAAATGGATCCAGGAGAGACAATTTAAAAATTATTGGACTACCTGAAAGCCATGATCAAGGAAAGAACCTAGAAATCACCCTTCAAGAAATTCTCAAGGAAAATTGCCCTGATGTTTTAGATCCAGAGGGCAAAATAGAGGTTGAAAGAATCCACTGATCACCTCCTGAAAAAGATCCCAAAAAGAAAACTCCCAGGAACATTATAGCCAGGTTCCAGAATCCCCAGATCAAGGAGAAAATACTCCAAGCAGCCAGGAAGAAACAATTTCAATATTGTGGAAACACAATCAGAATAGCCCAGGACCTGGCAGCTTCTACACTGAGGGATAGAAGGGCATGGAATATGATATTCCAGAGGGCAAAAGAACTGGGAATGAACCCAAGGGTCACCTACCCAGCAAAACTGAGTATTTTGTTTCAGGGGAAAATATGGTCATTCAGTGGAATAGAGGACTTTCAAGCATTCTTGAGGGAAAAACCAGAATTGAATAGAAAATTTGACATCCAGACACAAGAAGGAAGAGATGCCTGAGAAGGTAATCAGGGAAAAGAAATCAAAAGGAACTTATCAAAGTTGAACTATTTACATTCCTATATGGAAAAACAATAACTGTGACTGATGATATCTTTCTCACTATGAAAATAATGGAAGAAGGGTGTGTGGTCATATGAATACATATGTGAATGTGTGTGTATATGGTTACAGTTATATATGGATAGAGGGCATAGGTTGAATTTGTTGGGAAGGGAGAATACTCAAGGGATGAAATTATGAGGTGAGAGAGGAAAGTGGCAAGAGGAGATGGGGAGAGACAGGGTAGGGTAAACTATCTCATGTAGAAGAAGCAAGGGGAAGTGGTTGTAAGGGAGGAGGAGAATAGGAAGGCAAAAAAGGCAAAACCACATTCTCATTGAATTTGGTTCAGGGAGAGAATGACATACATACTAAATGGGATATCTCAACCTGCAGTAGAATAGGGGGAAGGGGGATGAGAGGAGGGATGATGTATGGGAGGGCATCCTTGGGGGGAGGGGAGGTTGGAAGTACCCACTGTAGAAGAGGGACAGGATCATGTAGGGAATGGACCAGGTGGGGGGTGGGATGAGTGGGAGGGAATTATAAGCAGCCTTGTACAATATATCTACTATGATAATGTTTTGCATAGCTAGACATGTACAACATATACTGAATTACTTATCTCCCAAGAGGGAATGGGTGACAAGGGAGGAAGGAAATGGATCTGAAATTCGAGGTCTTAACATTAAATGTTTCAAATATATATAAATACTGTTATTAATACTCTTTTGCTTGTAATTGGGAGATAAGATGTGCAGGCACTGGGACACAAAGATTCACCTTCCTCTAATGGAAAAGTCAAAGGGGGTATGGGAGAAGGTATGGGAGAGAGCAGATTGGAGGAAGCGATATCTTGTGGGACTGCTATTCTGGGAGGTTGGGTAGGGGAATAATGGGGGGAAATGATTGTAACTCAAAATCTGGCGGAAATGAATGATGTAAAACAGAAGTTAAAGCATTTGTTTTAACAAAAAGAATATAATAATAAAATACTATAATTTACAAAGTTAAAATGTAAAGATTCATATAAAGTTTAAATGGGGGTCTGTAACAGAATGCATTCTGTCTCAGCTGACTCCAAAAGAGCAGAGTTTACAACAATTATCTCATGGAAGGTGGCAATAAAAGTAGACATTAATGAGAGATAAATAGCAAAGCTACATTTTACTCAATGCAGCAAAATGAAATAGTATCAATATTGAATATGAATGCAATGGTGTCTTAGAATCTAAAAACAGAAGGACAAAGTTAACTGAATTCTATGAAGATCTAGATTGTAAGATAATAATTGTTTCTGACTTCAATGTGCCTTTTCAGATTTCAGCAAATCTGACAAAGTTAAATGAGAGGGAAACTAAAGTTCTCAAAAGAATATTGAGGAAAAAACTACCTGTGGCCAACAAATGATGTTTATGGAATAAGGATATTAAGGCATGTACCTATTTTTCTGTATTACATGATATAACCACAAATATTAATTATATAACCACAAATATTAATTACATGTATAAAGGGCAAAAAACTCAAAAGTAAATTCACCATGACAGAAATAGTAAGTTCATCCATTATGGTCCATTAAATAATAAAATTGTAATCAATAAGTGGAATATGAACCAAAGACATAACTAGAGACTAAATAAGGTTTTCCTAAATGAGTGGGCTAAAGAAGCTCTAAAGTTTAAGAAAAGTGTATCTTTAAAAAAGTGAAAAGTGTATCTTACTGGTATAAAATACAACATACTAAAATTTGTGGGACAGAACAATAGTAATTTTTAGAGGAAATATGTATATGTAAATTTAGAAATAAATATAATTATTCATATACATACATAAACATTAATATTTATAAAGGAGAAAGAAAAGACATGTCAATATATTGATAATTTATTTTTTTAAAACCCTAGAAATCAATACATTAATAATATCCATGGAAGCACAGTTAGAAATTTTGAAGATTAAGAAAAGAACAATAAATGGAAAATAACAGCTATTAAAAAATGAATCTAATAAATAAAACTCAAGGCTCTTTTTCTTAGAGACCAATTAGAGACTTTTTTCTTAAAGGAGTGATTAAAAAATCTACCAAATTTAAAAGTATTAATTCCAGAAATGAATATATTTAACTTTATACTGATAAAACTAATAAGTAGGATTCTAGGTAAATATTTTAAAAATATAAACTATATCAACAAACCAGGAATCATGACTCTAAGACCCCTCAGAAATAGAAATCAAGCAAAACACAAATGAGATCACAAAGGAAACAAACAAACAAACCCTGATTCTTCTGGATTTATGAATTCTATTCAACACTTGAAGTACATATATGTATAGTGTTATCTAAACAATTAAAAATAGAAAAATGTCATTAATGTTTTATGAAATAAACATGGCTATGATCCTCAAAACAAGAAGAGATAAATACAATTTTAAAAAACTACTGATTAATATCTTAATATCCATTAATATATTAATATCTCAGTAATATTAGTGCAAAAATTAAGTGAAATGCTAACAGAGAGGTCACAAATAATACCTACTTACATGAATATGCATATACACATATATGTGTATGTATACTATATATATATATATATATACGTGCATGCACATACACAAACATGCATATACACATATATCTGTGTATATATTTAAATAACTATGTCCAAGCTGAATTTTTACAAGTAATGAAAGGATATATAAGAAAAAATAAGTATGATTTAGATTTGGTCGGGAATACTGCATTGAACAGAAAAAATATGATCTAGACTTCACAAAAGCTATGTAGAATTGAAATAAGCATACAGGGGGAAGAAAGATCACTGGGGAATCAATAAAAAAAATAGATAAGTAGGCAGGAAGAAGTAGCATCAGTATGAAGGGCTAGAACTTCTCTGATGTGTAATCCACTTGAAATATTTTTATTTGCTTCTACCTAGAATTGAAGAAACTTAGAAATCATCTAGTTCAAATCCTATAAAATTCAAATTTAGAGAGGAAATATGATATGATAAAGTCAGTGACTGGGTTGAGACTAGAACCCAGATTTCCCAAGTCTTGGTTTTCTACCTTTTCTAAACAGCCCAATAGAGTTTCTCAATCCCCACTAAAAGCCTTAATTGGAGAGTTCTTTAAAATGACTGCTCTCTGTCACCCAAGCCAAGGACTGGTAAGTTTTATTAAGCTAAAAAAGCTTGCAAGTGTAGAGGTTGGCAGCATGCATGCTGTCTAAGGACCAGCCTAGCCAATGTCAGGGAAGTTTGTCATAAGAGGTTTGTCCTTGGTAGGACATGAATTTTTGGCCACAATATGTTATGAAAACCATCAGCTCAGGTGTGCAGGAGCTCTAATGTGTGTCAATTGGAGGTACCACCTACACATAATGAAATGATGGAACTTCTGAATCAAGTATTGCCATTATTATTTATTGAAGTGGTGAGGTCATTGCTTGGACAAGACTGCTAAGAAAGGTACTCTTCACAGGGACTGATATCAAAGTCTAACATCTCTACCCACTAAAATATTGGTTCTGGGATGAAAGGGACTAGGTTCAAGCAAGAAAACAACTGAGCATTTTACGAGACTGCAAGCTCAATGAGTTTGTCAACAACGTGACATGACAGTCAAATCCCAAAACAAACCTACTAATGTGACGAAAGGTTGAATTAATAGAGGTGTATTGCATAATACAAAAGAAATTATGACTTAATTACCTCCATAATTCTTGCTGTGTGTTAGCTTCTGCCCTCAGAGAACTTTCAAACTAATAGGGAATATAAAAACCTGTACAGTTAAGTATCTTAAAATTAAATTGTAATAATCATGCATTTTAATCTCTTTTTAAAGTCCCCAAATAGTCTTCCCTCTATTCTAGAGAAGGCTTGGTCTTCTCTAAACTTTTTTCTTCCCCAATGCCAAGCACAAGACTCAGCATACTTAAGGCACTTCAGACACTTAATTAATGTTTGTTCAATTGAAAAAATGGCAAGAAGACTTAATTATAATTGGTATATATATTCTTATAAAATGAGAATCATGCAATCTTAGATATGGAAGGGCTCTTACCATTCAACCTCTCTGTCAAGTATGCTCCCCCTTTATAATAATCTATGCAAGGGGTCATTTTACCTCAGTAAGAGGGAACTCATTGGTTCACTAGATGACATATTTCATAGTTGAACTGGTTTGATGGTTAGGAAGTTCTTGCTTAGAATGAGCCTACATCTGACTTTTTGTAACTGCCCTATCCCATCTAACTGCACACCCTTCCACTGGTGGAGAGATTTGACTGCTGCTTCCTATGTCTATTTCCTAATGATACCATCTCCAAAGCAGTTGTTGGTGCCAAGTTTATTTCTTCCATCTTGGCCAAAGAGCTGCAAAGCTCACCATCCTCCATAAAAGAAAAATCATTATGTGTACTAAAGACCTTTTCATATACAACGGCCTTAGGAGTTATAATTACTCATAAGGCAATCAGCCAACCACCCAGAGCATCAGGAGAAATAAGCACAGCACTATATTTACCTTGGGCAGTGCATACTTTGGTAGTTTCATCAGAACAAATTCATTTCGTCTATAAGATACGTAGTATTTAGTCCGATTTGCTGTTGTCGCCTAATGGAAAGAACAGGTATATGTCAATTTTGTTTATTCAATCCAGACAAATTTATGGGAAAAATAACCAATACACAGTATAAATATTTAGGAAGATGCTCTATAGTAGATAATTACTTTTAGACATTTCCAGGAATCAATTTTAAAACAAAATTATATATAAAAATATATTGATAAAAGGACTAATAATAATACTATAGGGTAATCCAAAAGGTCAAATGAAGTTTAAAGTTTTTAGTAACAGAAAAGTACACTAGAACTTTTGGGACATCATGTATAATAGTTAATGTACAATAATTAATAATAACAACAACAATAGGTAACATATAGATAGAGCAATATGGTCACAATATGTATTAAACTGAGATATCTCTTGAGTCTTACTTATAGTAAGGTGAACATCGTAACCTTTTCTGACAGATGAAGAAACAGGCTTCCAGAAATAAGATAACTTGTCCAAAGTTACTTCAATAATTCCATCTTTGAAGGATTTGTAAATTTATTATAATGGCTCCTCTCTTCACTGGTGAAGATCATATATGCCTTAGAAGATGGTCTCTAAGGGGGTATTTTGGCTGCATGATAAATTTCCCTTGGCCAAACTGGTAACGGCCTTTCATATCTGACCTAAGATGGTCTTCAGAAAGCAGTCATTGTTTCTATTGTGGGACTACACTTCATGCTTTTCTACTTTTGTAGAATCTGGTAGAGCTCATGGTTCTATGGCGTGGCTTTTAAGAATCTAGGGTCACCTCAAGTGAGGTGGAGAACTTTTGTGGAAACCTAATGAGACAGCCAGTGAACAGGTGAACCTAGAAGAGATACCAGGTCATAGACTAGAACAAGTAATAGGCTTTGTGCTTTGGAAGAAATCTCAGGAGTTATGGAGTTCATTACATGTATAACATACATTACCAGTCCTTCATGGAAGAGAAACTTACCACTTTGGGATAGTTCTAATGGTCAGAGCTTTTTTTCCCGTTACATTTACCCTGAATTTTGTTTCATTGCAATTTCCACACATTGTCCTCTCTGGGGATAGATGAGTATAATGACTTCTCCTCGTGACAGCTCATAAAATACTTGAAGACAACTCTCACGTCCCCTGACACTTTTTATCTCTAGGCTAAACATCTCCAGTTCCTTCAACTAATTCTCATATTATATGGACTAAAGGTCTTTTATCTTCCTGGTTTTCTTCATCTGGACAGTCTCTAGCAGCTCCCCTTTTATTCAGGGGATTTGTTCTGTGAAGTTTGAATTCAGTCAAAGGGTGTGCTGGAGGACATGTGGCCTCAAGGCTGAAGGTTCCCCACCCCTGTTAGCCCAAACTTTTAAAATTATAGCACCCAGAACTGAACCAAAAACTCCAGAGGGCAGAACATAGTAGGAACATCTCTCACCCTTTGCAGAAACCAATTCTCTCAATATAGCATAAAGTAACAATAACTCTTTGCTCTCTATATCACACTGATTCATATTGAGCTTACAGTCCAATAAAACAAACATCTTTACAGAATGACTGGAACATAACAAAGCCTTCCTCCTTTTGTATTTGGGAAGCTGATTTTGTTGTTGTTTGTTTTTCTACATCTCCTTGTAAGCCTTTACATTTATCTCTACTGAATTTCATCTATTAAGTCCCCAAATGCTAGCTTGTTGATACCTTTTGGTATCTTAAACTTATTGTCCAGTGAGTTAGCTAATACTTCTAACACTGTCACCTGCCTATTTAAGCAGTATGACATCTATGCTGATTTCTAAGTCATTAATAAATAAGATAAACATCACATTTCCCTGAAGCACTCCACTGAAGACCTCCTAACATGATGACATTAAACCATTAACCAGTACTCTTTGAGTCCGGTTATCCGATGCCCTCTGAATTCATCTAACGTATTATTGTATGGTTTATATTGTTCTACCTCATCCACAAGAAAAGTATGAGATACTTATATACATAAATTATGTTCGTGGTATTTTCTTCATCTATTCATTTAAGTAATCTCATAAAAGGAAATGAGTCTAGTCTGGCATGACCTGTTTTTGATGAAATCATACTGCTTACTGGCAATCACCTATTCACTTTCAAACCATATCATGACCATCTATCTGTTTAATGATCTACTCTAGAATTTCTACAAGTTCACTGGCTTATAGTTTGCCTTCCTTGTTCTCTCCTCATTTTTTTTTGAAAATTGGGACATTTTTATTTCTCTAATCTTCTCTTATCTCTCCCATTTTCCACCATCTTTCAAATATCACTGACAATAGCTCAAGAATCACTGAAATACCCATCACAAAGATATCATGCCCCATGCCATATTTGTGAAACCTTTCCAAACTTCTTATCTACTTCCTCTTTCTTCCTCTATTGTTTAAATTACATTTCAATTATATAATCACTTCTCATTCTCTTTCTAGCATCCTTTACTCAAATATTCCTTCTTCATGCTCCCCACAATGTCTCCTGGATTTCTTCGTATATTTTCTTAATATATAATCCCTTCCCTTCCCTGCCTTGTTTCTTTCTCTTTTTTTTGGCTTTTTGGAAGGCAATTGGGGTTAAGTGACTTGCCCAAGGTCGCATGGCTAGCTAGTATGTCAAATGTCTGAGGCCATATTTGAACTCAGGTCCTCCTGACTCCAGGGCTGGTGCTTTATTTTCACTGTGCCACCTAGCTGCATCCCCCCCCCCCCCCAGCCTTGTTTCTTTCAAATAATTTATAGTCCAGCCTTGGGTTTCTTTTAAGTTTTATTGATAATTTGAGGTCTAATTTGTCTATTTGAGGTAGGACCTCTTTTTCCTCTTGTTTGTTACTTAAATGCTAAGTGTTTGCATGTACACATTTGAAGGCATGGATTTTATTACTGGCTCCTCATTTCTGGATTTTGTCTCCTATTATGTTCTGGGTGCCTGAACTGCTATTCTTCTTTGTTGCTTGGGGGATACACACACACACACACACACACACACACACACAGGCAAGCACAAACACACTCATACTTGCAAATTCAAAAATCATGACCCATTAATCATCAAAAATGTTGGGAGGATTTTAGTATGGCTGATTAGGATAATTCAGAGACTGCTTGGTATAGTGAGGAAAAAATACTCTGGTTAGATGCTAAAAATCTGGAGTAAGAAAACCAAAGTCACTTATGTTATTCACTCCTCATAAGGAGCTGAACAAATCATTTATTTGATCATGCATTGATTGATTCATGGTTCAAAGAGGAAGCATTCAGAATTTCTATTGATTATAAGGAAGAAAATTAAACATAGTAATATCAGGAGTGTTGATGGAGAAAACCCATTTTATTTTGTTTTTATGGTTTTGCAAGACATTGAAAAAAAGGCATTCAACCTTGCCTAATTTAATGAAGAGGAAAAGCAAAAGGACACAATGGTTAGATCAGGGGTTCTTAATGTTTTTTTTTGTCATATGGACAAAAAGAGCAATGTTTCTAAAGGTATAAAATACAAAGGATGGCAAAGGAAACAGATTATATTTAAATAAAATTATCAAATATATGTACACAAGTACTATATATACATATATGTATGTATAGACAAATCCACTAATTAATGAATCTAGGTTAAGAACTGCTGGATTAGAGAAATAATCAGAAGGCTATCCATATCAAAAGTCAGTATATTTAGAAATGTATATAACCTAGACAGAAGGACATGGAAGGTTAGACCTGGAAAGAATATTAGAACATAGGATGACGTTAGAGCCAGAAGGAATATTAAATTACAGAATGTAAATTGCAACAACTAGAAATTATGAAAACTTAGAATTGAATGTCAGAGAATGTCAGAGATAGAAGGATATAACGTGTAAGATTAGAGCAGAAAGGGACCCTAGCACCTAGGATGTTAGAACTATAAGGGAATTTAGAGATGGTCTATTACATTATTTTTACATTAGAGATGAAGGCACGGAGGCCGTTAATTGTGAAACGTCTTGCCACAAGTCCCTGGGACAGCAGGGACAAAATTCTACATCTCCTGATTCTTAGTCCAGTGATTCTACAACTGAACCATGCTTCCTCTTAAAGGGTTGGATGCTAAATAGAAAATTGTAATAATAATAATAATAAATAAATAAAAACCCAGTTCTTGCTGAAAGATGCAAATTTAACCTTTGTCTGTTGAAATAGAGATGAAGTATGACAGAAGATCTACCTGCCTGAATACTTAATACACATCGAAAAGTGTAACATTTGAACTGCTTTAAGTCACTTTTTCATTACAAAACCTTTTTTTTTCACTGAATAATAAATGGGAAGCCTTTAGGATTCTGATTTATTAACTGACAGATAAGAGGAAAACTAGACAGTTGTTATTTTTATTTATTTCATTTTAAAATATCAGCTTGATTTGTCATATCAAGCTGTCAAAAATGCTGCCTTTCAAGGGAAATCAGTTTCTCTAGTCTAAATGCTAAAAGGAAATTCACTTATTTTTTTCCCTTAAAGTGAATCAGCCAGATAGAAATTATCCATGAGCTGGAGACATAGTACTAAGTCCTAAGTGCTACTTACTTGTTAGGTGACCTTTGTGGTTGTGTGGTATAACTTTCCTCACTGGACATATTTCCTAATAATTATAACAAAGACAATGAACACGAATAGAGTGCTTTAAGGTTAGTAAAGCACATTATGTCCATTATATCATTTGGGCCTCACAACAACTCTGTCAGTTGCAGTTGGGTACTACAAATATCATTATCCTTAATTTACAGGTAATGAACTTAAATGGTTTTTCCACAGCCACATAGCTAGTAAGTGTCAAAGAGAATTTGAACTTGGGACTTATTCAGAGTCCTATCCAGAAGTCAATCAAAAATGATTTCAAGTCATTAATGATATGAAGTTAATGATGTTTACACTTCCCATGTGACAGGGTGACTAACAACAACATTTATTTCACCTTAAGGTTTATAAGGCACTTTCCCCATTTATAGTCCTCTAAGGCAGGTAGTACAAATATTGTTTGTACCCATTTTACACTCAAGGAAAGCAAGGCACAGAAAGTTATCCTCATTATTTATTAATCATTTACTAAAATTACTTAAATTAATATTAATTATTAATTTAATAAATTAATTGATGAAATTAATTTTTAATAAATATTATTATTAATCGATTAACCCATGGTTACATATTCATTGCCAAGACTGTAGAATGAATCAAGGTCTCTTAAGCCAAAGTCTATTGTTCTTTCAAATAAATTATGGGCTATGAGGGAGGAGATTTGTGCCTCATAAAGCACCATAAAAAATGAATCAACAGCATCATTTTTATTGCTATTAATAAGAAAGGACACCCATATATATATATATATATATACATGTATATCTGTCTATCTACACACACACACACACACACACACCCTCCACAGATGCAAGTTAATGACATAGTCTTTACTTGCTTTGTTCTTTTGGACCTTAATGACATCAAAGAATCCCTAACTCACATTGGATTGAATAGAAAGGCAATTTTGAAATTATCTAGTTACTGAAATCCCTTATTCATTTCTCTCCCTTCAGAAAGTGTGTTCCTTGGGGGCAGAGACTATTTTGCCAGCACAGTGCCTTACACAGAATAAGCACTTAATAAATGCTTGCTGATTGACTGATTTGATTGATTGTGACATAACAAAAGAGTGATTATCCTACCTCTAATTGAAGACATCCAGAGACGTGAGGCCCTACCTCTGGAAGCAGCCTGCATTCCAATTATGGACAACTCTAATCATTAGGAACTATTTCCTTACATTGCATTTTCTGTTATTATCATCAATAAGCCTAAATAACTTATAGTATGTTCAGAAAGGACTATGGGAAATATCCCTGGAGGCATCAGACTACAGTAGGGACAGCTCAATGTCCCCTTCACCACAGCTCAGAAATATACAAATATACATGGCAGGAAGATTGCTCGCTTTTCTGGTTACATTCACACACAGTCTGTATTTATCTATGTCCACATCCATCTAAAATAAATGTTACATATTTTTGTTACTCAAATCTGAAATCAAAGCAGGTCAATTACCTCTCCTGGATCTTCAGGATGTGCTAACGCATTTTGTATTCTGCCCTGTCAAAGGCATCACCCGTTTTGCTAAGTTTGGCAGTCATGACGCTCACACAGGGAGAACCACTTCTCACCATACACTGGCTGTGAAACAGATCTGAATTGTAGCTGTTGGGGAGTTATAAACAATGTCACCTCCAAACAATTCAAGGCAAGGCTCAGGAGGGATGATTTTCTTTAGGAAATTTATTTTTAAATCCATTTCACAGTTTATTCATGGCGAGAAGTGGTTCCTGCCATGTGGACACTCAGAACATTATTCCCAAGAAAATGGGTGTGGGTGTCTTTGGGTGGCACTCATTTCCTAATCCTCATCAAGCAAACTAGCTATGGAAGAAGATGATTCTTGCTTCTTTCTCAGCTGGGATCTGAATGAGTTCTACCTGGCCATCATGCTTGAATGAATAAATGAATGAAAGAATGAATGAATGAATGAATGAACCATCACCACCACCACCATCAACACCAACAATAAAAAGGTTGAGATATTTGGCAGGTGATGATAATAGCAGAGCAAGTGGACATCATCTTTAGAAAACCCTAAGACCCATTGTAGCATAGGGCAAGAGCACTGGTTAGGACAAATAATGACGTTTGTCTTGATTTCTGGGAGCCATATTTTTGTAGGTTTGTAATGAACTGAAGTGCCTATAGATTGCAAGTGTTCTTCATCTGGGGTCTGTGAACTTTAAAAAAATATTTTGATAGCTATATTCTAATATATCTCTCACTGTAATCCCTAGTATTTTAATTTATACATTTAAAATTTTTCTGAGAATGGCTTCATAGGCTTTATCAGACTGCCCAAAGAGTCCGTAATATATTAAAAAAAAGGAAAAAAAACCTCCTGGTCCAGAGGGAGGTGACTAGAATGATAATAAGAGTGGCAGAGAATATGCATTATAAAAACCAGATGGAAGCACTGGCAATAGAAGAGAAAGCTTAGGGTCACAATTAATTTCTCTCAATATGGTAAGGGCTGTCAGGGAGACTGGGTTTTTGCTCAGTTATGGTTTGGACTATGTAAGCTCCAAGATCCCTTCCAGTTCCAAGTTTCTAGGATCCTGGGATCTGCATTAAGAAAACAAGGTTCAAATTCTGTTTCTGCTGCTTAGGAGCTATAGGACCCTAAAGAAGGAAAGTTCAATTCTATTCAATTAACTTTTTAAATGTTTTTACTATCTGTCAGTTATAAAAAGATGAAAACAGTCTCCGCCCTCAAGGAACTTACATTCTATTGAAAAGATAGACTATGCATATAGATAAGCATATACAAGGTAATACAAGGTAATTTCAAGAAGAGAGTCCCCCATAGGGGGAGGATGCTTCTGGTCTCTGAGTCTTCCTCATCTATAAAATGGGAAGAACAGTACTTGCATTAGCAAAAGCATCTAGGTAACCCAATGGAAAGTGAGTTAGGCTTGGAGTTAGGAAGATCTGAGTTCAAATTTGACCTCAGATACTTACTTATCTGTGTCATCCCAAGCAAGTCATTTAACCTTGGTTTGACTCATTTTTTTTTCTCAACTGTAAAGTAGTGATCATAATTATACCTTTCTCCCAGGGTTTTGTGAGAAGCAAATGAGACATTTTGAGTATTTATAAAGTATTTAACAAAGTGCCCGATATATAGTAGGCATTAGAAAAATGCTTATTTCTTTCCCTTCCCCTTCTTTAAGCTTGTAAGTTTGCTGTCCATCAAATGGGATAATGTTAATAAAGTGCTTTTGGAACCCTAAAACTCTCTAGAAAGGAATACTATTGATGTGGTTCATCTCTGATTTGAATTATAAAGTTAACTTTCAGTATTTTCTCGCAGAAGAAATAGCATTTCATTGGGTCCTCATCTGCCTCCCTTCTATTGGTCCAGAATGTCACATTCCTTTAATTGAACACATATGGGAATTAATTTGCGTTTACCTTAAAGAATATGTAGTCGTCCTGCACAGTCAGGGAATTGTGGTCAATGCTGCTGGCAAATGGAAACGTGGGTGTTCTATCAGAGCAATTCTGAGACTGACAGGTGACATATCGGAAACCTGGGGAGAACAATGACCAAAATCTATTCTTGTAAAAGAAACCCAAAGGAAAAACAAACATTTTAATGTTCTTCTTGGTGAAGGAAACAGCTATGTTAGATAACAGTCTGTCATGTTAAGCCACATTTTGTGCTTCTACCCTTCATGAACCTCACTGTGAAGCTGTGCCCACCACCAAAGTATCAACATTAGTATTGGCTTCTCAGAAGTACTCTCTGCCCCTCAGATTGGAGAGCTGGAGGGCTGAGCAAAGAACTCTGCTCAAAACCTCCATTTAAATAGGGTCCCCAGGCCAGTCAACTTTATATCCTACCAAGGGCACTCCTTGGAATAAGCTCTACCATAATCATGCTCCCAGGAAATCTTGTTCTCCAGAAATTTATCATACCATGAGGTTAGTGCTCCTACCTCACTAATATTTTCAGTATCTTCTGCCCCTTTTATTGTACAGCTGGAGGGAAAAGCAAAGAATTCCTCTCAAAGCATCCCCTTTAAGAGGCTTTCATTTAGAACCAACTTATTTCTTGGGCTGCTTGTTATTGTTGTTCAGTCATAGTGGTCATGCCCAATTTCTTGTGACCTCATTTGGGATTTTCTTGGCAAAGGTACTATAGTGTTTGCCATTTCCTTCTTCATCTCATTTTATAGATCATGTACCGAGGCAAACAGGATGAAGTGACTTGCCCTGGGTCACAAAACTAGTAACTGTCTGAGGTCAGGTTTGAACCCATGAAGATGAGTCTTCCTGATTCTAAGACCAGTGCTCTATACCCCTCGCTCCCCCCTCCTGGAACTGTACTTCACCATTAATGCTTATTTTTCCCTCCCCACCTACCTTTCAACTTTCTTTTGTGTGTGGTCTTCTTACATTAGATTGGAAGCTCCTTGTGGGTAAACATTGTTTTGTTTTGTTTTTTATTTGTATTCCTAGAGCTTTGTACAGTGCTTAGCACAGTTAAGCACATAGCAGGTCGTTAACAAATGTTTATGGACTGACGTCCAGTTTTTAAGTTAAAATCTTCTTGTGATTTTTTATGATGGTGTATAGTGGATTCTGGTTTCTTAAAGGATATTCCTTTAGAATATAAGCTCAAGCAGGTCCTGTCAAGCTCAGTTTATTTCATTCTACCAGTCCTTCCCTCACAACCCTCTTATAGCAGAGGACTTGCTCTTTTAAATACTGTGTTCCCAGTGCATAGCACAGTGCCCTGAATGTAGAGCTTAACTAATTTTGCTGAATTGAGTATGGGACCAACAATAACTGTCACCCCAAAATGAGCTTAAAGAAGTTTGGAAAGCTTCATTTCTCCAGGGATGAGCATGAAATATTTTTGGCCACAGGAATTCGTAAAAATGGTTCATAAAAGCATAGAGAAGCAGGTGATCTCTATCAGAAAGGTAGTAGCCATGGCAACAAAATTGAGACACATTTCGTAAGTGACAATGTGTGTGAAGTAATGTGCAAGATACAAAGTGTACATAAAACACACAGTCCCTGACCTTAAGGTGCTTATGGTCTAGAGAGGGAACAAGATACAGTGAGATAGCGATGATATCCAATGGCATATGGCTAGAGGAGTAGAAAGCTACTAATTGCTCAGTGAAGAGTATGGGAGCTATTTGCTTCCCTTAGGAAATGAGCTACTTTTAAATTGTTTAAATTTATCATTTTAGTCATATGACAAAGGAGAATCTTCTCTTGTGGAGGCCTGGTCCTGCAAGAACACAGGCTCTTTCTCTGAGCCAAAGTACTGATGTGTCCTTATTATATGTGTCATTATTCACACATAAACAGTCAAAACTGGATCTTTGGTCTACTCTTTGTTCTAAAAAGATTCTTTTTCAATATTTTTTTCCAAGTTTGCTTCTCAGATGATCTTAAATTTTTAAATAAAACGGAGAGAGATAAAGAGGGAGTGCGAGAGAGAGGCAGACAGAGACAGAGGCAGAGAGAAAGAGAGACAGAAACAGAGAGAAAGAGAGACAGAGACAGAGAGAGAGACAGAAACAGAAAGAGAGACAAAGAGAGACAGAGAGAGACAGAGAGAGAGAGAGAGAGAGAGAGAGAGAGAGAGAGAGAGAGAGAGAGAGAGAGAGCATTTGTCCTAGTGAATAAAGATTAATGATCGAGGAGATCTGGATCCAAGTCTTGTTGGTAATGAAGGATGGTTGTATGACCTCAGACAAGTCTCTTATTATCTCAGTTCTCTAAGTAGCTCTAAAATTTCAGAGAAAGTGTTGAGTGAATTGGTGGAAAGTAGAGGGAATTTCCTCATCTTAGAATTCCCTCTATTCATAAAATCACACAGTCCTTATCCCAATCCTATCTTAAAACTGTTCAGTCATTTGTTTTACTTAGGGAAATCCCTGAAAAAAATAATTAAGAATTTGTGTCAACAACTTAAGGAAACAAAGTCTCAAAGGCAATGATTCCAGAACAAGTAGCCCCTAACATACACGGATGTCTGCGTGCATGAATGAGTGCGCATGAGCGCACACGCACACACACACACACACACGCACACACACACACACACACTCAACACTATGAGGGCATTATCACAGGGTATTTTCAATATAAAGACAGGAGTCAGCAAGCAGCATGGAGGGCACTCAAGCAAAGCAGTGGAGGTCCCTGGCATAAATAGCTGTTATCACTTGGAAAATGACTAAGGGAAACTTAAAACTTAAAGAGCAGACAGGTCCTTAAGATACTAGTAGCACAGGAAAGTGGAAATTGCCCTGCTTTTGAAGTCAATGGTCTAGGTCTGAATTCTCCCTCTAAAGCTTACTACCTGTGTGACCTTGGAAAAGTCACTTAAATTCTTCAAGGACCTTCAAGTGGTGACTTTATTAATGCTGGTGGCAGTGCCAGGAGAGACTGGGGAAGAGAATAGCTGGTCTTTCTTTCTTTCTTTCTTTCTTTCTTTCTTTCTTTCTTTCTTTCTTTCTTTCTCTTTCTTTCTTCCTTTCTTTCTTTCCCTCTCTCTTTCTCTCTCTCCTTCCTTCCTTCTTTCCTTCTTTTTTTCTTTCTTTTCTTAAACTTTTCCCTAGGCATTGTTTCCTGGGCCTCAGTTTCCTCATACGTAAAATGAAGAATAATAGACTCTGTGTCCTCTGAGATCCCTTCCAACTCTACTATAGTCCTATGACCCTAAAATATCTCCTCACTTGGGAGACACATAGGTGACAGGCAATAATAAGTCACTGAACTTCAGGGACATTCTACATGGAGAGTGGTTTCCTGTTTTTACCATCTTTTTTGTAAGTTAATGCATCTCCTTGAGATATCCTATTAGGAGATTTAAGTTGCCAAGTAATATTTTAATGACTCTTTGTTTCTGGGACAGTAGAGATCTCTGAAGGGAGATTCTTTTGGACTTTACTTGTCTATGGTCACCATGAAGGAACATATGGACCAGATTGAGTTCTTCATATTACAAATGGGCATAGCCCCAGTAATATCTGGTCACAGATGCTAATGACCAATTGTGAATCTGATTGTGTCTAGCAGAAATTTCCTTTTTCACTCATAGAAGACATCTCTTCAAAGAAGCAACATCATTCTAATAATTCATGCTGGGTTTATGTATTTATGTATTGGGAAGTAAAAGAACCATAACCAAAAGGAAAGCAGAATTTTATCCAGAGAAAGAGAGAGGTGAAAACTAGGGCATTTTGTGGAATCGAAAAGGGAAGGTAAAACAAATTAATTATGTTGATTACACTAAATTATGCTCTCCCCACCAATATTCTAGAAATAGTCATTCAGGTTCAAGATTTAAAGTCTCAAGTATCATATTTGTTGAATGTTGCAAATATTTAGTAATTACATACATATGTAGTATCTTTCATATTAAGTTTTTTCAATAGAAGAATTGTGTCTTATCTTCATGTCTCAGTCTCCCCTCTTGTTCTCCCCCCTTCCCCAACATTCATGATTAGTTTAACTGTGCATGGTCGGGACTTATAAATACTATTTAAATGAATGAATGACTCAATATTTCAGAGAAAAGTGTTATTCAAACTAAGACCTAGGCTGCTTGCTAAGTTTGACTTAAATGAAATTAGGCCTCAAGAAAGTGAATATCTCTTCCAGGAGATAGGTTGCTTGTGTCATACTAAAGAACAGTGCTGGCCATTTCAAAAACATACATATATGAGCATGAGAGAAACTGGTGCTGTTTTGCTTTAGGGAAAATGCTTGAACTATTTTTCAAATATTTATGGTTGAGCAAAACCACAAACATATTTTTCCAGACATCTGTTCCTTTTATATTTAAACCATTCTGTTTCCCAAGGGAAATTGAATCCTTAGGTTTTTGACTCATCAACTGAATTCTCTGGCAAGGGATTACTGGTAAATCAGCAGTGCTAATGAGTCTTTTTTCTAGATATATCATTTGGGAAGTTGCAACTCAAAAGCACTAAACAAAATGGAAATTCTCAAAGATTTGTGTTTGGATCTATAAATTACTTCAGGGTACATTTGGGGATTTCTCTCATCCAGTTTATTTTTGACTACTCCTTCCCCCTCCATCCCCAAGTACTTCCTTGGGTCCTTATTATGATATGGAAGCAATCCTGGGGTCTCAAAGGCTATACACAGGTTCTGGAAGGTCCTACACGTTGGCAAAGGGGAAGGATGGAGGAAATAAAGGGACAGCAAAAAATGATCTGTAGTCCAAGGACCAGTGAGAAGCTCGTTACAAGAGAAAGGTTGATTTTAAAGAAGATAGAGATAGGGCAGAGAAAGGGGAGGAAGGAGGAAGGAAGGAAATAAGCCTTTATTAAACACTGGCCATGTACCAGGCACTATACTAAACATTTGACAAATATTTTATTTGATCCTCACAACAACTATGGGAGGTAGGTATATTGTTATCCCCATTGTACAGTCATGAAAACTGAGGTAGACAGAGGTTAAGTGACAAGCCTAGAATCACATAGCTACTTAGTGTCTGAGGCCAAATTTGTATTTAGCTTTTTCTGACTTCAGGCTCAGTGTCTTATTCTCTGTGCCTCTACTGGGAGGGGGTATAACTCATGAAGACCATCTCTTAAAGCATTAGAGGGAGCTGTGATCTGCACTGGTCAAGAGAATAGAGGAACAGAGTAACCAATATTTTTAAAATTCGAAAGTGTTTTTTAAGGCTGTAATTTCATTAAAGGCAGCTAGTTGACTCCGGGTGCTAGGCTTGGAGTCAGGAAGACCTGCATTCAAATTTGATCTCAAGGGGCGGCTAGGTGGTGCAGTGAATAGAGCACCAGCCATGGAGTCAGGAGGACCTGTGTTCAAATCCGGCCTCAGAAACTTAACACAAAAACTAGCTGTGTGACCTTGGGCAAGTCACTTAACCCCAATTGCCCTAAAAAAAAAATTTGATCTCAGACATTTAGTAGCTATGTGATCCTGGGCAGGTCACTTCACCCTGTTTGCCTCAGTTTCCCCATAAGCAAAATGGGCTGGAAAAGGAAATGGTAAACCACTCCAGCATCTTTGCCAAGAAAACCCCAAATGGGGTCACAAAGAACTGGACATGATTGAATGACTGGGATAAAGAACTGCATTTGCCTAAGGAAGTTGCTGAGTATCAAATGAGAGGCCACATTATAGAACTTTGTACACCTTAAAGTACTGTCTAGTACTAATTCAATACTGTCAGGTCACCAAGTTTGTAAGCCAAAGTCTGTCTCTCCCCAGCACCAAACACACCCCCTTACACATAGGTTTTGGGTCAAGGGATTTCCCTTCAAGGCCCCAAGCTACCATTAGTATTTTCTGTCTGATTATGATCCAAGCTCAGTTTCCCTATTTGTGAAATGGGGATGATAAAATTTGCCAAGCCTGCAGAAATGTGAACTCTAGTTCCTGTATTCATCATATCTAGGAATGAAGAAGTCGTTTCAAAGGACAACTGTCATTGTAATTCTAGGTTCATGTGCCCTTATCCTGCCTTTTAATCTTCAAATAGCATGAAGGGAACTGTGCTGAATTTGGAGCAGGGAGGGCTTCTGGTAGCTCAGAACAACTGACATATGTGGATATTCATTCTAACAGATTCTCTTCCCACACCACAGATAAACTGGCAGCTGTATGCGCAGAGCAGGAAAAACGTCCAATGGTTAAGTGCCAGAACAAATTGTACTATTAATAGCTTTTTTCATTGGACCATAGCTTCTTGACTTCAATTTATCTCTTGTTGGAAAACAAGTAAACTTTAAATTCTACCACATTTCTACACAACCCAGTAAGTTAGTTATATGGATAGGCCAACTTCAAGGAATCTGGTGTAGCATTTTCTTGCTGTGGGCAGTGGAAACAAATGTGAGGCTTTTCAGGGGAAGAAGCATGATTCAGTGAAAAGAATATTGGATTGGGAGTCTAAGGACCTGGGAATCAAATCTAAGCATTGTCCCTTGCTGTCTGGGTGGCCTTGAGAAAGTTGCCTCCTTTCTCTGGCCCCTGATTTCTTCATACTTAAAATGGAGGACTTGAACTCAATGATATTTAAGGCCCTTCCCAGGTCCAAATCCTATATTCCTATGATTTCTATGTGCTTCAGTTCCATCTATAAAATGGGGATAATTATATCTGTATTGCCTCTCTCACAGAATCTTGGAAGAGGCACTACAGACTTAAGCTTCTTAGCATCAGAACATTCTCAGACCTCAAAAGCCTTTGGCTCTAGTCATTGAGGAACAAGAGCCCCCTTTATAAGATACGCAGTCTGTCGCTGGTCATCATACCCTTGCTTGGACATCCCCAGTGAAGGAGAACCCATTTTCTTCCAAGGAAGACCATACCCCTTTGGGACAGCTCTAATTGTTAAGAAATTTTGTCTTACAATCAGAGCTAAATTTTCCTCTGAAACTTCCACTTGTTGCTTCTAATTCTGTCCTGTGAAACCCAAAAGAACAATCTGTCAAATCATCTTCCAGGTTATCACTTATCAAATATTTGCTGACTGTTCTCATGTCTACCCTGAGTCTTCTTGTCTGCAGACTAAATGTCCCCAGTTCCTTTAAAGTTCCATGTTATGCTATTTGCTGCTGTCTTTTGGACTTGTTCAAAATTATCAATATTATTCTTAAAACGTGTCAACCAGAATTTATAATGATAGTCAAAATGCAGGTTGACCAAGGCAGAATATAACAGTGTCATCAGTTCCCCAGTTCTGGTGACCCTTAATAAGCTTAATATTATTCTGGTGTCTCTTAATAAACCTAATATTATATGTATTAGCTTTTGGGGACTGCCAAACATATAGTTAACTCATATTGCTATCTTTTTAAAGATGAACTGCTGCCTAACTATATTCTCCCCACACATCTTACACAGTGAAGTTGATTCTTGCAACCCAAGAGAAGACTTTGCACTCATTCATAATAAATTTTGTCTTATTTGTCTTGGTTTAACATTCCATCTTGTCAAGATTTTTGGATCTTGACTCTGACAACTAACCCATTAGGTAGTCCTCCCAGCTCTAAAATGGGATTATGGAAGTGCTTTGAAAATGCTCACAATTTATACAGATGTTGACCACTTACCTTGTGTTGCTTGGAAAGCACATCATAAATCTGTGAAATGTGAATTATTATTTCTACTACTACTATTACTATGACTGTAAAAAATGTGGTTTGTTCACTGGCTTCTCAAATAACTTACCTCCACTGAGATCCTGGATTTCCATATGAACCAAATCTGGTTCCCCATCTACTCCAGCCACAGCCCTAGGGGGAAAAATACATATAATCAAACTATATTGAATCATACAGACCACATCTCCCCTAGTAGTCACTTTCAACGAATCCTTATTTTTCTCCAAATAATGTACAAATTCCTTATGGTGGCATTCAAGGCTCTTTAAAATTTGGCTCCTACCATCTCAACTTTCTCTCTTTCTCTTCCTCTTCCTTGATCAACCCAACCAGACAAAATAGGCATTAAAGTGTAACGCAAAAAACCATGGTATTTGTAACCAGAGGACCCCCGACTCTGTTACAATCTTGGACAAGATACTTCTCCTGTTTTTCTCTTGGTCTCCCCAATTTTAAAATAAAGGGCTCAGGAAAGATAATCTACAAGATTCCTTTTAAGTCTAAATTCTGAGATTTTACTAGACTATTCATCAAAACCTGAAAAATTCTTTCTCTATTCTGATTCTTATTACTCTTTTTAAAGCAATTGGGGTTAAGTAACTTGCTCAAGGTTACACAGCTAGTTATTTATTTATGTGTGGGTGCTAATTTTCTGAGGCCAGAACCAATACTGGGTCCTCCCGACTCTGGGGCTGGAGCCCTTCCTTACTCATTGTGCCACCTACACACCCCCTGATTCTTATTCTTTTTTTTCATCTTTCCCTATACCTGAAACTCTCTCTTATCTCAGTCACCTGAGACTCCATTTCAAATTCTAGACTAAATTCCACCTCCTTCATGAAGCCTTCCCTGATCCCTCTCCTTTGAGGGTATTAGAAAAACAAGTGGAAATTGAGTGAACCATACTGTCTCTATCTTGAGACTCAGCTCTGCAGTTAGCTCAGTTCTTTTTCTTTTTATCAAGTATTTTATTTGTTCCAATTACATGTAAAAACAATTTTAACATCATTTTAAAAATATTGAGTTCAAATTCTCTCAGTTCCTTCCTCTCCTCCATCAATGAGAAGGCAAGCAATTTGATATAGATTGTACATGTGCAGTCATACAAAACATGTTTCCATATTAGTCATGTTGTAAAAGAAAACACAGACCAAAAAGAATGATAAAAACCCAGGAAAAAGAAAGTCAAAAATGTATGCTTCAAACTGCATTCAGACTCCATCATTTCTTTCTCTGAAGGTTAATGGTATTTTTCATCATAAGTCCTTCAGCATTCTTTTGGATCATTATATTGCTGAGAATAGCTAAATCATTCACAACTTATCATCATACAATATTGCTGTTACTGTGTACAAAATTCTCCTGGTTCTGCTCACTTTACTTTGCATCACTTCATGTAAGTCTTTCCAGGTTTTCTAAAGGTATCCTTGTCCATCATTTTTATAGCCCCATTGTATTATAAGAAATGATGAGCAGGATGCTTTCAGAAAAACCTGGACTCAGTACCCTTTCTATTCAAATATGGATCTAGTTCAATATTGTTCTTGTGAAAAAAAATTTATTCAATTGTGGGAATTATAAGAAAATCTTATTGTGTTTAAACCTAGCCCTGAGTGTCTGAGAAGCAGGACCAGTTCTACCTGCTGCTTAGAGACCCTTAATTAAGTACTTAAGTTATGCTGACCAGAAACTCAGTCAAATCCAAAGACTGATTCAAGGAGTTTTCTCATAATTATACATCTTGAGTAACCCATATGTCTTGCCTGAAAACTGGACCAATACTAGTGTATCAATTACTGTTTTCATGCTCCCTCAATTACAGACTCTTCGAGGGAGCAGGATACCCATTTTTCTTATTTCATGGAATTACACCTGTTGTCTCTCCCCCTAACAATTTGGAAAATCCCTAATCTTTCCTCCAATTAAAAATGAGATTGCCAAATTTTGTATCCTGGGTAATTATTTTCTTTTAGTTAAGTGGTTTATTTGATTGTTTTTAATGCATAAAAATCTGTCTTTCCCCATATCCAGGGTCCAGTATTAATCCAAAAAGATCTGGTCAGGATTTGTTATTCAATTACTTAATAAAATGATACTCTCAGAAACTTGAACCTTCATTTCCTCAGTCATTTCATCTTTCACCCACTTCATCTTTCACTTCCAAATGGGAATTAGATTTATGGGGATGAATATATATTCCTAGAATAGACTTGCAAATTTTACCCTCTGTATGATAGTATCCTTTGGAAACTTTGTGCCTTCAAGGTAACACATGTATTTGGCTTACCATACTCTATGTGCTACAGAGATTTGAATTCTTTTATGTGACAAATACACATTTATTAGAAGTTGTATTAAAAAGTATCCCTCATGTGTTCAATTTTAGATAGTTGCCTTTCTTGCCTAACTTTCCTCTCTTGTCAAGGACACCATCATCCTCCCAATGACTCAGGTTCCTATGTTGATGACAGCCTCAATTCTCTATTCACTCACTCCACATATCCAATCAGTTGCCAAAACTTGTTGCTTCTGTCTCTCCAACATCCCTTGCAAAAATTCCTCCCTCTCTTCTCACTTAGCCACTGCGCTGATACAGGCCCTCATCATCTCTCACCTGGACTCCTGCTATAGCTTCTTAAATTATCTTCTTGCCTTTTTCCACTCCAATCCCTAATCTATACAGCCACTAGAGTAGTTTTCCTAGGATATAGATCTGATGACTACATCTTTTTATTCAATAAACTCTTGGGACTCCAAAGTATATTGGAGAGTCAAAATTACACTATTCAATTTCTCAATTAAAACCCTTTTCATACCTTCCCCATCTTCCTACATATTATTCCCCACTCCTATATTCTTCAATCTAGACAACTTGATGTTCCGTATACCCAAGTCTTCCTGACACTGAGTTCATCTCTCTATCCTTTTTGTAACACTTTTCCTCTAAATGTAAATCATTTCAATTTCAAATCCTGAGTGGTACAGATAGACCTTGAGCTCCACAAGACAAGGACAGATCTTTTGACTTTATCCATATCCCCAGGCACAATGTCTGGCACATAGGAGGTCTTTAATAAATGCTTGTTTGCTGGAGAGACAGCAAGTGATCTTGGATATGGAATCACAATATTTCAAAGCTGAAAGGACCTTTAACAATCATCCCATCCCCTTAATTTTATAGATAGGGAGTCTAAAATTCAATAAGGTGAAATTGCTTACTCAATGTCACACTGCTAATAAGTGTCCAAAGAGTTCTAATTTGCAATTTTGGCACCCAGGAAAGCTTCATAAAACATATCTGGGGAAAAGTGGAATTCAGCATCCCCTTAAATTCATTCTCTTACAAGATACCATTCAGTTGGGAGTTGGAGGAGACCATCCCAAAGGAGGGAAACAGAAACCCTAGGACACTGCTGGGGAATCCGATGCAGGGCAGGACTGGGGAGAAGCTGATCTTGGAGAGAGAGAGAGATTAAAAAAAATGTAGGACTTCCTATTTTAATTATGTATCCTTGCTAACTTGGTGCTAAACTGAAATACTTTAGTCTCTGGAAGCCCAAGTATTATCAATATCCCTCTACATTTTTGTACCTTGGGACAAAGTCCTGTTTTCCATGTCTAGGTTACAGCTGGGTTTTCTACCTAGGTCTCCTGACTCCAAGACCAGGTCTTCACAGGAAGAGTAGGATAATTTAAGGTTGTTGACAGGCAGCTACATAGACTTTATATTGCTTTGCATCCTCAGTACTGACACGTTCACTTCACTCATATGTGGTAGGTGCCCCCACAGCACTTACTGCCTGTGTCCTCATTAATAGCTTAGGTAAATACTGCCTTGCCAAGTCTAGCTCTGTGTTGTCTCATACTGTCCTCTACTCTAGTGTAACTAGATGGCTATGTGTGCTTTCTAGACCACTAAGTTATGAGTTAGATCACATTGACCCATAGAATTTAGAAGAAGAAATCTCCTTGAAGACACAGTAGTGTACTTCCATTTTGTTAAAGGGGAGGAAAAGGAAATCTAGAGAATTTAAGGGACTTGTTCATAGTCCCATTGTTAATAAGAATATCAGCATTCAAATCATGTAAAATGCATTGTATTTGCTGCTGTATGAAAGATCTGGATTATTATACCCAGTCCTGGGTGACCTATCTCTCACACTCACACACACACTCACACACACACACACACACACACACACACACACACATGGAATGTAGTAGAATGCTAATCCTAAAAATCAAGATGACCTGGGTTTGTGTTCTCTCTGACACTTGTGTGACCCTAAGCAAGTAATTTAACCACTTTTAGACAACTCTCTGATTACAAACTGCAGAGAAGGAAGACTGCATTGGTAGAGAAGATTTCTTCATTTTGGAGTTCTCTTATAAGAAGGAAATCACCGGTCTAGTTTTCTATACCTTTTTGCCTTCTATACAATGGGTAGTTGCCAATATTGGTGACGATCTACTACTGAATCACCATCTTCTTTTAACAAAGAGGGAGAGTAAAGCAGAACTAGTGAACAAACTAGTCACTCTGAAGATCTATGCAACATTTCTTGTCTGTATGTCCATTACCTTTGTAGTAAGAAGAGAAGAGGTTTCATCATTTGTTTGCTAGGACCAAGATTGGTTGTGGCAATTAATTTGACTTTGCCCTTTGGTGTTGCTTTATTTACATTATTGAACTTATTGCTTATATTGTTTTCCTGGTTCTGCTTATTTCATTCTTCATCAGTTCATATGAGTCTTCAATTCTCTGAATTTTTCATATTTATCATTTCTATGGAATAGAATAATATATATATAATATAATAATAGTAGATTAGATTCATATGCTAAAATTTGTTCAGCCATTTTGCAATCATTGGATTCCCATTTTTTTCTTTTCTTTCTTAAATTTTTTCTTTCACACAAAGTATTGGTACAGATATTTTGGTAAATATAGGATCATTCTTTTTGTTTGTTTGTTTGTTTTTTTACCACTTTGGGGTTATTTGCCCAATAACAGACTTGGGCAAATGGTATTATAATAATCCAGACTTGGGGATAAAAGCTGGTGATTACTGTAATGATTTTTCTAGAATAATTAGAAATTGTTTTGTCAGAATGGTTGGGTCAATTCAAAATTTTGCAAAAGACCTTGACAAACTATATTAGGATGGGATAGGGACTCAAAGATATATCCTAAGATGACTGGTGAGAGGAACTGAGTTTATTTTTTTCTAGATCAGAGAAGACCACAGGAAATGTATTCAGGGAAGACAAATGACCAGAATGTCGAGGAGACTCAAAACTATCATGTGATAGTGAAGGAAATGGGAATATTTAGGTAGAGAAGAGAAGCTTTAGGAAGACATGATCACTATTTACAAATATTTTAAGGGAAAAATACATGGATTTTTGTAACTTAGTTTCAGAGAATGAAACTATAAACCACTGTAGGAAGTTGAGGCTACTTTCACTGAGGCTAATTTTGACTCAGAGTAGAGAAAAGGACGCCCTTAGCAACTGGACATACCAATGGTGGCATGGGCTTCCTTAAAGGTCATGAACCCCCCCAATTACTGGAAATACTAATATAGAGATTCTAGTGTCAGTTATTGGGTACATTGGAGATGGTGTGTTTTAGGCTGGGGTTAGACAAGATTACCTGTGAGACCCTTTTTAGTTCTATGTTTCTATTATCCAAGAAATTATGAACTCCCTAGCCCTAAGGATTGAAGCAGATTGACAGCATCTGTATCCCCCACAGAACACAGCCCAAAGCTGCACAAGTTGCTGAATTTCCATATGAATTCATGCATGACAGCTGAGAAGTTGGGTCTTGGTTGTTATAATATTCTGGCCAGACCAAAATTTTATCCTCTAGCTAAGGTTGGGGATAGGAGCAGAGAATTTTATCCCCCAGTAAGCAAAGAGAGATGCAAAGATACTCTCAAACCCCAGGGGTGTTAATGAGGCAGTGCATGTGAACATGTCCACAATGAGTCACATAACTCTACAATGGGGTTGGCTTGGAGGTGAAAACCCTATATTACTTGAGCTGACATTTTCATCTGGCAGTAATAATATCATCATAATGATAATAATCCTGCCTTGGATTTATACAGTGCCTTTCCTCCAACAAGCTCAGAAGCACAAAATGACAGTGGGAAGGTTGATGTTCAGTGCCAGGGGTTCTTATAGTAAGACTTATATGTATTCTGGGATCAATCTTTTTGAATTTTGCATAATAATAATGATAGGAATAGCCACAGTAATAATTCCCATTTATTTAGTACTTGAAGGTCAAAAAGCACTTTTAAAACATTGTTGTACTTGGTTCTTTCAACAACCTTGCAAAATACAATACCTTGAAAGTATTATTATCACCATTTTACCAATGAGGAAACTGAGGCTAACAGTAGTAAAGCAATTTGCCCAAATTCAAATCAGTATTTACCATATTGATCCAAACAAACCTACCACTACCCCAACCCTGATATAAGCTGAAACTTTAAGGTGATAAGATGTGAATACAACATTGTTATTTGTCCTTTGTTTTCTAAGAGAACCATGACATCAGGAATGATGTCATGACTTGCAAGTGAATTGGATTTAAGTGAGAGAGGGCTATGCAAAGTCACAAACCTCACTTTCTCCTCCAGAGCCATCTGGGTCCAGTAGCCAGATACAGAAAAGAACAACTGGAGATGGCCCCAGATTTAGTGGGAGATCTTGGCCTTTTTAAGGTCTTTCCCAGGTTTGACTGAAGCAACACCCATTTAGTGATTCAGGTTTGGTAAAAAATGAGGCAAAGAATGGCCTCTTTTACCTAGTTAAAAAAAATCAATCTTGGATGGGGGAGACCCCCAGGGCTTCTGGCCAAAACAGAAACAACTACTGTCTACACTAACTCTGAGTCATCAGAATCCAAACAATTACCAAGTATGTACATACACATGTAAACACAGACGCATCTTAGGTCTTATGCAAGACAGATTTAAGGAAAAAAATTGGCCTACATTTGGACCAATATTCTATCAATATCAAGGAAAATGAGGAAGGTTCGCAACACATTAGGTAGAATAACTATAACAATTTTTTTTAAGACAAGTACAAGAGACATTAGATAGGGATGGATGGATCTACAGAATTGGAGGGAATGCTCAAAATGATGAGAATAGAGATCCTTCAGTCTTTGGCTATGATACTCAATTGCATAACCAGGTGTAAGTAACTTAACCCTTCTGAGTCTCACTTACCTTTGTTTGTAAGATTGTAAATTGTGATATGCAAAGATAGAAGGGATTAGTAACCTAATTAGTAACCTAGAGGGCAAAGCACTTAATGAATGCTTGTCAGTTGATTGCTGGGAACTAAAGAAGCTATAAATTTGACTTAAGATTGGTTAAAATGATAGAAGGGGAAAGTGACAAATGTTGGAGGAGATGCAGAAACATTGGGAGATGATAAAACACTGTTGGTGAAATTGTGAACTGATCCAACCATTTTGGAGACCAATCAGGAATAATGGCCAAAGAGTTATTAAACTACTTATGCCCTTTGATAAAGCAATACCACTACTTGGTCTATTTCTTTTTTTTTTTTTTTGGAGGGCAGTTGGGGTTAAGTAACTTGCCCAAGGTCACACGGCTAGGTTTTTTGTTTGTGTGTTAAGTGTCTGAGGCCGGATCCGAACTCAGGTCCTTCTGACTCCAGGGCCGGCACTCTACTCACTGCACCACCTAGCCGCCCCTACTTGGTCTATTTCTGAAGATAATTAGGGAAAAAGGAAAAGAACCCCTTTGTTCTAAAATGTTTATAGCAGCTCTTTTTGGTGGCAAAGAACTTGAAATTGCAAGGATGCCCATCAATTGGGGAATGACTGAACAAGTTGTGGTATATAATTGTGACGGAATACTACTGTGTTATAAGAAATGATGAGCTCAATGATTTTAGGGGAAAAAAACGTGGAAAAACTTGCACGAAATAATGAAGAGTGAAATGAGCAGATCCAAGAGAACATTTTATACAGTAGCAGCAATACTGTTTTAAGAACAGCTCTGAGTGCATAAATTATTTTGACTATTATAAATACCCAAATTAACTATAAAGGACATATAAAGAAAGATGCTCTCTACATCCAGAGAAGGATAAATAGATAAATGATAAATGATAAATGATAAATGATAAATAGAAGTATGTATAAAATAGTTTTACATGCTATGTGTGTGTGTAGCTATCTATTTATGTCTAATAGTAGTCATCTCTGAGGTGGGAGAGGTGGTTGGGGGAAAGGGAAAAAAATTGCATGATAATTTTGTTGTATATTTGAAAGGAATAGCAAGTTGTGCATAGTAAATTGGTAGTTTTATGAACAATCATCTTTTTTATTGTGCTATGTTATGGAAATGCTTGTTTCATTCCATAAATTAAAAACTAAAAAAAAATCATGGTCCTTGTCCTTGTATAGATATAAATTGGATAGGGAGAATAAAACATATTTGCATAATTATACAAAACTGCTAAAGACAGGAAATACTATGTGAGATTTAAAGTTGGGGAAAGCAAGGAAAATTTCTTGAGACACTTGATCTGGGTATTGAGAGTTGGATAGAATTTTGATTAGCAAAGCCTGGTATAGGTAAAAGTCATTCTAGGTCCCTCCAGTGCGAACATAGGCATAAACAGGAAACACTGGGTAAGTTGAATGTAGTCCTCTTTGGTTAGAGTAATAGATGACAGAGTCCAGAATTTCATGCCAGCAATGCCATTAAAAAAAACAAAACAAAACTTATTTACTTTTAGTTTATAAAATTCAGTTCCATAAGTTTTTGAGTTCCAAATTTTCTCACCTATCCCTACCCCCCCCCCCCCCATGGCAGCACAGCAATGCCACTTTGTGACCCTGAGCAACTCCCTAACTTGTTTGTTCCTCCTCTATAAAATTGAGATTTTGATTCTTGCTTATGGAATCTCAAAGTTGACCTGACAATGCTATAGAATTTGTAGTGGTTGTTATTACAAACAGAATTGTAACAGAGTGTGTTAAACACAAACAAACAAACAAACAACAACAAAAACCACTAACAGGAGAGCTGTATTCAAATCCTGGCTCTGAGACTCATTAGCTTTGTGATTATGGGTAAATCATTTTATCTTTCTGAGTCCCAGTTTGTTTGCTTATTTTTTAAAAATGGAGATTATAATACTTGTCTGACCTATCATATGTAAGATGTAAAGAAATGCAGATCACCTTTGGCTGGGGATAGCAGGCAAGCCTTCATAGAGAAGTTAAAGAGGATTTTGGCAAAGGAATTGTGTAAGATAAGACTGAAAGGCAAGTAGGAGGCAGACTGAATGCCAGACTTTGGACTTTGGACAATCTATGGTGGGCAGCGGGAAGCCAAGGAGTGGAAAAGATTAGGCTGTGCATTCCAGTGGAGAGCCTGGGTGAATGGTAACAAAACCAGAAATACCTTCTGATCTTAAGTCCATTGCCTTTTCCATGACAATATCATCCTACCATTTAGTAAAACAAGGCAGCATCTTCTGACACATCCAGCTAAAATTGAGAGGCTGCCATTCCCTTAGGGAATCCTTGTTTCAGACCATTTCTTAAGCACCGTATCACTGCTAGGTTAGCTCCCTGTGTCTTCTCTCCCAAGCATTTTGCTACAGCAACAGCCCTGGCTCATTTCATCAACATCAACGAACTACTCCGAGCAAGAATTAGCAAGCAGTAGCTCTGGAACAATTTCATCTCATAGAGAAGAAATGATACACAGTGGGAGGAGGGTCAAAAATCCCCTGCAGTTAATTTACATTTCAAAATATGGAAGAGAAACATCAATCATTTTGACCCATAGGCAAATAGCTTCAAATTTCAAGGTGAAATTTATTCTTTGGGAACTCCAAGCAGGATATCTGTAAACCTAGTCATCAGACATTCAGATCTCATGCTGAGATATTTCCTCCCTTCCCAAAACCTCTAATGAATGCTTCTGGGAACTCTAGTTTGAAAGAGAATTCCACTTCCTTAAAAAAAAAAAAAAAGAATCTGGCACCCAATCAGGGAGACAGACTGGACTTTACATTACAGAAGTGTAGAGTTGTAGAAAAGGTTCCATTCAATATTAGAACTGGAAGAGAATAGAAGGTACCCAATGTTAGTGCTCAAAGAGAGGCTACAACACAAAACCCAGGTAGTTAGAGTTGATGAAACCCTCATCACACAGAACAGCATTTTAGAGCTGACAAGAACATTTAAGCAGCTAGTTCAACACCCTCATTATACAGATGGGGAGATTTGGGTCCAAGAAAAGTAAATGATTTGTCCAAGGTCAAATGGTTAATAGACTAAATGAGATACACAGAGTAAAGAATAACACTTTAATAGATAATCAAGGGAAAAGTACATGAAAATAAATGAGGTATAATCATTTGAGGAATCAAATGAGGAAGGTTAGATTTACAAAGACATAATCTTCCATTTCACATTACCTCATGATGCTTTCTATTCAATTCTCTGAACATCAGTTTCCTAATCTATAAAATGGGGATAACATTCTTGTGTTGTCTACTACACAAAATTGTTTTGAAAGGGGGAATATTTTGAAAAAACTTGAAGTGTTATAAAAATGTGAGTTATTAGTAATAATTCCATATCTATAAATAAACAAAATGAAGGAAAACTACTTCAGGACCACAGAGGCAAGAATCTTTTATCATAACTCCTTGTATCTAAATTATGGATTAAGGATTATTAGATTATTAATTAATTAAAGATTAACATTAAGGATTGTGAAAGCATTTTCCTTGATAAAGTAAAAAAGGCAGTATCATTAACCCCTTTTTTACTGAAGAGGAAACTGAGGTACAGGGAAGTTGTAACTTGATTAAGGTTACCTATCTATTGAGGTAAGAATTTGAATTCAAGCCTTTGTCTACTAACTGGCAACTTAGTATTATTTCTCCACCACTGTGCAGAAAACCTCTTGAATATTAAATAGCTTTTCTCTATCTTCTAGATCTAGTTTCATTTTAACCAAAGGAAAGTTGTTTATCATTTCTCAGTAGAAAAGGCTTTTAGGCAGATAACACATGATAACTAAAGTTATTGAGGCCAAAGCTATGTTCTAAATTAGGCACCACCCTCAAAAGAGTTAGACATAAGGAGATTCTTCTGATGAGGATATGATTGGCTGTTGGTGGTCTAACTAAGGAATCAATTAGGGTTTTTTGCATCTATAGGTCTTGAAGAGGAGTAGTATATCACGATATAAACAATATTTGTTGGGTTAGTGGTAAGACCTGGGTTCTAGGGGCAGTGTCTTATGGGGAAAAGGCATTGTTCTTGGAGTTATAAGACAAGTTTTTTTTTCAATATATATTCCAGATACTCGAGCTTTGTGACCCTGGGAAATGCTGTAACATCTGAGAACACCCATTTTTCCATCCATTAAAGTAGGATAACACACTCTCTGCCACAAAGGAAGGTTGTGTAGAAAGTTGTATATCAATGAAAATGGGGCCCTTGGCATGTGTATCTTTCAAAGGTGAGAAGTATCTGGGGGCTGTTCATGGATGGTCAGGTTGCCAGGAGGTGTCAGCCAGAGTTTCCTCAGATTTGCCTGGATGGACTTGTGTCTGAGAATATGGCTCTAAAGTCCCTCTATCTCTAATAACAAACAAGGGTGCCTCAGGATGAGGCAGTTCCCTCTTACCCACAATGCAATCACTTAGTGTTGAGCTTATCAAAACTTTAATGAGTTCGAGCTTCGGACAGAAAATTGATTTTCAGTAATTTGCAGTGTCAGTTCAAGGACAAAGTTCTCCTTGGAAATGCAGTCAAAAATGGTTTTATTTATTGCTTACAACACTGAGGCCATAGCAAAACTACCACTACTGTCATTCTGGACCAGGGAAGATTTTCTATTTCTTAACACTATATTGCCAAGCAGTCTAGTCTGATTAGCTTTAAAGGATAATGGCTCCTGGCAATTTGAGATACTTGGGGAAAAAATAATTTGATTTACTCAAGATAATAATATGTTTGAGTTATCACCAATTTCCTGATCAGCATCTGGGAGCGGGTTGCTTTTTATTCTGGCTGGAAGGCTATCCCATAAGCCATTCTCCCCTGATATAAAAAATTGCAATGTCCGCTGCTCCAGTCTGTTGCTTTTGGTTGAATTCACCATAGCGTAACATAGAGAATTCAGTGACACCAACTCTGTGAAAAAATATCTCATTTTTCCTTCATCCTTTCCCCCCACCCCCCACATCCCAAAGCACAACATTTCTGCCTTCCTAAGCCCCCTCCCCCCATTTGCTTGGCACTTGGACATCTCAAATCTCAGGACAGTTGACATTAATGACTAGGCCCTGTGATTGATAACCCACGTGGGCTTTCAAGTAAGGCAGAGAGGCGCTCCAGTGTTCCTTAGCCCTGGCTTCCCATCCACAATGATAAAGCCATCATTTTTCCATTGAAACAAAGACACATGATGGGGGGTGCATATCAAGGAGAATGGGAGACTAAAAATATTATTCTAGAGGCAGAGAAAGTCATCCTTCTAGGCTTTGAAGGTAATAGGTAAAGAAACTATTTTCTTGTTGTGATTAGTATGGAATTCTGCATAAGATGAAGAAGGAAAAAACAGAGCACATGTACTATGAAATATTTTCCCTTGGAGAAATAGGATTTGGGGACTGCCCAGCAAACAGGAAATGTTTTAGAAGAAGAATGATTGGAAAGGCTCACCAAGACACAGACACAGTAGGGTATCTCTAACCCATATCAATTGTTGAAATTAAGTTATATATGAAGTCCACATATTTGTGTGTGTATGTATATGAATGGAGAGATGAGAGGGAAGGAAAGATGATAGGAAAGAGTGGCAGGGATAGAGAAACAGAGAAAGATAACAACAGTTCATGTTTTTGTGTTGCATATGCTAGAAGGCACTTACTTCACAAGAAACCTGAGAGGTAAGAAGTACTGATATTATTCTGCTTATCTTGCAAAGTGACACAAACAGAGACAGAAAAAAACAGAGAGAAAGAGATATAAACAGAGAGACAGATGGAAAGGGAGAGAGGGAAGGCAAAGGAGGAAGGAGAGGGAAAAAGAAAGGGTAATGAAGAGGAAGCAAGGAGGAGGTACTGGAATTCCTTTTTTTCCTTCTGTAGATTTTTTTTTTTTTGGGGGGGGTTGGTTCCTTTTTTGAATTTCTCAGTTTGGTGTGGAATCCAGGGGACAAAAACATAAGGCTGCCCCCTTCATTCCAGAAATGGTCCTTCATAAAGGCAAGGTGCTTATAAAATACATATTGATGTGATTTGATTAATAATATCTAAATGAAAGCCCCAACCACAATAAAGTCACCACAGGGAACATCATCTCCAGAAGTGCCTTTTTTTTTTGGCCTGGGGTCTAGCTGAATGTGTGTAGGTTCAGGACAGGCTGACCTGGGAACTTTAATGAATTCCATCTATCTCCCCCATTTTCAGTGAGAATAGATGCAAAGGGAGAAAGGCAAACCCCAGAAAAATGAGGCTTCTCCATTCCCTATGTATGTTTGTTTGCATGTGTGTAAATGTATAACTCCAACAAAATTTTTTTTTCTTATTTTTGCCCCAAAACATCAAGTTAAGAATACTTGGTTAGGTTTTAGATTCACATGGAAGCCAGAAAAAAGAACTCCTGATAGTTCAAATAGACTTTTATTTCCCAGGTAGGAATAATAAGACTTGCTTCCCTGCTATTCTCCCCTTTGTCTCCCAGAGAAAATTCTAAGGTTCTCAGTGATTCAAGCTCAAGGTGATACCCCGATAGTGCAAAGCTTGGTCTAGGATCCTTAGACTCTCCAAGCTGGAAGTGTTCTCAGAAGTCATCTATGGTTCAGCTTCTAACATAAACATGAAACTCCTCTATAAAAATCCCAATAATTGATTAGTTTAAATTTATTCCATTGTTGAACCATTCTAAGAATGAGGAAGTTCTCCATTTCATGGAGCTAAAAATCTACTTTTTTTAAAAACAATTTTCACCCCCTTATTCCTATTTCTGCTTTTCAGGGCCAAAAAAAGAAGTTTATTCTCCATCTTGTGAATGACAGCATTCCTATAAGGGGTTCTTAATTTTCTTTTGCATCATGGACCTATTTGTCAATCTGGTTTGCCAATATGGACCCATTATTAGAATGATCCTTTCAAGCATATAACATAAAATGCATAGGATTATAAAGTAAACCAATTATATTGAACCATAGCTATGAAAATACAATTTAAAAAGGTTCATGACTCCATTTTAAGAACCCCTGCTTTAGATCTGCAGGTCATGCTCCTATTAAATCTTCTCTTCTCAGTAGTCAAAAGGAGGAGTATGACAAGCAATATAATAAATGCTAAGTGCCTACTATATGCCAGACATTGTGCTAAACATTTTACAAATATTAGATCCTTTTTTTTTTTTGCTTTTTGGGAGGGCAATCGGGGTTAAGTGACTTGCCCAAGGTCACACAGCTAGTTTTTGTGTTAAGTGTCTGAGGCCAAATTTGAACTCAGGTCCTCCTGACTCTAGGACCAGTGCTCTACTCACTGTACCACCTAGCTGCCCCACAAATATTATCTCCTTTGATCCTCACAACAACTATAGGAGGTAGGTGCTATTTATTTCCTTATTTTATAGTTGAAAAAAATGAGTCAGAGGTTAAGTGACTTGCCCAGGGTCACACAGCTAGTACATGTCTGAGACAGGATTTGAAGATTAATGAACAAGATATTCCAAATCAGTAACAATAAGAAAAATGAGAGTCAAAATAACCTTGGAGTTTTACTTTATGCCCAGTAAATTGGCAATAATAATGAAAGACAGAAAGATAAGCATATAAAGGTGAGGTTGGAATAAATCACCTCTACTGATCAAAGTTAGATGACTAATACAATGAGATGCTCTGATACCTTAAAATATCCACTGAATCAGTCACACAAAGGGCACTGAACTCAATTTAATCAGCCTAGCTAAATAAGTGGGAAGGATTAGAATGCTTCCAATCACTGGATGACATAGAATGTCATGACACAGGGAGTGTGTTGGATCTTGAAGAGACTCAGTCATGCCCTCTAGGGATTTTCTAAAAGGGAAAGCCAGTTCAGTTTCTAGCACTCAAATATTAGGCCAGCATTTCCACTCCAAGAGAGTGGATTGTTTGGGGGAAGAAGGAAGAGGGAAGCCTATGTGTCCTTCTCTACCCCTGACCGTTAGCCAGAGGAAAACCTTTCAGGCTTCCAAAGATCTTGGAGATGTGGACTTTCCATTGTTATCCTAGCAATGTCTCTGGGACAGCAATGATTGGCAGTGGTTTTCTTGGGGGCCAAAGGATACATTCATTATAGTGAGGAAATAAGGTTTTAGGACCATACAAGTTGCCTAGCAGAAAGCTACGTCACATCTGTAATGAAGTTCATGAGAGTCCCACAAAAAGAGGAGAAAAAGGATGCCACCAAAGGACTTTCAGGAACTGTAGGCTTCTTGGTTACACGATGATTTCATTTTCCCTTGGACTCCATATGTAGTTATGAGATATGATATAGTATATTATGTCCCAGACTTTTGAGGAAAGGTTTTATGTCAAATATTTTTTACTTCATCACCTTAGCAAACATATATTTAGAGCCAAGTCAGGCTGCTTCATTGACATCAAGAAATAATCAATGGGGTTAAGTACATCGGTGTGGGCTTATGACTTAAAGTCTTAGATAACCATCTCTCAGCTACTCAGGATCCACTAGAACCCTGAGGTAAAATGCAGTCATCTATTCTTTGGGGACTTGTCTTGCCAGTGTGAGTGGGATTTGGAAGAGTCACTCTAGAGTAGGGGTAGGGAACCTGTGGCCTTGAGGCCACATGTGGCCTTCTAGGTCCTTGGGTGCAGCCTTTGAACTAAGTCCAAGCTTTACAGAACAAATCCTTTTTTTAAGGGGAGTCTGGATTCAGTCAAAGGGCTACACTTGAGGACCTAGAGGGCTACATGTAGCCTTGAGTCAGCAGGTTCCTCACCCCTGCTCTAGACCATGTGGAGATATTTCCATGAACAGATACAAAGTGTAGTGAGCAGATCTCAGAGAACAATATACTCAATGACCATAATGATGTTCATAGAAAGGGCAACCACCTAACAATCAAAACTGGATGTTGCAAGATTATAAAGAATGAAGTTGGTCCATAAGAAGACATATGAAAAGTCACCTCCTCCAAGACCTTAGCAAAGGCTAAAGTCTATTGGTATGGAGCTTTGCTACAAAATTTTTTCTATATGTTGATCAATATTGCTGAATTTTTTAATCTCTATTTCCCCCCCTCTATGCCTCTCTGGGACAGAAGCAGAAAAGGAGTAATAGGGATACAGACAGAAATCTAGGCAATGTAAAAATAAATGGTATCAATAAAATATATCTTTTTTAAAACACCCTCTTCTCTAGGACAGTGATTTCTAGGTCTCACCGTAGTTCCTTTCCTCTCATTTAATTTCAAATCTTAGTTGTCTCCTGGAATCATGAATTTCAAAGGGAATTCAGAGTTAACCCCATTTGCCTTCTCTCTTATGAAGAATATCTTCTAGAACATTCCTAATAAGTAGTCATCTAGCTATTACCTGAAGGCCTGCAGTATGGAGAACACACTACTTCTGAAGGAGGGTTATACTTGGAAATAAATACAATGTAAAAGCCAAATTCAACAATAAAAATAATAATTTAAAATATTTAAAATAAAAATAAAAATACTTTAAAATGTTTAATGCTATTTATTTTTAATTAAGCATTCAGTTTTTTTTTTTAATAAAAGTTAAAAAAAAAAACTAACACCATAGTGGCCACAGCTGAATATAACCCTTCAAATGTGGTCTGTCCCTGGGACAATATTCTTATCATATATCACCTTTCTCATTTTGGAGACCATTTTTCTATTTTCTGTTTTTATTGGAAAAACTTTAGATTCACTCTCTTTACTAACTTTGGTCATCCCAGCCTAACATTTGATTCTGAAACATGTAAAATGTACAGAGAGAATGTGAGATTTGCCTAAAGCCTCCACTAAATCCAAAGCCTTCAGGTATTCACTCACACAATTTCATATCAAAGCCCTTGTCCTTATTCTTGGGACTTTCAATACATTCAAACTTTCCCCTAATCCCTTGGGGGTGACTGGATCAGAGGTCATTGACCCCTGATCCTTGTGAGCTAATCAACCCAATGCTGAAAAACCTGATAGCCACGCTGCTCATGCCTGGGGGTGACAGGGCAGTGGAGTAGGAAGGATGTTTGCCCCTTTCTGTTAGACCTCTGCCTTTCCTGTACATGCTGAGGAAATTATAGACCTCTGCCAGAACCAAAACAATATTTGCTCCTCAGACAGAGAAAATCCTATTTTCCTCATAGCCATAAAAGATTTAAGGTTAGTAAGAAGGACTAAAATCAAAAGTATAGTGAAAGTTGCGGAAAAATAGGGAAGATATAAGTTTATTGATGGTGGTGATGATGATATCATGTATTGCCAGCAGATGTAGAGAGCATAGTTATGTAATCAACAATCAGTCAGTATTTATTACTCACTATGTGTGGGGTTCTGTGTTAAGCATTGGCAATGTTAATAAAAAGCAAAAATAGCCCTGTCCTTAAGGGGCTTACATTCTATCGAGTCACCCTAAAGGGGAAGGCTCTAGCAATTTGGGTGAGGGGGATAGGGATACCAGGATAGGCGTCCTGCAGAAGGAGTTTAAGCTAAGTCTTAAAGGAAGTCAAGGATTCAAAGAGGAAGAGAAAGAGAGGGTAGCCTTTCAAGTACAAAGGCATTTTTAAATTTATGCAAGACTTCAAATGATCCATACTTTTATTAGTGAGGGTATTCAGAGAATATGTCCTTGAGTACTCAGGCAAATTTGGCTGGTCCCTGGATCAAACATACATAATCAATTACTGATGACATATTCAAAGCCTTTCCAGATTGGTAGAACTACCAGACTTTTTACTGGGCATAGAATTTGAGAACTCAGGGTCAAAGTCACATCACAATGAGGAAAAGAGGAATATTCTACTAGGTTTATTATGTAGTCTGATTTCCATTTCCCTAAAATAACTCAATGCATAAGTATAGATATACATGTACATGTACACACACATATACATGTATATGTATATATACACATACACATATACATATATTATAAATGTTTTCATTGATGTTTATATAAAATTTTATGACTTATAAAGTAATTTACAATCAGTCAGGGAAGTAGGCCCTGCAATATTTTTTTGTAGTTATTTTAAAGATGTGAAAAAAGACTCAAGTTTTGCTGTTGCCACATATTAACTGTATAATCATGAGGCAACTTTGCTTTTTTTTTTCACCTCTTGATACCCCAGGTACCTCTCTAAGACTATAAGGTACAGGGAAATTGATATGTTGCCTCATTGATAGACCGTTCCATAACAGGAATTCTCTGTACTATTGTAATCTGTTTAGAACTAAGAAAAACCAAACCACATGAACAAATAACTCAATGTGATATAATTAAAAGGAGATAACATTTAATTGTAAATAACAAGTTCTTCCTACTGATATTGGCTCTGCCCTTGTTTCTGTAACATTGGGCAAGTTCCATCCTATCTCTGGACCTTGGTTTCCTCATCTGCAAAAGGCTGTGGCTAGATTATATGGTTACTTAGGTGCCTCAAAGGCTTAATATTTTACAAATTTGAGTGTTTTTACTTTATGCAAAAACTAGATAAGAAAATGATGCAGAGACTTTGTATCAGGAAGAAAGCATCAGACATCTCATGATAATTACTTACTTTCATTGATAACAGCTCCCAAAAAATTAAATGTATTGGGAAGCAGAGTAATAGAATCAAGTACATTCAAAAATGCCCTCAATTAAAAGTCTCCTCTAAGTTCCCCAAAGTTCAGTTCCTGTTCAACTTTCCACTAACTCCCTAGGGAAAGCCATATTGTTATCCTAACTGGTGCACCTAGTAGACAAATGTGAAATCTATTTTTATGTTTACTAGTGGACAATTTGTTCAGGAAGAATTCACAATTTTAGCTCCTCTTCTCTTTCCTGAATGTCTCTCATCAGATTAGATCTGAAATCCTGCAGGTTACCACCTCATATCTTTATCTGGTAGCTTTGATTCTGAGTTAAACTCAACAATATTTATTAAGGGCATTGTTCTAGGTCTTGGAGGTGCAAAGACCAAAAATGGAAAACCCACAAGAACCTTACATTTTACTGATTCCTGTTACAATGCAGATTCCACCTGGGCAGGGGAGCATTTTAGGTTATCAGAAATAGGATTATCTTTTTAAAGCTAGAAGGGTCTTTAGAACTCTGTCATTTAGTCCAAGCTTTTCATTTCACAGATGAGGCAGCTGGGTGTAGAGAGGACAAATGATTTTCTCAGTGTCACACAGGTAGTAGAGGTCAGAGATGAAATTCACAACCAAGGCTTTTCTGAATATAAATCCAGAATTATTTTTGTGGATTAGAAGAATTACAGCTGGTGGGAAATTTAGAGACTATCTTCTCTAACCTCATCAATTTCCAGAGGAGGAAAATGGAAGTCCAAAAAGGCTAAGTAATCTCTTTGATGAACTGTGAGCTATCACCTGCAGGAGTGTCTGGAAGAAAGGTGGACCTTATTCCACTCTTAGAATGTTGTACTATAGATCCTAGTCACAGAACCATAGCATATTTCAGCTGGAAGGAATTTTATTCAAATTCTTATATTTTACTGAGATGGACACAGACCCATACAGGTTGGGATTTTCCTAAAATTACTTAGTATATAGCAGAAAGGGAAATGCAACTAAATCATGCAATGATTTCACCAAACCACACTATCTCTTGGCACCTTAGTATGGAGAACATTTCCGTAGCCTTTCTTGACAATGATCATGGAAAGGTCCTTGGGACAGCAGGAGGATGCTAAAGTGATGACAACAATAATGTCAAGAATGCAAATAAGAATTCCCATGGCATTTTAAGGTCCATAAAGTACTTCCCAAATATTCTCACTTGGTCCTTATGACAATCATGGCAGGTAGGTGCTATTATTATCTCTAATTCTCAGAGGAACAAACGAAGACAGAGATTAGGTGACTAGCCCAGAATTGGATAGCTGGTACATGTCTGAGGGCATGTTGGAACTCAAGTCTTCCTGACTCCAGATCCAATGCTTTAACTGGGGCTGTCTTCAGGTGTCCTGATCAACATCAGGACAGATGGCTCCAGGAGAGAAAGTGAGGTTGGTGACTTTGCACAGCCCTGCCTCACTTAAAACCAAATCACTTTTAATCCCCTTCTTTGGGGATGAAGGGCAAATCACAACCTGTGAGTGCTTTATCCTCTCTCTTTTTGAAAGGCAATGGGCTACAATAGCTACAAGAAAACTGGGTTGTGAATCAAAGATAGAGGTTCTGATCCTGGCTCTGCTACTGATTTTCTGCATGACCTTGGGCAGACTGATATAGTGAAGGAATTGATCTAGAAGATGCCCGTGTTCCTTTCTAGCTCTGACATTCTATAAGAAAGGAAGAAATGGCAATTGGAGATGTGCAGTAAAGGTTTGACCAATAGTTCCTAAGCTTTGTTCTAGAAAGGATTCTCCAAAATGTCCCATGTGATAAAGTTGCTCAATTTAATCTAGCCAGACAATAAAGTTACCAACAGGACGGCATGTACACACTAGCAGAAGCTGACACTCAGTGTGATCTCACCAGCACCTCACAGAAAAGCCCTTATAAGACTCCTATCCCAAATCTATTAAGCTTGCCTGTTGGTGCCTGAAATTACACCACTGAAGTTTTATTCTTCAGGCTTTGATTCCAGCTAAAATTCAAATTCCCCTAAGAATTTAAAATTATAAATTTTATCAGTGATTGACGCTAGGAGTGTTAATAAGTGGATCAGATACTTTGTTGAGAAAAGACTTTAGTCAGGGAGAGAAAAGAGAGAGAGCAAAGAATGGGAAAGGAGGGAATCGAGAAGGAAGGACAGTTGAATTGTGTGGGTACAGAGGACAGTGATTTTTTTTTTTTTGCCAGAACTTCTCATAAGGATATCACTATCTCTCCAAAACTGATAGTACCTTTAGGCAGCATATAAAATAGGAGACTCCAGACCTTTGGTGTGGTGTTTGCTAAACTTGTCCTTGAACTATGGTTACAGAGCTGAATCTATTGGCAGGAGAAAGAAGGCCAGAGGGATCTTTTTGTGGCAGACCAGTATAGCTCTCTGCTAATATTGCACAGATTTTTCCATATGCTTCTATTTATCTTCCAGGGAGACCACTCAGCAAACTGTCTGAGATCTTGGGCACAGAGAACAACAAAGGGCTTTGCAATGATGACTCCAAGTCACGAGGTAGGTGACAGTTATAACCTTTACCAAACTTTCCAAAACCCCTTTTATTCTCTTGGGTGGCCTGTATGAGATATCATGGGATCTTGACCCTCAGTGTTCTCAGGAGTCTTACTGGGGAAATGGGACATGTTGAAGAAAAACATTAGCAACTTCATGTTCAAATTTCAGGTTTGTACTAAAAAATAATTCTCACCAGAAAACATGGTCTTTGGTCACTCGCTCTTGAAGAAGGGTCCATTTTTTCCCCAGGTCAGTTGATAAGTAGACCTTAAAAAGGAGAAAAGAAAAAGAGGTTGGGGAGAGGGAAAGAAGAGTATAAAAGTTACTCTTACAATTGATATAATTAAAACACAATTGAACTATATTTTTTAGAGTTTACTCTTTACCTCTAAGATTGAATATATTCTCATTCAAATCTTCTTTGGGAGAACACTCCCAGAGGAAGATAACCTTTTAATCTCATCTTTGCTACATACAGTACTTAGTAAAACACCAATTAACTAGAAGACAAAAGCTTAGAACTCTTAACTTGTGACTCTTTTATTTCCTTTGGAAGTGGAGAGGAGGTAGTCTGAAAACTGCTGTTTATAGAAAGAGACAAAATCTGTTGATATCAAAGATTCGTTTAGAAGCAACATCAGAAGCATAGCTGAGGGTCAAGTCCCATATAACCTCTTTTCTCAGAATCAAAAAATGTCTGAGCTAGAAGGAAATTTGAGATATGAAATGTCAAAGATGGAAAAGATATTAGAACATCAAATGTTAAAGAGAGTATTATATAATCATAGAATCTTCGAGGTGGGAGGAACTTCATAGGCCTTTATCTAGCCAAGAATCTCTCTGACATACCTGACAAATTTACCATTTGCTTGAAGATCTCAAATGAGAGAAAAGCCAAAGACTTTCCAAAACAACCATTTTCATTTTTGTATGGTTCTATTTGTCTAGAAGTTTTTCATACTTTATGTCTAATGACACATCACAATGACTTCTGCCCATTACTTCTGGTTCTGACCTTTTAGATAGATGGGATTAACAGAACAAGTATAATCCCTTTCCTAATCAAATCAAATATTTCATTAGAGAGAGCTATCACATCACCTTCCCCTCACTCAAGTCTTCTCTTCTTCAGGATAGATATCCCTAGTTTCTTCAATTGATTGTTATAAAGTACAATCAGTAGGCTTGCGATCATCCTGGATATTATTCAACTTGTTTCCTAAATTTGTTTCCTAAAATGTGGTTCATGCAAATAAACCAATATGACAAGTGACAGTAAGAACATCACCTCTTTTTAAAAAGGCGATAGATACCCTTTTCCATGAATTTAAAGTCTCTACCAAGTCATTCAAATTGCATTCCTTTGCTCTTTTGGAATACATGAACATGCCTTTGTGTAATTCCTCATGGATAAAGAATAATCTTGTAATATATAAGTCTTCTTTCCTTCATACTTGAAGGTCTCTCTCTTAGTACTTGTAAACTTCATTATTTGTCTTTGAAATTGTTAATTTGACCACCACATTTCTTCAAGTTTATGTATAGTACAGAGGTAATGATCTGTGGATTCTCTTGATAGCAGATTTGCTGTCTGTATTCAGAAATTCTGATTAATTTCCACAAATTACTTCCTGCATTATAATTCTCATATAAAAAAGTTTCCATATTCTTCTGGGAGATTTTAGTTCTCTAATTTATCTTTTTTGTATCTTATCTTCAAGGTCAATACCTCTGTCTTATGTAGAATACATACGATTTTTAAAAAATTATTGTCTTTTGTTCCTCATTTGACAAAATTTTCTCTATTTCAGTATTTTATTCCAAATGTATTCATCTCTCATGTACTTCTTTAAAAAGTTTTGTGTTGAATTATAAGTTCTATCCTGTACTTATTCTTAAGTTTTTCATTTGTGAATTTCATTTCTCTTTTGAATCACTCTAGAGTTCTTGTTATTCTGTCTTCTCTGGGGAGTTCACAGAATTTTGTGTTTCATCAGGTGCTTATGCACTTGCCTTCATGTTAGCAGAATTTCATATTGTCTTTGATATTTTATTCATTATCTTTCCAGTTTTAGGATCTCCTCTGTTGATTTATCTGTCTTTTACTAAGCTTTTTTTTTTTTTTAGTCTTTTTCTCTTGATACTTTGGTTATCCCAATCTCCTTTTGCATTTTTCTATCTCTACTTCCCACCTCCTCCTCTTCCTTTACCAAAGAAGAAAAAAATAATCAAAACTCTTGTAAAAATATGCATAGTCCATCAAAAAAAATTCTTCTTTGGCCAGGCTCAAAAATAGACATGTCTCATTCTACATATTTAATTCAGCACCTCTTTGTCAGGAGGTGGGTGGTATTTTCCTTGATTGGACCTCTGGAGGCATGGTTAGTCATTGTGTTTATCAGAGTTCTTAAATCTTTCAAAGCTATTTGATTTATAATGTTAGTTTTTGCCATAATTGTTCTCCTGGTTCTGCTCACTTTACTCTACACTGATTCATCTAAGTTTGACCCCAATATACCACTACTGGGCCTATACTTCTAAAGGAATCAAAGAAAGAAAAAATGTCCCCTATGGATATAAAAATTCCAAGCAGCTCTGTTTTTGTGGTGGCAAAGAACTGAAAACTCAAAGGATGTTCACAAAATGAGAAATGGCTGAACAAAGTATGCTACATGAAAGTAATGGTCAGCTATTGTGCCATAAGAAATGATCAAATGGATGGTTTCCCTTCTCATTTTACTTGCATTGATTTTGTTTGTATAACACTCTTTTAATTTTAGGTAATAAAAATTACACTTTACATCTTTTGTGATTCTTTCTATCCCTTACTGCTCATGACCTCTTTCCTTATGCATAACTACAAAAGACATATTCCTCCTTACTCTGCTAATTTATTATGTTTATGATAACCTTTTATACCAAAATCATGTATACATAAGAAATGCATTTTAACATACAATGTGAGATATTAGTCTAAACATAAGTTGGCTAGACTGCTTTCTAGTTGTCCTAGGTTTTTTTGTTGTTGTTGTTGTTTTGTTTTTTTGTTTTATTTTAAGAATAGTGAGTTCTTGGGGTGGCTAAGTGGTGTAGTGAATAGAGCACCAGCCCTGGAGCCAGGAGGACCTGAGTTCAAATATGGCCTCAGACACTTAACACAAAAACTAGTCATGTGACCTTGGGCAAGTCACTTAAGCCCAAATGACCTCCCAAAATTTTTTTTAAAAAGCAAAAAAAAAAAAAAATGAATAGTGAGTTTTTAAACAAGGATTTAGGTATTCAGATTTATCAAACATGTTGCTACCATGTTGATTTGTTTTTGTATCCTGTGTAGCAAACCTATTCATGATCAGTTTCTCTATTTTCCAACCATTGCCAAATAGTTTTGATGATTATTGCTTCATTTTGTAATGTGAGATCTGGTATTGTGAAGTACCCTTGTTTTATTTTTTCCTTTATTTCTCTTGAGACTCTTGAAATTTGTTTCTTTAGATGAATTTTGTTCTTTTTTTCTAGTTTTACAAAGTTATTCTTTTGGTACCTCATTGATACAATGCCAAATAACTTGATTTGGGCAGAATCATACATTTTATTATATTAGCATAACCTAATTATGAGCAATTAATGTTTTCCCCAATTACTTGACTATTACTTGACTATTCTGTACTTGTATTTTAAAAGTTTATGTGTTTTGGTAGATAGACTTCTGAATATTTTATACATTCTGTATTTTATACATTTTGTATTTATACAACATAACTGCATTCTGTAGTAATTTTCAATTTAATTTCTTTTTCTAATTCTTCCTGCTGGGTTATGTTGGTAATATGCAGAAATACTAATGATTCACATCAACATCTCATTTTATGGAAGGATAAACTGAAGTCCAAAGGGGAAAAAAATATAATAATAATAATTCCAGCTGAAATTCATATAGTATTTAAGGTTTGCAAAATGCTTTATATCAGTTACCTCATTTGACCCTTACAACAGCCCTCTGAGGTAGGCGCTATTATTACTTTCCTTTTGCCAGCGAGGAAAATGAGACTCTGAAGGATTTAGTGGCTTTCTCAGAGTTAATGAGTATGTGCTCCAAGATTCAAACCCAGTTCTTTCTACCTCCCAGCCCAGTGCTCTCTCCATGACATCATGTTTAAAGTTATACAAGGTACTATATAGAAAATCTGAGATTCAGTTCCATATTTTCTGATTCTAAATCTGGTGCTCCTTAGAGCAATGGGATATAAGAAGTCTGACAGGGCAGGGGAATGAGTGCTATTCTTTTGAGATAAGGAGGCACTCAAAACACTGAATTTGTTGATGGAGATAATGTAATTTTCTCTGGATCTTATGTCAGAGCATCCAGAAGGCAGTGGTAGCTGTGAGGAGTCCAGGAATGCACGTGGCTTCCTGAGATCAACTGTTCCACAAAGCCTTTTGGGAAGCCTTTAACACAGTTTGGAATAGAGTATAAAAGCTTGGTTCAATCATGCCCTAAACTCTTCCCCCATTTCCCTTGCCCCTGCCCAGAACCCAGTTTAGTAGTAGTATGATACAAAAAGGAAAATCAGTGAACTTGGAATGAAGAGACCAGAGCATCACTTGCTTCCATCACTAACTGCCTATGGAATTTGGAGTAATTAATTTTTTTTTTCCTTTGAACCTCAGTTTTCTCATCTGTAAAATGAGAAAGATGGCTACTGATCTCTAAAGTCTTTTCAAACTTTAAAGCTCTAATAATGAGAATGAGTCAATATCAAGAGAATCTTATTCTCTTCATTCCCATGACCACTATGAAATCCAGGCTTTTATCTTCTCACATGTGAAATACTCTAATTTTCTTCCCAGTGCTACCTTGGCAATACCCTTCCTCCAAGGTTCCCCATTCTCTTAAAATAACCTGAATTATGCCACTATCTGAGGTTTTAAACCAGATGGGGATACAGTAACCCTCCCAAAGGATCATTTCAACAAAGAAATTCAACAAATATCAACTTCCTCCTATGTCCTATATACTGGATAGGGATAAGATATGATAACACATAACAATATGATTACAATAACAGTAACCCTCCCAAAGGATCATTTCAACATAGAAATTCAACAAATATCAACTTCCTCCTATGTCCTATATACTGGATAGGGATAAGATATGATAACACAATCCAGGCAAACTATTCAGTAGACATCAAGGAAGAAGTCTATTATCTACTGCTACCTGGAGATAGCCATTTCCTCAACATGGTGGCAGGGAGCTATCCAGATGAAAACCACTCAGGCAAAGCTAGAGGGAAGAGCTACCTCACACATAGGCATTAAAACAAAAACAATAATAAAAACCAAGAAAGACCCAAAAACCAAAACCTGAGCAAGCATATATCACATATGTGATAAAGATCTTTAAGTGTTGGTTAAATTTGGACCCTTCTTTTCCTCTTCATATTTGGGATGTCTGTTTAATTGTTCATCAAATTTCCATGTCTGTTTTTCATACTTTTCTTTGTTTTATTTTTGCTTTTGTTTTTGGTGAGGAAATTGGGGTTAAGTGACTTACTCCAGGTCACATAGTTAGGCAGTATCAAGTGTTTGATGACAAATTTGAATTCAGTCCTCCTAACTCCAGGATTTGTTCTCTATTCACTGGACCACTTAGCTTCTCCTGTTTTTCATACTTTTTTTGATACTCTGGTATGAATTCATGTTTCTGAAATAAGTCCTGTCTCTTAGCTCCCTCTTTTCAGTTTTATACTCTATATTTCTGGTAACTAGTCCCAGGATTTACACTAGTAAATCAATAATTCTAGCCCTCCCCTCCCCCCTTCTGGTCCTTACTCTTTTTCCCTTGGCTTGAGACGTTTCTGCTAGTTAGTCCAACCCTGATAATTCTTGCTTTCAGGAATAAAAGAATTCTTTAGGACTTAAGCATATTCACTCCAGAAAGAAAACAAACAAAAACAACATAAACAAACCACTTAGTATTTTTTTCCAGCTTAGGGAAGAGAGTAAAACAAGACACCAGCCTCAGACCCATCTCTCATGCTGTCTAAAATATATACAATTTAATTGTTTCTGAGTAGGAATAATAGCTTTTGGGGATCACACTCCAAGGTGCATTGTACACAAAGCTGAGTCTATGCTGCCACACCCCTACACCTTTTGCCCAGGGTACTTTAGCTATGATAGTAAGCTACTGCTGGGAGTTACGAAGATGTGCCAAAACTATCGCTTCTGGGGAATTTGTACCAGACTAAAGTCAGGAATAAACCACATGGAGATATTCTTATTATATGACCATGGGCAATGGGCAAAGATGGAGGGATAACTGCCATGTGGGCATATGAATTCTCTGCAGCTGCTATTACATTCACTGTCTGCACCTCTCCCATGCCTCCAGTAATCATCAAGGGTATAGAGGCTGAAAGAAGAAACAACTGTTCGATTGATCACACGATCAGAATGACTATTCCTACTTATATGCCAGGGGAGTTGTTTGCAGTAGTGCTGGTGTGTCTTTGGCTGCAAAAAGAGTAGGATGATTTTACCTCCCTGGTGAATCCTTAGAATCCACAGCTATCCAGGAGCTCTTTTTTATTGTCTCTTTATTGGTAGGCATTTGGCATGTCCACATACTAGCCAAGGAAGCCAAAATTCCTCTGGCTGACATTCTTCAAATTTATGTTTCATTTCTCAGAAAGAAAGAGAGCCTCGAGTTCATTTAGAGCTCTCTATGGTCACCTAAAGAGGCAGTGATGAAATAGAATTCTTTCTATTATTGAGCAAAGGGGTTGATAACACTTGAATGTCCTTTTCCCATTCTCGAGATCCATTCCTAAACAAATTATCATTTCATCCCAGTAGAGGGGTATTGATTCAGACCAGAAAGTGTAGCATTGTTTAGCATTCTACTCAGTGCCTGAAGCTTTCTGGGCTGGACCTCTTCCACGACAATGGTCAATATCATTTTTTTAATGGGCAAAATTTTGGCAACATACAGCACCCTTTTTGCTGTCTTTTTTGATTCTGACATTCAGATGATCACTGAAAGAAGCTATCTCTGTTATTTCATCTACCATAGAATCTTGATGATTTTAATTAGAACTCAATTATCTCCACTATATGATATGGGAAGTCTTTCTCCTTAATATGAAAGACTGAACTGATGGGATGTTGGTATTTATGTTACTACTTCCCAGCCCCAACTAGACTGTGCCTATAGAAGGGGTTGAGAACCTGCAGCCTCAAGGCCACATGTGTCCTTCTAGGTCCTTAAGTGGGGCCCTTTGACTGAATCTAAACTTCATAATAATAAAATGATTTGTTCTGTAAAACTTGAACTCAGTCAAAAGGCTACACCCAAGGATCTAGAAATCACATGTAGCCTTGAGACCATAGGTTTCCCAATCCTGAGCTAGGCCATTCTGTGTTGGAGAACTGCTAAGCCTTCAGAAAACTGTGTGGCAGCAGCTAGTAGCCAGGGAGAAGGATTGTCGATCAATACTAGAAGACAAGGAAACAATAAGCATTGGGAAATTCAGCAAGGCTTAGTTTTTAAGCCAAAGGACAGAATTTTGGTAATAAACATTTTACAGATCAGTGTCGGTCCATGTGCCAGTAGTGTGTGATTTGTAGCCACATAAAATCACCAAAGGAATAACTTTATAAAAATATTTTTATAGTCTTGTTTGGGAGTCACCACAAAACATTTTCAACCTTCCCAAAGTTCAAGTTTTCTCTTCTCTTCCTATTTAATTCTGAATGCTTCCTACTGTCGATCAACTATACATATATATATACATATATATCGATATGTGTCTATAGATGTAGATGTATGTGTGTATACATATATACACATATATACATGCACACCTACATATTTATGGAGAGAGAGAGAAAGAAAGAGGAAGAAAGAGAAAGGAAGACAGAGGAGAGGAGAGGAGAGGAGAGGAGAGGAGAGGAGAGGAGAGGAGAGGAGAGGAGAGGAGAGGAGAGGAGAGGAGAGAGAAAGAGGGTACTGGACCAACTTAATGTTCTGTCTATCCACCTACATTTCATACTCTGGACCAGGAGTCAGCAAACCATGGCCCAAATCCCAAATCAGGCCCATTGCCTGTTTTTGTACAATAAATATGATAAACCTTGTTTTAAAAATGTAAAAACTGTTCTTAGCTCATGAGCCATACAAAAACAGATTCGGTTTCTGGGGTATAGTTTGCTAGGCTTTCCTCTGGACAAAAGGCAAATTTTATGTGCTTGGTTTTTCCTATGCATATTGCTAGGCTGAAATCTTTTGACTTGCCGTGGTTCTCCATTATGAGCCTCTGTAAATTCCAGAGCTTGAAGCAATCACCATCCTATCATCTACAAACAGGATAATGTGTAGGGCCTCATCATTTTTTGGAGAAGATCTCTGAGTAAGGATCATATAACTCTCTGTTTGAAGCCTCACTTGATACTGAAAATGGGAAGATCACTGAAAGAAGCCATAATCTTTATTAAGATGTGCCATCTACCAAGGTGTATTGTGTGATTTTAAATTATGTAGAAATCATGTCCTGCCTGGACAAAAGCCCATCAGACTTTACTGAATCAAATACTTTTTCTACAGTCAATAAACCAGTATAGTAAGACTGGAATCTCTGCACCCCTCAGTCAACTGAGTGACCAAGAAGAGTTGTGTTGTAGAATGTCACTTGAAAATCCTGCCTCTTCCCCTTACATATTTCAATCAATGATACCCTGGATATGTGTGGAGATCACTCACACTGCCCCCCCTCCACCCCAGCATCACAAAGAGGAAGGATTGAGGCAGGGGGGAACAGATGCATTCAATGACACATGGGTTGGTAGTTATTGTTGCCCTAATCATCTCCTTCTGGACTTATCATCTGTGATTTTCTTCTTCATCATTTGTATCTCACCTGTTTTCAGATAGCTTGAGAATCAGTCCCTCAGTACTCTCAAAACTTTATTATCCCATTCCTAGATTTACTTTTGTGTTTGTTCTGCATCACTGATCTTGTCTTTATTTTCTCCAATGCCATTTCTCCAGCTTCATTTAGCACATCATGAAAAGTATACAGAATTATCTCATCATAATAACTCTCAAGTCATTAATTTTGATTCTGGTAGAGGAGAGAGTTGAGACTCAACATCCAAACGTTGCTTTGTCACTAGCCAACTTATGATCTTGGGCAACTCATATGCCATCTCTATGTCTGTCTTTACTCATCTATAACAACAAACACTTATCTGTAAATAGGGTTTACAGTCATTAAGAGATGAGCTGACAAGAATTATCTAAAACAGAAAGTCAAATTATATGGACATTGACTTGATTATGAAACAGCATGGAAGAGTATAAAGGGTCCCAGAACTATGGAAATGGGAGCTGTCATTGTTACTTTAATAATAGCCACTATTTCCTAATGTACACACACACACACACACACACACACACACACACACACACACTCACACACACAGAGACACACACACATATACACACAGACACACACACACACACTCAAACGCAGACTTGTCCAAAGTAACAAAGGCAGTAAGTAACAGACTCTGGATTCAAAGCCAGGTCCTGTGACTTAATTCAGTTCTCTTCTTGATGTACAGTATTGCTTAGGTACCATATTGCTTTTAGGTCAGATGGTTAGGAAGTAGCAGAAATTATATTTGAACCCAGGTCCCCTCATTCTAGACCCCCAATGTGATTTTACTAACAATCCTCTTCTTCTTCTTCTTCTGGCTTTTTTTTTTTTTTGAGGGGGGAAGGCAGGGCAATTGAAGTTAAGTGACTTGGCCAAAATCACAAAGCTAGTAAGTATTAAGTGTATGAGTCTGTATTTGAACTCAGGTCCTCCTGACTTCAGGGCCAGTGCTCTATTCACTGCGCCACCTAGCCACCCCTAACAACCCTCTTCTTTTGCAGCTGCCCAGAGAGAAGTAAATTCTGTGGCATATAATATTTTATAAAGCACTTTGCTCCTAATAAAAATATAAAATGTAGAGTGAAAGTTATTATCCTTGTTTTACAGGTAAAGATGAATCAAGAGAAGGTGGGAGCTTAGGGAAAGCTGTAAAAAATAGGAATTCCATAGCTCATATTTAATAAATTCTTATTAACCATTGAATACTTATGTGAGGTTCACATAAGAAGAAAGGAGAAAGTCCAGAGCCATGAAGACTCTTACAAATATCAATGACAATAGTTCATATTAAAAAAATACATTCATCAAAAGTTGTACTGCATAAGCCTACAAAGGACCTTAAACTCTATCTAATCTATTTCCCCCATGTCATAGATAAAAAATCTGAGGCTTAGAGTCTGCCTGCCCAATGTCACATGACAAATCAGAGGTGGGAACAGAGCTCACATATCCTGGCCCATGTCCAATGTTCTTTTGATGATACTATGTAGCCCCTGATATATAATATAATATACATACTTTTTTTTTTTGAGGGCAATTGGGGTTAAGTAACTTGCCCAAGGTCACATGGCTAGGTTTTTGTTTGTGTGTGCGTTAAGTGTCTGAGGTCGGATCCGAACTCAGGTCCTTCTGACTCCAGGACCAACACTCTACTCACTGTGCCACCTAGCCGCCCCCATACATTTCTTATAGCAGAGTGCTTACTACCAAGCAATGCCACCCATCTTGGAACAGAAATCACAGATCATGGTTCAAGTCCAATGTTCTTTCGACAATACTATGTAGCCACTGCTGGAATACTTCTCCTGACAGAGAATTCATTACCAAACAATGCAGTCCATCTTTTGTTGGACTTGCCTAGTATCCCCCATTAGTTAGTGGTAGTTGTGCTCTGTGGCTACTTCTGGAAAATGCCCAGGACTCTTTTAATTCCTTGGGTCTGAGGATGGAGGCAAAACAAAATAGGTTTAATATATTTGTTTCAGTCCTCCCTCCCCAACCCTGCCCCCATATCTCTTTCCTCCAAAGGCAGGCTACCGAGACAATAGCGTTAGCTGAATTAAGTGAGATGAACCACAGCAGCTTCCATCTCTCTGCCCAGGAGCCAGGATATCAAATATGATGAAAGCTAATTAGAATGAGTAAGTCACATCAGTGCCAGTAGGGAATACTTCTATTAGAGTCCCTGCAGATTAGAACCACGTGGGGTCATTAAATTTTACCTTGCTCTCCTTAGTGTAGGCAACCACTTTATCCTCCTCTTTAGGATGGAAAATCAGAGTTTCAACAAAGAATGTGATGAGCTGTTTCTGAAAGGTGGCGCCCTCATCGGTGCTCAGGAAAAGGCTCTGGTCCCGGTCATTAAGAGAGGAACTTACGAGAATTATCTGAAACAGAAAGACAAATTACAGGGACATTGAGTTGACAAATTGTCACTAGCAATTCTACAATCTGCCAGTCTCTCAGTATGATTGCTTCTTTCTGTAATCTCTGCCCACACGCTAAGTTTTACTGAAATCTGTTGAAAATTACAGTGTATATTGCAACCTTATGATGGCCACCATTTTGTTTCAAGATGGTAGAGAGACATTTGACACAGACTTAAGCTGGAAGGTGGTGAAGCTTAGCACCATCCAAATTTTTGCCAGTTAACTAATTCCTTGAAAAGCTATTGCAGAGAAGCCTAACAGGAGGATGGATAGAATAACACAAAGCGCCAGCTTATTGAGGTGAAACAGAGATCCCCCTTGCCTGTGGCACCCATGTGCTATGTAAAAGTAAATCAACATGGCCTATGTTAGGTAACAATATGATGCCTATACTAAGGACTTTATGCTTTTGATTTTCAGGCAGCCCTATCTTGTCCGGGTTGGAAGTATAGTGGCATTTATGTAGCACTTACAATGTGCCAGGAACTATGCCAAACACTTTGCAATTATTACCCCACTTGATCATTGCAATAATACTAGCAGATAAATTCTATTCTTATTTTCACTTTACAGATGAGGAAATGAGGCAGACAGAAGTTTTGTGACTTGCCTAAGGTCACACAGTTTGTGTCTGAGGCCACATTTGAACTCAGGTCTTCAGGACTCCAGGTCCAGTGCTCTAACCACTGTGCTACCTAAATGCCCCACCTAATGGTCATCAATGTAGTTTCGACTTGTTCTGTTCCCAACTTGGGCTGGTTTGTCCTTTCTTAGGCAGCCAAGGTGCCAAAGACAGTGGTGCTGAACTTTGGAATGACACCCAATTAACTTTAGTCTTACTTTGCCTTGGAACTCTTGAGTTCAACAGACCTGCCAGGCTCAACTTCACTGATTACAAGGTATTCAGACATATACCATCATGTCCTACCACTAACAAAAATTTATTAAGCTTACTTATTTCTTTCAAAGACTCTTTTGATTGGAAGGGACCTCAAAGGTAACCTAGTACCCTTTCCTAAAATTTCCCCAATGCCTCCTCTGGCATGGAGGAAGTCTCAGATCTTCAAAATCCTTGCCAATAGAACTAGACTCTGGCATTTCCTGCAGAGCTGGGAAGGCTTCCAACACAGGGCCAGCAGTGGATTATGTTTCTGTCACCCAAGGACCGGCCTAGTTACATTAGGGAAGGCTAACAAGGAGAAAGATGAGCACTAGGGAATAAATAGTGATTATTTCTTTCAGCTGTACCAATTCTTAAAGACCATTTTGAGAAACTCTGCAATCCAGGTAGGGGAAGGAGCACCCACAGTAGAAAAATCACAAATTCTTGATCTATTGATGCAAGTTTTTAGAAGCCGTAAGGGCTGGTGGTTATAGAGCACATTCAAGTTGGCAAAGTGCTATAACAGACTAGTTCACTTGAGCCTAATAAAAACCCTGTGAGGTAATTACCATAGGCATCATTATCTCAATATTTTACTACTGAGGAAAGTGAGATTACTTTTAAATATGCATGGAGAAAGAGAAGGAAGAGGAGGGAAGATGTGGAGGGAGAAGACAAAAAGAGAGGAAAAGAAAGAAAGATGTATTTAGCACCTACTAGGTTCCAGACACTATGCTAAGCACTTTATAAAAATCTCATTTAACCACGCTATTATTATCCCCATTTTATGGTTGAGGAAACTGAGGCAGACAGCGGTTAAGTGAATTGACAAAGACCACATGGCTAGTAGGTGCCTGAGGTTGGATTTGAAGTGATGTCTTCCTGACTCTCGGCACAGCGCTGGCACTTAGCTGCCTTGCCCAATGTTTTTTTTAAGCAATTGGGGTTAAGTAACTTGCTCAAGGTTACACAGCTAGTCATTATTTGTGTGTGGGTGCTAATTTTCTGAGGCCGGATTCAATCTCGGGTCATCCCAACTCTGAGGCCGGCACTCTTACTCACTGCGCCACCTAGCCGCCCCTTTTAGGGCAATTGGGGTTAAGTAACTTGCCCAAGGTCACATGGCTAGGTTTTTTTTGTTTGTGTGGGTTAAGTGTCTGAGGTCGGATCCAAACTCAGGTCCTTCTGACTCCAGGGCCGGTGCTCTACTCACTGCGCCACCTAGCCGCCCCTAATGAAAGTGTTGGGCTATATAGCCTGATCTTACTTTTATACTCTTTTTTTTTTTTTGCTTTTTTTTTTTTTTGGAGGGCAATTGGGGTTAAGTAACTTGCCCAAGGTCACACAGCTAGGTTTTTGTTTGTGTGTGCGTTAAGTGTCTGAGGTTGGATCCGAACTCAGGTCCTTCTGACTCCAGGGCCGACACTCTACTCACTGCGCCACCTAGCTGCCCCCCGCCTTGCCCAATTTTACACATAGAAAGGAAATATGGTTGAGTAGATAGATTTGGCTTCAGAGTCAGGAAAACCTGTGTTCAAGGCCTACCTGAAACCTATTATGTGTGTGATCTGGGGAAAGTCATTTAACCTCAGTGCCCCAGGCAGCTTGGAAGCCCATATGACAGAGAAGGGGCAGACCTGCACTGGTAGATGTAGATGAAGCTCTTCCCTGGGAGTTCCTCACATGTGAAATCACTGACTAAAACAGTCACGTGGCTATAATCTGAACCCAGGTATTCCTGAGTCCAGGGCAGGCCCTACCTTTTTTTTTTTTTTTTTTACCATGCTACCACAAAGGTTCCATCAGCCTTAAGCTCTGTAGATGTGAATTCCTAAGAGTTTTTCTAAAGTTTTTTTTTTTCCTGCACACAGAGAGAGAAGATAAATTAAAAAAAGTTCAGAGCACTATAACCTGGACTAGGAGCCCAAGCCATGTAACCAATATGTCCCTTCAGGAAGTCAATTAGCTCAAACCAAGAGGTTTGTGTAGGAAACCAACATGGTTCTCACTTTGGAGTGGCAAGAGTTGACTTGGAAGGTCCTGAAGCCAAATCCCAGCTGTGCTATTTACGAGCTGGGTAAAGGACTTTACCACTCTGGACCTCATCTTTCTCATCTTGAAAAGGAGAGGGTTTGATGATGACTTCTGAAGGCAGCTATGTGTTTCAGTGGATAGACTACGAAATCAACAAACTTTGATTTCAAATGCTACCTCAGACACATACTAGCTGTGTGACTCTGTTTAAATCATCTATCCTCTCGGTGCTCAGTTCCTTCATTTGTGAAATGGGAATAATAATAACATCCATCTCCCAGCGTTGTTGTAAGGATGAAATGAATTTGGAAAGTTCAATGCAAACCTTAAAGCACTATACAAAGGTGATTTTTATTATATCAATGTCCCTTCCAACTCTAAATCCTATGATTACTACAAGCATTTCAAAAGGCAAGGTCATGAGAATATTTTGTAAATCACTTGCTTCAAAACAATCTTTTTTTTTTGGAGGGGGAAAGGTAATGCAACTGGGGTTAAGTGACTTGCCCAAAGTCACACAGCTAGTTGTGTTAAGTGTCTGAGGCTGGATTTGAACTTAGGTCCTTCTGACTCTAGGGCTGGTGCTCTATTGTCTGTGCCACGTAGCTGCCCCCACAAAACAATCTTGTGAAGAAATGGATGGTGCCATTATTTGCCTCAGCCACCATCACAGAGGCAGTTAGGACTCAGAACCAAAACGTCAGACCACAAGTCTTCTGCTCTTTGCTCTACAGCTCTCCTTCCTGTATTCTCCACCATGCCTCCATGGCTCTCCCTCTGTCCTACCTGAAATCATCCTTGGCCAATGAAGGAGGGAGGAAGAAAGGATTTATTAGCTCCCCAGTAAAGGGAAACATCTGAAACACAAAAGTTGGCTCATCAAGAGAAGGAACTAGCTTTAAAGAGGCCAAACGAAGGCTAGAGAAGAAGGAATTAAAAATAAAAAAGGGGGTGTTAGGGAAATTCCATGAAAGGAAATGTATGAACACAGGACAGAGTTTGATGATTATGATGAAAAAGAAGTAATAGGAAAAGAAAAAAGTTAAATGGTTTGTGATCTGCTTCTTCCACTTCAAGTGTTATTATAAGGGGGGAAAATGTCAGATCCTGGCTGGGTGCCGGGGAGGTGTCCCTTTTTTGAATAAGACAGAGCAAGCCTTCACAAATTGGTGGTTCCAGGCTGGTTCTAATTGCCTCTGACCATCCCATACTCTTTACATCTACGTTACCTGTGACAGAACATAAAATGGTCTAATGTAAAACATAGAATATCAGAGCTAGAAGCAGAAGATGAATCACAGAGGGTCGGAGCTGTAAGGGACCTTCTAACACTGAACACAGAATGTGGGAGCGGGAATGAGTCTTTGATGTCATATAATTTAATCCCTTCCTTTTTTAGATGAGACCCAGAGAGAGGAAATTAGAGGCAGTGAGTTAGGATGACCTGACTCCCAAATACAGTGCTCTTTCCCTGAATTTCCTTTGTAGCTGGAGACTCTCTATTTCTGTCATTGACCTTACTTCATTAGTATATTTACCTAGGATCAATTGCCCTTTCTTTTCTAGATATTCTCATGGTCGTTCTCAGATTTGATAGTTCCCATTTTTTTGCTTTGCAACCATCTACCTGTATTGCCTGAAATGTATCTGTGGTAGGATTGAATGAACTGACTTGGTAAACATCACTGATCTTGGTCAAAACTTGGCACTTGGTAAGAATATGGGGCCTAAGACCATTGAGGTTATTCTTTGTATTATGGAATTCTTTACCAGTATATTAAAGTCTATTAAACCCTTTCTCAGAATAATGTTTTTTAATCATAACTTAAAGAAATTCTATAGTATAGTATGAAAGGAAAATGTATTTTTTTTTCTAATTCAAATCCATGGACCCACTGAAATCAATGGAAAGGGTCCCTGAACCTAAGTCAATAACCTCTCTTTTAGGTAATGATGAAATGGAAGGTTTTGGGGGATAATATAGCATCTTCTTAGAGCTGTAGCTAGGGCTATGTGATCAGAGCTTTGTTTCATGGTGTTGAACTTAAAGGGATCTCAAAGCATTTGCAGTCTTCAATAAGACAGAAATAGCAGAGAATGGAACTTAATTTTCAAGAATGACTTGATAAAATAGGAAGCTATGAGGTCATAGGTCTAGATGATTCTTCTCCCGTTGTGCTGTCTTCATCATTTTCCTCATCTTTCTCAGTGGAGGTACACTTTAAATCACCTGTCTTCAGGCCCAGCACTGTACCACTTAACTACCCTAAAATGGGACATAGATTTATATATCTATGTATTGACATAAACTAATTATCGATATATAGATAGAAATAGGTAAAGACACAAATGTATATATATGCACATATCAAAATTAAAGTTATTGCATATAAATAAATAGAAATATAAACACATACACACTGACCCTTTTGACCTCATTGTTATGAAGAAACCTCCCTTATATTCAGCTTGTAGTGAAATGTGAACTCATATGGCTTAGTGGAGGCTTTCAGCATTAACCCACCAAGATCAAAGCCAACAGATAGTCTCCCAATTCCTACCATTAGGTATTGTTAATCTAATGCACAGTGTGGATTGGTGTTAGATCAACTGCCAAGGTTTCCAAGTTGGGACGAAAAGGTTCCATGAAGTGAAGGGAGCCATCAACAGAGTACTACAGTGAAGAGAGCCTTGGATTTCAAGACAGAGAACTTGGGTCCAAATCTCAGACCTGCAATTTAATATTTTTGTAACCTTGGGCAAGTCATTTTATTTGGCTAGGCTTCTGTTTCTGCCTCTCTAAAATAATAGATAGCTACTAAGGACCCCTCCAGCTCTAAACCTGTGATCCTTGCAATCAATAAGTATCTATTAAGCACTGATTATCTATCAGGCTCTTTGATAGACACTGGAGATATAAAGAACAGATTCTCCTTCAAAATAATTCCTGCCCTCAAAGAGCTTGATTCAGTGTGTGTATGTATGTGTGTGTGTGTGCCTGTGTGTATGTATGTATACATGTATACACATATGTATGTATATACAAAGGAAATTCATGAATATAAAATTATTTTATAGGGGAAAGCAAATCATTAGTGTCTAATGAAATGTGTTGGGATCTTTTAGTCCTACATCAACAGTGTCAGAGCTGAAAACCTAGAAATGAGGCAAGAGTGTTATTCAGTCATTTCAGTCATGTTTGACTCTTTATGACCCCATCTGGGATTTTCTTGGCAAAGATACTAGAATAATTTGCCATTCCTTTCTCCCACCCATTTTTATAGATGAGGAAACTGAGGCAAACAGGGTTAAGTGACTTGTCCAGGGTCACACAGGTAGTAACAGGCAAGAAGAGGGGAGCTGTTGACTTTCAGCAGATGTGGACATCACTGATTTGAAGTATGGCCTCTATCTTATGTGAGAATGAAAGAAGTCACTCAGGGTCAGAGGGCTAGATTTGGAAACTCAAAATGACAAATGTGAACTTAGGGGAAAAGGGGTTTATTTAAAAGACATCAGGGTGAATTTCCCTCTTTTTGTTCTCTCTTACAAACAGCAGTGCTCTCTTGGATACTTACCTGAAAAAGTGAAATTCTTTTGAAAGGAAATTGAATGTGTGAGAGTATCATTCATTCAGTGGGTGATGTGAATCCAATGAATTTAAATGAACAAATGGGAATCCAATATATTATTTAATCCTAATGAATACCTTAATGAGCTTTCCCTTCTTTCTTTAATTAGCCTGCAAGTAACACAAAGCCATTGTCTGAAGCCAACCCACCTTAGAAAAGATACTGAGCATCTGGATAAATGAGATTGTCCATCCAGACAGACTCCTTAGATAATTTTGGCTGTCCAGGACAAAAGATTATTTATCTCCCTATTTCAAACCATTGCCAGGAGATCTGGCCATGGTACCTTGTTTCTTCTGCTTGAAGAATGGAAATCTGTGTTCTCTTGTCCAAAGAGTCATCTCTCAGCTAACCCAGCAAAATGAAAATGTTATGGACCTGCTCTTCCATAAAAGCCCATCCTCCATAGACCCTTTTTCTCCAGCTTAGCAATACTGCCTAATGTGACACAGATTACATCAGCCTCCCTGATCACAGCAGCTCAGAGACTACCTCTTGGCTTTAATTATCAAATAGACCTTAAAGTTGAATATTTGTGCCCCGCAGGAAATGCAGTCATTTAAAATTAGGATTAGAGAGTGGTTATTTTCTAAATGACCTGGGAAACACAATTCTCCCTTCCCCCACTCTACCTTCCTTTATTAAAATTTAGAACCGGAATGGACTTTAGAAATCATCCAAGTCTTGTGATTTAGAGCTAGAAGGACCCTTAAGATCATTTAGTCCTACCTATGTTACTATCCTTATTTTACTGAACAGGAAATAGGAGTACAGAGAGGGAGTGAATTAATGGTCACACAGCAAGTTGGATGGCTGGGGTTCAAAGTATTCTGTTGTCTAGGGCTTCTGATTTTCAAATCTAGGGCTCTTTTCTGACTCCCAATTTAGTTCTCCTTCCACTACACAGAACAATCTCAATGGCAATTTTCTGGACTTAGTCTTTGCAATTATGATCTTGGATTATTTTTTTCTCCTTATCACTGTAAGTGGGAGAAATAAAGGGAAAGAAAAGCTGTCAAAAAGAACAAATGTTCAAACAATGACAAAGCTTTAATTAGGGCTTGCAGAGGACATAACTTGAGGGTTGTTTTTTTTTCAAAATTTGGACCAAAGACATTTTTTTAGTGTTACATTTATACCAGTTCCTATCCCTAGATGCACAGATGTTACCTGGTTTATCTATCAGTGTGCCACACTGATCTTAATGCTTCTAAGACAGCAGCAATGTAGTAGATAGCTACATGAATGGATTCTGGAGCAAAAAGGTCTAGATTAAAGCCCCTAGCTCTGGTGATTACTAGCCATGTGATTTTGGGCAAGTCCCTTCCACTCTTAGAGAGAGCCCTATTAAATGGGAATAAGTACTTAGATGATCAGCCTTGCAGAAGTATGTGGAAAATACTCTGTACACCTTAAAATGCTATATAAATACGAGTTATTAGTGTTAAATAAATGAATCCAAGGTCAACTCAGTTTACCCAAAATATAAATCTAAAGCCAGGCAATAAATGACAAAGATGATTTGTTCTGGAGAGGAAAAGGAAAGGAATAAGCATGTATTAAGCCTCTACTACTGCCCATCACTGTACTAATCACTTTTTAGGTATTATCTCATTTGATCCACATAATAAATCTGTGAGGTGGGTACTATTATACTCCCCATTTTATGGCTGAGCAAACTGGAGCAGATAGAGGTTTAGTGACTTGCCCAGGGTCATACAGTTGGTAATAATAGTAGTCATAATAATAATAGCCAACATTTTTATCGTGCTTACTATATCCACAGCGTTGTATTGAATGATTCACAATTTTTTCATTCGATCATCATGACAATCCTAGGAGGTAGATGCCATTATTTTCTCTATTTACAGTTGAGTAAACTGAGGCAGAGGTTAAGTTTACCGGGGTCACATAAATAGTAGGTATGTGAGGCTACATCTGAACTCAGGGCTTCCTGACTCTAGGTCCAGTTCTCTATCTATTGTGTCATCTAGCTGGAGGGGAATGTGAGGAATTTATGAGGTGGAGAGACCCTCTAATAGTTCAGTTTGGCAACTCCTCTATAACTTGCAGTAAGAAAGACTTGTTTGCCCCACTGAAGCCTAGAGGACCACTTGTGACCTCGAGGCCACAGGTTCCCCACCCCTGTATCTGGTCTGGCTGATACTTGAATAGGACTTCCCTTTAAAGTTCATCTGACAGAAGCTTTCTAGACTTTTCTTGAATACCCCCAATGACCTGGGCTATTGCCAGACTTTTGTCTTAACTCTTGTTTTGCTACTGGACTCTGATGATTCTGGACAAGAGAGTGAGGCTGATGACTTTGAGCAGCTCTGTTTCACTCAGACCCAATTCACTCACTAGTAAAGATATCACCCTTGGGATGTCATTGGTTCTCTTTGAGAATGAAGAATGAACCATCATCTTTAAGAAGTAACAGCTACCCCCTAGGGACCCAACTGACTAGTGCGAGTTGTTTTCTTCTTCCCCAACCACACATGGTCCCTCTTTCCATTTGAGGTATCATACCCTTAAGTGTGATATCATTGGTCCTTTTCAAGAATAAAGGATAGACAACAACAACCTCAACTGATGGGAAACTATCTCTCATATAGCCCATCCTGCTTTTTGGATAGCTTTGCCTTTGTCCCCCTTTGACTGACCTGGAATTGCCTTTCTGAAACTACCCACCATAAGTCCTTGTTTTTCCTCTGAGGTCACAGAAAACAATACTAATCTCATTCATACATAATAGTCTTTAAATGCTTCAAGAAAGTTTCTTCATATTCCCAAGTCTTCTTTTCCCAAAACATCCCCCAGATTTTAAAACCAATTAATGTAGAGTAGGATTTTCAATCCCTTTTCTTTCCTCGTTATTCTTCCCTGGACAGGCTCCAAATTGTTAATTTCCTTTACAGAATGTGGTATCACAATATTTCAAGTATGGTCTGACCAGACTACAGCTGCCCTATCACCTTCTTCATTTCAAACATAATGCCTCTCTTAATGCAATCAAAAATTGCATTTGATTTCATGACTGGAAACAAAACACAGTCTTGCAGTATGTATTCTTAACATAAACAAATAACTGTATTAGAAAATTATATATAAGTGGCTAAGAGGTAAAAAAAATGATTCATTCAGGATCAAAGGATATAATAGACATGGAAGTACTTTGAAAACTGTAACATGCCCCAGAGAGACTGTGTGCGTCACTATTGAGTCCATTTCTGAGGTCAGGCTTTTAGCAAGGTCATTCCTAAATTGAATTACCTCTGGAGAGGCATGAACAGAGTGATGTGAGAACTGAAACCATGATGTATATAAATTATTTTAAGTGACTTTGCATATTTACCTGGGAAAAGGGAAATATTTTGTCAGACCTCCTCATTCAACTGAAATTATTCCAGCTGAAGTTTGCAAAGATCTCTTACTTGCCAGACAGGCTTTTTAATTTTTTTCCCCTCAATTGTCATCCTTCTTGACCTCTCTACGGCATTTGACATTACTAATCTTGCTCTCCTATTGGAGTCTCTCTCTTCTGTCTTGGATTTTGTATCACTATTTTCTCTTGGGTCTTCTCTTACCTGTCTGCTTCTTTCTTCTGTGTCTCTTTTGCCAGATGTTTTTATAGTTCATGCTTACTGATCATGGTCATTCTCTAAGACTATGCCCTGGGCCCTCTTCTCCTTTAGCCTTTATACTATATGTTGTTACCCCAGTAGTGTGTGAAATATATATATATATATGTATATATATAATATTATGATATTACATAATATTATATGATGGTATATTATTAGTAATAACATAAAATATTAATTATATGTTATATGTATATAGTATGTATATATATGTATCCATATATATATTAGATAACTTTATTTCAACATAATTGGTTTTCTTTGTACTCTCTGAGTATTCTGTTTGATGTATTTAAAAAGATTATTCCAAGATGGGGTCCATCACTTTATTACTCTCTCTCTCTCTCTCTCTCCCTCTCTCTCTCTCTCTCTCTCTCTCTCTCACACACACACACACACACACACACACACACACACACACACATAACCTTTAAGAGCTCCCCTCCAATGCTTTCTTCTTTGGGTAATCTCTCCTCATCTCCCATGAGTGCAAATACCATCTCGGCAGCTGTTCCCCAGCTCTGTAAGTCAAAGTGTAATCTTTCTCTGGCTCCAGTTCTACACCAACTGCCTTTTGGACATCTTGAATTAGATGTCTCAGTCGCATCTTAAACTCAATATGTCCACTCTTCATCCTTCCCCCTACCACTCCAAACTTCACTCTTCCTGATTATTGTTGAGAATACCACCATCCTCCCAGGTAGCCAGGTTTTTAACCTTGTGTCACTCTTAACTTTCTACCAGTATTTGTTATGTTACCATTGATATCATCACAATATCTCTCATGGATATCCTCTCTCTTCTCTACTCCTACTTCTACTACCCTAGTACAAGTCCTCATTATCTCCCACCCCGATCATTGCAATAGCCTCCAGAATGTTGTCCCTGACTTAACTCTTTCCCTACAAAAATTCATTCTTTTCTTAGCCACCAAAGTTATTTTCCTAAAACACAAATCTAATCATTAGACTGCATTTTTGCATTTCTTTGTATCCCAAGTACTTGGCATAATGCCTAATACATAATAAGCAATTGACAAATATCTGTTGACTGCCTGACTTATTGGATATGATATGTGCTTTCAATGTCCAGAAGGCTCCCATGTGGAAGAGGTATTAATTAGGTTCATTTTGTTTGTCCCTCGAAGGCAGAACTAGAAACAATGGTTAGAAGATGCAAAGAGCCAGATTTTTGTTCCATGTAAGATGGAGCAGGGTGGGGAGCGTAAGACATTTTAATAGTGAAAGCCATCAAAATGGGCTATCGTAGGATTGGGGTTTTCATATCTGGAAATTTTCAAGAAGGTGCAGGATTTGGGAAAGCCCCCCAAAAAGATGGGGATAGGATTCAAATACAGGTTGGATCAGATTGTCAATGGAATCCCTTCCAGTTCTAAGGGTTTATATACTATTAGAGGACGCGAGGTGGCACAATTCATAAAGCTCTAGACTGAGAGTCAGGAAAACCTGAGCTGGAATCTCACCTTTAACACTTAACTGTATGAACCTGAGAAAGTCACTTGAACTCTGTCAGCCTTAATTTCCTCATCTGAAAACAGGGATAATAAAAAATGTTACCTCCCAGGGTTGTTGTAAAGATTAAGTAACAATGTAATGTGCTTTGAAAACTGTAAAGCTCTATATAAATGATTATTTAGTTTTAAACTCAGATTTCACCTTCTATATACACAGCACTATATGACTGGGGTAACAATGTTCTACTGTTTCTCCTCATTCTGTAAATTCCATTGCTTATGTATTAGAGAATATTTTTGGCTGATGTTGGAGAGATTGCAGGGACCCCACAGTAAATGGGAACTGGTTTTCAGGGGATATTCATTAAGCCCAGAACAAAACTACAGGAGTTTACCATTTTTATTTTAGCTCAAAGTCCCAGTAAATCATGAGTAGCAACTTTGTACTGAGTGACAGGCCCTCGCTCCCCTGCCTGTGGGAGGTACCATTAAGACACACAGCCTGAGAAGATTCCTGGAAGAACAGAATGAGATTCCTCTGAGATGTGCCTGCAGTGCACACAGTTTCCTTTTCTCCCGCTCAGGTTAAGTTATTAATACAACTGCCTGCAGAGTGTGAGGCTAATGAGAGCTAAACTTTCTCCCATGTTCTGTACAAAAAAACCAAAAAAACAACATTCATGCACCACCTCCTCACCATGACAATTTGGGGATCTAATTTAAAATGGGATCCAATTATCTTCCACACCTTGTTTACCTCAAAATATCAATATCTCTCCCTCCATGTTCCGACCTCCCTTCTGACATACCCCACAGAAGGACTCCACAGGGAGCAGCAGAGCTGGCCTCAGGAAAGATGGCTGGTATCTTGGTAAAGCTAAAGGAATACTATACTAGAGGCCAAGATATCTAGGTTACAGGCTAAACAAGCTTTCCCACTAAATGGTTGTTGGTTTGGACAAGTCGGTCAATATAAATTTATTAAGTGCTTATTATGTGCCAAGCACAGTGATTAGAGTGCTGGGCCTAGAGTCAAGAAGAACTCAGTTCAAATCTGGCCTCAGACACTTCCTAGCTGTGTGACCCTGGGCAAGTCACTTAACCCTCTTTGCCTCAGTTTCCTCATCTGTAAAATGAGTTGGAGAAGGAAATGGCAAATCATTCCAATATCTTTGTCAAGAAAATTCCAAATGAAGTCATGAAGAGTCAGATGCGATTGAAAAATGACTGAAAAACAACAATGTGACAGAATGAAGGTTACACAAATGAGTATAACATGTGTAATTCTCAGCCTTATAGTCTAATAAGGGTCTATGACATATACCCCCAACTGTGTGACACAAACAGAATGTGAGGGAAAGAAAGGAGAGATTTAGACCAGGTATGGCCCTGGATGGGGGTTCCTTGGACAGTCATGGCCTCTGTGATGGTCATTAACAAGCTACTCCTTCCCTCAACTTCATGAATTCTCATTGACTGTCTCCAGTGTCTAGAATGTTTCACCTCCTTATCTTCACCTCCTGGTTTCCCTTAATATCAGTGCCTTCCCTCTTAGATTATCTCCAATTTACCTTGCATATGTCTTGCTCGTATATACTCTCTCCTTGCATTAGATTGTAATATTGGGAGCTCTTTGAGGGCTGAGACTGTTTTTAATTTTCTTTATGTCCTCAGTACTAAGCACAGTACTTGGCACATAGTAGGTCTTTAGTAATGCTTGTTGGGTTGTTGAGTGAATAGGAAAATTCAGAAAAAGGATAGATTTCTGTTTTGGATATGCTGAATTTAAGATGTCTACTGGAGATCCAGTTCAAAATGACTAATAGCAGTTTGTGATCCAGCAGTTATGGAGCTCAGGAGAGAGACTAGGACTGGATATATAGATCTGGATTTATCCACATAAAGATTGTAATTGAACATTTAGGAACTGAGGAGGTGAAAAAAACGAGAGAATGATCCAAAGACAGTGGATACAAAATCTTCTTAGGCCCCAATTAAAGCCTTTCCAACCTGACAGACTCCATCAGAGGCTGTTCTGATGACAAAAACTGAGGGGCATGCCATGATGAGGAACTATTATAAAAACACAATTTAAAAAAAAGAGTTTCCAGTAACTATTTATAGACATCACTAAGAAGATTGTAATTCAATGTTTAACAGCTCTTGGGTTTCATTCAAAAACACTTCAGAAAGAAAGCAAGCTTAAAAAGGTTTAATTTTTGTATGAGTGTGATGGTGGGGGAGAGTATTAATGTTATCTAGATTTACCTCTTTAATTAAAACTATTTCATGCTTTATTATCAGTCATACAGATGTGAAGAGCTATGTAGATGAAAGTAACAGAAGCCCTTGGGGAAAAATATTAGGAAAAGATAAACACAGCAGCTCTATCCCCTCCCCCCATTCCACATCCCAAATTAGAATCCAGCCCTGAGAGTCTTGGAGGAGCTGGTATTAGTCATGATGATAAAAATAGCTTTCTCACCCAACCCCTCACTGTTGCCTGTATATACATCTTGTAGAAATATTCAGAAATGACTCTGAAGTGGGAAGGCTTTCAGTTTGTAATTGTACTTTTTAATGGCCTTTGATTGCCAGGTCAGCCATCCTCCACTTGAAAAACACATGGAAATGTGTCTGGAAAAGAATGTGCATAAAGTGAATTTTGGTAAACTGAATCCTACTTGTTCTGTGACTTCTATTAAAATGGTAACAGCAATTTCTTATCATTTCGGATTCAGCTGCTATTTGTGGAAAGTCATAAGAAAGAACAGACAGCATGGTGACCTGGAACTGGAAGCTATTAGATAGAATCAGGGCTGACAGGATAGAGGTCAAGTTCAGAGACTGTAGTGAAGTCAGGATGGAGATGGCAGATACCATTGGTTCAGACAGAGGTTGTAAGACCAGGGAGGACAACTAAAGCAGGGAGGGCCAAGCAGTTCAGAGAATCAGGGAAGATCAATGAGTATTAGAAGTGGAAGTAACTTTGGTATAGTAAATCTTAGAAGTAGAAGGGAGTTCTTATTTGTTATAAACAATGGCTTTCTTGGAGAGGGATGCTTGGAGAAATTTATATGAGGTAAAAACAAAATATATTTATAAATTTCATTTTTATAGAGAATTAGAAGGGATCTTAGAACACAGAATGCCAGTACATCATGAGTTGCTGTTAGAAATTGGGCAAACCTTTAGATTTTTCCATCCCAAATAAGTTATTTAGATGTGACACCATGCTGTAATGCCATGTACTAACTCCAAGAAGATAGAGCCACTTCATTGCAAAACACTTAATTTTGGAGACCAGATCTTAAGGAGTCTTAGTATTTGTCCTCCAGTAAACCTCAGAGCAGCATTACAGGCCAAGAGAGCTGAGATCCTATCCAGAAATTAGCCCTATCATCTGCTATTGTCAAGAGCAAGCAACAGTCTCATTCCTGTAATTAAAAATCAATTGAAATTTAGGGGGTTGTCTAAGCTAAGGTTTAAAAAATGTAGAGCAGGGAAACTTTTTGTCATTTATTCAAAGATAAATTCTCAAAGGGGAATGGAAATAGACATAGTAATCACGGTTTAATGATAAAGTCCATCGAGAGTGACGTACTAATTTACCAACAATTCTCACTAATTTATTGCAACTTAGACTGATGACAGTGTAATAAAAAAAACATCTAATGATGTTGCTCTTGGAATGATGTCCCCCATTCTTATCTAGCTTGTTCATAGGCTTACATTTAGAGAAGTAACAAATTCACAGGGAGGAAAACCAGCTTTACTTCTCATCCCATCCTATCCCTTGCCAAGAGATGCAGCTAGGTGGTATGATGGATAGTCCTGGGCCTGAAGTCAGGATGACCTGAGTTCAAACCTTGTCTCATGCACTCGCTATTTGTGTAATCTTGGGCAAGTCTCCTAATTTCTATTTGCCTTAATTTCTCTATTATAAGATGGAGATAATTAAAAAAAAAACCCTAACTCCTATGGTATTTGTGAGACTCAAAGGCATATTTCCTTCCTTCCTTTTTCCTTCCTTCCTTCCTTCCTTCCTTCCTTCCTTCCTTCCTTCCTTCCTCCCTTCTTTCCTTCCTTCCTCCCTTCTTTCCTTCCTTCCTCCCTTCTTTCCTTCCTTCCTCCCTTCCTTCCTTCCTTTCTTCCTTCTTCCTATCTAGTCATCTAACCTTCCAACCAGTCCATCTCACCGTCTGCTTTCAGATACTGACCTGCTCTTCCCCACCTGGACCTGAACTCTTGCCCAACCCACTTTTCTGGAAAACAGAACTAACTTTCAGGATCACCTCTTCCCTATATGTATTCCCTTTCTTTTCTATAATTTGAGCTCCCCAAGGTCAGGGACTAGACATTTTTAAACCTTTGAACTTCCAGAGTTTGCACTATGTCTGACACATAGCAAGCATTCAAAAAAGTATTAACTTCAAAAATTTATTCTACAAGGAGAAATTAGCAAAATGATAAAAAAATCAATATGCTGCCTTATCAAAAAGTACTAGAGAAGATGGGCATAGAGTACAGAATGATAAAAGGCACTGGGTAGTCGGAAGACCTGGACCGAAGCTCTTGAGCAAGTGATTTTACCTCTCTGCCCCTGATAGGTGAGAGATGAGTGGCATGTCTTTTAGAAAGCTAATTCATCCCACTGAAAGTGAATACTGGCCTAACTCAAAAGAATACTAATACAATTTCTGATGAAAGTCAACAAGATAATGGCAGATGAAAAGGGAAGGGTGACACGGGTCCACTGGATGCTTTTCAACAATTCAATTCAACAAAATTCATTAAACTACTACTCCCAGGAAGGTACCATGCTACAGCCAGAAGTGAGAAAGACAAATACAACTTCCAAAACTTCAAAGAACTTTCATTCTCCTCAAAGGGTGCTAAGAATAAAAACGCCATTCCTGTCATGTCTATTATTCAGCATGTATGCTTCCCTACAAATTAGTATCTATGGCAAATTGGTATTGCCTTCTATGTCGCTAGAATTCTCTAATGTGAACCTTATTGGTTGTAACAGTCTATGGAACACAATAGACAAAAGATTTTCTAAACTGGCCATAGATAGTAGCCACAGACAACTGGTCCCAGACTATTCTGAGTAGATTCAGTCAGAGTTTGGCTTGGAAAAGAGGTAGTAGGATCTAACCAAAAGAGCAAGTGATTTGGCATCAGAGAGATGGATTTCAATCTCAGTCCTGTCTCTTTCCACTGTGATTTGGGGTGAGTCACTCCAACTCTCTTAGACTTTAATTCTTCATCTGGCCAAAGAAGAGGCTTGGACAAGACAGTATTTAAGGTCCCTTCTGGTTTTTGAGCATATGAACCCATAAGTTCCTCATTTTCACTGAGGAGAGCACCCAAACAGAAGACAATTTCCTTACCCTCTTACAGAAAATAAGGATTCTCAAGCAGTCAACTGTATAACATTTAATAAAGCATTCCCCAAACTGAATTACAGAACTTACTGTCAAAATGTGGGAAGGTTCAGTATGGTTTAATTATTGCACTTAGGGTTGCAAAAATATCATTAAACATCCTGGACCCTATTTGTAAATTGAACAGGGAGCCACATTTCTTCCCTACAGTCAAAAGGCTGACTTGTAAAACTCTTGTTTGATCAATACTAACTAAATAAGTCAAACACTTTTCACAACCTATAAAAACAAACCTTCCCCACTATTGTACAGATTTGATTTATTAATGAAGATATGAGATCACTTACAACACTTGCAAACCAGGGGCTCACCAGTGATTATTGATGACCTTGGTTCTCTGTAGATGTATTTTTTTCTAGCTTTACAGGGAAGAGGCTTTAATAGCATTTTTGTTCAGTACCACATTGCAGATGATGCTGAAATTGTGTTCTCCCAGGGACAGCTGCATTGGAACAGTTAATTCAGTGGTTGGTGAATATTCTCTGAGTCTTAGCTTTTCTATCTACACAACAGGAAAATGTATGCCTGCACTTGCTGGATTATTGTAAAGAAATCACTTTGTAAGTTTTAAAATGCCATGTAAATGTGAATTATCCTCATACATTGGTCTAATCTCTGCTCCTCCCAGGAGTTTATAAACTTTTAGAGGGTAGTCATTGTGATTTCTCCTTTTTATGTCCAGAACCAAGGACAGGCCCCTGAATTTACCAGCACTGATTGTTTACTGAATTGGATAACAGCTACAACTTACTTTGTACTATATTTTATGATTATTAAGTGACTTATATAGATTATTTCTTTTGATCCTTGTAACAAATGGTTAAGTAGGTAATATAAATGTAAGAGCAACATACATTTTAAAACCTTCATTTGGTTTATAAAAAAGCATAGTTAAAACTCTTCCCTGGGGCAGCTAGGTGGTGCAGTGAATAGAGCATCAGCCCTGGAGTCCAGAGGACCTGAGTTCAAATGTGACCTCAGATACTTGACACACTTACAAGCTGTATGACCTTAGGCAAGTTTCTTAACTCCAATTGCTTTCCCTTCCCCTCTCCAAAACAAACAAAAAAAACTTCCTCTTTCACTTTTCTTGCCCTTCTACCCCCAAGGTCAGTAGTACATGTAATATTTCCCCAGATTGTTATGTAAGGAAACTGGGTCTCAGAGAAATTAAGTGACAGATTATGCAGCTAGTATAGAGCAGAGCCTGGACTTGAATTAATTTCTTCCAGATCCAAGTTTAGGGGTCTTTCCAGAACATTGTCTGTATATCTCTTCTCCTTCTCCTTCTCCTTCTCCTTCTCCTTCTCCTTCTCCTTCTCCTTCTCCTTCTTCTTCTTCTTCTTCTTCTTCTTCTTCTTCTTCTTCCAGGGAAGAGGGTGGGGCAATTCGGGTTAAGTGACTTGCCCAAGGTCACACATGGCTAGTACGTGGTAAGTGTCTGAGGCCGGATTTGAACTCAGGTCCTCCTGACTCCAGGGCCAGTGCTTTATTCACTGCACCACCTAGCCGCCCCCCTACCTGTATATTTCTTTTTTTTTTTTTTTTTAAGCAATTGGGGTTAAGTAACTTGCTCAAGGTTACACGGCTAGGTTTTTGTTTGTGCGGATTAAGTGTCGGAGGCCGGCTCCGAACTCAGGTCCTTCTGATTCCAGGGCCGGCGCTCTATTCACTGCGCCACCTAGCTGCCCCTTACCTGTATATTTCTAATGTTAGTAAATAAAATCATGTTTCATTTTACTTTTTATTCTGAACTTAAATTAAACTAAAAAATAATTTTACATGAACATAGTAGAACATAAAATATGATTCTATATGAGAACCTTACTCTCTATTTCACATTACTTACATTTTAAAAGTATATAATAAAACCTACAAGGCAATTTTAAACTGTCCTGCTTGTATGCGTTTCCTTCTTTACTTTCTTCTGTGCATTAAAAAAAAAATTACAATGGACATCCATTCTTTTGGTTTACTATCGTGTCTTCTCCTCTTCTTCCTCCTCATTCTCTTTTCCTTCTCTTCCTTTTCTTCTTTTCATTCTTCCTTTTCCTCTTCTTTCTCCTTTTCCCCTCCCCCCTTTTTTTTCTCATTCCCCTTCCCCTGATGCTTCTTTTTCCAGTTTTATTAGTCACAGGAATTAGGAATACCATTTCTAAAATAACTGCACCTTCTTTTCCTTTCCAAATGTTTGTGAAGGGAGCCAAAGCAATAATGGCTATTTTTATTTTTTTCATTCGGTCTCCAATTTTCTTTCAGTCTCCCATTATACATATCAACACTTCTCTAGGATGTGGATACCTGATATTTAAAGATTCTGCATTATTGAAAGTTTTTGCATCATGGATGAACAATGAACTCACTTATTGAGTAGGGACCTGTTTACACTTGTATGGGGTACTCAGATAATCTGCTTGAGGAAAACCCTTCTGCATTCTTTAGAGCATACTAGTAAATTGTAAATGTATGAGTTTCCTCAGTGTCTGCTATCTGGGACTCTGGATCAGCCAATATGATGTGAACTTTCCAATCTGGGCTGACCCTACAGAGAGGAAGAATACGCAGCCACATCTAGGGTATAATTTGATCAGTTAAAAAAAAACACAACTTTTTCCCTCAAAATATGTAATTATACGATGTTGAAGCTGAAAGGGTCTTTAGAACATCAGTGCTTAAAGGGACATTTCTATCATCAACCTCTTAATAAGTCAGGATACCCATCAGGTTCTTAGCATTCCTCTTCTTTGATTTTTACCTTGATGTTCCTTTTTCACCTTTTCAAGAACTAGATAATGGAGAGGCATTCCGCAAGTCTTTCACCTTCTGTGTTAGGAGGGAAGCAGTATTTCATGCATATGTAGTAGTTGCTTGGTACTACAGGAACACAAGTCTACCTCTCCAGGTCACTGAAAATTCCTCCTTGCTCTCCAGACTGGCTGGGAGCAAGAGTATCCATCCTCTACTGGAACAGAGCTATGTTCTTTTTGATAGCACTTTTTGAACATTTTCTCATTTTCTCCTCACAATCCTGGAAAGTAGGTACTATTTTTTAATCTCTATTTTACCAATGAAGAAACTGAGTCAAAGAGAGGTTGAATGACTTGCCCAGGATCACACAGCTAGTAAGTGTCTGAGGTAAAATTTGAACTCAGTTCTTTCTGATTTCAGCTTCAGCATCAGATCCATTATACCACCTAGAGGCCTCAGTTGTCTTTTACCCCTAAAAGAAAATACCAACAAAAATAAATTCACTTGAGGATATGAGGGTATCACTGAACACCTGAATAGAAGACAGACCTAATCCAAAGCATGTGATTTCCTTTCAGTCAAGGCCCTAGCAAATCTGCTATACTGTTAGAGAACAAAGAATACAATTAAGAACAGTTAGGGGGAGGCCTGATTCTTGGAAGATGGACACTTAAAGGTTTGTTCTCTGACAGTCCAGGCATTCTGACTGATACAGGGAAGGACAGTTCCAGTGCTGAGACATTGATCATAGCATCCTGCTACATCCCAGCCTGCTGCAGAGGCAGGTGATAGACTCAACATTGTGGCAGAGCTGCCACAGATTTTTCTGATTAGGGAAACAATACAGGGAAGTCAGTATGAGAAGAAAAATTGGTCCAAAAAGATTTTAAGTGTATATTTGTGTGTGTGTGTGTGTGTGTGTGAGTGGGGGGGAGAGAGACAGAGGCAGAGATGCACACACATAGACACATCTATCTGTCAATACCTGCATGATTTCATTCACGTGGGTGCTATAACTACCAAGGCAAATCAGCACCCATCAATGTTCTTATCCTGGTTGATTTGCCCATACTTTCAAGTAAATCTTCCAAAGTATATATAAGCATTTTTCTGAAAGTCTTATTCAGAGCCCTTTTATATCTAGCAGTTGCCAAGGCAGTCTCTATATTGTCTACCTGGTATCCCTTATTCTCGATACCTAGTCAGGTCCCCTCTTTTTCTGACCATACATGAAGTGCTGATGGCTTTTCTACCCCTTCTGGCTGCAGCCCACTCTCCGACCCACCATTGCATATAAAAGGCATATGTTATATACAATAGCAGCAACATATAGTAGACCTGCAATTACTTCTGTGTGTAGATATTTCTTCCCATGATGCAGGTCAGAAACTTCTCTGTAATTTATGACTGTTATAGAGCTTCCAGGGGCACTGAGAGTTTAAGTGATTTACTCATGGCCACATGAGCAGTATGTGCCAGAGGCATAGCTCAAAACCAGGTCTTCCTGATGCCAAAGGCACTTATCTATCTATCCATCAATATTTATAGATGTGTACATATGTGTACATATTTGCGTGTATAAATTCACACATAAATGTAATGGCATGAAACATCATCCAAGAATCAGGTAATGTGAGCTATTGGGCTTAAAGTCAGGAAGACTGGTATTCAAATCCAACTTCAGAAACTTCCTATAATTGGAAAATGCCAGTCACATCCAGAGAAAGAACTATGGAGTCAGAATGCAGAATGAAGCAGACTATTTTTTTTTTGCTTTATTTTTACTTTGTTTCTCTTTTTTATTTCTCATGGTTTTTCCATTCATTATAATTCTTCTATGCAACACAGGAATGAAAATGTGCTTAATAGGAATGTATGTGTAGAGCCCATATCAGATTGCATGCCATCTTGGGGAGGGAGGTGGGAGAGACGGGGAGACAATTTAAAACTTATGGAAGTGATCATTGAAAACTAAAAATAAATAATTTAATAAAAAAGAAAAAATGAATGATAAAAAATTTTGTTTACATGTAATTGAGAAAAATAAAATAAAAATGTATTCTTTTATATTTAAGTTAAAAATAGATAGTATCATAAAAAGTAGATTCTCGATAAATGTTGGTGATAAAGATGAACTAATGGAGATTTGGACAATGGTGGAAATGGTAGAGGGAGCCCTGACAGAGTTCATTCACTGGTTCTGTGAGCAGCTCATATGGGGAGAATCTGACTCCATATCAAACATAGTGAAATTCTCCAAGCCAGTTTGGACAACCACTTGGAGAATATACAAGACACATCATTTCTGCTCAGCTGTTTTTTTTTGTTTTTGTTTTTGTTTTTAAAGCAGTTGGGGTTAAGTAACTTGTCCAAGGTTACGCAGCCAGTTTTTTTTGTGTGGATGTTAAGTATCTGAGGCCGGAACCAATCCTGGGTCCTCCCGACTCCGGGCCAGTGCTCTTACTCACTGTGCCACCTAGCCGCCCCAGCTAAGCTGGTTTTAAAACCAAATAATTGAATAGTTTTATAGTTCCCCCCCCACACACTTTTAAAGATAAGGTCTTTAAGTTATGAGTGCAAAACACATATCAGTAATAATAAGGTTGTTATATTCTGTGAGTTTTGTTTAAATGGGTTTTATAATTAGGCAGAAGAACATCTGGGCTGAGACCAGACTAGCTCTTTTTCTTTTTCTGGTCCACTGTGATTTTTTTTTTCCCCATTGCCAACTTCCATGTTCTCGAGTACCAGGATGAATGAAGTATTGGATGACTTGGCAGCATAACCAGAATTCAGCAGTTTCCTGAGAGTGACAGTGTGGTATGGTGGGAAAAAGAGTGGTCAGGGAGCCAGATGAGCTAAATTCAATCCCAGATAGAACACTTACATTGTGACCCTAACGCAAGTTATTGGAGTGTATAATTTTAGATTTAGAATGAGAAGGGACCTTAGAGGCCATCTTCTAGACAAAGAAACAGAATCAGAGAAGAGAAGTGACATTCCTGAGGTCACAAAGGTAGTAAGAAGCAGAGGCCACATTTGAATTCAGGTAAAACACTGAGTAGCTGGTGGCAGAGTGGATACAATGTCAGGTCTGGAATCAGGAAGATCTGAATTCAAATCTACCCTCAGATACATACTAGTTGTATAATCCTGGGCAAGTCATTTAACCTCTTTGCCTTAATTTCCTTTGCAAAACGGGGTAAATAAAGCAATTATCTCACAGGGTTGCCATGAGGACAAAATAAAATAATATTTTCAAAGGACTTTGTGCAGTACTGGCACATAGTAGGCACAATATAAGAGCTTATTCTCTTCTTTTCCCCCTTAGAATTGGGGGGAAATATTGATCAGCCCTGCTTCCCATTTTATAGAGTAGGAAGCTGAAGAGTTTAAAAAATGAAGCTTTGACCAAGGTCTCATAGATAAAGATAAATTCAGGCCTTTGTGACTTATGAGTACTAGTAGTAATGGTACTAGTGGTATAGTGGTAGTGGTAGTGGTGGCAGTGATAGTAGCTAGTGGTGATAGTGGTGATAGTGGTAGTTGTAGTAGTACTTTGAACCACACACATTGTGGGACTCTGACCACAATTGCAAATAAAGTACTCACCCTATACGAAAAAAAAAAAATGTTTGTAGCTGTTGTTCAGCCACATTCAACTCTTTGTGACCCTGTGGACTATACTGTCCATGGGGTTCTCTTGGCAAAGATACCTGAGTGGTTTGTCATTTCCTCCTCTAAAGCCATATTGCCCTTTAAAAGGTGATATCATCTTTGGCTGTCATCAACTTGATTTCATTTTAAGAAGTTGAACAGCTGTAACCAGATCACAAAAGCATTTCAGAAATACACACCACATGGTCCACATGCATTTTTAGCTTAGTTGGTAAGCAAAATGTGGTTTATTAAGCCAACTTACTCCCCATTATGGGTCTCTCAGTGGTTGTTTTTATTGCATATGAAAAATAAGACAAGAACTAGGAAGGGCCACAAATTAATTCTCCTAACTCTGGCTTATGAGATATATTCAAAGTCTTCCCATCCCCACAATGCCTTCATGCTAAACAATGCATGCCAGATAGTAAAGCAGAAGCATTTTGATTCCTTTCTACCCCACCTCTGAAAGAGAATGGAGGCAACAGTGAAGATCTGATTCTTTAGGTAGGGGCAAATCCTCAAAGGAAAGAGTCCCTGCTTTTAAAACTATAACTAATAACTTTGGTATTTGAGATAAACCTCTTAAAATGTGTGCTGAACAAATAAAAGGGAAGCAAGGAGCTTCAATGTTTTGTGAAAAATTCAATGGTTGGGGGCATTGTCGGGAAATCCTGGGGGACAATATTTATTGGAGAAGAGAACCCTGGGACTCTGCTCCATGGCAGGAGACAGAAATCCCAGGATATGGTGAGGCTGCTCTTGGTGGGGAAGGGAGACAAGCAGAGAGGAACCATTCAATCACTTAATGAATAAGTATTTATTAAGCTCATTATGTTCCAAGCCCTGTGCTAAGAGCTGGAGATACACAAAGAATGAAATAGCCCCTGCCTTCACAGAGCTTATATTCTATCATGGGAGACAAGATGATCATGCATAAACACAAAATATACAAAAGTTAGAAGGTAGGGGATCAGGAAAGGCCTCATGGAGGAGGTAATAGCACTGGCCAGCAGACACTGGGGGTTTGGAGGAAGCATATGGTAGCTTCCTATATGAAACAAAAATTCTTCTAACTCAGTTGTTTCTTTGATGCTGAAAGAATGAGGCGTTTCTAGAGCCTTCCAACTTGCGATGTCTTGGGGTATAGCTTTAAACTCTCGCACCTCAGTTATGGTGCAAAAACCAATACACACACACAAAGTATAATCTTCACATTCACAAAAACTATTTGTTGGGAGGAAACTTTACAAAAGTGATATCATCTTACTGACTTTCCTCCTATAAATGAATTTTAAATGTATCCTGTGCTCATTTTTCTCTCCTAGAGAAGGTAGATTGAATCACATGGTCTCAGTTGGAGAAGTTAGATTTCAGTTCAACCACTTGACTAATGAATGAATCCCCTCTAATAATGAACCTGACTATGTGGTGATACACTCCCTGCTTCAGCACATCCACAGTTGAGGAAAGTGCTTTCTTCTAAGCTAGAATCCTCTGCTGCTAGACATAAAGCTCTTCAAGATGGTAAGCTAAGACTGGTTTCCTCATAGCTTCCTCCATGTTTTACTTGTGTGATCTCAGTCAAGGCAGGTAACTTTACTGGGCCTCAGCTTTCTTATCTATAAAATGAATGGGTGGGACCAGCTGACTTCTGAGGTCCCTTTAAGCTCTACATCTCTGAAGAAGGTGATCCTATTCATTGTTTATGGAATTCTCAACCCCCAAGCAAAATTGTTAGATTGGGGCCATCATTTCCACTTCTGAAAATTTTTTGGTGCCTTATTCTGATGTCCAACATTTTAAGCATTCCTGTTAACTCCATGATGCTTGCATATTTCATATGAATGCCACTGAAACCTTCATTAAGCTACTTATAAAAGTTGCTTTAAAAAAAGCACAGGATCAGGGATCGAACACTGGATCCTTCCACTAGAAATCTCTCTCCAGTTTCCCATTTATGTATTAGTGAACAGTCTTTGGACACAGTTGTTCAACTAATCAGGAATCCCTACAACTGGATAATCATACAGACCAGATCTCTTCCTCTTGCTGACAAAACATCCAATTAAATGTTTAATTAAGTGCCTATCACTTGCAAGATCCTGTACTACACAGAGACACAAAGAGGACAATGACAGCACTAAAGCCTTCAAGATACTTACAATTCAATGGTGGGGATGCAAAATATATGCAAATAAGTACTGTCCAAGGTACATTCCAAAAAAAAGAACTTCAAACAGAGTGGTCCTGGAAAGCTTAAGGAGGAAAAGATCACTTTGAACTGGTAATAACGGAAGGTCTCATGGAGGAAGGAGCACCTGAGTGGTGTCCTTTAAGGGAGTGGTCTCCAAGAAATGAGTGGAAGGGATATATGTCACTCATGTAGGATATGCATGTGTATGTATGTATGTGTATGTGTATGTGTGTGTGTATGTCCACAAGAGTTTGCCTAAAAGTCATTCACAAGGAGGTAAGAACAGACATCTTTGGGATCTCACTGACTATTCTCTAAGGTAGACTTTGATTCCTACCTGAAGGAGCCAGGAGATTGGGGCCACTAGACTAAGCCATACTACTCTCCTTAGAGAGCATACCAGACCATAATTATGTCTATCTGTCCCACTAACTATAGCTAATCTAGAGAATATGATTTGTGGGTTCAAGCTACTCTCTTGGTTGCTATCAATTAATAGGAAAGGACTGCTCCCAAAGAGGCTTCATTCCATTCCCACCAAATGCTAGTGACACCATCACAATAGTGAGTAGTGAATAAATCCATTCATCCAAGCTGATGAATAGTTAGGTGGCACAGTGGATAGAGTGTTCAATCTGGAGTCAGGAATACCTGAGTTCAAATCCAGCCTTACTAAATCCACTTACTAATGGTATGACCTTGGGCAAGTCACTTAACTATGTTCACCTCAGTTTCCTCATCTGTAAAATGAACTAAGCAAAGAAATGGCAAAACTTTCTAGGACCTTTGTCAAGAAAAATCCATAAAGGGCTCACAGAGAATCAGACATGACTGAAAAAGCCTAAATACTAACAATCCAAGCTTACCGCAAATAAAAATTAGAAAAGTTAGATTAGAACATGCCAGGCAATGCATAGGATAAAAAAATCCCCCCCACCAGGTCTGAGGTATTTCACCTCAACTCAGAGTCCCCAAACTGACCCAAGAGGAGATTCCCTGGGCCTCTAGTATAATAGGAGAAAATCAAGGACATTCTTGAGGTGCAGGCTCCTCTACGTATTAGCTTCTTGCCAGTTTTTCTCTTCTTCTAATGACCTGTCCCTGAAGAGAGCCTGGAACCATATAGGTCCTTTCTCAAAGTTAGAAGCCAGAAGAGTCCTCCCAATTTCTCACCAACTGTGTCCCTCACATGGGGACAGAATGTCAAGTAAATATTCCCTCCATCCATGAGGATAGTCTTATGGATGAACACTGGGTTACATGAAAATGGGGGAACAGTGCACATTAGCAACAAGAGATGGACTATGAGAATGCACAAAGGCTGGAAAAGATAACACAAGACTGAGGAACAGCCAGTTTGGCTGAAATGTAGAGTCTGTGAAGGGAAACAGCATGAAAAACACTGGAGAGATCCACTAAACTCAGATTAAGCTGGCACATGAATGCCAGGCTAAGAGTTAAAGGTTTGATTTTTATTTTTTTTTATTTTTTTGAGTGGAAGAATGACATTGTGAATTAGAAAATATATCATGACCTTATTAAATGTCTTATTGAAATTCCCCACTTACTGGTTTGACAATCCCACCCCCAAACCACAATTAGGATAAAATGTAAACAGCAGCAAGCAACAAGAACTATAACAACAAAACAATCTTCAACATCTATCAGAAATGCTACATGGAACCTTTGGAGACTTTTATCACAAATATATTTTTGCATTCTGCACTGTGTGACAACATGATCTGAGAAAGTTTTTGCACAAATCACTAAGGTAAATATTTTAGAAAGGTCTCAACAAAAGACAGTCATTGAATATCCCCTATACCCTGTGGGACACCAGGATTCACAGATTTATAGGACTTGGATTAGCAATTTTTAGGTTTAGCCTCACCCCAAGCAATAGCCTTACAACACACACACACACACACACACACACACACACACACACACACACACACACACTCATCCTGCAATGCTACATAATAAGAAAGGTAAGAAACAGAGCAGAGGTCATGTTATAAACCATTTTCTTGAACTCAAGGAATTCTGCATATTATTTTTTTTGATGAACCATAGCATCATAGAATGTAAGCTCCTTGAGGGACATATTGTGTTCTCTTTGTACTCTCACCACCCACACACACTCTCAGTTTTAACACAGTGTCTGCCATAGGTATTTAAAAATGCATGTTGAGTGATTGATGAGCAGTTGAGAGGGGATAATGGTGGAGCTTCTTGTCCAAATACCCCACAGGTCCAAATCAGACAGAATCTTAGAAGTGCTGTACAATAATGGAAAGACCATGTACTAAGTCAAGATCTTTGGGTTCTATGCCAAATTGCTTGCCTTCTCAATGAAGAAAGGGGTGGAAAGGAAAGGAGGAAAAAATTTGGAACTCAAAATTTGAAAAAAATATTAAAATTATTTTTACATGTAATTAGGGGAAATATTAAATTAAAAACTATATTTGGGTTCTAATCCCATATTGAAATTTGTATGACCTTGGGCAAGTGGCCTAACTCCACTGAAACTCAATCTCATCATTTGAAAAATGAAAGTCAATAATATTCACACTATCTGCCTGACAGTATTCATGTGTCAAAATGTCTTAGGAGAAAATGCTGGAGACAGTTGGCTTTGGAACTAGTAGGACTTGGGTTCAAAGCCCAGTTGTGTCACTTAATACTTTGTGACTTTGGGCAGATATTTTAATGTCACTTTGCTTCTATTTCCTCACCCATGAAATGAGGCTAGGTTAGTAGAACTCTAAGGTCTTATCTAACTGTAAATCTATAAGATTTCAATCTAAAAAGGTATTCTAAATGTGACATATGATCATGACCCTGCATAAAATCTGTAAACTGCCATCCTATAAGGTCAGATGTTGTAGGAAGTATGGTATAATGGAGTCTTTGAGTCAGAAAACACCAAGGATTTACCACACACCTGCAACATAGCCTAGAATAAGTTATTGGACTTCTCTGAGTCTCAGTTTCCTAATTTGTAAAACAAAGTTAAGTAAACTCTTCCCTGCTTACTTCATAAGGCTTCTTTGAGGATAAAATTTCAACCATATACATGAAATTGTTACATACATATTAAGGAATAATTAATAATGGGAGTGATGGTGAGGTATGTTTTAAAGTGTCATCATTCACTCAACACAAAGGGAGGTAGGTCACACTTTCATACAGAATAAGCATGATCTTTGGACATCATTTTAAGTGACAGTTTAAGAGTTTTCTTTAGTTAAATGGGCTATGTTATCTCTCATCAGGGGCTCATTCATTGTGAAAGGAGCCATTAAAAGGAGAGGGATTCAGAGAGACCCTTTAAAAAAAGTTGGTCTGTCAAGTTTCCTCTCAATGAAATGGCAATTCTTTTTTCCCCTCCACTGCCTGAACTCTATTACATTTCATGCTTATCCCATTTCAAACCTACATAAAAGTTACCCAACCAATCAAAATGCATTCACTGCTCAGGCTTAGATTTATGGGGCTTCTCTGCCCTCCCTCATAATATTGTTGGCAATCAGGAGAAAACTTTGATGTCACATAACTTGGTGCAGGTAATAGAGTCCTGGAGCTGAAGAGAATCAGAAAACTTGGAGTTGAGGACTAGAGAATAGTGACCAGATGCATTTAGATAAGGTGTTTTGCCTTTCCTGGACTTGTTTGCTCATCCCTAAAATGGGAATAATAATATTATTACTATCTCCCTCTTATGGGATATTACAAAACTGGGAATACCAGAGAACATTTGAAGTGAGCCTTGAAGGAGAGGCAAGAAGTCAATGAGTTGAGATGAGATGAGGGAAATCCAGGAAAAGGGTCTGGAGGAAAAGCATTGAACATAACGATATATATGTAACAGTAAGTAGTCTAATTTGACTGAAGGATAGGTTATATGAAGATGGGGTAACTACAAAGATGGCAATGAGATAAAAAGCTAGAATCTCCAGGAAAAAAATAGGACCTGAGAAACTTAGAGAAGAAAGCAAACTTACAGCTAATCTAATCCTTTTCCAAAGCATGAATCAAATAATCCTGTTAATCTGATCATACCTAGCATCCCTAGAAGGTTAAATGATGTGCCCAAGGTCACTTAGGTAGTATGAGACAGGATTTGAATCCAGGTTCTTTGACTTTAGAGCCATTAGAGATGACCCAATTCAGCTCTAAATCTATGATCCCGTGTTTCTTCCCAAATGTCTGACCATCACCAAATAGGTCAAGGGAAGTGAGAAAATCCTTTGAAGTATATTTAGTTCCTGTATGTCATGGGAGCCTCTGTCATAAGGATTTCAGCCAAATGGTCCTCTTAAATATTCCAGGAATGCCTCATACTTAGAAATTGAGTCTACTATAGGGGAATACACACACACACACACACACACACACACACACACACACACACACACATATATACACACACATATGTGTGTATATCTGTATTCATATACACATACCTATACATCTATAGATACACATATGTGATATGTAAACACATTGTATGTAATACACACATATGCCTTATATATGTGTGTATATACACACGTATGTAGATATCTATTCATCTATCCACAAATTCACATTAACACTAGCATGTGTTTACCCACTAACTATTAATAAACAAAATTAAACAAAACAGCCTAGGCATTTGCACTGGCAACTGAGGATATAAATACTGAGGATGAACCTCCTTCTCAGCCAACATTGCAGAATTATCATTTAAGCAATCTCCCTTAGAATCATATCAATCTGAGAAGATTTTCATGATATTAGATCTGTAGATGTCACAAGAATCCTCAATATTGGGAAGCCTGAGTGAGAGAGAGTCATTGGTGGGTATATATTGACTGTTGATGAGAACAATAGCTCACTGATGGACCACCATGACCTCAGAAGAATCAAGACTTCTGGAGATCTAAAGGGTGATGCAATTCATGGCGGGTATTGAAGCATGTTGTCATTGATGCCTTGGATGCCATAAATGGCCTGAAAGACATCATGGCGTTATGGAAAATGTTGGTGACCAAAGAGTGAGGTAGGCACATTGATGGACTTGGACAACAGCCTGAGTGTCACACTGGTGTCTACAAAGTATTACAGGAATTATGGGAAATCCAATGAGCTAGATAGACATTCTGTGATGGCTTTGAGGCAAGAAAGAGTAACAGGTGATGGGAACATTTCAATCTGTGGCAGAGGAAGAAGTTCCCCCTCCCACACTTTATCTAAAAATGTTTTTGAAACCATAGGTTCATAGATATAGAACTGGAAGATATCTCAGAGGCAATCGAGTCCAATCTTTTCTCTTTACAAAGAAAGAAACTGAGGCCCAGAGATGTTTAATGATGTGCTCATGTCTTATAAGATGAAAGTGGCATAGGCAGGATATAAATTGAAGCCTCCAGACTCCATAATTGGTGATTTTTTTTCTTATTGTGTCAGGGTAAGATGATCTATCTTAGTTGGGTTTTATATTAAGGTCTCTTTAACATTGTTCTATATATTGTTTTATAAGGGATATTGCTTATGGACTTCTGCCATTTTCCTCCTCCATATTTTGGAGATGAGCTTGTGATCTTAACCTGTATTACCTTTGACTGCCATGTCTTTCTGTTTTGCAAAGAAGTGAAGTATTACAAATGGAAATTCTCTCTCCTTTTTGTGTCAACTGTTATGCATAAATTAAACATCTCAAAGAAGTGGTAATAGAATCAAGTTCTCTATTGCTGAGGCAATGTGAAGTAAGGGAATGTGTACTGAGCTTGGTTTAAGGAAAGACCTTGATTCAAATTCCACTTCCTATACTTGGTAGCTGTGTGACCATGGTTAAACCCCTTAACATCTCTAAAATTCAATGTCTTTATCTGAAATAAACAGGTTAATATCCACCTCATTGGGTTCTTGTGAGGATCAAATGAAATAACCTTTGCAAATGGTTTTGCTAAATTTAAAAATTAAAACAATTATACTTTCCAATTTTATTTTCCAGGAAAGTTGACTACTACCTGCTTCCCAGTCTCATCCGGTATGCTTCCACCATGTCACAAATGATGGTAGTTAAAGATGACTTTTTTCAGCAATCCACTGAGATTTCAAATGAAGGAAAGTATAAAATGGGGAGATACACATTTGCTGAAGGTATTCCTTGGTATCATGGAAGATAAATATTATAAAATCCCAATAAGAGGAGTCCTTTAATTTATTATTAATTTAATTAATTAATATTTGCATACCCAAATGCTCCTATTTGAAGAAGACACTGTTACTCGAGTAGATTACTATAGAACCTGCTCAATACAATTCAAAGAAACACAAAAGAGAAAAACTAACCATCCACACTAGAAAAAAAAGATGAAAAATTCATGTAAACCAGATTAAGCACCATGGACAGGGAGAAAACCTATTGCATTACACTATCAATATTCATTTTTTTTAGACAACCTCTGCAGATGGACAATAGACTGGGTGAGAATTGAAAATGAGATGAGTGATAAGGCATCAAAGAATTTATGTAGCATTTGCAATAACATGTTGCTTATTACCAAGAGAACTTAAGTCTTCAATATCATTGTACCTTGGTGATACTGTTGCAGCTATGAGTCATGGGGTGCCATATTCTCATAAAAATGAAAATTTTAAATAACTCGAAAGGAAATATGCAAAGTAAGTATCACTGGGATGCAGCCTATTACTGATGCTGATTTGTGTGTAAGAAGTGGCATAAATAACGTGTTGAGGACAGATATGATTATCAAAGATGGGGAACAAATTCTTGGCTAAGAATGAAGGAAAGTGAATGGCAGCCATGGGATGCATTTTTACCTTCAAAATATTTTTAAAACCAGAGGAAGGTCTACACAATGCTTGAATATTCCTTAGAGAATTTATGGAAAAACATCAGCAGGAGTTGTACAAGGTCAGAGCATGTCAGGGCATTGGGATGTGCATTCATGGAAAAGAATATCCACATTAGTTAAGCTATTATCCCATCAAAGACTACAAATACAAAATTTCCCTTAAGTTAGCTTGTTTCTTCTTTGGGGTTTAGCACTGAAGCACTGTCACTTGTTTAACACTCAAAACTTGAATTGAATAATTTTATTAGTGAGAATAGGCAGCCTCTGCTGATGTCCCCCTGTGATACCTTGTGGCTGGGAGATAACACTGGACTATGACTGGGTAAGGGCAACATAGACTACAACCCAGGAAGAGGAATTTGAGCAGTTTCTATCAAATGGAAAATGTTTTGAGTAAAATCACAGGTCTAGAGTTGGAAGGGACCTTAGAGGCCACACAATCCAACTCTTTCATTTTACAGGTGAGGAAACTGAGGCCCACAAAGGTTAAGTGACTGGCCCCACATCACAGACAGAACAGGACTCAGTTCCTCCAAATCCATCCATCTCAAGGTCCAGTCTAGTTATTGGTAGAGACTTTCACCACCAGGAGGGTGCTAAAATGATGGCATTTTTGGCCATGGAAACTAACAAACTCTGTACTAAGGGGTGGAGTGGCTGGTCTTGTGTTAGTGGAAGGAGCATCCCAACTGAAAAATCGTTGATCTTTGAAGGTTTGAAGCAGGACATGGGAATAATTGCTGGCTGAGGAGCTCTCTGATGTGATATTTTCCTGTCTTTTTATAACATATAAAAATATATGTCTATGTGTGTATATCTCTCTATACATATATTCAATATATGCATGGTATACTTTGTGTGTATACATATATACACACATATGCCTATGTGTATGTGTGTGTATATATATATATATATATATATATATAATTTCAAACAAATATATATGTATTTCTTGTTTAGTCACTTTTTAGTCATGTCTTTGAGACCTCATTTGGAATTTTCTCGGCAAAAATACTAGAGTAGTTTGCATTTCCTTCTCCAGCTCATTTTACAGATGAGGAAATTAAGGCAAATAAGGTTGAATGATTTGTCTAGGATTATATAGCTAGTATGTGTCAAAGGCTGGATTTTAACTCAGGTCTTCTTGACTCCAGGCCCAGTGTTCTATCCATTGTGTCACCTAACTGCCTATACACACATATATGTGTGTAGGAATATATATACATACATACATGCATGCATACATATATATGTGTATATATATATGTATGTATGGAGAGACAGAGATAGGGAGACAGAGGCACACAGAGGGAGACTGAGACAGAGAGATACAGAGTAAAAAATGCTAAAGTATGCATACTAAACAGACAGAGATAGAAAATATCTACTTGTGTATCAGGTTGTACAATGAGAAAAAAAAGGCACATAGACAAAGGCCTTTCCCTTTACTGGTGGCCCTTCCCTTTACTGGCACAACATTTGTCTTCCCTTGTAGGATCATCTCAGAAACAGTGGAACCCAGCCGTCTCTGGATAACATCAAAATTTCACACTCCTTTCCAATTTTTAGTCAGACAATAATTAGTTTCCTTTTTTTTCAATCAATAAAACTTATTTTCTTTCACACCTCTTCTCCATGGGGATGCTGGGGAGAACCCCTGCAACAAATCTGCATACTAAAACAGTATCCTAAAGGACCATTGTCCATGTCGGCAGTAGAAGCAGCTGATGCCTGTGGACAGAACAGTTGTTTTAATAAGATGACTTCTTAGCTCTTAGCAGATCAGTATAAGGATAGAAGCACAACGCTTCCTCACCATCAGAACTGTCTTACAATGAAACAAGTCACCTTGTTAATAAGTTTCCCATCATTGGACTTGTTCCAGTGGAGGTTAGATGAAAGTCTATGCTGGAGGAATTATGGGAATACAAAAAAAAAAAAAGACATTGCATTCCCTCAAAGACTGTACTAGGCTGTCAGCTCTGCTAGGGCAGGGGCTATACCTTGTCTAGACCCACTTCCAACATCTTGCACAATGCTATTGAGCTAATTGTTATTCAGTCCTTTTCAATTGTATTTGACTCTTCATGACCTCATTTGGGGCTTTCTTGGCAAAGATATTAGAGTGATTTATCATTTTCTTTCTGCAGTTCATTTTACAGATGAGGAAACTGAGGTAAACAGGGTTCAGTGACTTGTCTAGTGTCATACAGCTATTAAGTGTCTGAAGCCAGATTTGTACTCAAGAAGATGATATTCCTGACTCCAGGCCCAATGCGCTATCCACTATGTTACCTAGCTGCCCAAAATTGAGCTAAATTGAATTATAAAATCATAGAATGTTAGAATTTGAAGGGAACTTAGGGTTCATTTACTACTATCACCACCACCCCTTGATATTATATGTTAGGAAACTGAGGCCTGGAGGCTGATGCATGGCATGCACAAGGGCACATAGCAAGTCTGTGTGAGGGCAAGAACTCTCATCTGGGCTGTTCCCTCCCAAGCCCCTCCTCTCCCCTATCATCCACTATTTTTCATCCTAGCCTCCAGAAGTCACCCAACTAATATCGCTCACTCTCTCTCTCCACAAGCAGGCAGACATTGGTGGGCCTCTCTGCACAACACAGAGCTCAGAATCGAGTATGCCCCATACTACTGGCATGTAAGGCTGACAGATTACCGTTCTCTTTGAGTAACCAAGTGTGCCCAGTTTGGGGCACAATCAGGAATGCTCAGGCCCTCCTTTGTGTCCCTAGGACAGAGCATCTGTTTCTTTTCTGCTCCACAGTGAAGGCCATAACAAGGAAGACACTCAAGTGACCTTTCCAGAGGGAAGTTGATGTGAACAGCTGGTATCTGTGTTCCCTTGGAAGAGAACTTTGGACAGACATTAGATTCAGTTTGGCTGCTATTGTTCTGACCCAAGATCTGAGACTAACTCACCTGGTCAGTGACTGTGACTTCCTGGTGCACTGCACAGAGAGACAGGCCTGTCTGGGAATAGACTCATCACTCTTTGTACTACAACTAATGCCTCCATTGAAGTCAACCCGTATGTGCCAAGTACATTGCTATGTAATTTATGGTTTGCCATTTCCATACAGTTTACAATTACACAACTTTGCACTGATTGTAACCCATGCCTGGAATGTACTTCTTCCTCCCATTCACAACTTTAATCCCTCAATTTCCTCAAAGCCCAGCTTCAGAGTCATATCAGGTAACTCCATCTATTGGTGTTTTCTCCCAAAGTTACTTTGCATTATTTATAAGTATCTTGTAAATGCTTTCATATATATATGTTTTCTTTCTTGATTGTATATAAGCTCCTAGTTAGTAGACTGTTGCATTTTTGTCTTTTCCTTTTTTTAATAAGAACAACAAAAATTTAAATATTTATTTGAAGAACAAGTTGTAAGTTTAAACTGAAATATTAGCAATGCAGATTTTAACACAGATCATAAAAAAGCATGCACAAAAATTATTGGAGTAAAGGACAAAATAACATCAGTAATTATGCTAAACAGCTGCCTCCCCATCTAGGAAAGATCCTGGCACATAGTATGCACTTAATACATGTTTGGTAACTGATTGATTATTTGCTTTAAAAATGTTATCCTCAATTAAATTCATTCCCACAGGAATTTATTTTGGATCTTCAATATACTAGACATATCTGGAGAGCTAATGCACAGATCTTGTTCTCAAGGAATTTATGACCTGGTCAGGGATGGAAAATCACACAAAAAAACACAATGCAATAGAGGGTGGGATCAATGCAAAGGAAAGGTGAGGAAAAGATGAGGAGGAAGAGCAGCTTTCACCTGCTTTTGGCTAGGCTGAAGATCAGAACAGGCTTTGTGGAGGATGTGGCAGTCATCTGATCTTAGAAAGAAGGGAAGGATTTCAACAGGCAAAGGCTGAAGGCTGGGTGAATTTAGGAGTGTCTGTTTCAGGTATGAAGAATAGTGTGATTCAAGGCATAGACAAGGAAGTCGACAAGTTATCAAATCTCAAAGAGACTGCATGAATGAGGCTGCATGGGTAGGTGGTAGCTAGATTATGGAGGGCCTTGAAGGCTATGGCTAAGGCTTAATATTTTATTTGGCAGACAAGGAAGACTTTTTTGAGTAGAAGCTTTCTGAGTAAAAGAGTGATGTTATTATAATGGTCCCTTATGAAGAGTTGTTTGTCTTTCATTCTTGAAGAGGATAATTCACATTAGGAAGGTGATGCCATGACATGCAAGTGAACTGGATTTAAGTGAGGCAGGGCTGTGCAAGGTTACCAGCCTCACTTAGTCCTCTCCAGCCAGTCTAGTGGCAAGATATAGATCAGGAAGACTGGAGATGGCCCTGGATGCAGTGGGAGAACTTGGCCTTTCTAAGCTAAGTTCTTTTCCACATCTCAGTTTCTCTGAGGCAACACCCATTCAGTGATTAAGTCTAGGTAAGAAAAGAGGCAAAACAAAAGAAGGCCTGTTTTACCTAGTTAAAAAAAAAATCAATCTGTGAGGGGAAGACCCTCAGGGTTTCTGGTCAAAACCTAGTAAGGAGAATGGGTTAGAAATGAAATGGACTAGAGAGGCAAGAAGGACCATTAGTAGAATATTTCAGGATTCTAGGAGCAAAGGAATAAGGGGTAAAATTATGATGGTTAGGATAATATTATTTTTATTATCCCAATTTTAAAGAGGAGGAAACTGAATATCTCAGAGAGACAAAGTGTCCTGTTCAAGCATATACCTAGGGAACATCAAAACCAGGATTCAAATAATCCTGAGAAAATCTGAGTTGAGAGTGGCCTCAGAGGCCATGATCAAACAAAATCTGGACAGGAATCCCCGTTTAAATCATCCCCAACAGTAATCCCTTTACCAAAAGATCTCAGGGAAGAGTTTACTATCTAAGTGAGGCATCCAATTCTACATATGAATAAACCTAATCAGGAAGTTGGTTTTTACTTCCAATCTAACTTTTCCTCTTGGCAAAATCCTCCAATTGATTCTAACTCCAAGCTCAGTGGCTAAAGTGTCCACAAGACAGATCTTTCAAAACAGCTCTCTCCTTCATTGGAAAACTTAAATTCCTTTCCTACCAAACTGCTAACCAAGTTTCCTAAGTATACTTGTTGAATAATTAATCATTTCTCCACTTTTCATTCTTTAAGTAATACTAATCTATGTATACAATTGGTCAACACTCTTTATTTCAGTGATTCCATTTTTTTTTCTTTTTCCTATACATCTGTGGAGTGAGAGAAGGGAAAGAGTCAAGGACTATCCCAAGAATTAGAATCTGAGTAACTAAGGAAATGTAAACAAACATTAACAGAGATAAGGAAGTTAGGGGAAGAAGCCAGAATTGGACCTAGGGTGATGAGCTCAGTTCTGAACAAGTTGACTTTGAAATACTGGTAGATTCATGTAATTTAACTTACCAAGCATTTTTAAGTGCTTAACATGTATAGAACACTGTGCTAGGAACAGCACTATATGTAAAGTTTATATTCAGTATGGTCCTCATCATCAAAAACTTACAGTTTAACAAGAGAACTCTTTCTTTCTCTTCCTTTCTCTCTCTCTCTCTCTCTCTCTCTCTCTCTCTCTCTCTCTCTGTCAGATAATACAACTCTCCATATATATGCATGTATACATACATGTATATACATATGCATATGTGTATACATGTATGTATGCATATGTATATATTTAATGCAACACATAAAAATGTGTATGTCTATAAACACAATATACTTATCCTTTCTAAATCCCAACTTTCTCCATCATGGTTTTTGATATATTTTGGGTTGACATAGGAAATTAAATGGGAATTTTGGGGAAGTTTTGAGGAAATCACAGATAACATGCTAAACCCAACAGACGACAAAGAAAATTTAGAAATTTAGAAATACATAAAATCTATGTATTGTATTATGTACTATCAACATATTTTATCTTTTAATACCATAATAATTCAGACTTCTGTGGTAAGAAGGGAGGGCCAAAAACTATTACTCAGATTTTCCACATCACAGGGGCGCTGCACCCTACCCTTGGGATGTTAAAGGAATAATTGTAAAGCATAATTGTATTTAAGATTTGCAAGATAAAATGTTAAGTGAAGATGAAGGAAAAGAAGTCTTGGCTAATGGGGATACAGGTGCAAGTGGGCTTCATGGAGGTTGTAGGGCCGAAGTCATTCAGGTATTACTGCCTACTTATCTGGAAAAAAGGCAGGACAAGGAGAGTCTAATCAACTCACTTCTCCTGCTCACAAATCTACAGTGACTTAATGAAGGACAAATGATTCTTCTTCCGGCATTTGGAGTCTCTCTGTCCTCCTTTACCCAGGAAGAGAATTAAGAAAAGGCTTCTTCCTCTCTCAGGTGATTTGGTCCCACCATGTGATAGAACCACTAGCCAATTCTACCAATCTTGAAAGGCTTCAAGTTAACAGCCAGCAGACACCATATTTCTTATCCAAATGCCACACTTGCCAAACAGGGAGAGACATGACACTCTGTTATCCATAGCAAGTCTCTTATACTTCCTATCAAGTCATGCCTTAGTGTAAAGGATATCTGCAGTGATAAAATATTGGATCCTAAGAATAGTGGCATATTGATAACACTGACAATTACAATTAGGTGTCTATTATTAAAATGACAATGATGATAGTCAGATTTAAAAGTCTCTCTTTTTCTTTTCCAAATCTCCGTAAATTTTCAGGACAAAACACATTTAAACAGCTAAAATTTTCTGCCACGTTTAGTTTCTAAGAGAAATCTTGACATGGAAGCAATGCAGACATAACAGAACACGAGAAGCTGTATCCCTTTAAAGCTGTTCAATAGTAAGTGAAAATTAATGTGTCACTTTTACTCTCTTAACATGTCCACAGGGATAGTCAGGGACCCTGGAGTGTTGCTAATTGGTTTTCCTCTTCGGAACAGGTTGGCAGCCCTTGCTTCCCTTGGCTGGCCTTAGGCGCTAACTCTCAGAAGCTTCTGTTTCTATGACCTTCTTCCCCCAGCACCTCTTTATAGGAACACAGGCCTTCTGAATGTAAGGCATGGTTTGTGCTGCCTTAGAAGGGTTACTGGGAGTATTTATTTATTGGGTTTGCTTAACTCTGACTCCCAGGAACCAATTCACTCAGGATGTCAACTATGGCTATACCTAACATGCTGGCAGATGTTTCCTACCGGAGAATGCACTCTCTCCTTCCTACCTACCCATAGCTGGAAATATTCTTGATGGTGTATATCTATACCACCACCACCATGCCCAACACAAGTTGGAGTAGATATTAGACACATGTGATACATAGAGATAGGAAACCTCTCTGGACCTCAGCTCCTCAACTGAAAGAATAAGCCTGTAAAATTCTATGGAACTCTCCCACTATCCTAGAAATAAGAGCTGCTAAGTGTCTCTGCCACAGTTTGATCTTTTGAGTAACCCTGGATCATTTAATTTTTATTTTTCATTTTAAAATTAATTTTCCATTGGTATCTTTTGTTTTTATAATCAACTTCATTTTCACATAGATATCTTCTCTCTCACTAGATAACACCTTCTCTTATTACAGAGAACAAAGAGAGGGAAAGAGAGGGAGAGACAAGAGAGATAAGAGAGACAGAGAAAAGACAGAGAGAGATTTAAAAAAAGTTCTATAAAACTAACCTTCATCTCAAATAAGTGTGAATGAATATGTAATATTCCACAGTCATAATTTCTTTCACTTCCAAAGAAAGACACATTTTCTCATCTGTCTTCAGGACCAAGTTATCTCAGGTCCCTTTAGAACAAAAGTCCTCAATGCAGGGGTTATGAACTTTTGAAATACACACAATTAAGCAAATGTTTATATAGAAAATCTATTTAATATATTATGGAAGTATATAATAGAGATCATATATGATTAACATATAAAATATGTTATGATATATTAATATATTTAATATATTATAATTATTTCAAAATATCTGGCTTCTTTTGAAATGTGAATTTTCTTTTATCATTTAAGGCATTAAATTTAAAGACAGTATTCTGACAAGGGGTTCATATACTGCATGGGACTGCCAAAGGGGTCCATGACACACAAAAAAGAATCCCTATTTTAGAAGCAGGTGGGGTACTGGAAGAGGGAGAGGGAGAATGGGGGAAGGGAAGGGAAGGAGACGGGAAAGGAAAGAGAGAAGAGGAGAAGGGGAGAGGAAGAAAGTAGAGGGAGGGAGAAAGGGAGGAGGGGGGAGATAAATGGAGAGAGAGGGAAAGAGAGAACGAGAGAGAGAGAGAGAGAGAAAGAGGGAGAGAGAGAGAGAAAGAGGGCCTCTACATACCAATATGTTTAGAACAGCTTTTTGTGGCAAAGAACTGGAAGCTAAGGAGGTCCCCAAAAGCTGTGGAATGGCTTAAATTATGGCATATTAATGGAATGGAATGCTTTCGTGCTGTAAGAAATGATGAAATGGACAGTTTGGGAAGAAAGAAGGAAGACCTCTATGGACTGATGTAGTTATCAGAACTAGAACAATTTATACAATGACAATATTATAAAGAAAAAAAGACTTGAGAACTGAACAATGCAAAGACAAAGAATGATTCCAGAGGACTGAAGATGAAATACATGAACCACTCCCTGTCAGAGACAGGATGGACTCAAAATGTAGAATTAGGCACAGGGTTTTGTCTTTTTGTTTGTTTGTTTGTTTGTTTTACCACTGCCAATATGGGAAATTGTTTTGCTTGACTACATATTTGCTATGAGGGTTTTACTCTATTTTTTTAAAATGTTCAATGGGATGGGGGTAAGAGAGAAATATAATGAAAACTTATTTTTTTAAAATACTTTCTGAATGAAAACAAAAGTCTCTATGGCTGAGTTATTTGCATTTAGGATAATCCCTAGGCACTCTGGCTTGTCACAACACAATGGACCTCAGGTACAAAGGAACCCTTTCCCTGAGTCAGTAGGGGTACCAGTCAACCCAAAACAGATGCTGTGTGTCCTAAAGCACATTCCTGCTTAAAGCATCAGCCTCATCAAAGCCTTTGCTGTTTCAGCTGCTGTGTTTTCTCCTCTGCTTCTCAACTCTGAGCTCTTGGAAATACACAAAAATCAGAAAAACCTGGGTTGATTGTCCTTATTGGCAAATTCTCACACTACTTTATCTGATGTGGCTGAGGTTGCAGCTTGCACAGCAAGCAAAGTCTCCATAGAGATTTCCATTTGACCAAAGAACAAAGAATTAGAACTTTATTCTTGTGGTTGATTTCCACAGCAGGAAACTGCATACAATTTATATGAAGTAAGAGAAAAAATGGATCCCAATATTATTGTAGGTATTGAAACTACCATGAACTCTCAACCAAGTGTCAACTAGATACCCAGAAAATATATCCCAACAATGCCCTAGCTGCTCCAAATCTTTAAGAAACTGTTGGGCTGCTTTCAAAATCGCTATGGGCAGGGGGCGGAGCCAAGATGGCGGAGTAGAAACAGCTCATCCAAGCCACTCTGCCCCCACATTCCCCCCAAACGATGTAAAAGGGGACTCTGAACAACTTCTGGAGGCCCAGCACCCACAGAACGACACAGAGAGGCTAAACTCCTGCTGAGGACAGCCCAGCAGCCCTGCAGGAAGGACCAGCACAGTGGTCTGGGACCTGGCAGCATGCAGCGCGCAGAGCGCAGGAGCCGAGCTGAGCTGAGCCCAGGTCCGCATGAGCCGAGGTTTTAGCCCCAGGGCGGCAGGGCCAGCAGCCAGCTGGAGGAACCCCAGTACACCAGGAGCTGTGGCAACTCCAGAATTATCAACATAGACTTGCCTGGGACAAAGTAAGAGATTAGTGTCCTATGGACTTTGGGACCAGTATTTGGGGAATGCATCAGCTTCCTCCCCTGGGGGCTAGAAGCCACTGAGGAGACATGCCATTTTGTAGTTTTCAGAGGCAGCTCCAGCTCCTGGCCTGCGAACTGTAGGGAGATCTAGCGATCAGTCTTGGGGGGTAATCACTCTTGCTTTAACCTCCCTGGATCTGGATTGTGATCTAGGGTGGAAGTCGTGGGTGGGTTTGCAGCTTGCCAGAAACGGAAGTTGCCCCCCACACATTCGGGATGAAAATTCCTCTATCTGGCCTTAAAGCCATAGTGTGGCAACAAGCCCAAAAGTCAAGTAATTAAGTGGCAACATGCCAAGGCAAAGGAAACAGAAAAATGCAACCCTAGACTCCTATTTTGGGGGCATAGAGCAGGAAAAGGACTGTGAGGTCAGAAGTCCTGCTCCAAAAGCCCCAGGGGAAACCATGAGCGGGTTGCAGGCCATAGAGGACCTTAAGAAGGACTTTAAAAATCAAATAAGAGAAGTGGAGGAAAAATTAGAAAGAGAAATGAGTAGGATGCAGGAAAAGTATGAAATGAGGGTCAACAGCCTGACTGAGGAAAACAACACCTTAAAAAATAGACTAGCTCAAATGGCAAAGGAGGCCCAAAAGGGCAATGAGGAGAAGAATGCCTTAAAAAGTCGAATTTGCCAGATGGAAAAAGAATCTCAAAAGTTCACTGT